>OY987298.1:131037998-132281179 GCA_963920635.1 Pseudeuparius sepicola
TTTTATTGTAAACAAAAACGTTCTCTTAGCATTTTTTCATATGTGTCATGGTTTCATAGCAAATTTGATTTTTTCGTATTATTTCGGGGTACCTACTTCTGAAAAATTAACTGAAAACTTTTCTCCATAAGTAACACTCAAAGTGGAAAAAATGTGTTTTTTAGTTTAAATACAGTAACTTTTCCCAATAAACTTACCGATTCAAGGTTTTACTTTTCAAGATACAGAGCGTAACATTAATTGTTACGTAAATGTTTTAGACCCTGTATCTTCAAAAGTATAGCCTTAAATAGGTGAGTTTATTGGAAAAAGTTACTTTATTTCGGGTAGCAAACACACTATTTCTACTTTAAGTGCTACTTATGGAGCAAATTTTTTAGATAATTTTTCAGAAGATGATAATGTTACGCTCTGTATCTTGAAAAGTAAAACCTTGAATGGGTAAGTTTATTGGGAAAAGTTACTGTATTTAAAGTAAGAAACACATTTTTTTACTTTGAGTGTTCCTTACGGAGCAAATTTTTTAGATAATTTTTCAGAAGTACCCCGAAATATTACGAAAAAATCAAATTTGCTATGAAACCATGACATATGAAAAAATGCTAAGAGAATGTTTTTGTTTACAATAAAAATTTACATAAGAATTTGAATACATTTTATTGCTATACAAGGTGGTTCTATTTTTTTTTCTAAAATAAATTATACTAATTACCCATTTCTACGCCACTGGTTGTTCAAGATGTTTGATATTAACAAGTTTTATGCTAACCCATGCCGTTATAACGTGTACCAAATATGACTTAAATATCTCAACTAGTTTGTAATATATTCAATAAATTCCACATAGTTCCTGCAACTTTAACACCCTGTAACTTTTTTATAAGGCCTTAAAATGATATAGTTTATAGAAGAAAGTGCAGTTATTTTTTGGTTTTCTATCACCTGTTGAAGTGTTGCAGATTAAAACTGAATCACCCTGTATATGAAAAATTTGGTCGATGTATCACAACAATTCTAAAAATAAATCCTATCTTGAACACCCTATAAAACGAAAACCATTGGATTTTCGATATTATTTTATACAATTATTATTATTCTAGAAGTTTTGCAAACGCAAGTTGGACCACGTTATATTTGTAGCAATGGAACCTATTGCAACAGGAAATTTGCTTGTTCCAAAAAAACTTCTGAAGGAAGTTTTGAGCAGTTCTCCAGAATATTTGCATGTAAAATTTGCTAAAAATTGCTAGGAGAGCCCTTTTAATCTCGAAAATTTTCATCGGTTGCTCTAAGCAAATAAATCCCCATTATCTTTCTATGTTTCTTCGCGATGGGCCGTGTTATTTCGTTCATGTATGTATGCATTCAATTTATGTTTCTATTATTCGGGCGGCTTCTATCGCGGAACCGCCAGCTGGCGTGGCAGACATCCGTTCCAAACCTTGGAAGTGTTTACCCCCATCGCGGCTTATTCAAAAAAGGAACAGGAATCGAGTTTGGGAAGCGCTGTCGAATGAATATTTTTACATCTTGAAAAGTTTTCCACTGAGCGGGGCATTTATACAGAGATACAAAAGTTTGGAGATGTCATTTTCAGTTTTATGCAATATCTGAATGCGGGCAACGTCTACTCTCCGAGGAAAGTTGAATAATAATGCGCGAAAATATAAAAGTCGATGTTTATATATCACAAATAGTATTTTTGGCTTACCTACCCAATGAATTTAAATTATGTACTTGGAAAACAGAGTGGAATTTATAAATTTCAATTAGAAAATACCTACTTATTAAAATGCACAACCGACTTCAAAAAAGGAGGAGGTTATCAATTCGGTTTTATTTTTTTTTATCTTTGTTACCTCAGAACTCTGTCATTTATAAAGGGTATACCTACAGAATGGTCCCATTTATATTTGAAGAAAAAAATTCCACCCCTAAGGGTGAACAAATAGGGAATAAAATTTCATATTGAACCGATTTCGATGATTCTTTTTTTATTAGAAAGGGATTACTTTAGGAGTGGCCCCATTTAAATTTGAAGAAAAAAATCCACCCGTAAGGGTGGAAAATAGGGGATGAAATTTCATATTGGACCAATTTCGATGATTCTTTCTTTATTGAAAAGGTGGTACCTTAGGTGCGGTCCCATTTAAATTTAAAGAAAAAATTCCATCCCTAAAGGTAGATAAATAGGGGATAAAAGTTCATATTGGACCGATTTGGATGATTCTTATTTTATTAGAAGAGGGTTACCTACCTTAGGGGTGGTCACATTTAAATTTGAAGAGAAATTGAATTTGTAGAGCAAAATTTCAATCCTAAGGGTGGACAAATAGGGGATGAAATTTAATATTGGACCGATTTCGATAATTCTTAATAATTCACTAAAAAATAAGAAATAAAAAAATTTTAACTAAAAAATTAAAACCGACTTTGCCCGTATGCACATTTATTTCAACTAAAATTTTAGACATATTTTTCTCTTTCTAAATTGAGATATCTTTGGAGTCGGTGACATTAAGTTATGATGTATGTAGGATATGATGTATTCATATCTAAATAGATTTAAATTCCTTGCCTTGACTGTCACCAAATCCAAAGATAACTCAATTTAGAAAGAGAATGATATTTCTAAAATTTTAGTTGAAATGTGCATACGGGCAAATTTGTGAAGTCGGTGTTATTTTTTGTTAATTTTTTTAAATTTTTAGTGGAGTGTGCATATGGGCAAATTTTTGAAGTCAGTTTTAATTTTTTATTTAAATTTTTTTCATTTGTTGTTTGTTACACTTGTTAGATGATTTGTATACGCACAATTACAGTTCACAAAATTATCCCACTATTATAGTAACAACGTTTTTATTTTCTATAAGAGCAGTTCAAGCATGTCTGTGAAGCTTTTAATTTATTATCATTCTATTATAGTTATTAGTCAATCACCTACACCATTGATTAAGGTATTCCTTATTCAATGCCTACACCTAAGCTAGAAGTAGGTGTAGGTACATAATACATATTACAGGGTATCCCAGATTTTAGCTACCAAACTTCTCAAACTTCTCGGCAGAAAACATCTATCTAATTAGAGATGTATGTACATATCTTTTCATTTCAATCTTTTTTAATAGTTTTTTTTTGGTTGCTTAATAAACTCTCTTCGAAAACTCTCTCACCATGTGACAGAAAACCTTAAAATGTGGCTATTTTATGGTATATAACTTTTTATCCAAAGCCACCTCGTTTTCGAGATGCATGGTGTTTAAATTCTCAAAAATTTAATATTTTATTTTACAACTGTTAACTGTTACAGATATTCAAACGAAATTTGGCACACAGCATGCATTGATCAAGGGTCACAAAATGTGATAAAATCAATCCAAATAGCCAGTAGTAGAGATATAGGTTTTATATACAAAAAATACTAATGCGATCCTCAACGGAGTTTTATTTTGTGCACTTGGATAATTTTTTTATTCTACGAATAAACTAGTAGGTAGGCTATGAGAGTACGAGGCCACTTCTCCCATGTTAATCCTTATGGGCCTATAAATGGGTAAAAACGTAACCATACGTCCGCGAATTTTTCCAAACATTTTCCGCGATGTTTTTTTCAGAGGTAATTTTTCAGGAAAACTCCCCAGTCACGAAACTGTGGCAGATATAAAAAATTAGAGGCAGTTTTTCTTTTAAATTAGAAAAGGTAACCAAATGTGTCACATAAATTGTTTGCAAAAGCCGTATCAGTATTTTTTTGTTAAATACATACTAATAATATCTCCGTCACTGGTTATTTGGTCTTCGCTATCACATTATTTTGCGACACTTGATCAATGCATGCTGCGTACCAAATTTCCCTTGAATATCTAACGATTAAGGTCAAATTGGAATTTACAAAAGGTAGGTAGGTAGTAAATTTGCCATATCAAATATAAATTATGCCGAAATAATAGTGACTGCCACCAGTACCCCATATAAGCACGTGCGATTGTTTAACGATGGATTAAAAAAGTGATGTAAAGCAGTGGTTTCGTGAGCAGAGGTGTTTTTTTTTAAACTGATAATGTTAAAATTTTGTATATTTTTAAAAAGTAAAAGTTAAGAACATATTTTTAGTAGGTTTGTATTTATTTTTAAGTTTGACACCCCTCGCCCCTTTCCACTGATGGAAAAATTACTTACGACGTCCCTGACCACGAAATAGTCATAATTTACGATTTTATATCGCGTGTTGAAGTGTTCCAGAATGACACCGAGTCACCCTCAGGGGCGTGCGGTGACATTTTAAGTAAGGGAAGCAATGTTTAAAAACTTACCTATTTGTAATGTAATTCGATTCTTCGATCACTTTTTGCGAATTCGTCAATGACGTCATCATAAAAACGTCGATGCTCTAACATGTTCTGGAGAAGTATATTCTCAATAGACAACAGCGATATCTGTGAAAGTCATTCATTCATTTTTGTGGTTAAATTTTTCATAGGAGGTTTTGCTCTTCCGTTTGTAATTAATTGAAGCTTATTCGCAAAGTTTAATGTTGAAAATCCCTTTATTATTAGAGTGTGATGGTCAATCATTTAAAGACATTTTACAAAATGGTGCATTATGCATAGACTTTGCAGTTTGTTCTGTCTTTGAATCGGTTGAGCTGAGAAGACGTTTCAAATGCTGTGGTTTTTCCCATAATGCAGAAAAGTGTTCAAAATCTCAGGTATGTTTGAAATGTTTTTCTAGTGGACATGATGCCTTAAATTGTGTCAATAACTTGCCAAAATGTCCTAATTGTCAAGAAATGAATGAAAAATTTTCATTTAATTTTGATTTTAATCATTCCCCTTATGACTACAAGTGTAATGTTTTAATGAAGAAATTTGAAAATGAAAGGAGAAATGTTAATTATGATTTCAAATAGCAACTAAATAATTCATTCATTTTTGTGGTTAAATTTTTCATAGGGGTTTTGCTCTTCCGTTTGTAATTAATTGAAGCTTAACCGCAAAGTTTAATGTTAAAAATCCCTTTATTATTAAGGCATACACTACACATTCACACACACTCTTCTTACTTAATAATTGTCAAACTTTAACATTTTCAACGTCATTCCCGACAGCCGAAGTTGACGGTATTTGCATGTCCATGTCCGTATTATTGTCTTCCATATCGCCCGAGATACGACGCGCGCTACGCACCGACGCAGATTAAAACCAACTAAACTATACAAAGAACCTACTGCAACGATAGCTTCCACGCCCGCTTAAAACAGGCGTTCTCATTCGCGTCAGCCAGTGCGGTGGAGGTGGAAAGTTCAATAACCTCTCGACTTTCGAACGCTACAAAAAAGCTAGCGGCCGGCATAGCTTACATTGTACTGTACTGTCGCTCGGTAGGATGGGCGCAGTCGGAGTCAACGCCGCATTTGCTATATAGGCATAACATATTGTAGATTTGATATATTTATGATATATAAGGTATTTTTTTAGCGTTTTTGATATACCTAGGTAACTAAACTAATTGCTTCCTGTTTAAAAAATCAAAAATTACATTTTATCATTTTACATCCACGGAAGCACTGCTTCCCTTGCTTCCATGGACTGCACGCCCCTGGTCACCCTTTATAAAAACATATTATGTAGATATCTAACATTCGGATTGCAAACTACTACAGTGATATATCGTAATCTATTGATATTGATGTCACTTTTTTGGGTAGGTAATTTTAGAGGCAGCTTTTTCCGCATCGAAGCACTATAATCATTCCTCTCTGCCATTGGAAATGCGATGCTTTGCTATCGAACCACTGCTCCAGCTTCGAATCAGCGTAATATTGTTGCATTAATTGGCCGCTTTCCAACATTCGCATATTTTGCATGGACTCATCGCTGTAGCTCGGTTTTCCGTGTTCGCCCCCGAATCAGGTCGGCTATAACAATTCAGTAAACAAAAGACCGATTTCCAGGTCGAATGCGTCAGATGTGAATGGACAAACTAACGTTGGGTCACCGAAGGGGTCCTTTGTTACATTTGTGGTGGGGTTTGAATAATATCGTATGTGTTAATGGCATGTGGGCAAACAATAAGTTAACTGTAATGTATTATTATCGTGACAGGTAAATCAATCAAAACTACGCATTTACTTTTTTCCGACCGATCACATTATGTATGCTTGTTACTTATAATCATACTTCAGGATACTTCTCATTGAAAATAAAGTACCTACATGACCTTTATTTAGATTATGGTTGTTTTAATCATTCATAAAAAAAATGCCAAAAGCTAGAAAGAAAAGTGTTGGGGGGGGGGGGGTAGAAGAAGCTTGCGAAGGATGCATAAAAATGGCTAAAGTGGAACAGATGTACGTAGAATTATTAAAAGAGAAAGAGAGAAAGATAAGCTGTTGATAGAATATGAAGAAAAATTCACTTTATTAAAAGAGAAGATAAACTATCTAGAGAAAACTCAATGTGAAATAAATGAAATTAAGAAGAAAGTTGATGAACTTCAATGTAGTAATATTAGTAACATAAGCAGTAATGAAAATTCATTGAAAGCATCTTATGCTACGGCAGTAAAGGAGAGTGACAATCATATTTTTTATATAAAGCCTATAAATTCAAATCAAAAATGTTCTGTAACTAAAGGAGATGTTAAGAATTACTTAAAACCAACTGACCAAAATTCTATAGTGAGGATATCTGAAACAAATCAGGGTGGAGTAAAAGTGATATGTAAAGATGTAAATGAAATGATGAAGATTGGAAAGGATACACAAGAAAAATTAGGCTCAAAGTATAGAGTTGATATAAATGAAATGAAGAAACCTAGAATAAAAATTGTTGGAATTGAAGATAAAATGGAAGAAGAAGATTTATTGAAATGTATCAAAGATCAAAATAGTTTCATTAAAGAAGATGCTTGGTTTAAGCTTTTAACTATCAAGAAGATGAAAGTAAGGTTCGTTGCTATTTTAGAGTGTGATGGTCAATCATTTAAAGACATTTTACAAAATGGTGCATTATGCATAGACTTTGCAGTTTGTTCTGTCTTTGAATCGGTTGAGCTGAGAAGACGTTTCAAATGCTGTGGTTTTTCCCATAATGCAGAAAAGTATTCAAAATCTCAGGTATGTTTGAAATGTTTTTCTAGTGGACATGATGCCTTAAATTGTGTTAATAACTTGCCAAAATGTCCTAATTGTCAAGAAATGAATGAAAAATTTTCATTTAATTTTGATTTTAATCATTCCCCTTATGACTACAAGTGTAATGTTTTAATGAAGAAATTTGAAAATGAAAGGAGAAATGTTAATTATGATTTCAAATAGCAACTAAATAATCAATATTCTCAAAGAAAACAAGGTAAAGATTCATATCAACATTTATACGTATTTAATACACAAAGTCTTCCTGGTCATTTTGATGAAGTTAAACATTTTATAACAGAATTTGAACCTGATATTTTATGTTTAACAGAAACACATGTATCAGCTGATTTCTTGGATGCTGAAATATCAATTCCAAATTATAATATGGAAAATGTGAATTCCATTAGTAGATATACTGGGGGTGTCATTTTCTACATTATGTGTGGAATATTATATAACAATATTTTATCTCATTCTCTTGAAAATAATTATTGGATTTTAATACTAGAAATTAAAATGAACAATAAAATGGTTACTATTGCTGGAACTTATCATTCTCCAAATCAGCCGCATTCGATTTTTCTAAATTTTTTAGGAAGTTGGTTGGATGATAATGTCAAATTTTTAAAACAAAATTTTTTCTTACGTGGGGATTTTAACATTAACTGGGATAATAAAAATGGTTTTTATACCAAAAAATTAAAAAAAAATGTTAGAGATAATGGATTAATTCAAATAGTCAAAGATTTTACCAGAATTCAACAAGATACCAATAGCATAATAATTGATTTGGTTATTTGCAACAATAATTTTTATAACTGTGAAGTTTTACAAAGTCCCAGAATATCTGATCATTTCATTTTGAAAATTTGATTACTCTTGAATAAAAATAAAAATTATGGTGAAGTAAGACTGAAATTAAAAGATGAAACGTCTCTTAAGAATTAACTAAGTTCCATTGATATTAGAAATTACAGCAACATAAATGATCTATATGACACATTTCGTGATCATTTTCTTACGACTTTAAACAAAAATATTCCAAACATTAAAATTAAGATGAGAACAAATAGTGATTGGTTTACTTTGGATATTCTAAAAGCAATAAAATATAGAGAATCTTGTTTTAAAATTTTTATATTCACTAACAAAATTGACGATTGACGTTCACGAAATGTAGAAAACAAAAGGTTAGATGTGGAAAAAATGTTTCTTGTCTTGAAGATGTGAACGTAGGAGTTCCACAAGGAAGTGTTTTGGGTCCATTACTTTTTGATGAATGATCTACCAAAAATTCTTACATGTCAATATCATCTGTTCGCCGACGACGCAGTTTTATACGTAAAAGAGCAAAATTCTAAGGTTTTAATGGATACAATTAATTTAGAATTAAACAAAATAAATAAATGGATGAATACTAATAAATTAAAAGTTAATATTTCTAAGACTAAATCAATGATATTAGGTGAAGACAAGATGTATAATGAATTTATTTATAATAATTATTCATTTGAAATTAATAGCTGTAAAATTGAAATAATTGAAATATATAAATATTTAGGAATAATTATAGACAGAAAATTAAAATTTAACGAACATGTAGATTACGTATGTAAAAAAATGGGAACAAAAATTGGTGTACTTTATAGATTAAGTTTATATGTAAGTCAATGGACACTAAAAATCGTTTATAATACTATAATTTTGCCACATCTAAATTTTTGTAGTACTATTTTATATTTATTTAAAAAAGTTGACAAAGATCGTTTGCAAATTTTACAAAATAAATCAATAAGAATTATTTTAGGGTGGAATAAGTATAGCAAAATTTTAGATATATGTTAAATAAATTAGAATGGCTTAACATAGAAAATTATTTATAATATAAAACTTTAATATTTATTCATAAAATTAAATTAAATTTAGTAGCGCCGTATTTTAGCAACATGTTAACAAAATTTCAAGAAGTACATAATTATCAAACAAGAGGAAATTCAAATTTTGTTCTGGACCAAAAAAATTCTAAATTTGCTCAAAATTCGATTTTTTTCAAAGGATTAATTTGTTACAATAATTTAGCCCCATCATTAAAAAATTCTTCATTAAAACAGTTTAAGTTTAATTTAAAGTGTAATTATTTAAATAAGTAGAATAAGATATTAATACACAGTAGGTTTTATTTATTAATGATGTAGTTGGATAGCAATTTGTTGATAAATAAATTTGTTTATTTTTATTATTATCTCGACTTAGCCAAAAGGCATTCGCACTCCCTCTACGGGGAACATTCACTCAGATCCCGGGTATCCCGGATACCAAAAGGATCTGGCTCGGACGAGACCCTTGCCATGTTATCGGGCCTTAGGTGACATTGATGTTGTTGGATGATCCTGCATTCCCCATGAATTTCCTGACGGTTCGGGCTGTCGCAAGTAGTACCGCTTTCTGCATGGACCTGTAAAGACTATCAGTTAGACCCAGCTCCTTGATGTTTCTCAGCAAACTTTTTGGTATAACACCAGTTGTTGACATGATGATTGGATTATTGATTATTATTATTATTATTATTATAATATGATAAAAAAAACTCCTTACAAGCTCTGTGTATGTTGAATTTAAACCAAATGAACATCATTCGTATGTAAGATGTAATACATATTATACATATAAAAATATATTTCAGATACCTATATATCCGAGTTCGGATATACCTAATAGACAGTAGCTAGAGAGAGAGAGAGAAAGGGAGAAAGAGATAGAAAAACAGATATAGCAACATAAAGCGACCATTGACGTCCGCATAATGTTTTTATTACCTCAATTATTAATCAGGATTAAAATACAAACAATAATATACAAGTACAAGTAGTTTTCTTTTTTTTTATATACAGGGGGAATCAGTTTTTTGTAGCAGGACTTTAGCAGGTCATAGATCTTCAAAAAATAACCGCACTTTCTTCTATAAACTATATCATTTTAACGCCTTATAAAAAGTTACAGGGTGTTGAAATTGTAAGAAATATGTGAACTTTATTGAATATTTACCAAACTAGTTGAGGTATTTAAGTCATATTTGGTATACGCTATAACGGCACGGGTTAGCATAAAACTTGTTAATATCAAACACCTTGAACAACCAGTGGCGGAGAAGTGGGTAAATAGTAAAATTATTTTAAGAAAAAAAAAAAGAATCACCTTGTATTGTAATAAAAGATATTGAGTTTTTTGTGTAGATTTTAATTGCATACAAAAATGTCCTCTTGGTATTTGTTCGCATGTGTTCTAGTTTAACGGCAAATTTGATTTTTTTGTATTATTTCGGGGTATTTCTGAAAATTATCTAAAAAAATTGCTTAATAAGTAACACTTAAAGTAGAAATAATGTATTTGCTACTTTAAATAAAGTAACTTTTTCGAATAAACTTACCTATTTAAGGCTATACTTTTGAAGTAGGGGTCTAAAATATTTAAGGAAGATATAATTAAGGTTACGCTCTGTATCTTGACAAGTAAAGCCTTGAATGGGTTAGTTTATTGGAAAAAGTTACTTTATTTAAAGTAAGAAACACGTTTTTTATACTTTAAGTGTTACTTATGGAGCAAATTTTTTAGATAATTTTTCAGAAATACCCCGAAATAGTACAAAAAAAATTAAATTTGCCATTAAACTATAACACATGCGAACAAATACCAAGAGGACATTTTTATCTGCAATTAAAATCTACATAAAAAAATCAATACCTTTTGTTAAAATCAAGGTGATTCGTTTTTTTTTTTCAAAAAATAATCTTACGAATTACCCACTTCTCCGCCACTGGTTGTGCAAGATGTTCAATATTAACAGGTTTTATGCTAGCCCATGCCGTTTTAACGTATACCAAATATGACTTAAATATCTCAACTAGTTTGGTAAATATGCAATGAAGTCAGCATATTTTTTCCAAATTTAACACCCTGTAACTTTTTTCTAAGGCCTTAAAAATATATAGTTTATACGAAAAAGTCCCGTTATTTTTTGAAAATCTATAACCCTTTAAAGTCCTGCTACAAAAAACTGATCCACCCTGTATATTTGGTCAGCAGATAAATATACGGATTTATTTATTTTTATACAGGGTTATTGGTAATTCGATACATTCCTTTGGCGATAGTGATGGGGGAGGAGGTAAAGAGTAAATTTAATCCTATATACATATATGCAATATTTTTTGGTGTAAATGCAACATAATATTTCTTATTGTTTTCATACAAATCCAGACGCAGAACACAATTGGCTCATGTGGCCCCCTAATTTCCCTCCACCATTGTCATCAGTCAAAGAATCTTTTCCAGCCGCCAACCACAAGCCAAATCAACCGATGCCATCCGTCACATTTAATCATGCCTTTGGGAACAATCGGCATTGACAAAGCCGCGTTCACAACATACGGCAAAGCGTTGAATGAAACTCAACGGGCAAAGCGAGCCTACGGGGACGAGGCTTGTTTTTGTTCGTTTGTATATAACCGATGCGTGAGTCTTCTGCATATCATACCTTGCAAAATTGGTATTCTTTCAAAATATAATATCTAGAATTCTCTCTTCTTCAATCGATTCTGTAATTCCAAGAGTGATAGCTTCTTTAAAGCACCGCAAGCAAGGTGTATTAGTCTAAAATGAATAAGACAGATAATTGCGAAGCTAAAAGAGGCTAATAGAGGTATCTAGGGTTTAGAAAACACTGGTACCTATTAAAACCTGAAATAAAACTGTTCAATGATGTCTGACAGGAAGACCAATTTGATACCCTGTACATAAATTATATTGTCAGCTTTTGCCAAAAAGTCTATGGATTGGTTCAAGGCTGCCTCCAGGGAATTCTCTTTGAGAGTGAATCCAGTTTTTGTTTATGAAACTGCGATAGATAGGTACATCCGTATCTATCCATAACCAAATGAGAAAAACGATCACAACAATTTTGTAAATTATTAATAGGATCATTGTTTGGCGGGACATCAGTTATGGCCAGGGGCGGATGGGCACCCAAAATTCTTACCGGGACAGAGGTGGCGAGGCGGCCCTATAGAAATTTTTACCGGCCTTTATTTTTAATTCTTTCTCCCTCTCCCTCTCCGTCGCCCCCCCCCCCTCAAAAAAAAACACTGAATAAAACAATGTCGCCAAATCATGATATTTAATAATATCCGAATATAAAAAAAATTAACACAAAAAATAAAACCGACTTCAAAAATTTGCCTGTATGCACACTCCACTAAATATTTAAAAAAAAATTAACAAAAAATAACACCGACTTCACAAATTTGCCCATATGCACATTTCACCTAAAATTTTAGAAATATTTTTCTATTTCTACATTGAGTTAGTTATCTTTGAATTTGGTGACAGTCAAAGCAAGGAATTTAAATCTATTTAGATATATTATTATGAATACATCATATCCTACATATACATCATAAATCATAACTTACTGTCACCGACTTTTTTTATATTTTATTTCTTATTTTTTAGTGAATTATTAAGAATTATCGAAAGCGGTCCAACATTAAATTCCATCCTCTATTTGTCCACCCTTAGGATTGAAAATTTTCTCTACAAATTTAAATGTGACCACCCCTAAGGTAACCCCTTTCTAATAAAAGAAGAATTATCATCGAAATCGGTTCAATATGAAATTTCATCCCCTATTTGTCCACCCTTAGGGGTGGAATTTTTTTTAAAATTTAAATGGGGCCACCTCTAAGGTACTCCCTTTCTAATAAAAAAGGAATCATCGAAATCGGTTCAATATGAAATTTCATTCTCTATTTGTCCACCCTTAGGGTTGGAATTTTTTCTTCAAATTTAATTTTTTAATAGCGTTTTGACCCTTTTCCCAACTAAACTAAACCAAAAAATATTTAATATTTGGGTCACCAACCTTTACTAATTATATTAAATGGAACCATTCTGTAGGTATACCCTTTCAAATAAAAAAAGAATTGTCCAAATCGGTTTATAAATGACGGAGTTCTGAGGTAACAAACATAAAAAAACATACAACCGAATTGATAACCTCCTCCTTTTTTGAAGTCTGTTAAAAACAAAAAATAATATTTCTCTATAAATAAAATATAAAAACCGGTTACTTTATAAAAATAAAATTCTCATAAATAAAAAAATATTTTTAGCCGGCCGCGGCAGCCGCCTGACGACCGGCCCATTGGCCCACGAAGTAGGGGGCCCACCGGGAAATCTCCCGGTAGTCCGCCTGTCCCATCCGCCCCTGGTTATGGCCTTAAGTTTTCCAAAATTATACGGCAGATGAAATGGTATGGTCGGCAGTTAAACCCAAAAATGTCGTTGTCCTCTCCTCCCTATATAATATATCTACAGCCCTCGACGTTAAAACCCGTACATCATTGTCAATCAGTCGTCGGTCTCGCCGTCTCGCGCGGTAGTCAGTGTGATTGAAATTTCAAACTTGCAGTAAAATTGCGGTGAAATAGAAAGTGGAACTCGCTAGGTACTTCGTCCGCTTTGTCTCCATTTTCTCCCTTTCGCCCCGATTGTCCCTTCTTCCTTTGGGTTTAATTAAACTGGACGAGAAATGATAAATCGCCGTTGACGCCTTCATTTCCAATTGTCGAAACGTAATTTATTCTTTGGCGTTTGTTTACGCCCGCCGCTGACAGGGATTGGCCATTTTAATATCGTTGTGTTGCCCAGACCACGCTCTTAAGGAGGAAATCTAGTAGCCTCCCTTCTTAAGGTTTCTGGGATACTGACAGAATTACCTGGTATCGGTAACAAATATTCAGAAACCAGATTTCTGAATATTTTTAAGTGCAGGTTTCTGAAACCTGATGCACTTAAGACATTAGATATTGTTTGTTCGAATGTATCGATACATTTTGCCAAGTCTCGGTGTGATTGGTCCATCAGCGTTTTAAATTAGACAAATTTGCTTTTCTTATAGGTATCTTATATTCTTCGGGAGAATCTTCATCACTCATTACTGTTCATTTTTGTTGTACTTCTTTTTTTAATTATAATATTTGATATGTTGACACAAGCACATTGACAGTTCAATAGTTTTCTATGCCAAGATTTACTGTACTGAAGAAATATAAGTAAAACAATGTATGGTTTTAATTTTCTACTTTTTTATAGTGCAGTGTTCTCCAAAAAGTTCGGAACATACAGGGAAAATTTTTAATTAATAATTTATTTTGAAATTCAACTTTGGGGTGACCTTTTCCTTTAAAACTTAATATCATTTTCTTTTAAGAAACACTTTTTATTGTCGATATTTAGCAATAAAAAGTAAATAGAATGATATAATAGCTAGTGATATAAAAGCTTTTATGCAGTTAAAGTTTTTAAAATTTTCAGAAAGTTCAAAATTATATAAAACTTTTTGAAACAAATAAAGCCATTTCTAGGAATTTTATTTCTTAAACGTAATTTTTAGCAGGCATCTTAAGTCACGTGACCATGTTTGCACGAGTCATTTTTCATCTTTTTAAAGCAAAAAATTGAATATCAAAATAAATAAATAATTAAAAAATGTCCCCCTATGTTGCGAACTTTTTGGAGGACACTGTATATTGTACACCTAGCGCGGAATGGCAGTCACCTGCGGCTCATGCCGCAAGTCATATGGGTGGGAAATTAATATTAATATATTAATTGCTTGCAGTAATACAAAAATCTATGGAAAAATGCCTGCCGTCTCACTTCCATCTTCCAGAATATGCGATAGTGTCAATTCTATATCTTATTGACACTGGAACTGTCCACTTTTCTTATAAGTAACTAAACTCTATTCAAACTAAACGCAAGTGAAACATAAACACAACTTGTTGCGTGGCTAGAGCGTGATACGCACCTGATCGGCTTGCTATTGGCTAGTCGGCAATAAAGTCTGTCCCGGCGGGCGAGTGCAGCGAGTCGGTATTTCTTACAGAGGTGTATTGAGTTGCAAATGGACCTTTATTTTATTCCGATATAATTCTTTCGCTGTTTATTAATTGTTGGAGCTACGATTTGTGTTAATAGTAGAAATTTGCTAGTAAGTGAATGACTAGGTGTGCCATAAAAGTTTGTTTTTAAATTTCTTAATACTGGGGCATATTATTTTAATATTTTATATTATAAAATTCATAGAGATCGTCCTTAATGCGGCCCTGCCTCGTATTAGCCCTCAGAATTGTTCACGTGCTTCCATGGTGTAAATGTTTACGCGCCACTTGCATTTTGTTTGAATAGAGTGTATGTTATTTAATTTTCTTACTTTAAAAATATACGAAAATGGGCATAAATCAACAAACCTGGACTGTTACATTCACCAGCGCCCGTGTATAGTTGCGTTTGTTTTCCATGGCCTCCTATTACTTCACTCAAACTTGTGTAGCGGACCCCCGCGCACTGATATTACAGAACCGGTTCGAAAAAAAAAACGCGTACAATGTAGTGCATTTCCCAATTAAAAACGAACATTGAATGCGGCCATTTCTTTATAGTCGAAGAAGAATATATTTTTTCTAGATTAAGATACAGTCATACAAGGTTAATGAAAAATTTCAAAATGCACAAATGGGACTCGACAGCTCGCAAAGCATTGCGGTGAAGTACCGAAAATTAAAGTTCGTTTCCCTTCGACCTAATTTCAAAATTTGCAATATTTGAACACCCCTTAGAACAAATAACATTTTCTCAACGCGAATCATCATTTCCAAGGAAGCCTCTGGCGGCGATAAGGCGCCCGCAGAGTCCGCCGTGCGGGGGGGGGGGGGCAGTTCCGGAAGGGGCCCCTAAAAACTGATCTCTCCACTAATATTAATTTTTGCAAAATATTAAGGCTATTAGGCTGAAAATCGGTGTCGACTAAACGACTTAGAAGATTTTTATTTCAAGAAACAAGTAGCAGATTGTTAGGAAATTATTAGAACACCTCGAAAAACTCGAAAAACGCATTTTTTGTCAATTTTTGTGCGTTTATTTGAAGTGCCTTTACTAGTATCTCATTTAAACACGTATAGATGTAATTATTACGAAAAATATTAACTTCTATTGTTGAGGTACTTTTGTACACTCTGTTACTGTGAATTAATATTTGTGTTTTTTTTTTATTAACCTATTATGTGCCATGTTTTTTATTTCTTGTTTTTTGTATTAAGCTATTATGTGCCATGTTTTTTATCTTCCCTGCATATTTTGATCAATTTTTACGGCTTTTATCGACCCGTTGTGTGTTTGTAGCAGATAGCTTCAATTAACTTTATATAGATCAATTTTTCTGAAATTAAGTTATACTTAAAATTCTACACTATATAGTAAAAAAGCTATTTTTTAAAATCAAATTTCGATTTATCTTTTCTTCCAAGTTACGGGCCATTTTGAGGTTAGGGGGTTTAGTATGCCGGCGGTCCCTGCGTTGGTAGCTCCGTTTTAATATTTTATATAAGGGAATTTATATAGGGTATTAGTAGATAGGGTATTTCTTTGGAAATAAAGAAAGATAAATATTTTGTAATATAAATGTCAAGATAAATATATTATTATGTAGGTAATATTAAATCATGTCCCATTTATAAAATAAAATGTGATACATTAGACATGCCCAGTTTTTCTTAAGCTACGCTATAATACTCGCTATAATACAGAACATTCCCAGGTAGGTAGAAAAACTTTAGCATCTTAGCCAAAATTTCGGAATTTCCATATTTTATTTTTTATTACCACATAATGTATGCATCCTGGCAAAATTTGGCGGGGGGGGGGGGGGGCGAATCCTTATCGCCGCCACTGAAGGAAGCAACGATTTTTATGAAGAGTGACTTTCTCGCAGACGTTACAAATTTTAACCATTTCTTCACAAAATGATCCCAATAACGTTTATGAATTTTTTGTTTTTAATGAGTTAAGTTTATATCAAAAATTAATTACTTCAGCTCCAATAACTTGGATTTAGCTTTTTTACAGGTTCGCCATGAGTGCGATGCCTCTCCAGCTGCGGTTTTCCTTCGCTTCTTTCCCTCCCTTTCTCCTCGATTTCCCTCCACATCCCTTTGGGCTTAATTAAACCGGGCGGCATATGATAAATCGCCGTTGCCGCCTTCATTTCCAATTGTCGAAACATAATTTATCCCCGCGCGTAAATCTCGGCGGTTGTTTACGGCCGGACGCCGTAGGGGGTTTGGAAATTTTAATATCTGCCTCCTGTTGTGGTTTCCTTTATACGGGGAAATATACGGTGGAAATACGGGAAGGGTTCGAAATGGGAACGCCGAAATAGGGATGTTTGCAAAAAATAAATTCCTGTTTGAACGCCATAAAAAGGCCGTAAATATTCGCCCAATGCTGTCTCATTAGCTTGATGCCACTGCCTCAGTTTGGAAGCGTATACGCGTCCCTCGAGCTGCTGCTGTCTTTTGTGCATAGAGTTGTAACCTAAGGCTACGCAGCCCCTAAAAGCTATAAACTCCTGTGTGCACTCCGCATCCAGAATGTCGCGAACGGCAGTGACGTATTACTCACCCAAGTAACATTTCAAGTTTTATTATGGTTTGCAAGGTAGCTATAAAACCAGTTTTCAAGGGTATCCCTTAAAGCTATTTTGCCTTCAGAACGTTCTGAAGGCAAAGATAAAACGGCCTTAAATCAAAAGTGGAGAACTTTATGAAGGTTCTAAGGGTAAAATGATAAAACTGCCATAAAACCTTTTTGCCTTATCTATAAAACCGTTCATAAAGCTGCTATAAAACCTTCATTAAACTAAGTAGTAAGGCTAAATGGTCTTGAATTGGCAGTGTAATTCCTTTTGGTTTTATAGTGGATTTGAGAAACCCTGGGAGCTAGGTAATTTGCTTTAAGCTTTCCACAAAGAAGATTTATTTGCCTTCTATGCATATTTCTGTGTGTCTTCAGGCATTACATATTTAAAAGGGTGTATTATTGGGAATGGCGTTCCAACTTGTGGTTCTAATAAGCGCGAAATACGCGTGTTCCGTAACCCAAATACGCAAACGAAAAAAAGTTTTCTGATGCATTTGCACAAAATACGCACTGAAAATTAAAGCGCCCCAGAAATACATTAGATTTATACAATCTATATATATGTTGTACGCAATTGCCGAAGTCGCCCATTGACCGAAATTTATACCCGCGACGCGTTGTGGAGACCGCTGTATGACCGCAGGTCGCGTTGTGAGTAAAGCTTTCATAGTTATTTCGTCCACTGAGCGAAGCCTCATACCGTCTAATACTCACAATGCGTTGAACGATGAAAGCTTTACCCACAACGCGACCTGATCATGCAGCGGCCTCCACAACGCGTCGCGGGTATAAATTTCGGCCAATGGGCGACTTCGGCAATTGCGTACAACATATATAATAAAAAAAATATTTTAAATTTTTCAACGCTTTCCCATATACGGCGACTTAGTTAATTTCATTCCACCGATAAACGCGATATTCATTTTGTATACCTACCCCGTCCCCAAATAAAAATTATTAATTTTTGGTTATGTGACATAAAGGTTGACATGGAATATGACACATCACGCATATAATCAAACAAAAAATATGTCCGCTTTCACAATAAGTCTATTAGGCAGCGATACCTAAATGATGTTATAAAACCAAATTACCTTATGTGTGCATAACTAAATCCACTTCAAAACCAATTATTCTTAATATTGCCTTCCATAAGTCATGCAAAAGGCCAACTTTCATTTGTTGAAGAGTATTTAGTCCTATTTTAGATCTTCAGAACCTTTTGGCTTTGTATAAGTACACCACAAAGCTGAATAGTTTTATAGTGCCCTTGACTCGTGTGTTCTGAGTGGCCGCATTCGCATTTATAACCTCAAATTATTTTCATGTGATCCTGAGTGGTATGTGTGTGCCTGCCTGGATAAAATAACTTAAGCATCCAGTTATCCAAAAAAGTGGACATAATAATTATTATTACTAAAATGCACTCGCACTAGCTGATCGCGTCATGTATGCGCTACGCTACTGACACTCATCCGTGGTGTGTCTATGGTCAAGATGGCGTTTATATTTATTTCAAGATCAAAAGGTATAACAATCCTAGGTTTGCTACACTTGGGTCTGTCCAATAAAATCCTGTTACCTTCGTTAAATATACAAGATTTATTTATCACAAGTTTTGAGATGTTATAATTTTGGATTGTACAATTTTAATGATATAAAATGAATCGACTTTAGGATAAGGTTAATATTGAGCAAATATTTAAATACAGTAAATTAGAAAATAGAGTTAAATTTTTAGTTAAAAATTTAAAGTTAAATTTTTGATAAAAATTGGTTTAAGAACAAATAAAAAGATTAAATTAGCTTTACAATTAAACTGACTGTTCAGCTTCTATTATGATTCACTCTGAATCTTAAGTTTGAACTGCGTCTTCAGTCGCTTACGCTCAAACGAGGCTCGTAGAAGTGTGGGGCGTGGCTAGGGCTTCCTCCGGTCCTTGTCTGCTCAAATAGGCGTTGCAGATGTTGAGGCTAGCGGATATCTCAGGGCGTCGCCGAAGTAGAGCTGACCAGGAGTCAACACCTATGCCAACGCAACTCCACTCGATGCCTACGCAACTCTCGTCACGTTGTTCCTTCGTCAGAGGGCTGTGATCGTAGCGTCCTCAGAGATGGTGTGCAAGCATGAACAGATCAGAAAGAAAGTAGCATTAGACAAGGTCTAAGCCTTTTACAGAAATTTATAAACCAATAGGTTACGATTAATATTTAAAATTGAATTATGATACTAAAGTTATTAAATATTGACAAATGATGAAAATTAAACGATTAGAACTATACTAAATTAAGGGGAACTATGCATAGTTTTTTTAAAATTTTATAGATAATGTTATTGAACTGACCGGAATAGCAAAGTGCTTAATATTTAATAAGAAGAAAAAAATTTTGAGAATGCTCCAGCCCGAATTCTTGAAATTTAAGAAATTTTAATACTTATTTAACGCGAAAAGTTTATTTGAGACTTGAACGGTAAAATAGAGAAACTAAGAAAGCTGATAAACTAAAGGCAATACGAATTTATTAGGAAAGTGAAAATATCGGTATCAGATTTACTTGAGTGGCCACAGAATCGAGACCTAACTCGAAAAATAAGGAAGTAACGTGTGACCAATGTGACCAAAACTTGAAAATATTCAACAAGATAACAGCCGCAAGATGGTGGGTATTCAAAAAAAGGACAACGCTATGTTTTTGAGTTAAAGATGGCCGGGGCCCCGGACGAAATGAGTCCTTCAAAAAAAATAGCACGTCAAAAAAAAACGCCACAGGTGAGTAGTAAAGTTGCTGAACTAAGCAAAAATCAAAAGAAATTACTCACCTGTGGGGTTTTCCAGGAGAAACAACCACCACCTGCTTGCTGTGTCCCGCGCTTCCTCAGCTACGCAGCCAAAAAGGAAATGCCTCGGGCAAGCGTCGCTGCCTCACGACGCCGTGGACATAGAAAAGAGAAAAAGGCAAAAATATTAGTCACACGAAGTCAATCCCCGATATTAAGATACAAAACCACTCAAATGAATCACCGATGGCAAAAATTCAACTAGATAAAAGCCGAAAATGCCGAAAATTTGGCGGGAAATGGGCAGATGCCTCTGCGCGACTCGACACACACGAAGACGGGAGCAAACTCCCCTCAGGTCGGACCCTACCGGCCGATCGCTGGCAGGACCTACGTCATCCGACCAATCAGGTTTTAGCAAGACACGCATTGAATCAACTAAACAGTATTTATGTCAAATTATGCATCAACAGAACCGAAAAATCGAGTAATTCATAATACAGATCTTTAACTACATACCTGCTGAAATGCAAACACACACTTGAATTTTCGCATTTTGAATATGCCAGGGTTCGAGGCTAGGCGAAAGTACACGGCCATTTCCGTATATAGCGCGCGAAAATTTGAATTATTTGAAATTTTAAAATTTGAAAAAGTGGTAATAAAATTGAATACAATGTTATAAATGAATTGAAACTGTACGAAGAATAACTTAGTTATTAAGTATGAGATATTATGAGATATGTTCGAAAATAATGACTTTATGTTAATAACAAAATATAAAAAAACGAGTAACGGATTTTGAAATGGAAAAATCCGTTACAAAGGTTTTAATCTACCTTCTTGCTAGCACAATAGTTTTATTAGGGACAGTTTATATTCCAATTTGACTTAATGATGCTTTCCGCTTCTCATTAAAAGCAAGCATAAATCCCGACGTGATGTAGTTTTATAGAAGACTACAAGGACGCTATAAAACCAGTCATTAAAGCAATAATGCTTATTTCCGCCCTAATGAAACTGTCTTTCATTTAACACCGTCTTAAGATCAAGTGGCTTTATAAAGCCCTTATTGTCAGGCAAAGATAAAGCATCTATAAGGGCATGAGCACTTCAAGAAAAAAAAGCTCTTGAATATAGTTCTTGAGGGCTGCTATAAAACTTTATCATAAAACCATTTTTCCTCAAGTAAAGTTTGCATGTATCAGAGCCTTTTTAAAGCTCTTTGGCTTTTCTAAGTAGAAATAAAACTCTTATAAAACATACTAGAGGCCAATTGGAATTTAAAATGTTACTTGGGCACCCTATCCCTTTTATAGCCACGCCAAATTCCATTTTGCATTTATTTCCTTAAAACACTTCAAAGAAATCGAAGATAGTTAAAGTCGTTCCTGAAATATCCTGAACAAGCTGAAAAAATTGGTCGTTTTATTTTTTACATAATATCTTCTTCTACAATAAATATAGGTTCTAATGGCATAAAAATCCATTACGGCGATCATAAGAAAATCAAAAGTTGGTTTTAATATCATGGAGATCTAGTGGCCAAATAGAAAAGTTCAGTAATTTCCTGGTGATAGCCCATGTCGACTAATGTAAACTTACCAAGTTTTATCGTGTCCCTATACTTATTTTTACTTAAACAACTTATGAGTGTATGTGAAGAAACTGTAAATAATTTCATGCATTCAAAATCATTCAGATATTTAAAATAATAAAATTGTAATTATGAATAATGTCGAAGAAAATGAGTGTATTTAACAGAGTTGTCTTGGCGAAGAGGCTCACGGTTACATATTAAAAAAAAATCACCCAAAACTTACACATAAACTGCTGAAAATACAAGATACGCATAAATGTAATCACTTTGATAGTCTTGACTTTAAATGCAAAGTGTCCGCGTTTGCTTGTGAACCAGGGACCCTTTAAAGTAAGGGGACCCAGCATTATACTTTCCAAAGTGAGGCCGTTTCCTTCCTCATTTTAATGGTCTCAATGATGCCATTTTATTAGAAAATCTATGAATATAACAGGTACTTTGATTGTTAGTAAAAATTAATAATGGTTTCCATGATTTCTAAAAATTAGACTTGACAATGTTCTGAAAACAAACACAGAATATGGCAAGTGCCAAATGAATCAAATTTATTTTATATTTTAATTTGGTTTCCTGCAATTATTTCCAGGAATTTAAGTAATATAAGTATGGTAAGTCAGTGCCGATTTTGCTTATTTGAGAATTTGTTGCTATTGCACCTTGTTACTAGGATCCTTAAACCATTTGTAATATGTAGATATATATAATAGGTACGTACTTGAACTTTCTTCCCTTGTTGAATGTATCTACCCAAAGAACTTTCACAGATTTCGGGATGGACTAATAAGATTAGGCCTTGTACTTTTGTCTAATCATGTAGTTTTTCTCGGTGCTCATTATAAAATTTTTGTAATTTTATTTCTCTCCCAAACGTAAAATAAACTTATAGTTGTAGAACAACACTGTTTAAAAAAAGGCCTAACTGAAGCTACCTGCTTAATAATTTGAAATTTACAAAATACCTAATTTTTGTTTTGAACTACTTACTTATACGTAATGCCCACGTAATGGGAATTGTAGGATTACTAAAGGTGAGACAAGAAAAATCTGGTTGCAATTATTGGGACTACTACAGGCGGCCGCATTACCTTTAATTGACTATCTGGAAGTTAGAAAACTTAAAAATTGTGAATTAAGATGGGAAATATTTTGCCTCCTTTAGAATCTATGGCACTGGCATGTCACATATAACCTGATGGCAGTTGGACACTGACATATAACATAACCATGTACCAGCCCACTTATGTGGTCTCCTTGGAGTATACAGAAAACAAACTTCCCCTCAAGGCTTCACTTTTCCTCTGTGATAGACTGTAACATGCTGGGTCCCCTTATTTTAAACACTCCAGGAATCTGTGAAGGGCTGAGAAATATGCAGCGTTATGTACTTTTTTAGATTAAGCTAAGGCAAGATATCTCATAGACATTACAATTGTTCATTTAAAAAAAATATAGCTAGCCATTTAGCCATGGAATAATCCCGCAATCGAAATAGTGGTGTCTGTGAGAAATATTACCTTAGGTCAGTCTAAAAATATACAGGGTGATTCAGTTTTATTCTGCGACACTTTAACAGGTGATAGAAAACCAAAAAAGAACCCCACTTTCTTCTATAAACTATATAATTTTAAGGCCTTACAAAAAAGTTACAGGGTGTTAAATTTGTAAGAAATATGTGGAATTTATTGAATATTTACCAAACTAGTTGAGATATTTAAGTCATATTTGGTACAAGTTATAAGGGTATGGGTTAGCATAAAACCTGTTAATGTCAAACATCTTGAACAACCAGTGGCGTAAAGTGGGTAATTAGTATAATTGTTTTTAGAAAAAAAAGAACCACCTTGTATAGCAATAAAATATATTCAATTTCTTATGTAAATTTTAATTTTAAACAAAAACGTTTTCTTAGAATTTTTTCATGTGTCATGGTTTCATATAGTCAAATTATTTTAAGAAGTCCTTACTGGGACTGTCAATTGGTAATTTCGCCATCCTAAGTTGGCATTAATGCAGCAACCGGGTCATAAGTTCAGGTCAGTAACGAGCTCATTTGCACAATGAATAACTACTAATAACACGAACAAGAACAACACAGATAACGGAAAAACTCACGAAACGTAGAAAACCCACGAATATTTTCAATGCCCAAAGTTTGAACCGATTTGAACGACCCGGAAAACCTTCACGGTCACTTCACAACACCGAAATAAAATTTGCCTGAGTACGCACCAGTCGCACCACAGACGCAGCCGCGAGTAGCTGATTATACCAAAATACCAAATTGAAAGTGTTTCCATGACGTTTGAAATTATTATTAAAATGAGTTGTAGTCGTAGTTATTTTTATTTGTAGAGGCATAAACCTGATTGCAATAGGGTTATTATTTTATTATGTTCTTTTTTTCGTATCACTTGGGTAACTTTTCACATCATAAATCAATGAGAGACGTCATTAACTGGTTGAGACACATTATACCAATGTTATACCCATGGTTAACAGAAAATTCCTAGGGATTTTGTGGAGAATGTCATCTGACAAAATCGGGACTTCTTACAGTAATCGGGGTATACCAAATTTGATTTTTTCGTATTATTTCGGGGTATTTCTGAAAAATTAACTTAAAACTTCAATCCATAAGTAACACTCAAAGCTGAAAAATGTGTTTCTTACTTTAAATATAGTAACTTTTCGCAATAAACTTACCCATTCAAGGTTTTACTTTTCATGATACAGAGCGTATCATTAATTGTATCTTCCTTAAATGTATTAGACCCTGTATCTTCAAAAGTATAGCCTTAAATAGGTAAGTTTATTGGAAAAAGTTACTTCATTTCAAGTAGCAAACACATTATTTTCACTTTAAGTGATACTTATGGAGCAAATTTTTTAGATAATTTTTCAGAAACACCCCGAAATAATACAAAAAATTAAAATTGCCACGAAACCATGACACATACAAAGAATTACCTAGAGGGCATTTTTGTTTAAAATTAAAATTTACATAAGAAATTGAATACATTTTATTGCTATACAAGGCGGTTCATTTCTTTCTAAAAACAATTATACTAATTACCTACTTCTATGCCACTGGTTGTTCAAGGTGTTTGATATTAACAGGTTTTATGCTAAGAAATGCCGTTATGACGTGTACCAAATATGACTTAAATATCTCAACTAGTTTGGTAAATATTCAATAAAGACCACATGTTTCTTAAATTTTAACACACTGTAACTTTTTAATTAGGCCTTAAAATGATATAGTTTATAAAAGAAAGTGCGGTTATTTTTTGGTTTTCTATCACTTGTTGAAGTGTCGCAGAATAAAACTGAATCACCCTGTATATGGCCGAATTTTTGGCGGTTCTTCATAGAGTTTTCGAGTGTCCAGGAGGAAACGCGGACACTCTGTACAAGAACGAACGTATTACATACGGGCTCTGTCATATTCTGCATTGGTAAGCTAAATCCCGGTTGTTCAAACATTTACAACTAGATTATGCGCCTATAGTCACCGAAACGGAAACTATAGACATATTAGGCAGTAGCAAAACTAGTGTTTGTGGACCAAATAAACCCAGGGCGCAATTTGCCAAATATTTTACGCATAGCCGTAATAATGCCGCGCCATAGCAACGCATTTCATCACTGATCCGCTAGAGTGTTTAAACTAGGTTACGGCTGTGTTTAATAATCCCGATACATGTGTATTTATTCCAAAATTTGGTTCGCGCAACGTTTGGCTAATTCTAAAGCTGCAAGGATCCATATACCTACAGGTAGTTTAGTTGTCGATGCGATATTACGAGTATAACTGTAAGATACGATCACATGCGGAACGAATTTTGAACCGACGCACGCATCCCAAGTAACATTTTAAGTTATAATTATTTATATTATGTCCAAATAGTTGAATTAGGGTTATAAAATTGTCGTTTAGGGTAGACAAAGTAACTATAGGTCTTATAGTAGTTGTTATGATGTTATTTACTCGAATCGTGAAAGTAATTGTTCTATAAAAGTCTTATAACAGGCATAACATGGTTACTTTAACGTCAACATTATATAGTCTTTCAAAGGTTATTATAAGGTTGTAAAGAGGTCTCCGTTGTTGAGAATACAAAAACTTTTACGACTTTAGAAATATAGTTGTACGACGGTTGTAAAGAAAATAATTTGACCACATTAAAACTTTGTGGAACGATAATCGTATAAAGACGATTTAAATATATTATAAGACATCAGTAAGTGGAAGTCATAGATGTTGTAGAACAGTCTTAAGCAAGATCTTAATACGACATAGAAATGAGAACATGTCGTTAAGAAAGTAGTGCACATGCGCGTTAATATTAATTTTAACCTCAATATGACCCCAGTAAGTGGTAATTTTAATAAAATACCTTTATACGACTATCATAGGGTCATTAGTAACAGTGAGAGGTAATTTATTGTATCATATGATGTGCCATATGTCATACAGTAAATGTAAAGCAGAATAAGACAGTATAAGCATATCAGCATCTGGTCTGGGCTGGGCAAATACAAATGCTCAGGAAGTTATAGATGAGTAGTTGCAAAAATTTGGAATTAAATCAGTTTCATACAAATCTTTATTTTTTTATACTACTACTACTACTACTAGCAATACTACGAACTTGACGAGGCACCTACCCCGGACTGCAGAAATTTCTAAAGACAGCCCTCCACGCACATGCGCATATAAATACTTATTCTGTAATTTTAATTTTAGTTTTAGTCGCTTTATAACCTCTTAATAGTCGTTTGACAGTTTTAGAATTATTTATTACCTCTTAGTAGTTTGATTGAAGTTTTACAACTACTAAGTCATATAAGCACCGTCCGTCATGGTTGCCATCCGGAATTCAGTTAAATAGGACAACCATGTTTGTCTTACGAATGTGACAAAACTTCGAATTTAATTTGTGGGCACAAATCATAGAAATTTGAGTGGAAAACATGTATTTTCGACATATCGAACGATCCTGTACAACTGTAACACTTTAAATTTTAATTTAAAGCACGTTCATATTTTACATTTTTTTTCTTTCATTTCCTTTAATTTCCATTATTTTCAAGGCGAGTTGTAAATTTTCGAGCTATATTTATAATATACACAGTAAATAAAAATTCGCAATAGATTCCGTTGAGTCCAATCGTCAAGAACCGAGATGCTTTATTGCATAATATCACCAACGTATAATTTCGTTTTTACCACTTACGGCCGAGACAGAATGAAATGTCTTCGTATTACAAGCAAACACTGCACAATATAACACTACGTTCCATATTTACCACTAATTGGTAATATGAAGGTATTAATAGAGATCTTCACAACTTTAAAGCTACTTCTTTTGAATTTACCCGACCTATAATGGACTTATAAAAGTCATATCCAATCAAGTCAGATAAAAGTTGTATATGAAAGGTCATGAAAACCTGTGTCATAAAGGAGTTGTAAAAAGACGTCTATAAACAAGTTGTATTATTGGTTGCAACAACGTCTTCACGTTTTTTATGCAGCTTTAAATGTTACTTGGGATATCTATACCGCGTGACAAAAATATGTCGATGTTAAACTTCCCATCGCTTTTCCCGTTAAATTTGAGCCGAGAAAGGTCGCCGAGTATCTTGGACGACGTAAGGTACTTGCTCCTTTTTCCAGAAATTTGTGTCTTATTATATGTGTAATTGAACAGCCCATAAATAGACAACAAATCATATTATAAATTATGTGTTTTGATCAAAACCAACAAATTACAACTAACCTTGGAACGATTTCTGATCGGATGCAGATATATCAGTTCCGGTCACTTGCTTTAGGACGACTTAAGCGACGAGAAACCGCTTCAGGTCGTCCTAAAGCAATTTACAGGGATCTATCTGCGTTTAGATTCCGGCCTCGCTATGATACATGGAGGTGGAGTCTCTTATTATTTCTTCAATAAACGGTTATAGTATCATGAGAGTTGTCAAATACTCAATAATCTAAAACAAGCTTCAAGTAATATTTTCGAAGACGTAGTGATTTGTAGACGTAAACATGTACACGCAAATATACTCGTATACCTATATAATTTTTTTAAAGTTATAATGTCTGCATTTTTTCTAAGTGGGTTTAGCCAAGTTTTATGTGCATGTTTGCTGTTAGTAGTAAAGTGTAATGTATATAGTTTTTTTATTGTCTAATTAAAAGAAATAAATAAATTTAGTTAATTGCCATTTTTACTTCCTAAAAAGCCGTGAAAATAACCCCACTTCTCTATATTCCCTTGAATCTTAAGCTCTGAACATTTTAGACTAACTCTCTATTATATAGCTGCTCGCAAGCTCGCTCATTGTTTTTTTCTAAAGTTTTTGTTTGGCATCGTACGTTTAGCACTCATAGATGTTTCTTTGCGTAATTAAGTAGAAGAAATCTTCCATGTTGAAGCATTTCGAAATTAATCGTGATTATGACGACTGCGCAGAATTATCAATTTTGTAGGACGATTTAGTCATCAAAACTCACCGTGTCCCGAACAATTCGACCACCGTTCAATGCTTATAAATGGAATGGAACGGTAAATAATTTAAAAGACATTGCCAGTCAACATAGTTACGAAATAAAACATTTGTAAAATTTACTGTCCCTTTTATTTGATAATAACTGCTTATCTGAACCCGAAGTTCCGCTGGTCAGTTTAATTATGTTTGCAATTCCCAGAGTGCGCTACGCGATGCCTACCTAGCACCACACCGAAATCTCGGCACTCTGAATTGTTGCCAAATCGAGAAAAAGATAATAACCTATTTTGTAAAACTTAATAATTCCGAGAAAACACGTTCTAATATAGCCAAAAACGTATTTTTGATTATTTCTGATGATTTTATTGAATTTTCGTGAAATTTGACGAGAAAATTATTGGTCATTAACCTTTTAAGTCCAATATCATGTATATCAGAATCCTGTTTCACAAATCTCGAGTTGAGTACTATGCTTTTTCCAGGAATATTAGATGGATATGTATAGTGGATACGATGAATCTGATCTCTGCGTCACAACTGTCGATAATGCAAATTTCCATTGACGACCATTAAGGATTAAGATTCGTGATATCGGCTACTATAATAGTGGGTATATATGTTTGTATCTAAATAAAAAATATATTAAATATTTCATTGTAACGCACTCTATTAAACATGTTCTGTAGAATTTATTTTTTAGACCACTCAGGAAATATTTTTTTAAATATTTGCTGTTCCTACCTCAAATATTTCGGGAGGCGTACAATGTCACTTTCACTGTAAACTGAAATCATTTCGAATATTTTGAACTCATTTTTATACAATTAAATCACGATAAGTTGTTTTGTTTCTATTATATCGAACCGTGGCCATAGCAACCACAGCCCATATAGCCCACTTTTTGTAACAAAAAATTTTGCTTGAACTGTTGAGTTAGGAAAATGCAGGTTTGTGATTGGCCAAAAAAGGTGTGTGGTTCATATCTACGCACTTATGGCTCCTAAAGAGTAATAGGTGTAATTGTTTATCAGTTTGCGAATGTATGTCCGTCTAGAAAGTGTCCGGAAAAAAGAAAACGTAATTAATTTGATAACTGTCAAATACTAACAACTGTCAAATAAAAACAATTGCTTCTATTCTCTCCATGGCCTACTCATCAATATCGATTAATGTGAATCAAAAGAATTTTGCTTAGATACCTAAAATAGTTCGATGATATTTTAATTTATTATTATTTTGGCATCAGTTTAGAACTGGGAAACGTAATGTAACTAAATTTATACCCCAAATGCTAGACGGTACGTCAACTTTGCAACAAACATAACAGAATTTTAAAGCGTAAATATATCATTTTCTTTTGAAAAATACCTATTCTTATCGGTAATTAGTAATAAAAATTAATAGAATGATAAAGCTAGTGATATAAAATAGTTTTTACGAAGTTTCGAGTTTTTAAAGTTTTCAGAAATTTCATAAATATTAAAAATTGGCAAAAAACTAAATATTTTAGTAGAGCGTTCAAATTTGGTATACTTACGTAGAATTGAAAAACAAACAACTTTTTCAAGTACAACTTTTTGATATTTTAACAACTAAACCCATTTATGGCGATATATTTTTTAAAATGTCATTTTTGACAGATAATGAAAGTCACATAACGAAAGTCAAATGAAATTTTTTTTTAATATAATAATTACAATTTGTTATCTACGAGAGAAAGGTTTTTTTTTTGTTAATTCTTATGTGGTATTTATTCACATACCACAAAATAAATGAAAATAAGCAATAATGAAAAAAACAAATGGAAGAAAGACCCTTGAAAAAATAATTTATCAATGTAAGTATTCATAAGATTCTAATAATATTTAAATACAGTGTGTCCACGGATAGAGTTCGGATAGGGTGTAAATGACAAAAAAATTTCGAGTTGAAATTTGAGCTTCTGTCGATAAGCCCTGCTTGGTTTGAAACTAATTTGTGACGTAATTTGACTTTCGAAAAATCAGGTATGCCTTGGGAATTTTGAAAAAACTAATTTTCCACATCAGTAAAGTGCCCTTTCTGTAGGTTTTATGACAAAATGTTATTAAGGAAACTTGTTCAGAATGAAGAACTGAGTAGGTTTGCGAAATTTCGAAAGTCTAGGCCTACTTTGATTTTTTGGCATTTTTTGCCACTTTTCTTTAGAAAAGTGCACTTTGTGTAGCTTTCACATTAAAATGTTATTACGAAAACTTGTTCAGAATGAAAAACTGGATAGGTGTGGAAAATTTCAAAAGACTAGGTCTACCTTTTTTTCTGCTAAAAAATTAAAACGCACAAAAATCAAAGTCGACCTAGGCTTTTGAAATTTTTCACACCTATCCAGTTTTTCATTCTGAACAAGTTTTCTTAATAACATTTTAATGTGGAAGCTACACAAAGTGCATTTTTCTAAAGAAAAGTGGAAAAAAATGCCAAAAAATCAAAGTAGTCCTAGACTTTCGAAATTTCGTAAACCTACTCAGTTCTTCATTCTGAACAAGTTTCCTTAATAACATTTTGTCATAAAACCTAGAGAAAGGGCACTTTACTGATGTGGAAAATTCGTTTTTTCAAAATTCCCAAGGCATACGTGATTTTTCGAAAGTAAAATTACGTCACAAATTAGTTTCAAACCAAGCAGGGCTTATCCCCAGAAGCTCAAATTTCAACTCGAAATTTTTTTGTCATTTACACCCTATCCGAACTCTATCCTATATTACGTTTGTTCTAAATTTTATCCTTTGTATGGTTACCACATAAGTATATTAACAAAAAACCTTTCTCTCGTAGATAACAAATTATAATTAGGTATATTTAAAAAATGTGATAGATACCTGATGATGGCAATAAGTGCCTAACAAAATTCCTTTTTAATGGAAAAAAATATTTAATGTGTTAATTCAACAAATTAAAACGGATTAAAACCTGGTGATGCCGCTGGTCATACAATTGTTCCAATTAGTGTTTTTGCATCCAAGCTTGAATATATATAGGCAGAAGTATGGCATCTTGCATTATTATCCTGCTGAAAACGCCATGTATAAAGCATGAGCCGTTTCAAGCAGAAAACAATTTAAAATCTCACACTATTTTTCACTATTAACGGTGCCAAGTTGGAATCAACTTTCTTTGGTTTCCTTGATATGTAGTCTTGTCTTTTCAGTACCATACGGACAGTTCCCGTGCCCGCTTTTATTCTTCGTTGACCTACAAATCTGCTAGCCAATTTTCGAAACCCTAGTCGCGTATTTTGTCGTTCTAAGTTCACTAAAGCGTTTAAATTATTGTTTTCGCGAATCTTACGCGATCTTCCCGAAACTGGCCTATGCTTCATGTCTGTGCCATTTTTTATCTTCTCTATATTATTATTGTCTCATACACTGCACTTTTTCCGAGTTCAGTCAATTGCACTAATTTTTAAACGATTCTAAAATCTTTTTTATACAAATATTACACCTCTTTTTATTCTTCTACTTGCAACATTATCTCGCAAAAAAATCTATCTTGTTTACAATCAACAATATTATTGACAGGTAGTGTTGTTTGTGATTTTAACCATAACCTACTAGCGACACAACCTACTTGGTGCAATATTTTTGTCTTACAAAATTAGGAAAAATATGAAATTCCGGATACTTTCTAGACGGACTATATAAAGAGGATATTTTTCAGTAGTCAATAGCAATATCGAGAGGAATCTCCATACTGAAGGCGTCTAAACCACCCCAGACGACCTCGGGCTTCTTCCCTCCATTTCTCTCGTCGTCCTTGTACACCGCGACCTAGTCGAAATATTACATATGGATGGGCTCCCCGGAGGGACGTTATATTGTGAAAAATCGTCGCGACTAAAAAAGCAATAAATATCTTTTAAAGCAGGCGGGAATATATAAATCAAAGCTTCGTTGGTTCTCGCCATTCCTGAATATATTCTCTTGCGGACAGCGTTATTAAGGGCATAGATAAATTTTTTAACGAATTGCCATCCACCATTTCAGTATTTCCTCGTGTTTCTAATTTCTGTGGCCGTTTTTTAAATATGAATTATTATTTTAATTTATTTTTCGTCGGCATTCTCCTGTTGACCATGAAACTAAACAATGTGTTTTTAAAGGTCAGATAAGGCTTCTCGCGGCACCGGCGCAATGATAAAGGCCTGGCCAGCTGGCGACGCTAAACGTCACTACGTCATCACAGGGAGGCAGGGAGGTAGCTTTTTGTAGTTGTTTACGTTTATCTACTTATGTCTGGCGTTTTTCCTGTTTTAAAGAACGTTTGTTGTGGGTTGGAGTGTTTTTTAGTAATATAGGATGTGGAGTTTTATTAATAAGGTGGTAAAACATAGCAGTGGTTCAGAATAAAGTGATTAAAGTTCAATTTTAGTTTATAGGTTTTAGGTTCTGTCTATAGTTTCTGACTTATTCAAATCATGCCGTGGACGTGTTCCGTTCCCAGCTGCAAGGGAAACTACAAAGGCGGTCCTAATGTGTCCGCCTTTTCCTCCCTAAAGACCCCATTTTAAGGGAAAAGTGGGTTAAGGCCATCAAAAAGATTTTGTTCTTATACATAGTTTTCCAGGTTTTGATTTGTACTGTTGGAGAGTGTTAGAACTTAACCACCTTAAAATCAGGACGTTTTATGGTATTATTCATTTGAATTTAGTTGTGTCTAGGCACGCAAATAAGAAATAATAATTGGCATTTACGAAAATTTTACCGGTAGATATCTAAATGCACCAAAAGCCCTTGAAAATATGACTTTCACTCTCGTAGATTATTATCCGTGTTGTAAACCCATGAGCTATATATGTAAACAATCATTTTAAAGTGTTTTTTTTTACCAAATTTACCAAACTGACATCTTGAAATTTGAATTTGGCGCCTTAGGCTCACCTCTCTTGGATGACTCATCGCTTTCAGCTGTCGGGCTGTGTCTTTGCGACGGTGCCGCTTCTCGTTGCCTGTGTTGTGGTTTGTGACATCCATGGCATAGAACTGAACCAAGTTTTCATTCAATATTCTTAATCAAGTTGTAATACATAGATGCTGATTATACAGAAATTCTTTAAAATGCAAATGCCAGCTGAGAATGCTACCCAAAAATAAATTAAAATAATTAATATTTAAAAAACTGCCAGAGGAAGATAGCAACTATTAGAAATATATTGATTAAATGCCGTTTTTACGCACTTCGAGATGAGCCAATAATAAACGGGGTCTTCCATTAAAAAAAAACAAAAGTTCAGTTTGCAATACTTAAGTGGGTCGCCCTGTATAAATTTTCACATAATATTCCTACCTACAACTTTTTATTCGATATTTTTTTCTAGGTAAAAAATGAATAAGTTAAGTGGAGGTAAAAAGTAACTATGGACATCATGTACTTGCGCCGATATCCTAGCATTTAAATAATTCATAAATGTGTCTGTACCTACCTATTTAATAACACAAACGTTTTCGCTACCTTTGGAAACAATTAAACGCTCCGGCTCACCCTCTTTTGTTTCACCGCATAGCTGACCTCCGTGGCGAAGTAGTTTTGAGCGCTTTACAGTTATTGAAACAGAAACTATATAAATTCTGTTAGAAACTTGACTTAAATTCACATTATTAGGTAAAATTCATATTTCATTCATTTTTTCATTCGATTACTACGTTTAATTAAGTAGAAATTATAACTTGTAGGTCAATATCTATATATTAATATCAGTGACTATAATAGATTCTTTCTATAGTCACTTTTAATATGTTTTTCGCCGGAAGATGCTTGTGCTGTGTGTTGATATATATTTTATGGTAGTATTCTACTATATCAGAAACTTGATCTCTGTTTAGGATACTTTCAATTAAAGGTGCCGCCTGGCTTCCCTGCCGTTTTCATTCGATTTTCTCCCGACGGCGCGGAACGAACATCAAGCAAACAAGCTACATCCAGCGGGAATTGTCAACAGAAGACCCCGGCTCATAACTCAATTTCCTCGCCAGCTCCTATCATCGCAATAACTTCACAACTTTTCCGGGCAATCCGGCGATAGGACGGATCGGAACTTCAGCGCCCTAAATAAAATATTTTCAATTTTGGAAAGTTGCCGGTTGTCGCTCTTCGGCCTCCTTCGTCGATGATTTCTTTGCCATAACTACTAAGAGACAAAACGCAACTACTAAAAGACAGAACGCAAGGTGAGCGGCTTGTTCGTCGTTTTTGGTATGCTAAATGGAAGACTGGGAGGAACGGGGAAATTTAGTAAGTGTTCTGGTTCTGGCTTGTAGATACCAATTTCGTCAGTAGATGTCTGCAGTGTATTTAGGATAAAGAGTCAATATAGAGGAAAATACTAATTGTTAGTAAGTTTTAAAGAATTGCTCTTTAAAATAAATAGACTAAGTATAACTAGCATAACGAGCTTCTCTATTCTCTGTAATTTTAAAAATGTTAAATTACAGTTTGTATTAGTAGGTAGGTATCTACATAGGTTTACTACACAATGATTTTTTAGTAAAACTAATATCTGGTGCAGCATTATTCAATAATTTTACAGTACCTACTGTGGGATTAAATAAAATTTTCGAATATTTAATTTTCTGCAGTCATCCACCGAATACAGAATAAGTTTTGTTTAGGCAACTTCCCTTAATTGCTATATTTGCTTTCGACAAGTTTTCGTAATAATTAATTTCAATTTCACAATATCTCAGACAAAAAATTCGTTGCTAATGGAATTACTTTTTCATGGCACCTTTGAATGCGAAAAATTTTTGGTTCATTATTCGTAGGGATTTTTTATCACTTCAAATGGTACAATAATTATTCTGTGAAATTTGAAAGCGGCAAGTGAAAATGTTATTTTTCGAATTTTAGAGTACCCTTTTGTCGCAAAATGAAAAGATGCACTAAAATTCTTACCAACCAAGACCAAAAAGATAAGCCCAAAAAAGTAAGAAGTAAAAGCAGGATCTAAAAAGCGCACAAAAAGCGCACTACTATGAGATACGTAGAAATTTAGGTATTTGGCTTATTCTCTAGCTTCAAGAGCACAGCCAAAATTTCAGATCAGCAGCTTGATTATTTTGGGAGATATTGCCATCATTCAATTAAAAATTTTTTTTACTACAAACACATTTTTTAGCACGAGGTATCCACACACGGATTTTTTTGAAGCATAATTGGGACACCCTTATAGTCCAAGAGCCGGCCGCATGATTTCAACTCTCATAATATGATGTTATATAAAATGTAGAGAGAGTATATTTCTTTACTTGAAGCGAGTAGGTTGCCTCAGATAATATAGGCCCGATCATTGTTCTTTAAAGAAGTTATGGTTAATTTTTAATTTTTTTAAATAGGTACAACGTACAACCCGTCCCACGAACATATATTTACTACTTTTTCGCAAAATAAAGTCTTTTGATAAATTCGAAAAGTGCCGTTCTAAAAATCGAAGGAGGTGGTAAATTTCTTAATTGGGTCTTGTATAGTTTCCTCCAGTACCGAAAGAAACCTCGAAAATCCGATATTTAACCAAATTTCCCGACTCCCGATTTTCAAGTTTCGAGAAACGGGACGGCTGTAGAGTTATCGAAATTGACGGCAAATCCTGAGGAACCGCTCTTAGAAATTGCGTGCTTTTCTCATTTTTTGATTTTTCGGGGGCACCGGAAGCATCTGCACCTCACACTGTTAAAAACGAATTCGCCATTTTACACGACAAATTACTGTAATCATATGTTACAACCAAAATGTACTCTAATAATAAACTTCATCGAGTAATTTTGAGGACTCGTCGTATAATTACATTTTAAAATTACTTAATGTCTGATGTATTATTACTATGATCTAGTAGTAAATATACCTAAACCGACAGGTAAACTTACAGACTGTGCGTTTAAATATACTTCACTATGTTCGTAAATTTACTTTAATATTGTAATATTACGCACGAAAATTTACACTAAATTACATGTATTATTACAAATACGCAATTAAAATTTCGTGAAAAATAACTTAAATTTACAATAGCTATTTCGGTATAGTGGAGAATTGCGAATTAAAATTACTAGAAATATTGTGGAATCATACATTCCGATACGTAACTGGGGCGTTCAACCTGTTAAATTTACAGTAAACGGCAAGTAATTTCTCACAATTGCTATGTATGCTTATACCAATTTACACTCTTTAAGAAGTAAATAAAGTAAAATGACATTAATTGCCTGCAATTCTACATTCTTCAATTTGTTTTCCAGTAAAAAACAAGGTAAAATTAAATTAACTTACCTTCAATTTTACACGTTTTATTAAGGTGGCGTTTCTTTTATTTATTAAACGACCAAACAAATCACTAACTGAAGAGCAGAAATCAGCTACAGTCTGTAACAGAGCTTCTTACGTTTCACATGGAATTCTATGCAATAGGGAATCGGGAAGAGCTCTGTGAATGTGTGGCCCTGGACCACAGAAGACAGTCAATATATGAACTTCAAGATTGGCACCAGAAGACTACTGCAAAAGATCAGCAAGGAACCTGTACTGCAGTAAAATAAAACGAGAGAAAAGCAGAATAAGACCGCGAGGCTGCGGTGCGCTCGGACGTAAAGGGCGGCTCCCAAAAATATAATAATAAAATATTTATTTTTAATGGAAAGATCTTTATTATCATAAATAAAAAAAGGCACCCTTTTAAACATCAAAATCGACCTATTATGTAAAAATAGTTACATGTTTTTAACCTCTATGTTTGGAATAATAATTTATGTTTATACAAAAATATATAGATATAAATAAAATAAAATGAAATAAAAACAAACACTTGTGCATTCGCGGTTTGGATTAACAAGAGATGACATTGACAACATTTTCTAGTACTTACTGTCTTTTTCCTCTTCACAACACGTACTAACAAACTGTTTTTGATGGATGAAAAAGTTCTAACGCAAACGCAACGGTTCCAGTGCTGCGCTTGGTCAAAGTTTACAGAATAAAATAGTATTCCGTAAACTTTGGCTTGGTAGACGGTGACAATGAGCGACCGCTCAACGTGCTTACTATAGAGAAATTATGATGCAATTCCGTAACGCTAGAGGCTACTGGCTACTCCCACCTTCAAACATGTAAAAATACACTCAAGTTGACGTATTTTCGCTTTCGCAACGTAATTTTCAACAGGAAAGAGTAAAAATAAAATAGCCCGACGAAACTTTACCTCGTTCAGTTGTATTTTTACATTGAACGAAGGTAAAATCACAAAAAAAGCGAAAAAGTACTAAAGTATGTATTTGTTCATGGTTTTGAATGTATATTCACATAGTACATGATAAACCGTGTAAAAACCCGTTACTTTCACATGAAAATGCCTGTAATTTTAAATCGATTTTTAACAGTGCACCCGAAGACTTGAGGGAAGCTTTAAAATTCCATAGACCCCCGAGCCGAATTAACTTAGCTGTAGCTCGGCGAAAAAGGGCAATTTTTGAAAGTTTTCGGACTTTGCCTTTTAGGTGATGGGAAATGCCGACCAATCACGTAAAAAAGATGCGTCCCACCTGGGTTGGTCGGTTTTTTCGCCGAAAATCCTTAATAACTCGAAAACGGGAAATAATTTCGTTACATTGTTGACCCGTTCTCCGGCCATCTCGCCGTAAGTACCGTTAGGTCTCCTAAAAAACGCGTTTGAAAAATTTTTTTTCCTGGGATTCAAACGTTATATGGCACTGGCTGTATAGCGGGACTTCGCACACAACTCGTGTCCCCGTCTTTCGCGCCGTATTTAACAGCGGAGGATTTTCGGGGCCCCGAAAATACGCCTATCGGATTTCTAAAGGAATAAGGGACCCTTTTTTTATTGTTGCTCCATGAACCACAACTTCTTCAATGATCGGGCCCATACTCGCTTCAAGTAATGAAATATACTGTCTACATTTTACATAACCTCATATTCTATAATCTTATGAGAGTTGAAATCATGCGGCCGGCTCTCATTTATATTTGTATTGTTATTAACAAACCTACTTCTATTTAGGTACTTTACAGATGCAGATGACATCTAATGCTTTGTCTTATTTTAATTCAACAACGAACTATTTTGTTATTCGATATTGTTGGACTTTGTACTTCTTGTGAGTTATAAGTTTGCAATAAACAATAAATTCTTAACGTTACATATAGTAGGCGCTCTTGCTCCGATTCCTCTGTTATGAACGCTATCATCCGCATTCGCATAAGCATCGATCAATTTCCAATACTTTCTCGTTAACTTTTCCACACTTCGCTTGCGTCAATTCGGAAAAACAATTCAACTTCCGATCGTCCAGTGTTGTGATTTCGGGCACGTACTTGGAAAGTCCATTTTTCTCCGAATCAATTTGGCGAAATAAATTATATCTACTTACGACACGTGTGCAAACCTTCCGTGATCTATTTTTACACAAAGAAAGCGAGCGAAGGACGGCGCAGACACAATGGACGGGCTCCAGTTGGCACAGTTGGTCGGAGTTTCGCCAAGCGGCTGCCAGACCAATCTATTAGCTGGCCATCGCGATAGCTTGAGGCGTTTTGGAAAAAATTCAGTTTCGTGTTGTTTTCCACAGCAACGAATTCCTGAGTCTCGCCTTTCTTCCATCACCTGTCGGCGTATTATAATAGTATATTTCATTACGAGTCTGGAAATAAAGATTTTTCCGTGCGCGCGTGACAAATTCCCGTGTGAGGCGCAGCCGAACACGGGAAGTCATGTTGTAAATTAGTTATTGTCAGATAAGGTGAATAAAACGTCAAAAATATTACAGAAATGTATCTAAATATTGAAACACTTACGAATTAAAATACAAAATAGGTATATGTTAAATATCAGAGAGCATATAGAGTTTCTTAAATTTAGTTTACTTTGCTGTATATTTCTATTTTAAAGCCATATATTCGGTATTTTTATTCAGCGCACGGAAAGTTTTTCCATGCGCTGTTTCCGTGCGCTAGCCCGAAAAACCCCATCTTTCATTATTGCTAAAACAGATGAAAATAAGGTGTTTTCAAAGAAGTATAATGAAAAGAATATTTCACATTTAAAAATAAACTAAATCTTACAAACACCGTTGTCCTTACCGTACAGTTTGTAAATACAGATAAGGTCAATATTTTGTACTCATAAAATGAAAATAAATTTGTTGTCCTTACCGAACAGTTTTTAAATACAGATAAGGTCAATATTTTGTACTCATATATACTTAAAAAAAAACTAAGAAAAACCGAAGACGTACAAAAAGAAATCGTTGTGTAGACTTTGTTTAGTGTTTTAACGTTAGCAATATTACCGAGTAATTTAAAAATTGCGAGAAATGTGTGTGTGCGGAAAGTCGAGAAAAGTCTTCAAGCAAATGCCGCAGCTTGTGATGTGAGTAATGTGAGTACAACACGATACAACGCTTGCTATATTTACAGAATCAAGACTAACAGACTGACAACACGGATAACGGAGAACGCACAACCGAGCGCCCAACAATGATTAATATTGTACAACAAAATGTGACAACAACGCTCATCTTCCAACCACGAGCGTTGATTTACTCGGATGAAAAGGTTGCTTTGCTTACGTTAAATACTTAAAAAAAACACACAATTCTATGTTGTGAAGGAGAGCAATCTATTTTGATTGGAATAGCAGTTAATAATTCCATTCTAAGATTTTTAAGTTGATCGCCTGCGCCTACATTAAGTTTAATATAACGCTTCCAACTTTTGCACAAACTTCCGACAGTATAACCGCCTTCCGACGTTGTGTGCAAACACCAACCACGACATGAATGTTTCAGTTTATCACAAACAAGGTTGTTTGCAAAAAGACACTGTCACCAACACTCCAGGCAGCCTTTTTGGAAACAGATACACAGTGTCTCGTCGTAATATTAGCACAACGATGTCAGTGCGTAACTGCGATGAGCCCGCAAGAATTGTTGACAGTTTTCTCAGTTCATGGCTTTATAATTTAACTCGGTTGTGGCACTAGGATACAATGTGCCCCCGAATAGGTGATAAGACTCTTGTAAGAGACAAAAAAAACAGGCTGAAATTTGAGCGTCTGGAGTTCATTTTGATATTAATTTGTGGCGTAATTTTAGCTTATAAAAATCGAGTATGCCTTGGACATTTTGAAAATACTTTTTTCCAGGGACTCTTTAAAATAAGGGGACACAGCATGTCACAGTCTATCACATAGGAAAAGTACAGCCTTGAGGGGAAGTTTGTTTTCTGTATACTCCAAGGAGACCACATAAGTGAGCTGGTACAAGGTTATGTTTTATGTTAGTGTCCAACTGCCATCAGGTTTTATGTGATGCCAGTGCCATAGATTCCAAGGGAGGCGAAAGTAGTATAGCAAAGGGTACTCCAGGGCGGAAGTGACGTCACAAGATGGCCGCCAAGGCGGGAAATTTGAAAATGGCCTTGACCTGCGGGTTCAATGAACTTTAAGGGGTCACGTTTAATTAACCTTGACCTGAAGGTTATCTAGAGGCCAAGGGGTTACCAGATCGATAACCTTTAAGGGGTTATTAACCCGCGGGTTAACCTTGAAGGGGTCACCTTGTTACCTTCACCGGTCAATGAACTTTAAGGGGTCACGTTCAGTTAACCTTGACCTGAAGGTTATCTAGAGGCCAAGGGGTTACCAGATCGATATCCTTTAAGGGGTTATTGACCCGCGGGTTCAATGAACTTGAAGGGGTCACGTTCGGTTAACCTTGACCTAAAGGTCAATGAACTTTAAGAGGTCACCGTTAACCTTGACCTAAAGGTCAATGAACTTTAAGAGGTCACCTTGTTAACCTTGACCTGAAGGTCGATGAACTTTAAGAGATCACCTTGAGTTAACCCCTGAAGGTCAGTGATCTTGTCACCTTGACACGTGGACCTTGATATAAAAAACGTAAGCAAAAATTATGCTGATGTTTGCACTAAAACAGTTGACGTAGCATTTAGGTGGGGGGAGGGATTGGGGATATAAGCAGGATGCCGTTGGGAGAGCTCACTATACCCAGTCAACAGTGCTTGAATAATATTGAAATATGTCTTTTCTCAAACAGTTGAACGAAAATAACTTCGTAAAAGAAATTGTGAGTGCAAGAGAGTTAGTGGTTGGTGAAAAACATAAAATTTTATCTTTTAGAAGAATTGAAACAAGGTACGGGGAGAAAGTGTTCGTCGAATTTGAAAATTTTCAAACTGCGCTACCTGCACGGTTCGTAAAAGAATTTACGTCTGAACGCATCGAAGACATAAACCGGGAAATCACCAACGGAAAGAAGATCTTCTTGACGAGTCTGGGCCTCATTGGTAGGACAACGAATATTAAATTTGAGGAAGAATGAATCCCACTGACAAGAGGCGACGCAGACAACACTACAAAAGAAGATTGGAATTTTATCTAAGATCTCTTCAAAATTTGAAATATGAAATTCAAATGTATGAAATAAATAAAAAGTTCAAACACATAAATTTAGAAAATTGTAAAAAATAAAATATGAAATCTAGTCTATCTTTTATTTACCCCTACAAAATTGAAACTCAAATCCGAAAGTTCCGATTGCTTCTGAGCGCAGAACATATAAATACGTCCAAGTGCATTTGACTGGAATCAGTTCAATGTCATCCTTCACAGGTGAAGGGTTGGTGAACACGCTAATAAATAAGTTGCCCGTCGAATTACATCTTCCTGGATATCAGTTTTGTGGTCCTGGCACAAAATTACAAAAAAGAATTGCGAGAGGTGACGCTGGTATAAATAAGTTAGACGCTGCGTGCAAGGAGCACGATATTGCATATTCAGAAAATAGATCTTTAAAGGAGAGACACGCAGCCGATTTAGAATTGGAAAATAGGGCTTGGGGACGTGTTAAATCAAAAGACGCAAAATTTGGTGAAAAGGCTGCCGCTCTTCTAGTCACGACCGCAATGAAAACTAAACGAAAATTGGGAATGGGAATAAAGCCGAAAAAAGGTTCGGTTTCTTTTAAAAAAGATATCGTGGGAAAAGTCTCGAGATCATTGAAAAAAACATTTGATAGAGATCAGCTTAATGATGTCAGGAATTTAAAGAAAACTTCATCGGCAGCTTTGCGCGCTGCACGATTAGCCATCAAGAAGGTGGGAGGGAAACGAAAAATTCGAGTACCGAGAGTGATTCCCTTTGAAAAGAAAACAGGGGGTTTTTTACCCCTACTGCCCCTCTTAGGAGCTTTGGGGGCCCTCGGTTCGGTAGCTGGTGGTGCTAGCGCTGTTGCGAAAACCGTTATAGACGCAAAAAACGCGCAGAAAAAAATGGATGAACAAATACGTCATAATAGGGCAATGGAAGCTATTGGAAAAACGGGATCTGGGCTTTACTTAAAGAAAAATAATCACGGAGGATTCGGTTTATATTTAAAGAAAAAAAACTCCCATTGATGCTACCCAATAGACCTCTAACGGATAAAGATTTAATTTTTTACGCTAAAAAGATAAAAATACCTTATTTTAGAGGTGTCTTTACGAGAGACACGCTTCCAAAACTTGGTCCAAACAAAAACGAATCGGCAATTTTGAATTTAGACGTCAAAAGTAATGCTGGAACACATTGGGTAGCATATGAGAAAAGAGGTAACAACGTTGAGTATTTCGATAGTTTCGGGGCGCTGAAGCCACCGAAAGAACTGATCCTATACTTGGGGAAACATGCTAATATCGTATACAACAATAACTCGTATCAAACATACGATGAAATAAATTGTGGACACCTCTGTTTGGAATTTTTACGTGGAAAAACCCTATAAAACAGAAGAAATTATCATATTTTTGCTCAGTCATGTCGCAGACGTTTACTTTGACGGGTAACGGTAGCTACATCTCCAAATCGTTTTTTCCGCCCCTTGAGCTAGATCCTCAGTACGAATATTCGCTAGCGTTAATTTCTCTATCTACTTGGAATTCAATTCCAAATATAGAGGGAGGACAGAACAAGCTATATTTCGTAGATCACAGAGGAAGCGAGATAGAAATTGAGATTCCGACAGGAGCATATGAGATTCGGGATATTGAGAATTACGTTCAGAAACAACTAGGAAGTTCGCTGGATAATCAGCAAGAACTAGACGAAATTTTTTCGTTGAAACCTAACAATAATACTTTAAAGTGTGAACTTAAATCTCTGTATAACGTAAATTTTAAACAACCCGATACTATAGCTAAATTGCTTGGCTTTTCCAATAAAATATTGAAATCCGGAGAGTTACATCAATCAGACCTCCGAGTAGAGATTGTGCAAGTGGTAACAATAAGAGTGGAGTGCAATTTAATTTCGGGATCATATTACAACAACGCACCTTCGCATACTCTTTTTGAGTTTATGCCTACAGTAGACCCGGGATACAGTATCAATATCGAACCTAGGAATCTAATTTATTTGCCTGTCAGTAGGAAAACCATCGACAATATTACAGTGCAACTTTTAGATCAAGATTCAAGATCGGTAAATCTCAACGGGGAAGAAATCATAATCAGATTGGAGCTGAAGAGAAATGGTGTTAGTTTTTGATGGTAGGTACCGACCATATAAAAGGAGTGTCGGTCGGTCGAGAAGTTCACAACCAGCAGAGCTGTACAAGAGTAGAGATCGTAATACGAGTCTTACACCTGAAAATCGCTTGTTCCTAAAATATCTCGGTTATCATGTCATTGACGCATCAAGTGTTCGACGTGCATCAGAAACCAAAGTTCGATGAATCTATTCAAAGTTTAGAAGCACGCTCCTATTATCCGTTCGTAAAGTCCTTCATGAACAATGACATCGTAGAAATAACCGTTAATCAAGGGGACGCTTGGTTGTTGATGTATGATGCTGCAATTTTCGTAAAAGGTAAAATAAGCAAGAAATCAGGCACTGGTACTTGCAAGCTTGTAAACAATGGTGCATCGTTTTTCTTTGATTCTGTCTCATACGAACTTAATGGCAAAGAGTTGGAAATGGTGAGAGATCCTGGAGTTGTGAGTGCCATGAGGGGATATTTATGTTATTCTCCTAACGATGAAAAGTACTTGGTAACTTCAAGTTGGAGCTATCCCAAGGACAATGCGCCAATCTTGAATAAGGACGGAACATTCAGCGTAAGAATACCGCTTAAACATTTATTTGGGCTCTTTAATGATTATCAATATGCCATTTGCGGTAAGCAAACAATAAGACTAATTCGAGCCCGCAACGACAATAATTGCCTGCTACTAGAGAAAGCTGCCGACTCCACTACAGAGTTGACAGCAGAATTATTGATTACCAATATAGAACTAAAAGTGAAACATATACAGCCAAACGATATGATTAGATTAGATCTCCTGCAATCCATAAAGCGAGATCAACCCATTATTATACCCTTTAGAAAGTGGGAATTACATGAATTGCCAACTCTTACGGCAAACTCTCGTAAAGAAATTTGGTCAGTGAAAACATCTGCAGCAGTGGAATCTCCTAGGTTTGTTGTAGTTGGTTTTCAAACTAATCGCAAAGAAAATAGCAAAAGCGATCCCACAAAATTCGATCACATAAGTATATCAGACGTTAGGTTAATTCTAAACGGTGAATATTTCCCATTTGAAAGGCAGAGGCTGGATTTCAAAAAAAAAAGATTACTTAGAAGCTTACAATAGTTACATTGAATTTTATTCAAGTTTTATGGGCGTTCGTGAGAAACGTCCACTGCTAGATTACAAAGATTACAAAGATAACGTAACTCTGTTTGTTATCGACTGTTCTAGAAGAAATGAGACCCTTAAGACCAGCACTGTTGACGTCAAACTAGACATAGAGAGTGATGTCGGTTTTCCTAAAGACACTCGAGCGTATTGCTTAATTATTCACGACAGTCTTATGGAATATCTGCCGCTAAGCGAAGTAGTCAGAAACTTGATGTAAGACCGCTTACCTCAATAAACTCCCAGTTGCTAGTTTGACTCGGAAGAATGAAGATCGCAGTCGTAGACACTCAAGGGTTTATAATTGACGGACTTTTCTACCCCAAAGAATTGTCGATCAAAATTAACAATCAAATTTTACACCTGCTGATAAAACCCCCTAAGGATTATTATTTGCTAACTGCGGTGGATAGAAAGCAAGTATCTTATTTGGAACACAATTTTCATGGTTTATGGTATTCCAATGGATATGTGGAGTGCAATCATGTGCGAGAAATTTTAGAAGAGTTTCTTTTCGATGTCGACATCATCTACATCAAAGGATATCAGAAAGAAAAATTCTTGCAGACTATCGACATCGATCCTACGAAAATAATCAATATTGAGAAACTGGAGAATAATTTTGGAAATTTACCGAAATTCGAAAAAGATGTACCCCTTTGCTTGTATCACCTAAAACATTCTAAATATATGTGCAGTTTGAGAAATTGTGAAAAGTTGGACAGCTGGTTGAAGAATTTTCTATTTAAAAGGAATATCGAAGCGACGACTTCACAAGGGTTGAAGGAGTAAACGAAAAAATGTTTTTTAATATATATTTAAGTGTAGAATGTAATATCTAAAAATGTTAAAAATAAAGCAAAGCAATTTTTAATTGTTGTTTCATATTTCACCTTACACTTGAAATTTGAGAACAAATGAACTCGACACTACCCCTCCTCATATTTCACCTTACACTTGAAATATGATAACAAATGAACTCGACACTACCCCTCCTCATATTTCACCTTACACTTGAAATTTGATAACAAATGAACTCAGCACTTCCCCCCTCCAACAATACTTATATATAAATAACGATCTGCGGAATCTCTAGCCAGTAGTACTCGAATCGTGTATTAAAAAATGGAACTAGTGTCATATAAAAATATTGATGACAGACTCAAATCGTTTGAGTCTTGGCCATCAAGTAGTGTGATTGCGGGGCAAAAACTGACGGAAGCTGGTTTTTTCTATAAAAATAACGAAGATGTGGTTGAGTGTCCATACTGTCATATCGAAGGATATCATTGGGAACCTGAAGATAATCCTATGCTCGATCACGCAAGTTGGTCTCCGAGCTGTCCCTTTGTGTTACAAGGTGGTGATACTGATGCGGAATTACCTGAAATTCGGCCGATTGAAATTCGCCCGAATTCCGTTCCCGAAGATGAGGTGTGGACTAGAAAAGTTGATGCTTATTCTCAAACTGAGCAAACTTGTAAAGATGAAGAAAAAAATTTATGTAAAATTTGTTTTTCTAACCCTATAGAGGTATTAATGTCTCCTTGCGGGCATTTAGTTTTTTGTATGGAATGTTCAACATCAATAAATAGATGTCCGTTGTGTAGACAAGTTATATGGAATAAAATGAGGGCATACCTCCCATGAAAACATTGTATTTTTTTCAATAATAAAAATTACAACAATGTTAATTTTTGACTGCCCCTTATCCTACCAAGAAAAAGCTTAAAGCGTCTAAGCGACTCAAAAAACGACTAGACGACTTGTACAAACGACTAAACGACTCGAAAAACGACTATAAAAACGACTAAACGACTCTAAAAAGGACTAAACGACTCGAAAAACGACTATAAAAACGACTAAATGACTCTAAAAACGACTAGACGACTCGAAAAACGACTAGACGACTCGAAGCGACTCGAAACTATAAATACTGACGTATCTTTGTCGGATTAGTCAGACTCATTCATAATGCAAATCGAACAACAGCAAACATCGCTCCCTATTGAAAACTTAGATGTTCTGGCTGAGAAGCAGCTTAAGTCGAAACATGGTAAACTATTTCCAAATTCAATTCGTGCAATTTTTTGTGGTCCAAGTGGATGTGGAAAAACAAACGCACTTTTAACTTTAATATTTAACCAAAATGGTTTGAAATTTGAAAACGTGTATGTATATAGCAAATCGCTCTATCAGGAAAAATATCGGCTACTACAAGATGTTCTAAAAAATATTGATTGTATCGGATATTTTCCATTCAAAGCCAGCGATGATGTAATAGATCCATCTGATGCTCGAGAAAATTCCCTCATTGTTTTCGACGATGTGGCTTGCGACAAGCAAAATAAAATCAGGGAGTATTATTCTATGTGCAGACATAAGGGTATTGACGCGGTGTATCTTTGCCAGACTTACTCCAAGATACCCAAGCAGTTGATTCGAGATAACTGCAACTTTATAGTACTTTTTAAGCAGGATGAGACAAATCTCAGACACGTGTATGACGAGCACGTGTCACCTGACCTAACCTTCGAACAGCTTAAAGATATATGTCGCCAGTGTTGGAATGATAATTATGGCTCTTTGGTAGGGATTCGACAAATATATAAGGTCTGGACAATAGCTTCTACGGATCATTAGCGCATCTGACGATATGCCGTTAACATCTCAAGAGCAAATTGCTGAAGCCCAACGCTCAAAAAAAATTAAAGATCTTACTCGCTCTATCAGGAAAAAGTATACGGCTTTAAAATTAGGTAGATTTGAAGAAGATGAGGTCTTGGAGAAGGTATTTCAACCTATTACCAAATCTCTTACAAAAATTGAAAAAAATAAAAGTGAAAGAGCGGAAAACATGAAGTTTGAACTCAAAAGAGATAATGATGGTTTATGTAAGGTTGAGAAAAAGGAAGGAAGCGTCGAGAAAAAGGAGGAAGAAAACGTTGAGGATAGAATCAGCAAGAAACTCGATAAGTTAATAGCAAGCATTAATAGAAACAAGCAACAATCCCTCAATGAGTCACATTATGAAGCTACCGTACCAACTGATAATGATACCGTTTTCAACGAATCATTTAACATGAGTACATTTCGACCGGAGGTTTTGGAGGAGTACTTGGATGCCTATCCCGAAATAGCTAAGAAGTACATTTTAGACCACAATGCAAAACTTCCAAAAATTGATCCGGTTTATGGACCCCTTTACAATGCGTCACAGTCACAATGGATGCTAGGAAAAAAAGTTATGGACTTCGATAAAAGTAGCGGAGACATTTTGATTGATGGACACCGCTATAAAGGTACCGAGGGAGTCTACGATTTAATTTTCTACGATGATCCACGTATAACTACTAAAGAGGAGAACGATAGGTATAGACATATTTTAGTTAATACCGAAGTTCACCTAAATACTCTTGGAAGACTGAAAGGCACAAATCGTTCAAAGTATATTGACATCATAAAACCTTTCGTTACGACTTCAACATCTAAATCGAGGCCCCGTGCGAATACAATATCTGGCTCGGGTACTTCCGGGATGCATTGGATTTTCAATAAAAAACCCATAGAATACCAATGCCAATGAATTAGTTGACCGTTTAAAATTGCTCGTGGCATCTAAAAACGCAGGCAATACATCGAATGACAACGAAATTGTAGCAATAATAAATGAGCTCAAAGAAGCTAATATAATCAGATAGATGCACAAAAGGTGTTTAGTACCAAAATGAGCTTGAACAAGTTCGGACGTTCTTCCAAAGCGCCTAACGAAGTCAAAGTTTTTCGTACTCAGAATTTGTTTGCGGTAACCAAAGAAGGAGACTACGATCTTCAAAACCGTAAATTGTGCAACGTTGAACTACCGACTGAAGGTGGCGACGCCGCAACAAAAAAATACGTCGATGCTAGATGTACTTCTATAATGAATTCGATCGATGAAAAATTTCAAAATATCTCTAAGATCTTTACAAGCAATTTCGATAAAAAGATTTCGAGCTTGAATAAGATAGTGTTGAGTTCATCTTCGACGTCAACCGATAACACGACTCTACTCAATAAAAACGTTGAAAAAACTTCCGTGATTGACCAGAAAGTGACATCCCTGCAGACTCAAATCACTGATTTGAATATAGAATATCAAAATCGTTTAAAATCAATATCCATTCAACTTGATTCGCTAAATAGCGACTACAAAAAACTAACTACCATACTTAATAGTCTGGATGCAAAAGGATCGTCTCAAAAGAAATCGACATGAACTCCAATCACTCAAAAGAAAAAATTGAAATAGTTAAAGAGCTTCATAAGCCTGCACGCAAAAATTATACACGACGACGAACTATCATCAAAGGGCTGGACGATCTCTGGCAAGCCGATCTTGGACAACTTGATCAATATAAATCCTATAATAGAAATTTTAAATTTATACTTGTCGTTATTGATGCTTTCTCAAAATTTGTTTGGTGTAAACCGTTGAAAACGAAAACTGGAGAAGAGGTTACGAGAGCGTTTGCAGAGATCCTTAAAAGTTCAGAACGGCGGTGTCCGAAAAACCTTCAAACTGATCACGGAAAGGAATTTTACAACACTCATTTCAAACAGTTGATGGGAGCTTACAACATTAATCACTATAGCACATTTAGCGTCAAGAAAGCAGCCATTGTTGAAAGAGTGATACGTACTTTGAAGGAAAAGCTTTTTAAATTTTTCAGTTTGAGCGGAAAATATAGATGGATCGATGTATTGCCTACCTTGACAGATGATTATAATAGTCAAAAACATCGCACTACACAAATGAAACCTAAAGATGTAAGCAAAAGTTGCGAAAAGCGGTTATTAAAAAACGTCTATAGCCACTTGAAGACTTGTGGTAATAGAAAATTTAATGTTGGTGATATAGTTAGGATCAGCAAAATGAAGCACGTTTTTAACAAAGGTTATACCCCCAACTGGGGAATTGTTTAAAATTGTGAGGATTCAAATCACCAATCCAGCAACATATTTGCTTGAAGATATGAATGGAAGTCCCATAAAGGGTGGATTCTACGCTGAAGAACTACAGAAAACGGTTAATTCCGACGTCTATCTAGTTGAAAAAGTGTTACGTAAGAAAGGGAAAAAAGTTTTAGTTCGGTGGCTTGGTCTTGACAAATCTCACGACTCCTGGATAGATAGCAATAACGTTTTATAAAAATGTAGAGGGGATAGGTTAGAAGGGGTAGAGTGGAGGGGGTAGAGTAGAGGGGGTAAGAGTAGTGGGGGTAGAGTAGAAGGGATAGAGTGGAGGGGAGTATACTATAAGAGACAGTTATATAAAAAAATACTAGTTACCTTTAAGAAATATCTACAGTAGCAGTTCGAACATTTTAAAAATGAGTGACAGTGCTTACGCTTCTGAATTTAGTGAAGATACAACATCGGTAGATGCTGCCAACGATGAGGATCTTATTCTAAATACGTGCTTTGTGTTGAAGCCCAATCATGTGTTTACTGTTCACTGTGGATTGAGCGCCGCACGATATTTCACACCAGCTATCAAGATTGTTAACCACCTAGATACGCAAGGTTTCGCTAATATTTTATTAGATCGCCTCGAATGGAACGAGCTAATTCTAATTTTGACAGGATGCGTCGAAGATTTTTTCAATAAACCTAATTCGTCTGCCATATCGAGGAGATTTGTATCCAATGAAAATGTTAGAATAAATACAATGATTAGAGTGGATGGATTAAAAGTTGCTATGCTTTCAAAGGAGGGCGTCGACTGCTATTTTTCTCATTCAGATATTTTAGAATTAATAAGCCTCGATAAGATAATTTCTTCTAAAATCGATGTAATGTTAAAACTAAATATTTGCGAACATTATTTAAACTTTTTAGATACAGTAAATATGCTTTTGTTTAGATGTAATTACATGTTGAATCCTATAGATTTAATTACAGCATTATTTAGTTCAACGCTCAATTTAGAAATGTATTGTATTTTTGAATTTTTTAATTTTAGTAGAGATAAGTTTTTAATTGACTTGTATAACAGAAGGTATTTTTGAAATAAAACAATATAAAAATATAAATGATTTTTATTTCTTAAACATAGATACATACAAACAGTAATACAAATCGTGCGAATACTAAAGGTAAGTAAGATATTCTGCTTCTAAAACAGTAATACAAATCGTGAGAATAGTAAAGGTAAGTAAGATATTCTGCTTCTAAATAGTTGCTCGGAAAGTAAAAAAGTGGTGTTAATCTATTATACTATAATGACCCCAAGGAAGCGTATCGTGAGAATGCTTTAATAAGGGCGATTTTTTTCTGTTCCACGCTGTAGACATCGTGGTTATAAGATCTTATACAGCGTTGTGTTTCACTATTAATTTTAAAATTTTGAAGGGCATGCAAATAATCTTCAAACCGAATTTTTTGTTTAACTACATTATATTTAACACCCTTAGCCTTCTTAACGCATGTTCCACCTTGAACTTTATAAGTGTATTGTTTAGAACGTAAGCCGACAAAGTGAGTCATGATTTTTCCGTTATTCTCATCTTTCATAAGGCCCGGCACTTTTTTATTCGCAGATGGTATATTATATGGGTTGTCAGCTAAATAGTCGCTGGTATCAAACCGATGTAGATCTCTTTTTATAACATCTTCGTACACATCTTGGCAATGTATTTCATAAATCAATGAATCCGTGTCGGTATATAGCAGCTTACATTCAGACGGTTGAAATTTCCGAAGCATATATCCGTAATGAAAATCATAAACACAAGTTTTCGAAATATCTAGAATTGCTGCTCCAATATAGAGGGGTTTATTGAAAATTATTTTTGATTTGTTTAATTCTACGCTAATCAAACATTCGTCGAAGATCGTTCTACTTCTAAAGTGTGGACTAGAAATTAGATTTTTTGCACCATATCTACCCTCCCATTTTCGAACTAATTTGACTACGCGATGTTTTCTTATATTCTCCATCGTTTTGCCGTAGACCGCGTTATTCATTAGCTTGAAAAGATTTTTTTCAAATTCGTTTTTGGCCTGCGAGCGGAGTCGTGTATTGACATCTATATATGGTTTCAACCACGGTGCCTGACTGAATTTTAAAACACGATGTATTTTTTTAAGCACTAACCCATTATTCATAGCTTGTTTTAAGTTCCTATAATGTAAAATATATTTCTCTTTAGGATGTAAGGTTGTCATAAGTTTTGATAATTTCGAATTTTTGGGGGTACTATGTTCGGCACAAAACGGAAGATCTTTGTGTAAGTCATGCAGACGTTCCGGATAGTCTAAATCTACCTCAAGCATATAACCTATTGGACCTGGAAGGTATTCACTCATGGCCCAACCGTATAAATTGTTTACATCTAAATAGAGGAGATACTTTGAAATTTCGTTCGATTTAAAATTCTCCATATATTTGTTGTTTGCCTCTGCAAAGCGATTGCAACATTGACTTATACCTCCTCTTATAGATTTCTCAAAAAACATTAGCATATCTATATCTTGAAAAGATTCAAGCCTACACCCCGTATATTTGAGCATACAATCCCAAGTGTATCCCGGAACTGTGTAATAATGTGCAGGATCCAACCCGTAAGTCTCGTGACATGTTTTACGAAAATTTTCAAAAACGTCTACTAACAGCATCACATCAGTTTTAAGGTACAAATCTGAATATTCACCTAAATTTTTAATATTAAATTTTTTCCAAACGTTTTGAGCATGTATATACTCATTTTCATCAATATTAACATTGTTTAGTTTGCTATAAAAATCATCAATTTTAGGTAAAGATGTTTCCTTTAGTCTTTCAATTGTGTCTATATAGTCATAAGGGAAAATACCTTTTCGGGTTAACAATTCGAAATTTTCTTTAGGTAAACCGCGAAACATATTTCTGGTATTTATTAAATTTCTTTCATTGAGATTTGAGACTAGAGTGCTCAGTGATGAGTTCATAAATCTAAAGGAATCTATAAATCGAAATCTAATATTAGTATTATTATCAAATATTGTGAAACTAATATACTGTTCTTTGTTTACGGGAAGCAATGAGACATTATTTCTCTTCGCTAAATCTCTAATTATAAAATGACTATCGTATCCAGAAAGGTTGTGAAAGATAACGGGAATTACAAAAGAATTGGTATAATTTAGATTACATTGATTATGCGCATATCCCCTGAAGTTACCTGTCAGGTGACAATGGTCTCGCACTATCTTATCGGTAAGCTGGAAATTTTTATTGCAAATATGACATGACTTTGTAGCGTCCTTGAGACTTACGACTTGATTCATTGATTTCACGTTTTTCAATTTTGATGATACTATAGCGGCAACTTCAGCCAACTGATCTGCGAACCAACTCATACAGTCTGTATTTCGATAACTTTTGTAACAAGAGAGACTATCATCATAACTGCATTTAAAGAAATATCCGGCACTAAACGCTTCATGCTTCTGGTATTTTTCAGTCTTTAGCGTTCGTTGGGAATCATTATATGGTTTTAAGATGGACTCAAAATCGGAGTACATTAAAAATGGAACGCTTTCTTTGTTAACGTAGTTTTTAAACTCAATATACTTCTCCGTAGGGAAAATTATTTTACATTCATTCATTTTTTCACATTCATCGGTATGCTCTTCCAACTTTTTTTGCGTTTGAAAGTAATTTAAACATCTGTCACAGAGAAACTTTTTTGAGTGATGCTTATTTACTTGTTTAAATATTAATCTAGACATATCCTTTATCAAAACGTAGTGATATTTTATTTCAACATTTTCATTATCGTTAGTGTCCCAGGTATCATAATTTAGTTTTGAGAAATATTTATCTTGAATTAATAAGAGGTTAACGTGTTTGTCTACTTTCTGTTTGGTTAGACGACTGGGTACAACAGAGAAATTATATTTTGTATCCATCTCTAAACAAAAAACATTAATTGAGATGTAGTTGAGTTTTTCAAATTTTGCAATTTGAGGAATAGTCATTGGAAACTGGATTCCAGTTAAATTCAAAATATCGGAATAGTGAGGGTACGAAGAAGTTCTACAGGTTTTTTTGTTTGTCGGATATAGACCAGCTACTATGCTCCAGGCAAAACATGCCTCATCTTGATTTTGTATATTTAAGCAAGCATTTCTATTAGAAATTTGTTCGGGTAACCTTATGAAAGATGAAGCTCCATTGCCCAATTCATATTTGTTAATATTTACTTCAAGAGATATTATTCTGTTAAGAGCATACCCGCTTTGTCCATCTTCGAACTCTTCGAGCGAATTTAAAATTTTTTCATATACGTTCGTTCTGAACCAGTAATCTAAATCTACTCCTAAATCGATCTCACAGTTTTTGGTGTTAAAATACTTATTTTCTAGAATTTCATCATTTCCAGACTTTTTTTATAAACTCTGCACAAAAGCAAGTATTCACTTTAATCATGGAGAGAGATTTTATTATTTTTTTTATTTTTAATTTAAAAATTGTGGAGCAGTCGTTTAGAAATTCCTTTACGTCTTTGTGTTTTAAATTGATTATTATGCTCGTCTGCAGTCTGTTCGCGAAAGCCGAGGTGATATTTTCCCACTTTATGCGTTTTGCTAATTTCCCCTGAGCTAAACCCATTCCTGTATGAGTGTTTTCATTTAATAACTGCTTGATGGAGGCTCGAAATGCTTTAATCAACCCTAAAGAAGATTGTAATTTTCGACGAATACCCACCGAAAGATTTTGTTTCTTAAGACATTTATTCAAAAGAGTAATATTTTTGTTCGAAAAATTAACCCACCTATTTATTTTTATCGGTAATGGATTTATGTGTAATAACTGATAGGCTTTGGTAGCATTCTCACAAATTCCTTTAGTAATTTTAGTGATTTCTTGTTCATCGTTACTATTTGAAATTATAAGCATCTTTACTTAAATGAGCAACTAAATTAACCTTACTTCTAAAACTGATGACAAGGTTCTTGGAATCTTAGACCAATTGCGCGACCACTTGCATTGGCTCTTCGCCGACTAATATAAAAATTAAACCATTTTCAAATATTTATACATATCCAATCTGATGACATAGCATGGTTGTTGACCTGCGGCGTTAGCATATATTTCGCTGATGTTGCAGTTTGCAATGTGAGTCGATGAGTCAAGAAACCCATGAAATTTGACACCTTTGTAATCATGTTTCATTTCCGGTTTCAAATTTCATGCTATTCGGCAGAAAACAATCTGATGACATAGCATGGTTGTTGACCTGCGGCGTTAGCATATATTTAGCTGATGTTGCAGTTTACAATGTGAGTCGATGAGTCAGAAACCCATGAAATTTGACACCTTTGTAATCTGACACCGTGGTATCATGTTTCATTTCCGGTTTCAAATTTCATGCTATTCGGCAGAAAACAATCTGACGACATAGCATGGTTGTTGACCTGCGGCGTTAGCATATATTTAGCTGATGTTGCAGTTTGCAATGTGAGTGGATTATTGACCCGCTGCGTCAAGAAACCAGCGTATAATTTCGCTGTTCGGTAGATTGTTGACCTGACGTGTCAGAAAATGAAATACTTTTATTAATAGATAAGAATATCCAGAGCTATTCCTTTAGACTTATAACTTTTCAACGTTTTTTAGATTTCTTAACATTAATGCAGCTACTTCAGCCAACTTATAATCTCATAAAAAATAAGGAAGAATAATTTTGTAAATAAAATGAACGAAAATGTCCAAAAATATACTAGGAATTAAAGTAACCGCACCCAAAATTGTTATTAATATAGTCTATCAAGTGTCAATGAATCCTGTCAAATGCACTTGGACGTATTTATATGTTCGGCGCTCAGAAGCAATCGGAACATTCAGATTTGAGTTTCAATTTTGTAGGGGTAAATAAAAGATAGACTAGATTTCATATTTTATTTTTTACAATTTTCTAAATTTATGTTTTTGAACTTTTTATTTATTTCATACATTTGAATTTCATATTTCAAATTTTGAAGAGATCTTAGATAAAATTCCAATCTTCTTTTGTAGTGTTGTCTGCGTCGCCTCTTGTCAGTGGGATTCATTCTTCCTCAAATTTAATATTCGTTGTCCTACCAATGAGGCCCAGACTCGTCAAGAAGATCTTCTTTCCGTTGGTGATTTCCCGGTTTATGTCTTCGATGCGTTCAGACGTAAATTCTTTTACGAACCGTGCAGGTAGCGCAGTTTGAAAATTTTCAAATTCGACGAACACTTTCTCCCCGTACCTTGTTTCAATTCTTCTAAAAGATAAAATTTTATGTTTTTCACCAACCACTAACTCTCTTGCACTCACAATTTCTTTTACGAAGTTATTTTCGTTCAACTGTCTGAGTAAAGACATATTTCAATATTATTCAAGCACTGTTGACTGGGTATAGTGAGCTCTCCCAACGGCGTCCTCCTTATAACCCCAATGCCCCCCACCTAAATGCTACGTCAACTGTTTTAGTGCAAACATCTGCATAATTTTTGCTTACGTTTTTTATATCAAGGTGCCACGTGTCAAGGTGATGAGATCACTGACCTTCAGGTTAACAAGGTGACCTCTTAAAGTTCATTGACCCTCAGGTCAAGGTTAACTGTGACCTCTTAAAGTTCATTGACCTTCAGGTCAAGGTTAAAAAGGTGATCTCTTAAAGTTCATGGACCGGTCAAGGTTAACAAGGTGACCTCTTAAAGTTCATTGACCTTTAGGTCAAGGTTAACAAGGTGACCCCTTAAAGTTCATTGAACCCGCGGGTCAATGACCCCTTAAAGGTTATCGATCTGGTAACCACTTGACCTCTAGCTTCAGGTCAAGGTTAATGGAACGTGACCCCTTAAAGTTCATTGAACCCGCAGGTCAAGGTTATTTTCAAATTTCCCGCCTTGGTGGCCATATTGACGTCACTTCCGTTCCCAGAAAAAGTGCCACGTGTCAAGGTGACCTCTTAAAGTTCATTGACCTTCAGGTCAAGGTTAATAAGGTGACCTCTTAAAGTTCATTGACCGGTCAAGGTTAACAAGGTGACCCCTTAAAGTTCATTGAACCCGCAGGTCAAGGCCATTTTCAAATTTCCCGCCTTGGCGGCCATCTTGTGACGTCACTTCCGCCCTGGAGTACCCTTTGCTATACTACTGGCGAAATATTTCCCATCATAGTTCACAATTTTCAAGTTTTCTAACTCCAGATAGTCAATTAAAGGTAATGCGGCCGTCTGTAGTAGTCCCAATAATTGCAACCAGATTTTTCTTGTCTCACCTTTAGTAATCCTACAATTCCTATTACGTCGGCATTACGTATACGTGGGTAGTTCAAAACAAATCGTATTTCGAAAATTTTAAATTATTAAGCAGGTAGCTTCAGTCAGGTCTTTTTTTTAACAGTGTTTATCTACAACTATAAGTTTATTTTACGTTTGTGAGGAACTTGGGAGAGAAATAAAATTACAAAAATTTTATAAAGAGCACCGAGAAAAACTACATGATTAGACCTAAGTACAAGACCTAATCTTATTAGTCCATCCCGAAATCTGTGAAAGTTCTTTGGGTAGATACATTCAACAAGGGAAGAAAGTTCAAGTACGTACCTACCTATTATACCTACATATTATACAAATGGTTTGAGGAACCTGGTAACAAGGTGCATTAGCGACAAATTCTCAAATAAGCAAAATCGGCACTGACTTACCACACTTATATTACTTAATAATTGCAGGAAACCAAATTCAAATACAAAATAAATTTGATTCATTTGGCACTTGCCATATTCTGTGTTTGTTGACAGAACATTGTCAAGTCTAATTTTTAGAAATCATGGAAGTAGTAGTTATATTCATAGATTCTCCAATAAAATGCCATACTTGGCATCATTGAGACCATTAGGATGAGGAAAGAAACGGCCTCACTTTGGAAAGTATAATGCTGGGTCCCCTTATTTTAAAGGGTCCCTGCTTTTTTCGCACCAGTAGAGTGCCCTTTCAAAATCTTAATAAGGAGACTTATCCATGATGAAAAACTGAGGAGATGTGAACTCTAATCCTACTTTGATTTTTTCGTTTCTAAATTTCCAACTAAATATCTACCTAAGTTCCCATTTTGTCTTATTTTGTATTAGATATTTTAATTCATGTCCATAATTTTTTGAAATAAATATAATAATTAAAAAAATTAAGGCAACAAATGATTATACTTAGCATAGCATTGGATCTTCCTATTCCTCAACAAATTAGTGAGATAGTCATTTCCAATATATTTTTCATCAACTACAAAAGTCTTCGCTTTTCCGGATGCACGAATCCAGACAAAACAATCTAACTTCCGGCTGTTGTGTTTTGAGACACGTTCTGGGAAGCCCATTTTTCTTCGAACCAATTCCAATTTACCAAAATAAATTATGTCTACTCTCAACACTCTTGTTGCAACACTCGACGATTCCTTTTTATGGAGAGAACGTCACCCGCAACATGGACATAGTTGACGGGCTCTATCAATGTTGGGGCAATTGGTCGAAGTTTCGCACAGCGGCTGCCAGGCCGGTTTATTAGCAGCCTCGCACTGTGCGGAGTTTCGTGTTTTGATATTGATCGGCGTGAAATCGGTGACAAGCGAACTCAGGCGAATACATTCTAGACTTTGGTATAACCTTGTTAGCTATAACAATACAGGATGTAACTGAACTGATGGTCAAAAATGAAACCACGTATTCTTTTAGTCAAAATAAGGGCACTTCTTCATATATTTTTTTCTCCTACGGGCCATAGTTTTTTTTATACAGAGCGTAGAAGTTTGGAGAAAAATACACATATTTCTTAGTATCTCTAGAAGTATACGAGATATTTTCTTCAAACTTGGCGTGTCACATGAGCGGATGAGCTGTCAAACTTAAGCTTAATATGAAGCTTCTGAGGTCCCCAGTTGCGGAGATACAGGGTTACTAATTAGTAGAAAAATATGAATACCCTGTATAATCGCATTTTTTAAATTTGTTTTGAGAGGTGAATAGAATGGTTAACAAAAAGTATCTCTTAGTATTTTTTCATATTCGCAGCCGTTTCTTAATTATTTTTAAAGAACGGCAACGCTGCAATGAACAATGAATAAATCTAGCAATCTGTGTCAATTAGTGTTTATTTAACAAAATACAAAAGCAAAAACTATAATAAAAGAAACGTATTGCTATTAGAAAATTAAATTATTAAATGTTCGAAATGACCGCCGTCTCTTGCAATACACGCAACTATGCGTTTCCGCATGTTTATTATTGCCATTCGCAAGTCCATAGCAAAAGTGCATATCAGTCAATTCTTCAAATGAAAACATAATTTTTCAAAATATTGATACTAAGGTGCAAAGTTGGCAGCCAAATTATTCAAATAATGCCAAGTTTAATTGACATCCACAGATTGTTAAATTTATTTTTAAAATGACTTTTTTATTGCAGCATTGCCGTTCTTTGAAAATAATTAAAAAACGGCTGAGAATATGAAAAAATACAAAGAGATACTTTTTGTTAACCATTGAATTTACCAATCAAAACAAATTTAAAAAATGCGATTATACAGGGTATTCATATTTTTCTGAACAAATTAATTTTAATAACACCCTGTATCTCCGCAACTGGGGACCTCAGAAGCTTCATATCAACCTTAAATTTGACAGCTCATCCGCTCATGTGACACGCCAAGTTTGAAGAAAATATCTCGTATACTTCTAGAGATACTAAGAAATATGTGTATTTTTCTCTAAATTTCTACGCTCTGTATAAAAAGAACCATGGCCCGTAGGAGAAAAAAATATATGAAGAAGTGCCCTTATTTTGACTCCAAGAATACGTGGTTTCATTTTTGACCATCAGTTTAGTTACACCCTGTATATGTAGGTACCTATACTTTGTAACAAAAAAGTAATTGAAAGATCTTAACCATGCTGACTTTATTAAAGGATCAAACATACATTGTATTCCAAAAAGTTCGCACCATTCGCACCATTTTGGGGTTACCTTTTGCTTGAAATAAGATGAAAAATGACTCACTCAAACTTGGTCATGTGACTTTCGTTATATCTGTTACAAATGACATTTAAAAAATATATCGCCAAAAATGGATTTATTTGTTAAAAAATCAAAAAGTTTTACTTGAAAAAAGTGGCTTCTTTTTCGATTTTACGTAAGCGTGCCAAATTTGAACGCTCTAATAAAATATTTGGTTTTTTGCCACTTTTTAATATTTTTTATAAAATTTTAAAACCTTCATCAAAACTATTTTTCTTGAAATCGGCAGTGAAGTGTCCCAAAATCGTCATTAAAAGCTGCAGAAATCGGCACTGAAGTAGCCCATTATTGTACGTTTTTTTCAATAAGTAGGCCTTGGCTAGATGTAAACATCAAACGTCAGAAGCGGAGCCATTGCCCGTCAAAAGTGACCAAATATTCAAAATCCGGCCGATAAAGGCCCATTTAACTTTTCGTACACATTGCGAAATTGTTACCTATAGCAGCGCAATCTTTCAGGATAAATATTTTAGTAGGTTTGAATATCAATAGATTTGTAATGGAGGCTGCACAACAAGCAGCAGTTTGGTTTTTCTGTTGTCTGGTCATACTTGACCTAGGTAAAGCGATCGTCAAAGTCAAGCAACGCCGCGCGCAGTTCATTCGTGGACGGGTGAATCACCCGTCCATGAACGGGATCACCCGGGGTGATCCCGTATGATTATTTTCTTGCCTAATAAAACATTTTTTCCGATTTAAAAAAAATATAATATGTACCCCGGGCGTGAAGTCCTTTTTATGACTCACGTGTTTATTTGCCTCGGCCAGAGGCCTCGGCATCTAAATTCCACGTGAGTCATAAAAAGTTTAACTTCAGTGCCCTGGTACATAAATAACTATTATATCATTAGGGTGATCATTCTATGAACTTTTTATTCCTAATTACCGATAAAAGAATTGGTATTTTTCAAAAGAAAAAGGTATTTAACGCTTTAAAATTGCTGCAAAATTGATGTACCGTCTATCATTTAGGTTATACATTTAGTTAGATTACGTTTCCCACTTCTATATTGATGCCAAAATGATAATAAATTAAAATATCATCAAACTATTTTACGTATCTAAGCAAAGTTTTTGACTTTTATGGAACAAATAATTATTACCTTTCACATTATAATTAAGCGACATTGATGAGTATTAGGCCATGGAGAAATTGAAGCAATTGCTTTTATTTAACAGTTTAATTGAACAGAGAATGTTAACATTCTCCGTTGAATGTATGGGTACAAGACAGAATTGAATTTTTTTAATATGTTGAGAAAATATGACATATCGGCAAGTTGCTGAAATTTTTATGTACGACATCCGGAAAAAAATTAACATACCTCGACTATGAGTAGAATTTTAGTAAAATTAAAAAATACAGGTTCAGTTAATAATTTTAAAAAACCTTGCAACCCTTGGAAAAATACGTTCATTCTTCTGCTAATTTGGATTCTTCTTGTTGTATCACTTCTAAGCAAACATTATGTCAGTAAATTAGAATGGTTGCGATGCGAGGGGATAAGTCCAAAAAACGAAACTTGCATTTTGCGATGTAATTTCTCTGCAATATAAACTACACTATTAATTTATTAAATAACAGTATCTACCGAACAATGGAATTGTATGTAGTATGCTGGCCATTGTTGGGATTTGCCTCCATATTTAGGACCATTTTTATGAATTAATTATTATTATTAAACAATCCTATGCACTTCGAACGAAAACCCGTGCGGGGGGAAAGCTCGACCACCGTGCTAAAGCAAATAAAATTCAATATTCATCGTGCCGACGAGGTTATAAATTTCCCCCGATGGAACTCTGAGTTCATTTGATGAATCACATGTGCAGCATTTTCAGTGGCTTAACGGTTGGTATAGGTACAGGGTACAGAGAATTCAGTGGCGTACACGGATTTTTTTATAGAAGATAAGAATTTCAAAATATAAATATAGCCTGCAAAAGTATCGAAAATGGGACACCCTGTACATACGTAACAAATATTTTTTTATTTTGCACCGCAATAAAAAGGACACCCTGTACATACGTAACAAATATTTTTTTATTTTGCACCGCAATAAAAAGTGACATGCCCTGAAACCAAAATACCAAAAATGGTAGATATTAGACAAAGTTTGTTTGCAATGAAAAAGTATACATAAATACAAAATCGTGGCGTAATATTATTATTTTTTGTTTAACTGACGTCAAAAACTAAAAAAAACGTGCCTATAAGAACTAAAAACTAAGAACTTGCACACTATTTTGCGTAGCGCAACGAAAAAATGTACTATAATGAAATATACCTATAGACAATTTACTCTCGTCTTATTTTACCTAAGTAATATTTCCAATTCAGGGAGTGACGACATATACAGGGTAAATGGAATGGAATTTTGAAAATTTGGCAGCATTTGGAATAGCCAAGCTTACCCTTATTTTTAATGCCAAATAAGAAAAAATTATAAAAATAGGAGATTTTCATTTGGAAAATGACGAACAAATGAATTTCAATTTAATTTTTAATGTTAGTTTTTGATCACCCTGTATTTATTATCAAAATATCAACACAGCCCTTCACAAGGAAACCAACCCCAATTAAATAATAAAGCGTTGACTGACGTATTAATAAGACTTCTCACGGCTATAGTTTCATGTCCTGGAAACTATAGATGGCGCCTATTGGCAACAATGTATTTTGCATTGTATTTTGTCTCCGGGAAGCGCATGGTGAGCCAAGAGAACTGCCAAACATGACAGCCGTGAGCAGTCTTTATTCATACGTCAGTCAACGAATAAAGGCTTTCACAATATAGGAGAAATTGACAGTTATGTTTAGGCCTGCAAACGTCACTTCTGATATAAAATTTAAAATATGTCAAAAAAGGTTAGGCTTAGGTATAGGGCATTATAGTCCATGATTTCAACTCTCTTAAGATTATAGAATAAGATGTAAACTGTAGAGAGAATATTTCTTTACTTGATGCGAGTAGGTTGCCTCAGATAATATGGGCCCGATCATTGTTATTTAAAGAAGTTGTGGCTAATTTTTAATTTTTTAATAGGTACAACCCGTCCCACGAACATATTTACTACTTTTTCGCAAAAATCTTTTGATAAATTCGAAAAGTGCCGTTCTAAAAAACGAAAGAAGGTGGTAAATTTCTTAGTTCGGTCTTGTACTTTCCTTCAATACCGAAAGTAACCTGGAAAATCCGATATTTAACTAAATTTCCCGACTCCGGATTTTCAAGTTTCGAGAAACGGGACGGCTGTAGAATAAGCGAAATTAACGGGAAATTAAGCGAAATTAGCGAAATTAACGGGAAATCCTGAGGAACCGCTCTTAGAAATCGCGTGTTTTTTCTCATTTTTTTTATTTTTCGGGGGCACAGGAAGCATCTGCACCTCACCTGAAGACTTGAAGGAAGCTTTAAAAATTACGACCCCGCAGAGCCCCGAGCCAAAATAACTGACAGTTTTCGGAGTTTGGCTTTTAGGTGACAGGAAATGCCGACCAATCACGTAAAAAAGATGCGTCCCACCTGCGTTGGTCGTTTTTTTCGCCGAAAATCCTTAATAACTCGAAAACGGGTAATAATTTACCTGAAAAGGTTTCGTTAGATATGTTGACCCGTTCTCCGGACATCTCGCCGTACCGTCAGATCTCCCGAAAAACTCGTTTAAAAAAACTTTTTTCCTGTGCATCAAACGGTATATGGCACAGCGGGCCTTCGCACACAACTGGCTGGATGTCCAGACTTGCCCCCGTCTTTCCCGTCGTATTTAACAGTGGAGGATTTTCGGGGCCCCGAAAATACGCCTATCGGATTTATAAAGGACCAATGGACCCTTTTTTATTGTTGCTCCATGGGCCTTCTTTCCTAGTTTGTTTTATAATCATATGAGAGTATAGATTTGCCTAAAAATTAACCACAACTTCTTTAAATATCAATGATCGGGCCCATATTAATAATTGAGGCAACCTATTCGCTTCAAGTAAAGAAATATACCTACTGTCTACATTTTACATCATATTTTATAATCTTATGAGAGTTGAAATCATGCGGCCGGCTCTCATACTATTATATATGTGAAATGTGTCTAGAATTTTGAGTAGAATCTAAAAATGAAATAATGTATCGGGTGTCCTATTTTGTGTCACTAATAAAAAATGGGAATTGATGGAACTTGGTGGACATATTATATTATAGCATCGTACTGAGAACAAAAATAATAATGTCTCAACAAAATCCACATGCTATTCCGGTCAGGATCCGACGCTTGATTTTCGTCAGTCGTGCTGATTAGGATCCCTCTCTCCCTATGGAAAAATGGACAGGGACTGATTCGATTGTCCCTTCCGGATTTGAGGCACGTCCCCGCACACCATCCGTAATAAAGTCAATCCCGCGAAGTAATAACGTGATGCCGCGACCCAGAATATACGTTATTGTTCTCGTTTTCTAATCGGAAATCGATTCAGCACGAACGGTGAGATACACAATATGCAAATTCCAATTGCAGAACCTCATTGTTCCATTTATTGTTTGGCAAGAATAATATTTTGTAGGTCGCTACTTTGCAGTAGTTAGTAGGTATTCCCTAGTAGAGCATAGAGAGAAATAAATTTTCATTAGATGACATGCCACATGCCAATAGCAACAGAAAATCGGAATTTTCGTTCTTCTTGTAGCTACCTACATAAGGTAATTCAGGGATAGTTTTTAAACGAATCGGAATTAAAAGAACCTTAACTCATATTAAACGCATTTATTGCTCAAATCAAAGATCAGTTATTCTTCTGCAATATTGTTTAACCTAACTCGATTAAAAACGAAATCTAGAAAAATGAAGAGTTTGGCCATCTCTCCCAAGTCCTTGGGATATGATGACCATGTAAGTCCGGATTAGATGGCCATGGGATTTTAAGTTCTCTTTGACTTTTTGATATGTCAAGTAAGTAGTCCACACTTTCAAACAGTGTTCGCATTTAATCCAACCAACTTTTTGTTTTGTTTGGTGGTAATCCTCAGCGCACACAACACAGAGATTTTCTTCAAAATATATTCAGTTCCAGATTTATCACGTTCCAGGCCAATGTCGCCTTCTTCATCCTCATTAGAGGACGATATCAGTACACCTATCTTGCTCTTATTCTTGGAAGGTTTGTTATTTTCTTTTCCTTTTTTATTTTTAGTTTTTTTCTTTCTTTTCATTTGCTACTTTGAGACAGAAGGCGTTCCCTAGCAGTCGTACACCAGCTTGTGCACACTTGAGGTCCCCAAATTGATCCCAATGTTGATCCCCCCCCCCGCCCAAGATGATTTTCGCGATAATCGATCTTCGTTGGGCCCATATTGCCCATTTTGCAGTTTCTGGTTTTTATTCAACATTCTAACGTTTTTCTTGGTATGTTAAATTTAAATGGAGCAGACATATTTCCATTGGCAACGCTATTAGTTGCATCAACCAAGTCTTCTTCAGACCAGTTTCCACGGCTCTATGCACAGCTTTTCTTGTATATTTATTCGGCGTCTGCAAACATAAATTGTTTTATAAACTCAAAGTAAGGAGAAGCCCATGTTTGATAATTTTAAGCTATGGCCATCACTCCCGAAAATATGAAGGTCATCTCTCCAGATTCTCCGGGAGAGATGAATTCAAGGTTCAAGGTTTTGTTTTATTTCCCGTTTGTAGGTTATGATGTATAGGTACCTACCTCACCACATCGCATTAATCGCTTACAGGCAAACGATGGCGGAAAAACAATCAAAAATTACAAAATACAATCAAAAACACGAAATACCAGAACAATCGGAGAGTGAAATTACTCAATATGATCATCTCTAGCGTATGGCCATCTATCCCTGAATTACTGTATACTGCCCGCCAAAAAGTCTGCACCATATGGGAAAAATTTTTAGTAAATAACTTACGGAAAATTTGTTTGCGGCATCAGGTTTTACTTGCTCTAGAACTAAAATTAACATAATCAAATGTTGTGACGTTGTCTTTTTTATATGTCAAATTTGACATTAATGAAAAGAATGTCCGAAAAATGATCTTTTGAAAAAAGTTATGTTTCTTTCGCAATTTTATACCCCTTTGCAAAATTTCAGGAGCCTACAACGATTTACATATTTTGCCCTTTCTTGGATATTATTGGAAACAATATTTTAAATTTTCTAGATATTTCTGATCAGATCAGCATGACAGAAATATTTGTATGCTTTTACAACTATTTACTATTGAAAGAAGTTTGTAAATCGAATTTATGTGTTTATCTGTAAATATGAGATCAGTTTTGCACCAAGCGTGCTTCTTCAACAAACCCTCATTTTTTTTTGCAAAAAAATTAAAAGAAGGATATTTAGACCGTAAACTAAGTATTGTGCAGTATGTATTCAGTCAATAAGTGTTTTAAATTACATACGATCGACCTTTATGGATTAACAAATACGGAAAAGGGCAACAAAGGGCAAAATATGAAAATCGTAGTACGAGAAGGCTCTTGAAATTTTGCATAGGGGTATAAAATTGCGAAAGAAACATATTTTTCTTACGACTCTTTTTGAAATTCGATTAAAGAAGCCCATTTTTCGGAGATTTTTTTCATTAATGCCAAATTTGACATATAACGTCACAATATTTGATTATGTCAATTTTGGTTCTAAAGCAAGCAAAACCTGATGCCGCAAACAAATTTTTTATTATACTTCTTTGAAAACACCTTATTTTCATCTGTTTTAGCAATAATGAAAGATGGGGTTTTTCGGGCTAGCGCACGGAAACAGCGCGTGGAAAAACTTTCCGTGCGCTGAATAAAAATACCAAATATATGGCTTTAAAATTGAAATATACAGCAAAGTAAACTAAATTTAAGAAACTCTATATGCTCTCTGATATTTAACATGTACCAATTTTGTATTTTAATTAAATAAAATTAAATATTTTTGACGTTTTATTCACCTTATCTGAAAATAACTAATTTACAACAAAGCACCTTTGAAATAATTTGAGAGTAACCATGGAAACGCATCTTACATACCAAACACTATATTGTCTGCATTGTTTATTTTTTGTCAATTAAATTTATTATAATATGCCGATAAAATGTTTTAAGTTTCCGTTTTCAAAGAAGTGTAATGAAAAAATATCGTTCATTACACGTCCAGAAATAGATTTTTCCGTGCTTGCATGACTTCCCGTGTTCGGCTGCGCCTCACACGGGAATGTGTCACGCGCGCACGGAAAAATCTTTATTTCCAGACTCGTAATGAAATATACTATTCCGTAAATTATTTACTAAAAAATTTTCCCATATGGTGCAGACTTTTTGGCGGACACTGTATATTTTTTTAATTTTGGGCAGCTTCTTCCATGACTACTTAACTAGTAGGTCCTTTTCGCGTAATCGAAATAATATATTTTCTAGTAATAAAAAAGAAATGCAAGTAAACTTTTTGCGGTATACATTAAATATAGGTATATTTCAAAATTTGCAGCCAACGGGAATAGCTCTCGTTGCCGCGTTGTCTGCGCATTAGTCAACATAGATAGACCAAGCGCAGATATATTCTTTACAATAATTCTGGCGTTTTCATTAACATTCAAAATTGTCGGCCCTATATGTTTAAACGTTAAAAACAAATCGATACATTCTCAGTATAAACATGGCAACTCCGCAATATGCAGTCAATAACTGTTCTAGGGCCGTGACGTCTCGGCGCTAACGAGAGTTTGCATTCCAAAAAAATAATAAAAAAAAAGTTTTCAACTATTTTTGTGCACAACCTACCTGCAATCTTGGATGTTTTGTCACAGCCGACAGTTTTACTGGCTTTTTCTTTTCATTTTTTAAATAAATTACTAGTAATTAATTGTTTTTTCACTTTAAAAATGTTTGTAAACAGACACAAATTCATAACGCTGAATTGTCATTCACCATGCAGCGCTTGTGTATAAGTATAGTGGCGTTTGTTTACAATGTGGTGCAATGTGGTACATTTCCCAACTAAAATCGACCATAAAATGATGCCATTTGTTTACAGTCATAGAACATATTTTTAAATTTCAGTTTGTTATACATATATGTATATGTATATTGTTGTGGCTGCTTTTCTCTCTTATTTTAGATTTTAACGTAGTTATCCATGAAATACTTGTTTCATTAATATGAACGAAAAGAAAAATTTGGAGGAATTTTTTTTTAATTTTATTATGGAATGGACAAAAGAACTAAATACCTACCTAACATTGGGAATAAGGTCACTTTAAGAAACTAAAAATACACATTGCTATAATTATTTATGTTCGAAAAGTCCACCGTTATTATTCAGTCAAAAAAATACAACTTTTAAGACTGACATTGCTGCTCTTCTCACAGACCACAAACCGTCTGTCAGTTTCAGTAATTGCTTGTAACTCAGCCTCTCTTATTAGGTCACCAATTTTCTCATGTTTTGTTCAGTATATAGGTACTTTGTTTTTTATTGCAGCCCATAAAAAGAAGTACATGTCATTCTTTTTTCTACCGTGTATCTTACTATTTTTAGAAACTAAAGATTACTGTACTTAATGCAATAAAGCAAAGGGTAAACAATATCTATCGCGGCTATTCTATTGTTTGCCTGCTGGATAACTTGACGGACGAATTAAGCAAATAGAGTTTTTATTTTGATATTTTATGAGTAGGTACCTAGTTGTCTATGTATTATACACTTGTGAATTCATAATTTTGTAAGGAATGTAACGATGAAAAAATCAAATATGGCGGCCATAAGAAATAATAAAGTTGGTATTTTAACCCAAAATCTAGTAGCCATGGAAAATTTGTGATTCAACTAATGAAAAGAGCATATATCTGAAAACATAAAGAAACCAAATAGGAAGTTTTTAGTTTTTTGAAAACACCTTATTTTCATCTGTTTTAGCAATAATGAAAGATGGGGTTTTTCGAGCTAGCGCACGGAAACAGCGCACGAAAAAACTTTCCGTGCGCGGAATAAAAATACCGAATATATGGCTTTAAAATAGAAATATAGAGCAAAGTAAACTATATTTAAGAAACTTTATATGCCCTCTGATATTTAACATATACCTATTTTATATTTTAATTCGTATCTAAGTGTTTCAATATTTAGATACATTTCTGTAATATTTTTGACGTTTTATTCACCTTATCTGACAATAACTAATTTACAACAAAGCACCTTTGAAATAATTTGAGAGTAACCATGGAAACGCATCATACGAACCAAACACTATATTGTCTGCATTGTTTATTTTTTGTCAATTAAATTTATTATAATATGCCGATAAAATGTTTTAAGTTTCCGTTTTCAAAGAAGTATAATAAAAAATATCGTTCATTACACGTCCAGAAATAGATTTTTCTGTGCTTGCATGAATTATGTCACCACCGATCCCGAAGAAGCGCTGACGCTGCACAAGAAGACACCGCCGAATAATATTCTTAAATATTCTCAAATAAAATTCTTAACAATTATAGATAGTTTTTCAAAATACGCTCAAGCATACCCATTAAAGTCATTAGTTTCAAGCGAAATAGTAGATAATCTAATTCAGTTCTTTTCTCACCATGGAGTACCAACGACAATAATAACTGATAATGGTACCGAATTTAAAAACTCTGTAATAAACGAACTTTTGAGTCTACACAAAATTAAAATTCATTTCTGTTCTCCCAACCATCCACAGTCCAATGGTATGATAGAACGTTTACATTCGACTTTAATCGAACACATACGTTTACTTAATACGCAAGGATTCTTAAAAACACCAGTATCTTTAAAAATGACGTATGCTATACTAGCCTACAATCACTCAATCCATTCGGCCACCAAATTCAAACCAATAGACGTATTAAACGGCCATATTAGCGATGAAAACATTTTTGACATAAATATAGATCAACTATTGACGAATGATTATATTAATTCCCATAAAGACAGAACCAAATTAATGTACTCTAAAATAAATGAAACTCTGTCTCAAAACAAACAAAATTTAATAGAAAAGATTAATCGAAATCGCGATGATCCAAAGTTGTTTAGCGAACAACAACGGGTATATACCAAGAAAAACATTAGGCAGAAAAATGCTAACAAATTCAAAAAACCCACAACAGCTGTTCCTGTAGATACCGCTCGCAAAACTGTGTCAACGGACACCCAAGATAAAGTGCATATGGATAACCTTAAACGCCCACTAAAGAAAACCTATACCTTTGCAAACTCTCAAAATTAATTTTATATTTTTCTCTTTTAGCTTACCCTTGCTAGTCTTCGGACTTCAAGAAAAAATCGAAATAAGAAATCTGGACCAAAATTTTGGAATGCTACCCTTAAAATTAGGAAACGCGAAAATTCAAGAATACACCCACACTTTAATTCATTTTTACGACTTGAACCCTTTGATTACTGAAATTGAAGAATTGGATCATAAATCCAATCAGATTGAAAACTTAATTAATTCGAATGATGGCTACAAACTCGAAATCTCTAATTATTTCAAAATATTAAATCTTACTAGATCAAAAGTACATATTAAAGTAGAAGAAATTTTGCCAAATGCTCGTAGACATAAAAGAGGGTTAATAAACGGTTTAGGCTCTATATTCAAGGCAGTGACTGGAAATTTGGATGCTTCAGACGGCGAACGTTTCGAAAACATAATTAAAGAATTGCAACAAAATCAAGAAAAATTAGAATATAATATTAAACGTCAGAATTCAATATCGACAGAAGTTATCGACAAATTTAAGAACACCATTGAACAAATAAAACACAATGAACTTTTACTTGAATCCAAAATAAAACAAATTTCAACAATTGTCCAAAAAGAAGCTTATAGAGAAAACTCGATCTTTATCAAAGATATTACAAATCAAGTAATAAATCTTTACGGAATTATCAATTCAATTTTACAAGATATTGAAAATTCAATCGTCTTTTCCAAATTAAAAATTATGCATCCAAGCATCATTAACACATCAGACTTTTACAAGGAACTTCTTAAACTTCAAAAATTCTTAAAACCTGAACAATTCCCATTAAAAATTTCTTTAGAAAATATTTTACTTTTTGAAAGTCTAATTAATATTGAATGTTATATTCTAAATAACAAAATCACTTATTTATTAAAAATCCCTATTACTTTCCCTTTTGATTTTGAATACTTTCATTTATTCTCTACTCCTATATTTTCGGAGAGTCATTTTAAGACAGTTTTTCCAAAAAACAAATTCCTATTAAAAAATAAAGTGCACTACGCATTTACGAGTAAGGCATGCTCAAGAACGAAGTCCCAAGACTACGTTTGTAAAAAACTGGACCTAGAAGAAATCCGACAAGACGCACCTTGTGGAATTCAACTCCTCACTTCAAGAAGTATAACTGCATGCAAAGAGTTCGACATTACCATTAGTAAACCAGTTATCAAACAACTTGGCGAAACCAATCAATACATTGGTCTATTTCCAAAAATTGTAACAGTTAAACTGAGTTGCAATAATCAAGAAGAAACGCTACAACTCATCGGCTCTCACCTGTTCAAGATTCCAATAAATTGTAAGCTGTCGACGAATCGAGAAAAAATAATAAATGAACAAGAAACAAGTTTAATCGAAAACCCAGTACTCTTTCCAAAACTAGAAATTCAATTAAAAAGCAATACGACGCTCAACTTAGACTTCGATTTAGAAAATCTGCAACTTGACCAACTTCAAGAATTAAAGACATAAGTCCTTCAAAACAACCCCGAACTTACTTTTACTAAAGTTCACTATATACCAAGCCTTTGGACAATTATTATTTATGGTTTATTGATTTTACCAGCGATTTATTACGGCTACAGAAGATGGAAATCAAGAAGACGTAACAAAGAGAAGAAAGAAGTTCCACAACCAGGAGATATCCAACTCCTACGGTGCCCTCGAGTTGGTTCTGCGGAGGGAGGAATTATGTCACCACCGATCCCGAAGAAGCGCTGACGCTGCACAAGAAGACACCGCCGAAGCGTCCCCTATAAAAACGGGACTTTGCTATATTGTATACCTCATTCTTATTCTATACTTTGTATTGTAACTTTATGTTCAATAAATAATTTTTTAAAAAGACCGCGTTACGCTCCCGACCATTAACTCATGACTTCCCACACGGGAATTTGTCACGCGCGCACGGAAAAATCTTTATTTCCAGACTCGTAATGAAATATACTATTTCAATGTCCAGTGCAGGCCGCCGGAGAGGGCGCCTGTTAGTATGTGAGGTTTTTCCGGTGGCCTGCGCAGTCCATATCTGTGCAGGCAGCCAGAGAGGCCGCCTGTTAATGTGTAGGGCCCTTAAGTGACAGCCACACAGGGTGTCTACTTCTAAACATATACAAATCCAGTTTTGAGAAAAACGACAAAATTACGTATTTCTTTTTTTAATTTAAAACAACCTAAGGCAATATTTTGAGTAACAATAACTAACTAAAATATTTTTTACACAGTAATAAAACATTTTATCGTAATATTATTCTACGCAGGCATCAGAAATGAATTGTTGGCGACTGGATTTTCGAGGGAACAGAAAATATAGCCCTATTTAATCTGCGATATTTAAGTTTTTATGTACATACCTACTGTGGTGGTAACTAATATATACATATAGGTACGGCAGCAGCTCGAAAAATTCGCGCGCTTCCGAAGATGTCAAAGCTACTGTCTATATAGCGTTCCGTGAATTCAAACGGATGCTATTTTTTTCTACAAAAAGTATTATTTTTTGGTATTTCCCAGATTTAGTCTGGGGGCTATTTACGAACTTTTAATGGCAAATGTCAGAGAAATTGCGATTCTAGGGTATATAGATAATAAAGAGATAGGTGAATTCATTTTATTAGGTAATATAAATCAGTTACCAGCACTAGTACTTGTGTGCATCACAATATAAAAACTGGCACGTTATTGGTGCCGCATTGGAGGCAACTTAGTCCGCATTTCGTTTCAATTTTTATTGCCGAGCGCCTTAGTGGGGCCTCTACACGCACCAAGTTCAGTCGTTAAGGCGCGTCGGGACTTTCCGCGATTATTCCCCAAATGAATTCGCAATGGGGAATGACCCTATATGCGTAGCGACGCGTCGGCCGTTCGATTTTATCGCCTCGACGACACCACGAATATCGGATTTCATTGGCTTCGACCCGGTTGCCGAGCTTTTGTAGCGTATTTGCTGAAAGCGAGTATTGCGGTTGTTTAAACTAGATTAAGTACTCAGTGGCGTAGCGAGCTTAACTCGCGCCCGGGGCACAATACCTTTTTAGCGCCCATTCGAAAACAATATAATATTACATGTAAAAATATACTCGCAAATTAATAAACAAATAAAGTAAAATAAATAAAGTCATAGGCTCCAGCTAAATTTGAGACAAAAATGTAGTTGAGAAAACAAGACTAGATTTTGAAATATATATGATCATATAGAATTAGTTGATAGAAGATACCTATTATTTATTTTACATATTGTGCATTTTTTTATTTTAATCACATAACCTAGAATATAAAGGTTGCCTAATTTTGGATAGGAACGGGTTCCTATAATTGGATATCCAAAATTAGGAACCCAACTACATGACCTGCTCAAAACTTTGTTTAATATTTTTTTAGCAAAATGCTAAAGATGGGCACACGAAGACTGTGCTGGTAGTGAGAAAACAAAAGTTTATGTTTGTGATTTTTGCTTTGAGAAATAGGTTCCCAATTTTGGATAGGGTATCAAATTTTGGGAACCCTTTTTTTAAATTTGAAAAAGTGCTCTATTTTACTTTTGTCTATTTATTATGTTCTTTAAGGTTAAAATAAATAGTTTTGTGAGCGTATCCCATTTTTATTGAGGTAATAAATATTTTAGGCACAGAAGAATTAACAAAATATGTTTTTTCACACAAAAAAAGTTAAATAAAAAAAACTATCTAAAATTAGGCGACCTTCCACTAACAAAATTAAGATTTCTTAATTTACCGTAAATATGGCTTATCTGGGGGACAACCTAAAACCAGCAACTTTTTTCTACGCTTGTCAAAACTATCACATTAATAAGCATTGGATTTTGACGTCTCTTAAAGCCAATTTTAACAACCTACCTTAGTTTAATTTTAAATTTAACTAAAAAAATATAGTTTACCAACTCTATAGAAACTTAAGATAAAACTACCTAAAGTCAGCTCTTTCTTTTGCAGTGTACCGTCTTTCCAAATATAGTTTATAGTTAAGCTGAGCTTCTCTAAATTTGGTTGGAATGAATATAAAACCTTAGTATCAAGCTTTGGCTCGAATGAAAAGCAAGGACAATTTATACATAGTAATTAGTTTTATTAATGTATTATAATCATATTATTTTTAAATATATCTATCTCCTTAGAGATAATAAATATTTTTTTAATTTTATTTATAATAAAAATAAAAATTATCCAGATTTTTTGTTTTGCGGACCATTTGGCGCCCCTTTGTGAGTAGCGCCCGGGGCATGATGCCCCCCTTGCCCCCCCTCGCTACGCCACTGTAAGTACTATTAATTCAGAAAAAATTAAGCTATCTACTCTACCAATGGACGAAACTACTCCTATCCCTCACTATATGTATAAGTGTCATGCTTTGTCATTTTTAGTTAATATGGTTTATTTCTTGTCCTATACAAAAAATGTCTGTTAATTGTTGTTTTATATAAATTTTTCCTGCGGAAAGCAAAAATTCTTGATTAATTGCTCCGCAGGCGAAAATTTTGCAAATTCCCAAGGTCAAACAGAGTTTAGACGAATAAAAAAACTTCTTAGCAACTTTGTATGAGCAAAAAATGTTTAAAGTGTGGCCCACTTGAAACCGGAAAACCCCCCTAAAATTTTTATTTGTCATCAGATTTTAATAGAGTTTTTTTTTACGATAGACCATCAAAAACTGTACATTATATTTTAAAAAATCAAGGCCTACTACGACATATTTTTTTGACAAAATTGGAAAAATTATATTAACGTAAACGTACCAGTGCCTAACACCTTAATTTTAATCTATAAAAATCAATTTAGGGCGTTTGTTGATAATCTTTAATATGGGTTTAGTAGAGGAGACATCACTGGATATAATTACCAACAGCCCAAATGAAACCTGCAATATTTTTTTTGTAAACAATATTTTAAATTTTATATTTTTTATACAGTAACTACTGATATAGTGATTTTTGACTGGACCCTTAGCCTGAATCTGATAAGCCCAAAACCTGACACCGTATAAAAATTGTCACAGAACGTTTCTATTTTGTGATTTCTTTGGACACTCTTTCCTTTCGTGTCCTGGTTCACTGCATAGTATGCACGTTCTTATTTGATCTTTATAGGTTACCAGAGATGTATACCCATCTATGGTGATGTACGAGGGAATAGTTTTTTTCATATTTATTAAAACTGATCTAACACCATTTTTTATGGGGTAAAACTCATCACCATACCATTTTTCATTACGAATGTCTACTACCTTGCCATATTGTGACAGGAAGGTCTGTATTCTACTGCACCCATTTCCAATGGAAGATCATAGATTTTAATCACTTTTTCATCGCCTTCCTCTTGAATTGGAACTTTAAATATAGTTCCTTCTTCATCCACATATTCTACCACTTCATTTTCAAATTTCGCCATTGTTTTCTTCAGCACCAATTCTGATACCAGTTTTACATATACTTTCGACGTTAACGAGTTCCACTGGATCCCATCCAGTTGGTCTATGGTAAATCCAAAGGATTTTTTGATCCACTTATGCAATTCCAAGTGGCTCGGTTTTACGATAATTATCGAGATTTCTGATTTTTGCCTATGTTCTTATAGTATTAACATTTTGGAACTTTTTCTACTGCATTTCTCTGTTGTTCCAGTGTCCACAACAACCAAGGACGATCCAAAACCGGGCAGCACCACGTCGGATACAATGAAGGTAAAAAGACAGAAACCGAAGCCCACATCGCCAAACAGACAGGGTCCTCAACAGTGCCAGGTATTGTTGAGTTCGAAACAGGTACTGATTATTTGTTACCCGTTTGTAGCGAAACTGACTCCCTCGGAGATGGATTCGAAAAAAGTCGATCGAGATTTTTTTGTTGCAGGTGTGTGCGAAAGTTTTCGGGAATGCTTCAGCTCTCGCCAAGCACAAGCTGACGCATAGCGACGAAAGGAAATACGTCTGCAATGTGTGTGGAAAGGCCTTCAAGCGGCAAGACCATCTGTAAGTGTTAACTGTACTCTTTAGGTAACGTATAAAGCTATATACCTAAGAAGAGTAGTTATTTCACAATGATATAAAACAAAGTTTTTTTTGTCAAGAACTAAATTTACAATTCGAATTATATATTTGGTTGCCTGCATCAACGTAATCTTATTTATAACTAGCTGGAAAACGAGCGAATTCGAAAGGTTTACAAACAATAAGGGTATTTTTAAAATATTCCTAAATACTATAATGACTAATTTAAAAGTTATAGTCGTTACATTGTTTCTTATTTCAAACTTTTCGCCTGCAGAAATTCGTCTATTTTCTTGAGCAAGAATTTTACCTTCTTTGAGACAGGCAAAGAGGTTTAGGAATATGCTCGTAACAAAAACAAGGCCATGCATTTGCTTTTTTAACTACGAAACTGCCTGATCACAAAAATATGCCTCATTACGGACTAGCCAAAACGACTAATTACATACAGGGTGATTGCAAATAAAAAGTGTAAATACAATTGTTGGTGGGAATTGTCGAATTGCGGATATCCTGTCCTACTTTCCGTCACAGCGGCTATTTTGGGGATATGACAGAAACTTGTGTTAACAACACTGGTATTATTAAATCATCTTCAGGGCTACAAACATATTAAGAAAATGACATTACAAAACAATGTGAACAACTAAAGCATTAACATAATATTAATAACTGTTCTAACACAGGAAATCAACCTTACCTAGTAAGGCAACTATATGGAGGTCAAAAATAACTTGTTTGGAGATGTGTACATCGTTTAATTACACAAAACATTAATAAGAATAAAAATATGGGGATCACAACATTAGGCAAATTCAAGGAACCAAAGTAGGTGAACGTATTAGACCAACGATATATATAGGAATAGATACATTAGATACCAAAGGCAACTGGTTTTGTTTCATGATTTAAAACGATGTTATTGTTAAAAGGTTCAATGTTTTCAACTTTTTGATACGATTTAGGTTATTTTGCAAATATAAGTATCTCAAAGCATATACAGTGTGTCTGGTTTTTCGTGTTAACACCCCTGAAAATCTAAGTAGGCTGGGGGAATTGAACGGGGCAATTTTTTTATAAATATGTCCCTGAAAGGTCATCATTTGCGAGGTATTGGTTTGGCATTGCCGCGAAATCCTGGCCTACTGAGATTTTTTAAAGGGGTGCGTTTTTCGAAAAACCCTATTAGGCATTTTTTTATTTAAAATCTGACACCACAGCGCTAATCAGAACACCCCAAAACCCCTATATATCAAATTTGAAGAAAATATATGCAGGGAGTTCCATTCTGGAGGGTGTAAAAGTTGAGCAAAATAGGAATTTTAAAGGCATCTGGCGAGTCAAGTGTGCCATGGAATCCCCTCAAAACAGTTGAATGGTCAATAGGACCACTCAAGGTGTTGGTGTGCAAAGGTCCAATACGAAATATACAGAGTGTTCTTATCTGTGCCATCTCAAATTACTGAATTTTTGGAACTTTATACGGGTCAAAAATCGAGTATATCAAAACCGCTATACACACTATAAACGAACTAAATCTAAAAAATACAGAAGTCTGCCAGTCAGTAAGTCCATATCAGTTAAGGTGGCTGGTGTGCCACAACAGGAAACGCACAGAAAATGTATCATCTTAGACAGTGACTTTGTTGAGTAAGGTCCAATAATTTAAATTGTTTTTATTTGTTAGTTGGCATTTTGTAAAGAAATACATTACTTTTGTGTTTATCAATATTTTTTCAATGATTCCAGAGCACTCATGACCAGTATAAAGTTTCATAAAAATTCAGCATTTTGAGATGGCCCAGAGAAAAATAGCCTGTATATTTTTGCATTGAATCTTTGCACACCAACACTTTGAGTGGTCCTGTTCACCATTCAAGTGTTTTGAGGGGATTCCATGGCACACTTGACTCGCTAGATGCCTTTAAAATTCCTATTTTGCTCAACTTTGACACCCTGCAGAATGGAACTCCCTGTATATTTTTTCTTCAAATTTGGTATGTGGGGGTTTTAGGGTATCCTGATTAACGCTGTGGTGTCAGATTTTAAATAAAAAAATGCCTAATAGGGTTTTTCGAAAAACGCACCCCTTTAAAAAATCGCAGTAGGCCAGGATTTCGCGGCAATGCCAAACCAATACCTCGCAACTGATGACCTTTCAGGGACATATTTATAAAGAAATTGCCCCGTTCAATTCCCCCAGCCTACTTAGATTTTCAGGGGTGTTAACACGAAAAACCATACACACTGTATATACGATATACAAGTAGGTATATCAAAAATCTATTTATTATGCATTAGAAAATAGGAAATAGTGAATTTAAGAAATGCCAATGTAAACAAATTACCTTGTCTTCTTCCCCCCGACCCGCTGATGTAGAAGCAAAGTAAAACCGTGTTATTTGTATTAGCGTGAGTCATCTATTCATATATTATGTCGTTGGTGTAGACAATAAAAACCTTCCAACGGCAGCATTCCGTAGGAAGTAAAAAAGTGGTTATTAGTTTTTTGATATAAAGGAAGTTAAATATAAGATGGGCGGAAGAAAAGAAAAAACACTCCAAACAAAAGTAATGCCACACATATGTGTATCACAATAGTATTCGTAAACGAGAGTTCATAAGGTCAAAAATTTAAAAAATAAAAAATTTAAAAATCTTCAAAAAAATGTCTTTATACAATTTTGACAAATTTAAAAACTCTTCAAAAATTGTAAACATTTTTTTTTCAATAAAATCTTTCAAACAAATCCTTTAAAGAAATGGGGAAAGCTAAGCTTTGATGTAGATACTTATTAATTAGGTCACTATAAATGAGAGGCAAGTATTCGGTTTAATTTTTTTTTGTTCACAGTATTGTGGTGACTTTGGATGCACACTATTTCACTAAATCTTGTAGTTTTTCTTTATCTAATTTTTTTTACAGAATCCAAGTCAAACTTAAATACGTGTCCATTATTGAAATGATGACGAGCCAAAGCAGTTTGTTCTCTTTTGTCGCGATGTTTTTTCTTTGCAAGAACTTTTGTAAGAATCAGTGCCTATACTGATGCCGACACCTGTACTTCGTTTGATATTGTGTGTAATCTACATTACACAAAACAGCTCCTCGTTCGTATACGGCAGATCCAACCTATCATAGTATTGTCCCCCTGGTCCCCTCGCTGACACCACAAACCAAGTGTACACTCAGTTTCTCTTGCAGGAACGGCCACATGCTGACGCACCGCAACAAGAAGCCGTACGAGTGCCGGGCGGAGGGCTGCGGCAAGAGCTACTGCGACGCGAGGTCGCTGCGCCGCCACACCGAGAACCACCACGGGCCGGTGCCGGCCTCCGGGACCGCGCCCAGCAGCCCGTCGCCGACGAACGGCAGCGGCTGCATCCAGTACGCCCCGCCCCCCTGCGAGGCGAAGGCCAGCAAAGCGGAGCCGGCATCGACGGGCGGCGGCAAGAGCCAGCTGCAGAGGCTGCTCAGCACCGAGCCTCAGAAGGTCAGTATATAGAGGTTGGTGGAGTTTCGATGGTCCCAAAATTTTTATGTTTGGGCGCCAGAAGCTTGAACTATTTAATGATTAAATAAAAAGCACATTTTTCTATTTACAATATATTTACAAGTTGTAATTTGTACATGAAAATGTTTACAATAAAGTTGGTAATTGAGCAGTGAATTTTATTGTTTACAATTAGGTTTTATTACTGTTGAAAAGTAAAGAAAATACTGTGAAAAATGTTCGATCTTAAAAATAAAAAAATCAGAGATGTTCGACAACACCAATAGCACGAAAAGTTCACGTGAGCATTTAAAGTCTTGATGACGAGCACTTTGAAAATTTGACTATTGGATCTCACAGACTACCTTGAAACCTTCCCAAATTAAAGCTGAGTAGTGGCCACCAACGCTCCAAGCTCCTTTTTCGTGGATTAGGACCTCGGCTAGGCCTCGAGACTCGAGCGGGTCGTGGGTGTCCGAGCTGGTGCTGGAAGGCGTGCTCACTACTCTAAGCCGGGTTGTAAGGTTGGTGTGCTGGTACTTAGTCCGCCACTGTCTCGCTTACGTGCTTCGCTCACGTACCGGAGTGCATGTAACAGAAAACACAACGAACAGTCTCCGAAAACACTGCAGTCGAAAAATCGATGCTATTACAAGGTTCAGTGTTACCTAAGTTACTTAACAATAGCTATATAAAAGAAATTATGAGCAATCTGTACAGATTTTGCAATTACATGTAGCAAACCTTAATTAACAACCCCAAGATAGATTAAAGCATGTAACTTTGAATTATTGAACCTTGAAATTGACTGTGAAATAGATTAAAAATTACTATACAAAACGATCAATTATCTTGACTATACACTTGACTTATAAATTTACGATACAATATTCACAAGATAAATGGTAACATTAAATAAATACAAAAGCGTTTGGCGACTTCCCCGTTCGATCTCCAAACACTAGACAAAAAAAATATAACAGCTACAAAAGCTAGATAACCAAAAAAAGGAACCGTGGTAAAGTTCACGTGCTTGGGTCAACTTAAGGGTCCGTTTTTCTAAATCTGTGCTAATTAACAAAATTGATAACCAAAATATGTGGCCACAGCTCACTGCATGTAGCCCACAGAGAAAAGTGGTGAACAGGCCTAGGTGAGAGTGTGAGAGTAGCTCAGAAGTCGTCAAAATGACGTTATTAATAAAAATTATTAAAAATTGAGCATATACCTACTCCCCCAGACTGTGTTCCCAGGGGTCCTCTCTGTAGTTCCACCTGCAGCATATCGCCTTTGAAACGTTGAAACTCGATAAATGCGTGGAAATCATCCACTTCCACAGCCCAATGCCACGTGTTCGCAAACACATGCAAAAAACAGAAAACCTCAATTAGCACAGCGAAAATAAAGGCACACACTACACAAAATCACTTAAGTTGACCATTAAGTGGGAAATTAGGCCTGAACAGAGATTTTCACAAGGAAATTTCGATACAGAAAATTCAAGGCCGAATTTCACCCACGCGACTTTTTAGCACGAATGTTCGAAAGGGAAGTGCCCTCCAGTGCTGCTCCTAGGCAAAGAGAAAACGTACTTCTATCTGTTGGTGAATTGTACCTACTAAAATGTAGACAATTGTACTAAGTTTTCTATAATAAGCGGTCTCGGTTTCCATAGACAATAATCAAGTTTTGATGGCTGTTCTCAACGTTACCTACCGTAGATTATCTTTTTAAGTTCCCTTTTTTTGAATAGACATAAGCTTCGGAGTGCTTGTTTTGCAGATGATGTATCTTGTACTAAAAATGATAATGGTGTACTGACGTCCGAGACTTTGATGTATTGTACTAAATCTAGTACAAATGTACTAAAAAGAGCAGCACTGGTGCCCTCATGCCTGTCGCCGGTTCTTTTTATAACCTCGCCTGCCAAATGATGACGACTTCCGGCTACTAGAACACAATCGAATCTTTCTAGTTTAAAACTATAAGAAAAAACTTTGAAATTAGGAAAACTGATGGTCTCGAAACAAAATCTGTCACAAAACACAAAAATTAGCTGCAGAAAATAAATTGACGGTAACTTAGTCACAAGCCGCTGCATCTCTGGTGCAGATAGTAAAGTGTGTATTTTGTAACTCAGACAAATTAGCAACAAAGCGAATTGTTGTACCATGCATACCTCAAATGAATCAGTTATTCAAAAATTTCAGTAAAGTACATTTTGTACTAGGCACTAGGCACTAGGCACTCTTTTATAGTCTTGATGTCATTTTACTCTGAACTAACCAGTTCTAATCTGGATTAGGCAACACACTATACACATTAGCTTATATATGGTTGCGGGTGGAAGGAAAATATTCACAAATTGTACGTTTACACGGAGTATATTTTATGAATCGGAACACAATAGTGAGTTCAAAACCTCGTAACGGAAATTAGGCAAAATTTTCGTTACAAGAGCAATAGGAATACCTTTAGAAAATAGGTCATTAGCTTCGTTCGAGTTCTCTTTAGGATTATCCTAGAACTGTCAGGCGCATGCCCCGTGCAATAAATGCGTTCGAGTTCATTTAGGAGTGTTTGTAAACAGTTCTAGAATTACTAGATGAGTGTTAGGGTTTTAGACCGTCAGATAGTGACAGACAAAAATCAATCGCTTAGGTACTTTTTGGTCAGTTCAACCGGTAATGGATGGTAATTGTTGCTGGTTCTTGGTGTCGACTTCATGGCAGGTAGGGCAGGAAACGAATACCGAAAAATCCCCCAATTCGGGAATAAATGGTGCTCAACGAATTATTATTTTAAGTTGTATGGTTGACGCCTAGGAGTAACATACCAAAAGTCCCCAGCCGTGGACCTTATGCGTTAGGAGTTAGAAAGGTGGAAAGGGACGTTTCTTAGGGTTTTAGCTATTATCTCGAAAACTAAGTGTCCTAGCGAAAAGGTTATTCCATACGAAATGAAAGTAAATTGAATTTTCTACAAAATGATTCTTCACTTTTTGCTAGGAACAGTAGTTAAGGGTGTATGATACTTTGAAAATGCGAAAAGTATGAAAAACCATGGTTTTTATTATCACCTAATTTAAAAAAATGAATGTATGTATTGCTAGTGACATCTTGCGGCGAAAAAGCTAACTAGACTCATTGTCAGATAATACAGATTGCTAAGCATGCAGTTGTAACTTCACTCAAGAGCAAGAAAAGTATGGTGAAAGTATTTTGTATTTTGTACATCTACAAAGTTTTCTGTGATCCCTTAGCAACACAGGATATGATAGCTGATGCAGGAGAGCGCCTTTTGTAAGCATTGTACCAGGCCCCAGAAGGAGCAGACCTGAACCGGGTACGACACCAGGCCTTTGTTAAAGCCTCAACAAAGCCAAAGCCTGATTTTAAGGCATTTCGACCTACCAGAGGGACTGCTCGCCAACACTCATCCCTTACAGTTCATTTGCAGTACGGACCCAGTTGCGCCAGAATCCGTCCTAAATAACATATTTAAACTGGAGCAGGCATACTCTGCTCGCTTGTGCGCGGCACTTGCCGCACTTCGTGTATCAACGGCCCTCCAATCATCAGCCTTAATGACGACGACGACGATGATGATATTGACGATGAATTCGACCAATTACTTGATATTGCCTTGTAAATAATAATATAGTAAAATTTTCTACTCGTTAAGCATTACCTACCTCCTACACTTTTTTCCAGCTCTTCGCATTTTCAAACTAGTCTACATCCTTAACTACTGCTCTTAGCAAGAAAATGAATAGAATCTTTTTTATAGAAAATTTAATTTTCTTTCATTTTGTATAGAATGTATAGTTTTAGAGATAATAGTGAAACTCCTTAAAACCGGCCTTTTCCACCTACCTCTCGCTTGACGCATAAGGTCCACGGCTGGGGCCAACTCAGCAACTTAAAACAATAATCCGTTGAGCACTATTTATTTCCGAAATCATGTTTTCGTTTCCTGGCCTATGGTATCGGAGCTTAGTCTCGTACCTATTGCACGAGTTCTAGAGACGGTTCCCGCGTTTTCTTAAGATATTTTTATTTGAAAAATATCTGATCTTGTATCTAAATGTCTAAATATAAATTGTAAGTATCTAAGATCGTAAAACGTATTTAAGTTCCTGATTTTAAAGATTTAAAATTTTCCAAGATTTTCCGAATCATATCAACACTTTTTATTGTTTACTTTTTTATTTTACCATAGTACATAACGATGACATAAATGACGCGTTCATAGGCACGCGCTTTTACCGTTTAGGCTAAATCCACTTCAGAAAATTGTTTTCATGGAGCCACTTATATCTGACGTTGATATTGAAATAATTATTAGTAGCTTTTAATTAATAAAAAATTTGGCGGTACATCCAGAGAGGACCTTTTTTAAATTTTGTTCAAGGGAAATTTCTAAGTAGGTAGGTATAGATTGGTATATTGATCTGGCAGTGCTAATATATACCTATATCATCGGACTCGGAATTATTTCTATTTATTTCTCTAAAGTGCCTGGGTTATAGAGTAGATTACCTATAAAATCTCATATTGTTTATGAAAATATTTTAGATCCCAAAAATCATAACAATTCGATATTTTGAATTTGCAGTGGGTAATATGAAGCTGCGGTTAGTTTCATGGTTGGAATTGACGTTATCTGATTTGTTTGCTCTAACGACGTAAAGTAGTCGTAAGATGTAAGTACATACAGTACTTACACCTTTGCTTCTAGGTTGACAACTCTCTATGATAATTTATTAAACGTGAGATGTTTTTTATATCCTTTTTATAGAGTATACCTATGTCATTGCAGCTTTTATTCCCGCACGTGCAATTTTATCGTTTTTTTAGTTTCGAGGATCTGATGATGCAAAACAATTGAGTTTGCGAAACGGGTAATCCCTAAAATGAAGTTTTATTTTATATTACTTCATATTAATAACTTCCTACAATGGACATTCCTTTCAACTAATTATTGAATTAGTGAGTAGTTTAATCTCAATAAATGTGATCATAGAGGAAGTAGGTATAGTATGCATTACTCGAGTTATGTACGCACCTCTTTATTAATACGTCACTTCAAATCAGACGTCGTATTTGAATTCTTGCTATGCTATACTAGTATAGAAAGTGCCCTTGGTATGATAATCAAATATCCAGGGAAAAATTAAAAAATCAGGATGCTAAATGGGCGCCAATTTCATTATCATTTCGTATTTTTTAGTTATAAACGTCACACTTTGTCGGTACGGTGAACTGTCAGTTTTCTTCAATCTCGGCAATGTCTTATCTTTCTCCAACAAGTACAAAGGATTTGATGTTTCTGTTTCTTGAAAGATCTGTTCTAGGAAATTTCTCACGAAACAAGAATCACAACATACCTAATCGATTGATATAACATGACCTGTGCAATGCGTGCATTCTGCTATAGAGTTAATGGAGAAATCGGAGGGAAAATGTATTTGAAACATTATCATTGAGATTAAGGCGAAGCCATGGCCGGCACAGACATTCCTGTCTTAAGCGTAACAAATTACGAAATTGTGCATGAAACTGGGGCAGGTGTATTTTTCTCCCCCAGAAAGTTAACTCCACGAACAAAGATAAATTCCTGAGCATTTTTCTCGGCTCCTAACTAAGGAGCTAAGGACACATTTACATCTCTGCAACGTCCCAATTATTAACGTTTTTTGTCGTTATGACGCAGGATCCGGTGAGTAATTGCTTTCATTTGAAGAGGCACGAACGCAGGGGAGGTTGTTGCAGGCTAATTGGCACGGGGAACTTGTAAATCAATAGCAGTCTATTTATTCAGTTTCAATAAAAAATATAAAAACATATGTTACTGGAGAGTTCCGTTTATGAAGAGTAATTATTGCAATAAGGAATTACAATATCCAAGCAGATTGATGGATATAGGTACAATGTGTCCACGGCAAAGCGGTATTATAGGTGTATATGACAAATTTTTTTGCATTACAAACACAATTTTTTGTATTCTGCTCTTGCTTCACCCAAAAACTATTTTTTAGTATCTTGGACTTTAAAAAAATTATAGAGGGCGCTGGTAGCAGCTTAAAAACAAAAATCGCATCAGGTAAAGTGCCTTTTCTGTGAGAAATATTGAAAAATTTTATTAGAAAAACTTGCTCAGAATTAAAAAATATGACGAATTACAGAACTAAATATTTTTATTTATATATTTTTTAAATATTATAAATAATGTAATCATAATTTAAATTTATTTGTATTCTACCCATGTTCCTCCACTTTCAGTACACATCTCAACTCTGTTCTTAAATTCTTTGTATCTATTTTGAATGGGAAGGTAAATTGAATTTATAGCACTTATAATTTTAATGTTTTAAGAAGAGTATGCCGTGGAAACAAAAATAAAAGTGATCTGTCTTTGTGTCAGAATAATTTATTGTTGGAGGAACAGGGGTATAAATAAATTTAAATTATGATTACATTTAAAAAAAAAATGAAATAAAAAAAATTTTAGTTCTGTCATTTGATACAACGTCATATTTTTTAATTGTTAGCAAGTTTTTCTAATGCGATTTTTATTTTTAAGCTGCTACCAGCGCCCTCTATAAATTTTTTAAAGTCCAAGATACTAAAAATAGTTTTTGAGTGAAGCAAGAGCAGAATACAAAAAATTTTGTGTGTAATGCAAAAGAAAATTGTCATATACTTCTATAATACCGCTTTGCCGTGGACATATTGTATATATACGATCTGAATGATCTGTTTTTGGTTTTTTAAGAAAAGTGGTACCTTATTGGATACAAGTACTTAGTACGAGGGAAATTATCCAATATCACCATAATTTTACCACAGCCTGTATGTATTACGCCGAATCTGCGTAATTGCCGATTACTTGTAATCGACAACTTTTTGCCGATTACATGAAATAAGCAGCGGGTTTGCCGATTTCATGTGATAGGCAAAATAATGCTCAATCCATGTACTGGGTACACAAAGCTTTGCCGATTACGTGAAATAGGCAACTACACAAACCTCACTTTTTAAGACGATATTTGTGGTAATAATCCCGAAATTCGGCGCGCGCCGAATGTCGGGCGAAAACAGCGGCCGAACTGGATGTAAACACGGCATAAATCTGTAGATTTACCAGTTTCGTCCATTTTTACACTTGAACTTCACAGAATACCTAAATATTATGTAATCGGCAATTACGCAGATTCGGCGTAACATATGCATTAGATAGAGCCAAACATTAAAGTGGACTGTCTAGTCAATGACTTTATCTACCGTTACCAAAACGCTTGCGTGCCCTTGCTTCCAGTTAGTAGGTACTTGCTTACCTACGTTCTGGGTGATTGATTTTTACAAAAGTGAAGTCTCATCGCTTGGTGAGCACATTGCAATATCCACAACACCTTCTGAGATGAACCAAACTGCTCAATTCAAACTTTTCTGTTTTATAGGCAATAATCTTATGGATCAAAAATATTCAAGTAGATATAGGTACCTAATGTTAAATACATAAGACATGCATCTCATATATAGACGATGAAACAAAACCAGTAGATAATAGTGCTTAATTTAAATTGGGCATGCCATTATCTAGACATCTACTATATGCAAATATCTAAATTCAGAGGATCAACTCAGCATTTCGCTTTAACTTGATCCTGATGGCATACCTGCAGGTGAATAATATTCGCCGTCGTCTGAAAAATGCTCCGACATATCAGAATTGTCATTATCTTCGGCCGCCTAGCGCGGTAAATTCAGCCATCCAGCTCGTCATGCCGCGACGCTTCAAAAATAGCGGCAAATAATGCAATTTGGGGGCGGTAGCGATCAACTCGTACCGGGGAATTTCACATTTCCCACATGACTTAATACCCCTCAAGGCGGGATAGATGTGCCAGTGACGGGGCGGTAATGGCCTATCGAAGAAAAATAATGTATCAAATTATTAGACATCTCGAGAAACTTCTTATGAAATCGGAAATATTAAAATACACTTGGGAAATATCCTGGATTGTTTGGAACTATCAAAGGAACGAGAATACGTAGGATTTCAATATGTATGATGGTAAATATGAGTCCCAGGTCCTATGTGAACCCCAGGAAACCAGGCGGAATTTTGTTATAAGCAGTTCTCAATCTAATTTGTTATCAGGCAAGCTTTTAACCTATGCCTCTTCTGCTTGGATTATTAAGGTATCAAAAGAGAATTGCTACCATAATTAGCAATATCGGGAATTTATGTAACTAGTGTACAAACACTCCTTTAACGAAGCCGAAGACGCCTTGCACATGAGATTTATACACTATTTTTTCTATGACCGTTTTAAGTATGTAGCTGAAATCGTACTAAACTTCGAGGATACTAATTATTTATCCTCGCAAGTGACTGACGACCTTTCTTCTTCTTTTCAGCGTCAGGCGCCCGAAGTTATCGTGCCCAAAGAACCTATTTTGCGTACCGTTCATGAAAAGATCACGTAGTTTATGCACTGAAAATCCTATAATGTCTACTTTTGTTAATTCCGATATTTCCTATAAAACAATACTTATAGTATAGAACACCAGAGGGTGTTCCGTAATGTAAAATTCTACGATACTTTTTGTTTAAAGAAATAAGAGATATTTCCAATATTTAGAGAATGTTGACAGCAACAGAAACGCTAAAATTGAAGCAATCGGCATTTTGGGGGCATGATATAGTTCTAGAAAATTTAATTTTAGGGCATTTTCTAAAATTTATTTGTGGCGTAAAAAGATCCATTAAATTTTAATTGGGTGTTTCGCCACCAAACTGGTTAAAAGACAACTTTTTCAAGTTGCCTGGAAAATTAACAAATTCTTAACAGTAAATGAACTAAACTTCGAACTTGTAACTCAAAAAATATCTTCAACAAATTTGTTTCCTGAGCTTTCGGAGAATAAATCTTCCCCCTTTCTCAAAGATCACGTCACGTCAAAGTGAAATGACAGATTAATAAATTTCAGGTTAAAATGTCATGACAACAGAAACAATAGCCTAGCCACCTGTCTGATATTGTACCCTGTGTTCTATCTAATTATTTATACTAAGTTCTCTTTGAATCTGTGGCAATAATATTTTACTGAATTCCACTGAACATTCAGCAACAACAGTTGTCTGTATTTCCTAGAATAAATGCTGATTTTTTAATTTTTCATCTATTTCCTACTTCTTCTTTGAGAATTGGTTGGGACCTATCCCACAAAATCCTATGATTGTTATTAAAAGAGTGTTCACATATTTTCGACTTCGAAATTAGATTTTGCCTGATATAATTTTTATGTTCTTTTAAACGAACGTTAAATGGCCTATATACAAGTCTCCCCAACATAGAACTTTCCACAATCGCAAGGAATTTTGTAAATGCATTTTTTTGAATTTTGTACCTCAGTAAATGGTTTCGCGTTAACTAGCATCGATCTTAATGTATTTTTGGTTTTAAATACTGTTCTGACGTTAAAACGATTGCCTATGCGTTTTAGCTTATCTGATAGTCCAGGAATATAAGGAATAATTAAATAAATAAAAATAAAATAAAATAAATTTACTGGTCGGTCCACCAGATTTATTTCTGTAATTCTATTAGCATTGCTCGATAAATTCAGTAGGATAACTATTCCTCTCAAGAACATGTTCTATATGTTTAATTTCCTCCTCAAATTTTGTGTTATTAGAACAAATCTCTTTAGCCCTGTCATACAAAACTTTAATTACTCCTTTTTTAACCCTAATTTGATGATTGGAGTTAAAATTGAGATATCTATTAGTAGTAAAATAAATTATTTTTATTTGTTTATGAGAATGATAGACAATATCCGTTTAAATGTATGGTTTGAAGCCTTGTCTGTCCATTTTTGAAGTATTTTTTAGTTTATGATGTCTTGCATTACTTACATGCAGTATAATAATGCATTTTTGTTAAATAAAAAATAAATATATGTATTAAATGAGAACATTTACTGGATGTCCCTGGGTACATTATTCGTCCCTAGGTACGTAAGTGCCTGTGCCTTGGTACATCTTAAGGCTGTACCAAGGGACTCTTGACATCAATACATAAACTCAAATAAAAAAAATGGGAAACATGAATCTGAAAAATTTTAAAAAGTTTTTTTGAGTCCTAAAATATCATTGATCCTGATGGTGTTTAAAGAAATTATCCAATTGCTTTTTACAATTGTAAAGCAAGATAATTGTAAAAATTGTCCCTGGGTACAGCACTCTCCCCTATGTGTTGGTTTTCTATAGACACTAGTTTCCATACTATCTGATTTCAGTATAGAAACATCTAAGAAAGATAATTGATTATTATTTTCAATTTCTAAGGTAAACTTAATATAAGGTTCTTGTGAGTTTATAAAATTTAATAATGAATTTAAATCATCTATATAGAGATATTATTGCCACAGATTTAAAGAGAAGTTAATATAAATAATTAGATAGAACACAGGGTACAATATCAGACAGGTGGCTAGGCTATTGTTTCTGTTGTCATGACATTTTAACCTGAAATTTATTAATCTGTCATTTCACTTTGACGTGACATGATCTTTGAGAAAGGAGGAAGATTTATTTTCCGAAAGCTCAGGAAACAAATTTGTTGAAGATATTTTTTGAGTTACAAGTTCAAAGTTTAGTTCATTTACCGTTAAGAATTTGTTAATTTTCCGGGAAACTTGAAAAAGTTGTCTTTTAACCAGTTTGGTGGCGAAAAACCCAATTAAAATTCAATGGATTAATTTTAGGGCCTTTCCCGGAAAAAATATTTTTGGGTTTTATTTTCATCATACTTGATGATGAATCTATACAAAATAGTGCGAAAAAGGCAAATGCGGACAAATTTGTGACATCTTAGGTTCGTCCACTGTAACCATATAGCCACTAAACTATTCTTCGCCTGCTCAATCCATGCCCTTCTTTCCAGATCGGCGGTAGTAACAACGACGGCCTGACCAAGCAGCAACTTGATCTGATCCATCAGATCATGGAGCAGACGCAGCGGCAGTCGCAGCAGGCGTCGGCTGTGTCGAAAAATACCCCCAGGACGGCCACGAAGAGGCCGTCAAGGGATCGAAGTAGATCGACAACAGCGTCCGCCTCCACCAGCACACAGGCCACGTCGACAACCACGTGGTCGACCAGCTCGGTGAGTACAAATATCATCAGCTTAATATTAGAATCTTGGCTTCTTAATCCTAATCGATTTTTATTTATTTATTTACATCATAATATGTCCAAAACCCTTGATCTTACTACAAAGTGAATACGTATCGATACCAAGCGTTTAGAGTTGACCCCATAAAGCCCTATTTAATTTTCTAAATCATGTCGGAGACGCAACCTCTGCCATTTCGGCATGTCGATAGCAGACTGCACGAATTCCGTGCCTTGTGCTTTGATGTTCCCTTTGAACCCGACTCCGCACGCAACGGACTGAATGAAGGTATATCTCAGCAAGGCAGCGTAATATATTGGGTAGATGTAGGCATACGTGATTCTTGGAAAAAGCCCAGCCAGAGAATTGCTAAACAGGAAGTAAAATATCAATAGTTGAGCGTCTGAAGTCGAATCCGCGATTCTTGGTAAAGAAACTTATATCTGTGAACCTATTAATAATAATAGGGATAGGTCTACCTACATTTTATTCTGCAACTTTGCTTTATAGCACTTTGAGATATCTCCTTTAAAAAGGGCATTTTATTAGACGGAAACATGATCTCTTTTCTAAATTCCCAAGGGGCAAACGTACCTACCTAATTTTAATTTTTCGGAACTAAAATTATGACCCAAATTTGTTTCTATCCAACCAGAGCTGATGGTTAAACTTCAACTAGAATTTATTTTTCTCCCGCAAGAGCTTTTATGATCTATCCGAGGACATACTGTGATGTGATAAACAATAAGTAGGTATAATTTTTCTTATATATTTTTATGTTTGCGTGAATAGCAAAGGGTATACAGGGTGATTCAGTTTTTATTCGAGAAACTTCGTCAATCGATTAAACACGGCGAAAAATGAAAAAAGTTTATATAAACATATGCTGAAAAATTTATTGTTTTCTATATACAGGGTGTTTAAATTTCAAGAAAAAAATAGTTCATTTTTTATAACTTTCGATTCTTCGGATAGATTTGAACCAAATTTGATACACAACACTTTCATTATGGTTTTTGAATTTCATGAGAATTTCAAGCTGCTCAGGCTACCAGTGGAGGATTTATGGGGTATTCATTTGCATATAAATTAGGAAAAAATAGTACAGGGTGGCCCATCCAAGCGGAAAAAGTGTGCTACGTGGAGACAGGTTAACATAAAATCTTCATTCAAAAAATGAGGTTGTAGTAAAAATTAAGGGGAATTCGAGTTTGTACCCTTATTCTGTATACGGGGGTCGGTAAAAAAGTTATCGCAAAAAAAAACATTTTTTGCAAAATAAAAAAAATATATTTTTTTACCTACACATCCATTAGAGAACCTTTAAGTAGTATTTCCGAATATTCAGTTTTTTAATATAACTTCCGGTTATAGCGGAAATGAAAATAGTTTTCTCTATTTTACAACTAACACATTTCTCTTAACCATCACAGGATTCCTTTTTTAATTCTGAATCCAACGATATATAATTTGACCTATCTATCTCCAACCGTTTCCGAGATATTTATCAGAGAAGCTCCATCAAACTAGATACATGGTCTCATGGTCGGTGTCTGATGTTCGATCTGAGTAGGCCAAACAATAAAACCAAATTTATGACAAATCAAGTTAGCCATGATAATAAAACTGACAAGCGAGTAGGCTGAATGTTAAAGTGGCTATAGCCATTCAACTGCATTCAACTTAATTAGAAACTCGTGGAAATTATGAAACATTTATTATTTTTACTACTGTCATATTTATTATAACAACAACAATATGATTAGTTATTAAAAATTAGTTAGAAGTTCATTTACATTAAATGCTCAAAATGGTTTCCATTATTATTTACACATAACCTAAGTTTTTTTAAGAATTTTTTTCGGACATTTTCAAAGATTAAGGGACGATTGTTTAAACTATCAATTTCTAATTTTACTCGTCTTTTAATCTCCGCAACATTTTCGGGGCGGTTCTTATAAACTTTATTTTTTAAATGCCCCCGCAAGAAAAAATCCAAGGGGGTTAAATCCGGACTACGTGGCGGCCACCTTATCGTTCCATGTTTACACAAATCCAATTTTCAAACGAATTGTTCAAAAATTCCGTTATGGGCCCACAGTTATGGAAGGAAGCGCCATCTTGCTGCCATATGAATTGTCTTTCTTGGAGTTGGTTAAGAAAAATCAATGGCAACTGGTCAAAGTATTGTTCCAATTCGTTCTGGATTAAATGTAGGTATTTCCTACCTGTCATACTTCCTGAATAAAATAGAGGGCCCATTATAAAATTTCCCACAATTCCGCACCAAACACCCACGGAATTTCTGCCGGATTTCACAACTTCACGAAATGCCCGTGGATTGTCAACAGACCAAAATATACTATTTTTCCGGTTGTATATTCCCGCTGTTGTAAATGTAGCTTCATCGGACCAAATAATTTGTTTAAAAAATCCAGCTCCACCTCTTGCAAAATAAAAGTTTAACATTGTTTGACAATATTCCAGTCTTCTTGCAGCATCTCCAGGGAATAGCCTTTGAACAGGTAATATTTGGAAGGCTTTAAATTTGCTTAATTTCATTACCCTTTGTATTGTAGACCGGGGAATTTGTAAGTCTCTCGCTGCATCTCTCTGAGATTTTTCGTTATTTCTTCTGAAATAATTTAAAATTCGTTCTCTCTCGTCCTCACTAATTCTAAACCCTTTTTTTTCTCTTGCTAATCACACTTCCTGTCGATCTGAATCTTCGATACAGCTTACGTATAAATGAAGCACTCGGAACATTTCTATTTGGATATTTACTAGAATAGTTTCTACGTATCTTTTATCATTTTTGATGAAGAAAATATCACAGCATTCTTATTTCAAAAAGATTTTTTAAACTGCAACTACTAACAGCTTCAGCAACAAAATTTTAGACTAATCTGACACGTAAATAGAAATATTGAATTGACAGCCTACTCGATTGTCAGTTTTATTATCATGGCTGACTTGATTTGTCATAAATTTGGTTTTATTGTTTGGCCTACTCAGATCGAACATCAGACACCGACCATGAGACCATAGTATCTAGTTTGATGGAGCTTCTCTGATAAATATCTCGGAAACGGTTGGAGATAAATAGGTCAAATTATATATCGTTGGATTCAGAATTAAAAAAGGAATCCTGTGATGGTTAAGAGAAATGTGTAAGTTATAAAATAGAGAAAACCACTTTCATTTCCGCTATAACCGGAAGTTATATAAAAAAACTGAATATTCGGGAATACTACTTAAAGCTTCTCTAATGGATGTGTAGGTAAAAAATTATTATTTTTTTTATTTTGCTAAAAATGTTTTTCGCGATAACTTTTTTACCGACCCCCGTATACAAAATTAGGGTACACCCTCGAATTCCTCCTAATTTTTACTACAACCTCATTTTTTTAATGACGATTTTATGTTAACCTGTCTCCACGTAGCACACTTTTTCCGCTTGGATGGGCCACCCTGTACCGCCCTGGAAAATGAAAATTTTAAGCAGCCATTAGAAAGACGATTGAATTTGCTAGAAAAGTGTCGCTTGGTATTTTTCATTATATGTTATAGTTTGGCCGAAAATTTAATTCTTAGTCTGCGTAATCCATACTAGCTTTTTTGTATTTTACCTAATCTATGATTCTACGATCTGCCATTTTTACAATTATGGAAAGACAGCTAGCTGCGCACACATTATACCTACCCTATACTTTCATTTAAAGGGTTTCAACTATTTGTGTTGTTACTTAAAGTTATGCCGAGGAATTTATAAAAAAAATAAACGATTTTTTTCTTGAAATTTAAACATCCTGTATCTCCAAAGCGATAAGTTTTCCAGCATATGTTTATATAAACTTTTTCATATTTCCACGTGCTTAATCCATGCAGTGACAAAGTTTCCCGCATAAAAATTGGATCACCCTGTATAGGCGTTGACTGATGTAAGCGCCATCCTTTTTCCGAGACATGGAGCTATAGCCGTGAGAATACTTTTATAAATTCGTCAATCGACGGTACAGGTAGGCAGGTATCATATACCTATAGCAACCTATACCTAATGCGCAAGAGAGACGTCCGACCGGGGGAATAATTTGGCGGCCATTTTAAACCCTAAATGAGGCAGGCAATTTAAAATAATTTATACGGGTGGGTTCCATAAATAATGTAATATCTTGGTTGTCGTTTTGTGTAAAATGTAAATTATTTTAGTTCAAAGTACAACATAGGTTCAAATTTTTGTTGGTTTTGGTTTTTTGTAACTTTAGAAATTATACCTACAACTTAATCAAAACAACATATTTTAATCATCAACTAATTTAATTATTATTTTACATTATACCCGAAAATATTTTTTATTACCTAGCATTTTCACACAATATTATTGGGATAATTATTTCTTTGAATACTCTTAATAATAATAACCTATTTTTCAGGGACATATCTATACCTATTTCTGAATTTTTAAGCGGCTAGTTTTATTCCTTAGAACTTTTTGTTTAAAAATACAAGCAAAAGAAAACTTGATAACTTCAACTTCTACCACTTTAATCTTTGCTTCAAAAATGCAAGTGAAGTGATTTCTAATTACGCTCTTCTTTGATAAGCTTCAACAATTTTGCTGGCGGTGATCTGGAGTTAACAGGTTTACAATGTCTCCATTTCCCTCATCTCCATGAGTTACTTCTTGAACCGGAATGAATTTCTTTGGTGGTCTTACCAATTTTGACGCCACTGCTTCTTATTCAGTTAGGTTTCTATATTATGATAGAGCGCCATTTTTTGCATTCTTTCTTGTTGCATTAAAAAATCCTTCTCATCAAAATGAATAGAACACGCATACATAGAGTCGTTCCAAAGAATACGATTGTCGATGACACCTATAGAGTACTATGCACTTTATAAAATTAGTTTTTTCTCTTGAAAACCTAAAAATCAGCAAGAAATCAGAAAATATGAATGAAAACAATATTATTTGGCAAAAAATTATAGGTACACAGTGGCGGATCTAGGCTGGAGTCAAGGGAGGGGCTATTTCCGAATTTTGTAATAAAATAGGAAACACATTTTTTATTCATTTTATATTCATGCTTATTGCTTATCGAGTTTATTTCCGCGCAAGCCCACCCACTTACCCAAGAGCTGTATCAGCAGTATTGCCTTGCCAGACATATTTTTTAAGTGCATACCTTACGGTATTAGGCTATGGGGGGGGGGGGCTATAGCTCCTGTAGCCCCCCCGTAGATCCGCCACTATAGGTACATTTTACTTATCTAGGTATATATGGAATGTAATTTCACAATCTTTATGTAAAAGTCTCTTCGCATTTTTCCAATGCTTTATCAAGTTATTTTTTTGATCTCGTAAATATAAAAATGAAAAGCAATTAACCGTACAAAATATAAAGAAGAAATCGCGATTAAAAACTAAAAACGCATCTCTCAAAAAAGCATGTCACGCTGACTTTTATGATTTTACTGGCTCCTTCAAAAAGTATAATGCAATTTCATTCATACACTATAAAAAAATTTAAACAAGGAATAAAGTAGTCACCATTCAAACTGTCAATATAGGGTCAAAAATGGCAGCGAATTTCATCTCTTTTCGTTCCCTGCGCCTTTCCGTGCGCAATAGGTCCAAAAGCGGTATAAGTAGGTATATGTTAATATACATGTATGTGGCAGGTATGCATCAATGATAAACTATTAAGAACATAAAGAACGGGACGACCGGATTTTCTTTCCAAACCTGTGCGACACATTGCGTAGGGGTTGGAAAGACGTGTAGTTAAATTAATTTTTTAATATGTTGTAACGGACTACAATCATAGACGACTTGTCGAAAAAACGGCGACATTTTCGCGGACCCACCCTTATATATGTTAATGCTATCAAACGGAAATTTTGAGAAAAAACTACCGGCGTTTTAAAAGGACCTCCAAATAGATGGATGCTGCGCGCTGTGAGAACCGGGCGACCTCTGACCCCGCGCTTTTGTCCACTGGCCGAGGGCGCCTACCCCTCTCGGTTCAACCCTTTCGTAGTCCGGCCCTATACGGGAACAATGTATAGGCGAATGGGCAAGGTGGCAGACTTAAATTAAGTGTCTATTAATTGTTATGGGTGAATTAGAGAAGTTGAACAACAAATAAAAATATAGAAATTGATGAATCCGTCTCTTTTATAGTCACCATATTCGTAGCTAGTTGTTTAGTAGCGTAGCCTATATACAGGGTGACATAGAAAAAAGTACATTACATAGTGCCACACCATAGAGGACACTAAAATAAGAAAAAAAGTTCCTATGAACATGGGTCCGCAAGGCCTTCGGTTAAAAGATACGGTGTGTTGAATTGCAATTTATTTGTTTTGTTTTTTACGAATATATTTAGCCAGAGACGCAAGAAATGGATAAAATGTGGTGTACAGGTTTTTTTTTATCATGCTAAATTCAAATACGCTCTACATTACACGGTTCCATCTCTATTGAATCGGTCCTAACTTTTTTGCTATACAGTGTATGTTATTTTCGACTGAAAAAATGTTAGCCCATCTTTTATACTTACGAAAGGTATACCTTGTCCAAGTCGCTAGAAGCAATGGTTCCAGTACAAATGCATCTAAAGCCGACAATGCATGCAAATTACTTATTCAAAAAGCATCAAAGTAACCTTTGCAAAAACAATGATAAGTAACAATGAAATAATGTGTCATAATGACACTTTTGTCAAACTAATTTAATAATTGTTATTAGGTAGTAGGTATTTTGTGTTCTTGTTTATGTTTTTATTGGTTTTCCCTTTGATAATTCAAAATTGATTTCAAAAATGGTTCACTATACTTTTGAAGAATACAGGGACATGATTATGTGTTACGGCGAAGCTAGATCAAATTTTTACGAAGCTCAACGTATCTATCGAGAAAGATATCCTTTAAAACAAGTTCCTAATGTTCGAACATTTATTGATGTGCATAGGCGTTTGGGAGAAGATGGCTGTTTTAGAAAACCAAAAGTGAATAGTGGGGTTTCCAGAACTTGTCGCACTGTGCAAAACGAAGAAACTGTTTTACGAATGGTAGAAAATAATCCGAGAACAAGCACCAGGAAAATAAGTTCAGCGGTGCGAAACGTTAACCGTGAATCAAGTAGACAAATTTTGAAAGAACAACTTCTTCGCCCATACCATTTCCCCAAAATTCTTTCACTATTGCAACATGACTTTTTTCGAATTTTGCGAATGGTTGCAAAACCAAAGACAAAACATTATTTCATCAATTTTGTTTACTGATGAACCTGGTTTTAGTCGTGATGGTATTCTGAACCTACATAACATGCACTATTGGAGTGATGAAAATCCTCATCAAACTGTAATTCGAAGTCACCAATATGGGTTTTCTATTAATGTGTGAGCAGGTATAATCGGCAATTACTTAATTGGCCCATTTCGATTGCCCAATCGATTGACAGGTGCACTGTATCGACATTTCTTGGAGAATGATTTAAACACATTATTAGAGGATGTCCCATTGGCCATTACTGGAAGAATGTATTACATGCATGATGGGGCGCCAGCTCACTTTTCTCAAGTGGCAAAGGAATATTTGGACAGGAGATTTGGAAATACGTGGATTGGTCGAGGAGGGCCTGTACCCTGGCCAGCTCGTAGTCCCGACCTTAATCCCCTCGATTTTTCATTTTGGGGATTTACGAAAAATGAAGTTTATGCTGTAGAAATACATAATGAAGCACAGTTATGGATAAGAATTATGGAATCGGCAGATAGATTTCGTAATGACCCAGGAATATTTCAAAGATGCGCCGTCAATCATTAAGAAGAAGAATGGAAAAATGTATTGAAGTACAAGGGCAACAATTTGAACATCTTCTAAAACCTTAATGTTTTGTTTTAATTAATCATATTTTTCATCATACCATTACAATTTAATTGTTGGAGTATTTATCATTGTTTTTGCAAATAAATAAAAAAAATTACAATTCAACACCCCGTATCTTTTAACCGAAGGCCTTGCGGACCCATGTTCATAGGAACTTTTTTTCTTATTTTAGTGTCCTCTATGGTGTGGCACTATGTAATGTACTTTTTTCTATGTCACCCTGTATATACAGTCCGCCAGAGCATTCATTTGCTGCAATCGCAATTTTTTTACAGGAAATAAGGTAATCCCCTCTAACCATTGATTCTTGAGAAAAAACATGACATTAAGCTTTATTTGCATGATATAAGGAATATTACCAGTGGTGTGTACTAATGGTGTAATATTTAATTACCCTCATTATTTTGTAATCAGAAAAATTCGTTTTAAGAAGCTATGTTTCTGGAGACGAACAGAGTTTTTGGAATATCGCAACTGATTTCAAGGTGCCTGATGCCATTGAGATTCAAAATGAAGGTAAATTAGCAAAAATGACTAAAAATAATTATAAAAAATTTTGTAAACAAAATTTCAACTTTGAGGGACATCTAACGATCTGCTAACACTTAACTACGAACATTTTTAACTTAATACACTTTCGGGTATTTAAATATTTTTGTTACTTATTAGTTGTGCCCGATAAAGGTAGAAAGTTGCACAAAATCGTTCAGAAGTAATCTTTTTTTAGTGGGAGTTGTTGGAAGGGTGTTTATTTTTGCGAAAACTTCATTGGCGCAGAGGTCGGGATTGGTACCTATTGTTTAATGTAGATCGGTGTTAATTTTCTGTGAAACTGGAAGCATCATTTTTAGGTTATTTGGTAGCCGGTTTCAAAACGTTGGAAATTATGTTTAACGTTTATTCAAATATCACAGGTAAAAACAATTACACTATACAACTTGAGTGGAGTGTCCACTCTTGTTCCACAAACTACTACCTGTTGTTTCTCATGTCTCAGGAGGCATGTGAAGCCCAACACACGAGAGAAGTCCGATGAAAAACTCAGTCTAATCGCCCAAGTCCACTTTGCTATAACATACAGCTGGCGCTTAGACTGAGTTTTTCATCGGACTTGTCTCGTTTGTTGGACAGTATGTGTGCCTAACTGCCGGCTGCCGCAGCAATATAGGAACAAATATGGGCCATATTTTTTCGTATTATCGTTTCGCGGACTCATTCGGGAAAAATAAATAAGAGTCCTACGTTTGTTCTAAGTAAATTTATTGATGCATTAGATATTTTTCATGAAGCGAAAATACCAAATTTATACCTTGATTTTTCAGCGGCCGAACGAGGGCTATTATTTTGTGTAACTATAATTTTTAAATATTTTCAAACCTTGATTTCAAAAGCTGCACTCCCTTGCAATCTTGCAATAGGAAATAATTTTCTGATACCTACATACCTATACTCTATACTAAAGTGTTTAGAACTAAGGTTAGGTACCTATGTGAGCAGAAATATGTAAGTCCTATATCGCGCGATATATGCGATTTCTATAGATTTTCGAAAGGTTAAAGGATGTGGAAAGCTTTTTAAGCTGTAATAAAGCCAACTATCAAATAATTTCATGTCACAAATATTTGTGTCTCTCCTGACTTGACACAGGCTTCAGTTTTTCGTTACTTTTTGAGTAAAGATCTGTTGTTGAACTTTGCCCTTATTTTAAGAATACTTTCGATCAATAGGTACAAATCACTAATCATTCTCGACATAAAATGTAAAAATAATGTAGATACTCCGATAATCTATGATTAAAGGGAGAGCCTCTATTTTGAGACAGCCTGTATATTTAAAACCTACCAGTTTTGTCCTTAAATAAATGAACTGATTTTTAAACGCCAAATGGCGTTTTCAATCACTTATGGATTTTCTATTTTCAGCTACAACTTCTCTGGTGCATTTATTCCAATACAGGGACTCTTTAAAATAAGGGGACCCAGCATTTCACAGTCTATCACATAGGAAAAGTTAAGCCTTGAAGGGAAGTTTGTTTTCTGTATACTCCAAGGACACCACATAAGTGGGCTGGTACAAGGTTATGTTATATGTCAGTGTCCAACTACCATCAGGTTTTATGTGGTAGATAGTGCCATAGATTCTAAAAGAGGAAAAAAATTTCCCATCATAATTCACAATGTTTTTAAGTTTTCTAACTTTCAGATACTCGGATGTGACAATAATTAAAGAATTTCAACTATACAATAAATTTGTTTCATTTGACAGTTGCCATATTCTGTAATTGTAGACACAACATTGTCAAGTCTAATTTTTAGAAGTCATGGAAACTATTATTAATTTTTACTAACAATCAAAGTACCTGTTAGGTATATTCATAGATTCTCCAATAAAATGGCATACTTGGCATCACTGATACTATTAGAATGAGGAAAGAATAGGCCTCACGTTGGAAAGTATAATGCTGGGTCCCCTTATTTTAAAGAGTCCCTGTTCCAATATCAATATTCCAGCTCCCCCTTTTCCCCTTGAAAACTTTCTTAGACTGCAGATATCTACACCTACATGAATGCGTCTCATTAAAATTAGATTTCCTTGCACTGCTCAAGTTAGAGCACGTACGAGACACAACTGTAAAGGGCTGTTTAATTTGCTAAATCTTCGGGCAAACGTTACCTCTGCCATTTTGCCCCGTCGATGACAGGATTATATGCCTTTATGTCTTCTCTTAAAGTACCACACAAAGCATTCAAACCTACATGGAAGTAGCAAAGGGAGGTTTTAAGTATCTCACGCCGTTTACTTGGTTCTTATTTCTTTATTAAACAGTAAATGTCAATGAAATGGGAATGGTTGTTTTACGCCAAAAACTAACAGATTTCTTTTTATTACATACTATCTCGACGTTACGACGATATTTATTTCATCATCTTCAGGACACTGGAAATTGCAGCTGTTGTTAAATAATATATACTATTAAGTTAGTCTTACGTGTATTGTATAATACACATGTATTATATTGTTGGTAATAAATTAAACATCTTATGTTAACTTATTGTCAACATTAAGATTAAGACTAATAATTTAATAGTATATACAGTGTATCTGGTTTTCCATGTTAACACCCCTGAAAATCTAAGTTGGCAGGGGAATTGAACGGGTGAATTTTTTTATAGATATGTCCTTATTGAAAGGTCATCATTTGCGAAGAATTGGTTTGGCATTGCCGCGAAAGCCTGACCTACTGCGATTTTTTAAAGGGGTGGGTTTTTCGAAAAACCATTTAGGCATTTTCTTATTTAAAACCAGCGTACATCAGGACACACCAAAACCCTCATGTACCAAATTTGAACAACAAATATTTGGAGTTCCATTCTGCAAGGTGTCAAAATTGAGCAAAATAGAAATTTTAAAAGTATCTGGCGAGTCCAGTGAGTCATGAAATCAGTTGAATGATGAAGAGGACCACTTACATTGTTGATGCGCAAAGATCCAATAAAAAAATATACAAAATGTTCTTCTTTGTGCCAACTCAAAATGCTGAATTTTTGAAACTTTATAGAGTCAAAAATCGAGTATATCAAAACCACCCCAGGCATTATAAACGAACTAAGTCTAAAAAATACAGAAGCCTGTCAGTCATTAAGTCCATATGAGATATGAGTTAAGGAAGCTGGAGTGCCAGAACAGAAAACACACAAAAAATGTATCGTCTTAGACAGTGACTTTGTTAAAAGAGGTCCAATAATTTAAACGGTTTTTATTAGTTTGTTGGCATTTTGTAGCAAAATAAATTACTTTTGTTTTTATTATTATTTTTTGATAATTACAGAACATTTTTGACCCGTATGAAATTTCATAAATATTCAGCATTTTAAGATATGGTCCAGAGAAAAATAAACTGTATATTTTGGTATCGAATCTTTGCACACCAACACTTTGAATGGTCCTGTTGACCATTCAACTGTTTTGAAGTAATTCCGTGACACATTTGACTCGCCAGATGCCTATAAAATTCCTATTTTGCTCAATTTTGACACCTCATATTTTAAATAAAAAAACGCCTAATATGGTTTTTCGAAAAACGCACCTCTTTAAAAATCTCAGTAGGCCAGGTTTTCGCGGCAATGCTAAACCAATACTTCGCAAATGATGACCTTTCAGGGATGTATCTATAAATAATAAAAAAAATTGCCTAATTCAATTCCCCAAGCCTACTTAGATTTTCACGGCTGTTAACATGAAAACCCAGACACACTGTATATTTAACAACAACTGTAATTTCCAGTGTACTGAAGATGATGAAATAAATATCGTCCAAACGTTGACAAAAGTAATAAAAACAATTTGTTAATTTTTGGCGTAAATCCAACCATTCCAATTTTATTTTTAATAATAATTGTAACTACAGGATATCAAATTACGTATCTACGGATACGGCTGTAATATATAGGTATTCCGGAATATCGCATTAAAAGTAAATTTTTCCTTAAGTTTCTGATTTGTTATTTTACCAAAATGTGGGATAGAACTGTAGAGCATCTGTGATATCGTGGGTCCAATATTATATTGTTCTATCAGCAGATTTGGCGCTAAATGAGTTTTTGACGTTATGATGTAAATTTAAGCATACTGTTCTATCTGAACCAGGATTGCTGTGAAAATATGGCACAGAAGTACGACAAACAATAATATTATTATGTTCTATGTATGTAATTCAAAAATCATTTAATATTATAATGTTCTAACAAACCCACCAATCAGGTCTCAGAATGTCGAGCTGTTAGAACAATATAATACTTTCCAGCTGCAGTGCTTCCAGAAGTGCGTCGTCTGTGATTGTTTATCGTTTAAGTGATTACTTCACCCATTTCATTCAAAAATGAGTGACACTGAGATCCCGTAAGTAACATAATACTATATTACTATAAAATAATTATAAAATATCCAAAGGATACCTAATTTTTGAAGTAGTTTGTGTCCTAACCTCAAAATTCGTTCTAATAGAATATTATAATACTAATCGATTTCTACAACTCTGTTGCATTAATATGCAGTACTAAACATGCTTTTAGAACTCTTTCTCAAGAAATATTTTTTTTAGTTACACACCTCTTTCTCTATTTCTAGCTGCTGCTCAACAAGCTTGGACATTTCAAATCAGATGGAATACATTGAAGATAGTGATGATTCCTGTGCGGATCCAGACTATGTGCCTTCAGATTCAGAACATGCAAATTATGAAACAGGTATGTCCTACACTGTTTTCTATAATACGGGGAAAAATGTATTGATTATTCCGTCTTTCTTAGACCTGGGTATCGAGATATCTACCGAAGTACATGAAGATGAAACAGGAGAAATTGCTGACGAAGAAAACACTAATCAAGAACGCCAGGGAAACATGGATGTAGCAACAACTACTGACAACGGTCAAAAGCTAACTAGGAAGCGGAAACGAAAATCCGAAAGATGGAAGATGAATGTTAATAAGGTGTTATGTCAATCAGGCAAAGAATATCGAGATGTGAAAGGTAATATTCGAAAGCAAAGATGCTTAAAAACTCTTAAAAATTGTGAGGCAAACTGTAAATTTTTATGCTCAAAAAAAATCAGTCAGCATGAAAGAGAAGAGATTTTCAAAGGATTTTGGGCATTGACGAATAACTCTAAATTGCATTTTTATGCAAAAAATACAGAAAGATTCACCAAACTTCGTACACAGACTTCTAAAGAACACTCTCGTAGGAAATATTCTTTCAAATATTATTTTCACATCGCTGATGCAAAGATACGTGTTTGTAAGATATTTTTTTTGTCGACGCTGGATATTAGTCAACAAAGAATAAACTATTTTCATGATAAAAAGAAGGATAGTGTAACAGGAATTCCATTGACATCTCAACAAGGTCGTCACCCTAAGAAAACAATAAGTGCCATAAGTAAGGATGTTGTTCGCTTACACATCAGCCAAATCCCAAGAGTCGGATCGCACTACTGTAGGGTAGACACAAAAAAAGAGTATGTTGATGGAGTCCTGAACATGAACAGACTATATTCACTCTATACTGAGTTTTGTGCAGAGAAAGGAGTAGAACCAGTTAAGAAACATATTTATAGCAATATTTTTAACTACGAATATAACATTGAATTTTTAAAGCCAAAGAAAGACCGCTGTGATGGTTGTGAAGAGCATCGCTTGAAAGAAAAAAGTGGTATATTAAGCAGTGATGAACAGCGCAGCTGGGAAAAGCACGAACTGGGGAAACAAGCAGCAAAACAAAATCGTGATGTAGATAGAAGATGCAGTGAAGATCAAGAAACTGCTATTATATGTTTTGACCTTGAAAACGTTTTTGCATTACCACGATCTAATATTTCGTGTTTTTTTTTATAGCAGGAAACTGAATGCTTATAACCTAACTGCACACTGCAGTTTACAAAAACAGGCATACTGTTGTATTTGGAGTGAAGGAACACACGGCAGGCAAGGGAGCGATATAGCTTCAGGTTTAATAAAAATATTAAATAGGGTACTTGTTGACTTTCCTCAAGTTAGAAAGATTATCCTCTGGTCGGATTCATGTGTTCCGCAGAATAAAAATTCGATAATGAGTTTGGCATTAATGAAATTCTTGGAACAGCATCGTAGAGATAATACAAAAATTTGGAGAACCTGGTCATAGCAGCATACAAGAGGTGGATAATTTGCACAGCCAAATTGAAAGAAGATTCGCTGGATTAGATATATTCAGTCCCTTAGGTCTTTTGCGCTTATTACCGGCTGTAAATCAGAAAAAGCCATTCAAAGTATTTCACATGAGATATACTGATTTCAAGTTATACAAAGAAGCATCTCAAATATTCAACTTCAAAAAAGTGCCATATGCAAGTTTAAAGCAAATAAAATATTGCAGTAAAAATCCAATGAAACTGTTTTACAAACTTACTCATTATGATGAGTCGTACACTGAAGTACCAATATTTCCTACAAGTAAAACCAGACTAAGTTCTGTTTTGTCTTCGGTATTGTTACCAGATATTCGCATTGCACCTGAGCCAAAAACATGTCTCCTGCCTTTTGCTAAAGTTGCTGATCTTACAAAATTATTTAAGTTCATGCCACCTGTTGATGTGACTTTCATTAAAACAATGTTCAAACAATTTAATGATGCTGTAATATTCAAAAAAGAGCAGAAAAAGTTGACAAAGGGAAAATAATTAGTTGTGTAGTTGAGTTGGAAAAATGCTCTTGTTTGTTTTTGTTGAATTATGGAAGGTTTATTTTAGTCTTAAAGAAAGTCTATTCTGTTAGAACATTTTTGGAACATATTGTTAAGTTTACCGAAATAACTAAATAAAAATGTTCTATTAGCAATTGGTTGTTTATTATTTAATAACCTTCGAGAAACTTTGTTTGAAACAAAATGCTAACATTTAATACTGAAAGAAAATAAAACAGATGCACAAAATAACTTTACAAAATGTCAATAAAATCGCATTGTGAATTTTAAAAACACAATTTCTCAAAAGATAGTTTTATTCTGTTAGAACACTGTAATACTCGACCCACGATATATTATAGACTACTAAAACAGTATGAAAATAATCAAATTGCCACACTTCTGACTTAACAAAAATATCAACGTTGTTATTGTTCAACTATCAACTGTCGTAGTTTTCGCAAGACCCCAGTAGCAAAATCTTTTCATACATTGTGCTGTAAAACCAGCTTGCTACACTGCGAGTGCTAATTCCAGAATAATAATTTACAACACTTACAAAAATACCTACGATACCGGAACAAAAACGTATCTACTATGTGCGCCCATTTGGGGTGAGACAATTCGCGAATCATTTTGTATACTTCTTAGGGGCCTGAATTCCTGAAAACGGTTCCCATTGATTTCGCAGTAAGCTTACCATAATATTAGTGAATTCCTTATTATTGTAAATACCGGCATTGTCACAAAATGTTTCCGCACCCGACATTCCCTCCGAACGGAACTATTTATAAATAGTTCGTGGCTTGCCGGCAGGAGGCTAGTAAAAAAATATGAAGATAGTGAATCATCGATTCCCACGCGTTCACAATTGAACATTCGAAAAAATATGTTAAAAAAAGTTGTTGCTTTTGGTTACTTAAATTTACGTGATATAGACCTCATAATTCCACTCAGTTTCCCTCTTATTTTTTATATTTTACGTTTTTTTTTCGCGTTAGTTACAAAACACATGTTCTTGAAGTTAAATTACCTTCATCTTATGTTTGCCTATGGAAACTGAAGTCTCAGCCTTCTAGATGAAGGTGCGTCAAAGGACTCGCTTTCGTCTCGGCATTCCCTTATAATTGAGATACCGCGGAAAGCCTGTCGGCTTTAACTTCGTACTCAAATTAAAAGTTTCTTAAATGGCAGCTTACATATTTTGTGTGTACGGCAAGTTTCGACCGCGCGCGATTTCGTTACGTCTTTGACATTTCATTGAAACTCCACAAACTTCCTTAATTATTCCAACTAGTTTCGGCAACTGTAAGTGAAGAGACGCAAATGGAAGTTGAATTTAATTTGCGGCAACCGGGCGCTAGCGAAAATAAATATTTGACGGTTTTTTCCGGCTCCCCATCTCTGCTAATTCACCCACGATGGAGCGGTTTCTAATTATGATGAATGTCTGCGCCTCTCAAGGGACGAAACTTTACTTAAGGGGTTAGTTCTGTGGGGAGGGGTTTGCATATTTTAGCAACTACCTACCTACTTGTCTAATTAGCAGAAGAGATGCAGTGGACGGGCACTCAATAAGATAAGGACAACACCATAGTCATTATGATGAACAAGAACGAACATAACATTTTGTGTTTCTAATTCAAGAAAGTAATGGATTTTCAAATATCATTTATTCATTAATATAACTTTTTAAATTTAAATTATTATCATAATATTAGATCGAAAACAAGTCCAGTTTTGGCTTTCAAAAAGAGAATTAATTAGTTGGTCCCATAGTACATTTTCCCAAAACAATTTTAATAAGTATATAAAGGATGTTTTAGTGGCATGTCAGTTAAAGGATATCAATTGAGCTACCGGAGATACGGGTTCCATCGGCTAGGTGTTATTTATTCCAATTGATATATAGTTAGTAGCGGTGAGATGTAGGAGACTTCGGCGTCTTCTACAGCTACTAGAAGGGGTTAGAGGGTATAGGGTAACCATTCATTATTGTTGGTTATGCGAACTTCCTATTTGTTCATCAACCCACAAAATTCGACATATAGCGACTTAATGTAAGTATCGAACGGGTAGCTTAGTTGGTTAAGTGCCTACGGCCACAGTAGGGGTTCGAGTCCCGACTGGAGTGCATTTTTTTTCAATTGATATCCTTTACCTGACATGCCACTAAAACATCCTTTATATTTATAATTACAGGTACTGAAAATCTTTCTGAATTTTAATAAGATTACGAAATATATATCTGGATGAATTTAATTTTTAATTGGGTTTTTGCCACCAAACTGATCAAAAGGCAACTTTTTCAAGTTGACTGGAAAATTAATAAATTCTTAACAGTAAATGAACGAAGCTTTGAACGTTTAACTCAAAAATTAACTTCAACAAATTTGTTTTCTGAGCTTTCGGAGACTATTTCCCTCGTCTTAATTTCCACCAATCACAAACGCGCAATTTTGAATTACAAATGGTTTCTAGATGGAAAAACTGCATGACAGCACCTGTCAGCAGTTTTTTTCGAGTTTACCCGGGGCAAAATTTGACAACTGTTGTATAATAGGTAGTATGTTTTGTAAGCTATGTGTATGCAGAATAATCTGTTACTCATGAGTAAAGGGCGGAATATATGCATTTAATTTCAATCGAAATATGCGCAGGATGATTCACGTAAGTGGTTCCTTAGAAGTTTACGGGGAAGGAGTGCGAATTTTGATTTGAAATTTTGGTTACTTATATAAGAGGCTATAAACTTTCTTTCTAAAATATTTTCAACTTTCGATCACTTCCGGTTATACCGGAAGTCGATAGCAACTTTGTTATTTCAAATAGAATACCCTATATATTATTACACCATTTGGTTCCCTATTAAATTCCAAATCTTTTTTCTGAATATAATGTGTTCCCTATTCCCAACCCTTTTCGAGATATTCGCAAATACTTGATTTTTTTGAGTGTTGCAGCCATCGACCATAGTGATGATAACTTTGAAATTTATGAATATGGAAAACTGAAATTTTGGACTGTCGTAGGCGAAAGTCAACTTTATTAAATGGTCTGTATTCCATTTCAAAATATTGTACAGGGTGTTCGGAAAATTCCCAATATCAACATCGAAAAATTGAAAAATCTAATTTTTTCCAAATGGAAGCCATATTTTCTATTGCACCATTAAAATGCTTGTGAAAAGAAAGTTCAAAACGATATAACACACTATATGTCTGAATGAAGCGGTTGCTTCGTTATTACGCAAAATACGTATTTTTTCTGCTCTGTATCAACAAAGATGCCATTTCTCAAGAAGCGTCACATTATAGGGGGCCATGGAAAATGAAATAACGCAATTATATGACAAGGTTAAGGGCTATTTAATAATATTTTTCCCTGAGAAGCGACAATACAAAATTAAATAATAAACTCTAATTGTTCTTTCTAAAATTCTTTTACACTTTTCATGAGTGTAAAACATACTCAAAATAACTTAGTTAGAATAGTTAATTCGAGCCATTCTTGTCAACACTTAATATTTTATTGTTTGGAACACAATAAATGACAATCACAAATGAAAAATCCATGGTCGCCTATTTAGAAAAGGTCCGTTGTTTCTTGATATGGAGCAGCAAAAATACGTATTTTGCGTAATAACGAAGCAACCGCTTCATGTAGACATATGTGTGTTATATCTTTTTGAACTGTCTTTTCACAAGCATTTCAATATCGGGGAAAGCTTAGTTTCCAAGATACAGGGCGTTGAAGTGTTGGAAAAAATATGAAGTATTTTTTACACTGTCCGAACCAGTGGAGATATTTAAACCAAATTTGATGTGTAGTACCACCTTTTTGACTACGATATTTAGTGATAATATGAAGGTCCTGAAATAACCAGTGGTGGAGTTATGGGTTTTCACTATCACTAAATTTAAAAAGTAATTAGTACGGACCTGTCTCACATCAACGTAAATTTTTTTTTCGTAAAGTTCTTTCAATTCTCTACAAAAAGCGTATCTTGACATTTTTTTGTATCTGCCACGGTTGTGTAGTAAATAAATTATTTCGTTTCCATCTCAGCCTTTTTTGCCTAAAAATGTGTTTTCTAAGATTATTGATAAATATCGCAAATAACAGAAATTAATTATGGAACACTTATCGGATTCAGCTATTTTATTTTTAATTTTATGGAAACAATTTTAAAAATAAACTGGCACTTGGTTTGAGGTACATTACTTTATTATCATTTTAACATTTTTATCAAATCTGTATTATTTCTTAATAATTTTTATAATTCTAAATTTGTAGAATTCTAAATTATACCACGACGAGTAAAACATGATTCTTCCGCCCATAAAATGTTGTTTAAAAATTGTCTTATTTCCTTTGACTACAAAATCCATCGGCAAAATACTAATGTCCTTTCTGCATCGCCGTACTGGTGAAGATAAGTGTGCCATGGAAAAGAAAATCTGATTGACAGTTAATAATACAATAATCTGTCATCCAGTAGATGAACGTAGCAGCGCCGCAGTTTGTCTTTGTTAATAATTAAAATGCCGTTCCAATTTACAAATGAAGAGCAGGCTGACATCCATTTCTGCTATGGAGTTGCAAATGGGAACTCTGCGGAAGCAGCCAGAGAATACCGGAGGCGATTTCCAAATAGGCGCCATCCGCGTCCCTCGGTGTTTGTTAACATGCACCGGCAATTCAGAACTCGCGGTCTGAGAACTAGAATCGTCGAACGAGGAAATGAAAACAATATCCAACAAGTCAGACGCAACAATGAGATTCTTCGTGAATTCGATAGGAATCCTACAACAAGTAGCAGAAGAGTGTCAGTGGCCCTACGTGTTTCAAAGTCTGCAATTTTGCGAGCTTTAAAAAGAGATCACAGGCATGCGTATCATCTACAACCCGTACAAGGTTTAAGGCCGGCGATGCAGAAAGAAGATTAGTGTTTTGCCGGTAGATTTTGGAGTCAATTGAAGGAAATAGACAATTTTTAAATAACATTTTATGGACGGACGAGTCATGTTTTACTCGTCGTGGAGTAGTAAACTTTCATAATCAGCATATTTGGGCACAAGAAAACCCACATGCAATCCGGCCAAGAAATTTTCAGGTCCAATTTAGTGTCAATGTTTGGATTGGACTATACAACCATCATCTGTTTGGACCCTTTTTTTGACACAGCGAGTGAATGGTGGCAATTTTTTGGAGTTTTTAGTAGCTGAGCATAATAATATGTGGGAAGACATTCCTTTAAACTTAAGATTGTTGGCTTGGTTCCAACTTGACGGCTGTCCTGCACATTTTCACCGAAATGTGAGGAACTGGTTAAATAATAACTTTCCAAATAGGTGGATCGGACGAGGGGGACCGGTCGCTTGGCCACCACGTTCTCCGGACATAACACCTCTGGACTTCTTCGTATGGGGATTTTTAAAAGAACAAGTCTATGCGACTCCTGTAGAAACAAGGGAACAACTTATTCATCGTATCAGAAATGCGTGCGATGAATTGAGAAATGGCAATTTAATCGATGCTGTTCAATCCGTTAGGCGTCGAAGTGAATTATGTGTGCAACAGAATGGATCACATTTTGAACAATTGTTGAATGTTGTACAAATTTAGAATTATAAAAATTATTAAGAAATAATACTAGATTTGATAAAAATGTTAAACTGATAATAAAGTAATGTACCTCAAACCAAGTGCCAGTTTATTTTTAAAATTGTTTCCATAAAATTAAAAATAAAGTAGCTGAATCCGATAAGTGTTCCATAATTAATTTCTGTTATTTGCGATATTTATCAATAATCTTAGAAAACAAATTTTTAGGCAAAAAAGGCTGAGATGGAAACGAAATAATTTATTTACTACACAACCGTGGCAGATACAAAAAAATGTCAAGATACACTTTTTGTAGAGAATTGAAAGAACTTTACGAAAAAAAAAATTTACGTTGATGTGAGACAGGTCCGTACTAATTACTTTTTAAATTTAGTGATAGTGAAAACCCATAACTCCACCACTGGTTATTTCAGGACCTTCATATTATCACTAAATATCGTAGTCAAAAAGGTGGTACTCCACATCAAATTTGGTTTAAATAACTCCACTGGTTCGGACAGTGTAAAAAATACTTCATATTTTTTCCAACACTTCAACGCCCTGTATCTCGGAAACTAAGCTTTCCCCGATATATGTTGATATAAAATTTTCATTTTAGATTATCTTTTTCTATCTAATGTTAAAGTCCTACCACATAAAAGTGAACCACCCTGTATATCATAGTCGTAAATCATTTTATTGGGGTATGAATTTAATTTTTTTAAATTATTATTTAGTAAAATTTAGGTATAAAAGAATATACCTAGATCCGAATTTAAATTAATTAATAAATATAGGTATATTATATTATTTTATATTTCCCTGCCAATAAACAATTTCAAATAGTTTAAGTACTGACCTGTGCATTAATCCTCAGGGTTTATGGCATCAACCTTCGTTAAAATGATTTACGACTCCGATACATCTCTGAATACATTATTTAACGCCTAAAATCATCAAGAAAAAAATGAAAATGTAAAAATAGCTTGAAAAATTATTAAATCTATCTTACGGCTTACAGCACAAACTTCAAATATCTTATTATACAGGGTGGACCCAGATGGGCTATACAATAGGTGTAAAAGACAAAAAAAAAATCGAGTTGAAACTCGAGCTTTGGGGGATCAGCTTTTCTTGATTAGAAACTAATTTGCACCGTATTTTTATATTTTAAACATCAAGCAGATCTTGACAGGGGCAATTTATTCATTTTCAGTTCAGGTATACTAGCTTTTCCTTAAGAGGTATCGAAAAATTTTATTAGAAAAAGTTGTTCAGAATCCAAATCCAACTCCCCTTACCAAATTTTAAAAGAATCGGCACACTTTGATTTTTTCAAATTTATCGATTTTTGCGGTTTTAGCGCAAATTAAGTACATTTATCGAAAAATTTTATCAGAAAAAAATTTTCGGAATGCAAATTTAAGGCCCTGTACTAAATTTTAAAACAATCGGCATACTTTGATTTTCTTCCAAAAATCAAGTTGAAATTTGAAAAAAAAAAAACAAAGTCTGCCGGTTGTTTTAAAATTTGGCACGGGTACTTAGGTTTGCATTCTCGAAAACTTTTTCCAATAAAATTTGTCGATATCTCTTAAGGAAAAGGTAGTTTACCTGAACTGGAAATGAAAAAATCGACCCTGTGAAGGCTTGCTTGATCTTTAAAATATAAAAATATGGTGCAAATTAGTTTCTTATCAAGCAAGGCTGATCCCCCAAAGGTCAAGTTTCAACTCGATTTTTTTTTGCCCTTTACACCTATCGTATAGTCGATCTGGGTCCACCCTGTATAAATCAGTGAAATGTGCTTTATTATATAGGTATGATCCGATAATAAATTGTGAATTAAAATTGGACAAACTTCACAAAATTAAAAAGAACAGAATATCCGGACGCATATTTACACATTTCCTATACGGTCAACGCCATGATACAACACTCTTTTGTTGTATCATGGTCAACGCTACTCGTTGCGGCAACCAGCTAGGAAACGTAACGCGCTCTGATCATTCCGTTTCCTAGACGGTAAGCGCAACGCTATAATAATAAATGCCGGCTTATGCATAAAAGGTAGATTGGACTGTCATAACAGCAACAAACACATCAAGCCTATATTATTCGCAAATAACAGGTAAATGGTAAATAAATAAGTGTATCAACAGATACATTTTAATGATATGTAATGATATGCTACTGAAACCTTGTGGTCATGTATATAATATACCTAAAAGTATTTTTAGTATCTAAGAATTAAATTGAATATTAAATGTAGGTTCAGAGTTCCACCTCGGGTTCCATTACTCCTCCTAGAACTTTCTAATTTGTTGTCATAGAAAAGAAATCTAAATAAAAGTTGTATGGAATTGTATGCATCTTTCCGGCATGCTAAAATGTATCTGTTGATACACTTATTTATTTACCATTTACCTGTTATTTGCGAATAATATAGGCTTGATGTGTTGATGTGTTTGTTGCTGTTATGACAGTCCAATCTACCTTTTTTGCATAAGCCGGCATTTATTAATATAGCGTTGCGCTTATCGTCTAGGAAACGGAGCGATCAGAGCGCGTTACGTTTCCTAGCTGCCTGCCGCAACGAGTAACGTTGACCGTATAGGAAACGTAAATATGCTATCTGGACACAATAATAGCGATGCTATATTAAACAAAAATACCTACAAACACATTATTTGCTCTTTCGGAACATAAATTTAATTTTTTTTTGCGAAACCGGTAATCTTATAGGAAAATAAAGACTTAATTTAAATCTTCACCCAACGCTTAATTCTCTTACGACACTTCACACCACTAACTTCCTATAGTTACCTAATGGACATTCCAAATTCCTATCAACTACTTTATATCTAAATAACAAGTAGGTACCTGACCGGCAGTAGGGTAGCAAAAAAATTTGAAGATAGTGAATATCATCGATTTCTAGGGTTTTTTATCCATTAGGGTAATTTTAATCGGAAAATATACCAGATTGTGTAAAAATCGTTATATAGGTACCAATCAGCTCAGAGATGATATGTGGAAAATAAACTCTAGAAATAGAAAGAACCATTCAATTATGCTAAGAAGATTGGTTTATTATTTGGTTTGCGCCGAGGCCGGTGCGCCCCAGCCCAGACAACCCCAAAATCAAGATACTACACGTTTGATAGGCCGGCTACAACATCCAGTTTATCTGGACCCGGATGACGTCATCCGCGATCGCGATCCCAACCCCTTCTATCCGCCCAGCATGATGTACCGACGGGAGGGGGGCTGAGGGTAGTCGGGAAAACGCGATGCACGCCTCGCGTATTTTAATACGGCCACGTTTTTCACTGCGAATCGCAACATGGCCGATCGGTAGCGGTGGAAATAAACGCGGAGTGGATGTGCGTGTTCTGCCTGTCTGGCATGAATTACTCGTATTACTGGAGGTACCGATACAATGTGTTGTGGCAGGTAATGGTGTTACAATTTGAGCTTAGTGGAACGATAATGAAGCGATAAATCAGGCGGAAAATTTGCAGGAATGGCTAAACGAGTGAAATTGTTTTCAGTCGATAATGAATCGTAAAACGCTATAAGAGATTGTCCAATGCCCTCCCCCCGTTATAGTTAGTTTACTATTTGTCAAAAATAGATAATAAATATTTTAATATGTACTTAGATATGTTTGGCACAATATGAATTATCTTTTTTCGTTTTTGGGTTATTTTGAAAGTAGTAAAATTTTTCGTTTTCGATTTTATGTTATCACAGATAGAAAAAAAAAAGAAAAACACTTTCTTATGGTAGGTACTTTTTAACGGGCTTTAAGATGATTTGTTCTAAAACATTTCGTTTTTGAGAAACCATCTTCAACTTTATGTTTTTAAATACGGACCTGGTTTTTTTGCCGATTTTGAAAGCACTTTTCATTGCAAATACCATGATGTATGGACACGAAATATGTTTAAAATGTTTTGAGACAATTATACTGAAAATTCCTTTTTTATTCATTTTTTTCTAATTCGGCCCTATATTTAATAATAAGAAGTCTAAATATTAATCAGTATTGTCAACAATTTAACTTATAACTTATCTTTCAATCGGAGAACCAAAAAAGGACGGCAAACACTAATAACAGTCACATACGATAATAAAAAATAAATAAAAATCCTCCACCTAGAAGGCTTTGAAACAATGAAACCAACCCCTTGCCATTTGTCACTTTAATTAACATTTAGTTGATAATTTGTATTATTAGAAATGGAGGGTGCTTTTTCAAATGACGACAAATTTAACATGTTATCATGTTGTATCTTGTGTCACAGAAATAGTGCAGAGGCCGAACAAATGTATTGTTGCAAATAATAAATGGCAAAAGTTATTGGTTTCATTGGCTTAAAGCTTTCTTCTCACAATGAGAAAAAGCGAAGTAAGTATTTACTCCAAAACACAATGCGATACTGTTTTCTGTAAAACAACAGAGGAAAACACTTACCAGGCAGGGCCGTATTTAAAAATATTAAGTTTTCGAAGTAAAAATAAACTGTAAGTTAAATTGTTGACAATACTTATTAATATTTAGATTTCTTATTATTAAATACAGGGCCGCAATAGAAGAAAATGAATGGAAAAAAGGAATTTTCAGTATAATTGTCTCAAAACATTTTAAAAATATTTCGTATCATACATCATGGTATTTGCAATGAAAAGTGCTTTCAAAATTTGAAAAAAAAATCCAGGTCCGTATTTAAAAAAATTAAGTTGATGATGGTTTCTCAAAAACGAAATGTTGTAGAACAAATCTAAAGACGCCATCTTAAAGCCCGGTAAAAAGTGCCATAAGAAAGTGTTTTCCGTGATAACTACAGAAAAAAAAAACAAAAACGCAAAATTATACTTTTTTCAAAATAACTCAAAAATGAAAAAAGATATTAGAAATCTGTATGTACCATTTTATTGACCTTAAAATTGCACAACTTTACTACTTTCAGCATTCGGTAATAAACAACACAATATGTTTGTTGTTTGTAACGGAAAAAATATACCTACTTCCTGCAGATATTGACGATATAAAAGGAAGAATAACTCAAGAATGTAGAAAGAAGATTATTGAGGCAAACTTTTGAAAAAGTAAAAGCAGAACTTGAAAATAGATAATTATTGTCTTGGGACTACAACAAGATTTTTTAGTTGTTTAGGATCTATTGGTGAGGCGTCAAGGAATCGTCAATTTTTTATGCACGCTTAGAAATAATTTCCATATATAGGTACATACGCCAATGACATTTTGTTTTTCTTAGTACCTATCCCTATTTTACCTACTTGATTTTTTATTGCGGCTATATTCTTACTCACTGTACGCCCGACGACCCATTTAGATTTGCCAGGCCGGTGTAATAATATGGCATCCGATTGGTCGGTATACAACATAAAAAAATTGATTTAATTCTGTGTGGGTGGTCACTGGTCTGCATAGGTAGGTATATAATTTTATAACTTCACCGTGATTCGCTTCCGCCTAGGTACTTTTCCCTGTTCACTTCGTCCTCCATTCGCCTGTATTTTCCTAAAAGCCCCCCTTTTGTTTGCCGCGCAAAAAGCCTAATGGAAATACGCCGACATCTAGGTACATTAAGAGCTGATGATAATCAGCTTAGGTGTAGTTTTGCCGTGACGTTGGCACTGTATTGATACAGTTCAGGTTTACATTAGCCAAAAATTAGGTGCGAGTGCTGAACACTTTGTATAAAAAATCCTTTAGTATTGGCAATTTTGCTTTGAAGAATAATCGAAAATGTAATTTAACATTTTGTTCATTTTGCAATCAAGGCAATATTGAACGGTGACAAATCACAAGCTGTAGTCTTCTACATAGAAAAGGCACCATCCCCGCCTCACGCAACATCGTATTATACTAAAATCGAGCAACTCTTACGCCTGGCGTAAACAAGAGCACGTGCGTTGAAATATCCGCCATAGCCGCACGGAGGTACGACCTTTATTTAATTGTAGTTTTACAATTGTGTACATCAAAATATTTGGGATAAGAATTATTGGCTTAATTAAAATGGTTCAAAACATCGATAAAATTATTTGTGACAGTGTCTAAATAGCTGAAAACAAGAAGATAAAACCGAATATCTACACTTTCGCGATCGAGTACCTGTTGCCGAGTTGGGTGAAATTTTATAGCCTACCGACCAATCGCGGATCGTCATTGAACACGTGGTTTTGCCGTATACAAATTAATCATTTGGCCCTCCACGTCGTAGATATATGCCTCCTCCGTAGCCCGGCAACACATGACAAATTGTCACCATCAAAGGTTACAAGTCATTCAAAACAAAGTTCTCAATTAGGTACCGCCAATCGTCACATCCATCGTGATCTCAATAAGTATGCAATTCCTGAACGACTTTATCAAGGACTTTCTAGGAAAACCTACATAAAGACTGAAACTCATCCTAACTTCTCAGAGGGGGTTAGGCGGTCAGCAACGAATCCTCCTCAGATACCCTAAACAAAAAGGCTTCTTCAAACAGCCAACACTCAACCCACTAGGCCAAAATAATATCCTCTTCAAAGGAGTGGACGAAAACTTGATCTAGCCCACAAGCGAGGTATGTCCCTTCAGTGGCGCACCCAGGGGGGGGGGGGGCAAGGGGCCTCGGCCTGGGGTCTGGGGACCTTTCATATTTTAAAAATTCTCGGTATCGTAGATGTACTATTCGCTGTGCGACCCTCGGAAATTTTTGCGCACTGACTGGCTAACATCTGAGTTTTTTTTGGTACCTATTTGCTAATATACCTGCCTTTATAAAAACAGTTTGGAAATTTCTCTGAATCTGCCTGGCAGAATGTTTGCCCTGTCTGAGCCACAAGTTCACCGGTCACCTCACCAGAGCCGTAGATAAGGCGGTGCTCCATTGAGAAAAAAAAACGAAGAAAAAAGACATCACGATGATTTTTTTATTTATTATACTTCATTTAAACTGAATTTGCCATTAAATTTTCTAAAAAAAAATTTGCAGACACCTCCTAAATACATTTTTTATTGCCCGCTTAAAAGACAATAATCTCTATTGCCCGACCTTCAAACAAATTTCAATTTACCTACACCTACTAGAAAATATCATCAAATGTTGCAAAAATTATAGACATAATGTGGCCCTTTGAAGCAATATGATAATTTATAGGAAACTATGAGTACTAACTTTTATTTTTTCTTCCACATCACAAAAGGGTGTTCAGTGTTGTTTCTGATAATTAGTGGATTTTTGTCAGTTAAAAAGTATTCTTACTTACTGCACAAATGATTATAATACCTTAGTGTGTTTTGAAAAATGAAATTTCATTCTAGTTCCTTATTTAAATTATTTTTTCCCTCACAAAGTATAGGCGGGTGTCGTCTTTTGTCACTTTCTTATTTTATTATTTACGGGTGTTGTAAAATATTATTAGTCCATCCCAGACAACACAAAATATTTTAAAAATATTTAACAATGATTCCAAAGTATTTGAAAATTTTCCAACATTTATAGAACATTATATTAATATTTCGCAAAATCTATGTTTTATAAATATTATTAAAACACTCATCACTTATTAAATGTTATGCCGAAGTGCAGAAGTCTCCCACATATCACCGCTACTATAAACTAATATCAATACGCCGTATTAGTCTGGCGTCACGTAGTGGGGTAGGTGAAGGCACTGTATCCAAACAACCTCGTAGATACACGGGCGTTTTTTTTGTTTTTGACTAAAAAAATTATTTAAATCGGTTTCTTCGACAATAACTATCCATCTTCGTTAAGGTAAGTGTATTCTGAACTTTATAAGTGCAAATTTTGATTGATTAATAGGCCGGTTTTCGTAGAAGGATTTCTAACCAACCTTACTTTTGACATCTGCGTTCACATGCTCCACTCAAAATCTTATTATTATTTGCTTGATGTCTTACCTGACCAGCTTTTTCCACTTTCCTCTTTCTTGATCGGCCTTAGGAAATCTAAAAAACTTGCAGGAGGTCTTTTGATTATAACGGCGACACAAAAAACGCCAGTGTATCTACGAGGTTGTTTGGATACAGTGCTTTGACCTACCCCACTACGACGTGACGTCACCACTAATATGGCGTATTAGAATAAATAGATAGCACCTATACGATGAAACCCATATCCATGATACTATCATAGTTGTATGCCCGTATCCGTATATCCAATGGCATTTGCGCTTGCGCAAAAAACCTAATGACGGCCATTGTGCTTAATATTTTTAAATAATTTTTGTAATTACTTAGATTAAAATTTGTATTGACCAAAAGTTTAAAATTATGCGAGTTGCTCGCTACAGATCGAAAAAAGCCATTTTATGGGTCAAAAGGTTGAATCGCCACGTACGTGCATTGAGTCTTAAATCCTTAAATGGTAGGTAGGTACACATGATCTGTGACATTTAAAAGCGGTAGGTGAAAAGTTTTTTTTTTTTTTCGAGTGTTGGCTTTAACAGGTGTTTTGAGGCACGTTTTGCCAAATTCAAGGCAAACGGTTCATTTTTGGAGAATTTGACATATATAATTTGATTTACAGATGTTCGTCACAAAGATTTTTCTATCCCGGTTAATAACAGGGCAACCATTGGTACTTATTGATGGGATATAAGCATTCTCCTCTGTATTCACTTAGGAACGTCACAATTTCTTAAATAAAATATACCGTATAAACAGGTTTTCTTTGCAAGTCCGGGCTACAATGTTACTATAAGAAGGTAAGAAGTAGGGGAAGAGGTCCGCGGGCGCGAGGCGTGGGACTAGGAGGGGAGGCTTTCCTCTAGCCAATACGACGTACGGAGTCAGCGCACGGCGCGGCGGGCGAGCGGATGATCTCGCCCACTGCTCGCGCCGCGTCACCCCCACCGTCCCTCTCCCTACACTTCCCCCTCCTATATTGAATAGTAGTAGTACATTGAATCTGGGACTTGCAACGCAAACCTAGCAATACGGTATATCATAAACTAGTCTTCGGTCAGACAAACTGCGCAAATTATAAATTTTCTCTATAAGAAAAATAGTGACGGCGCCTGCTGAACCTGTCAGCGATCTAATTGGTCGACAACAATTCCAGAATTACTTTTCTGCATTGTGATTCGCCAGAACGCGTTCAGAACTAGACAGTCTCTGCATGTGGCGGGAAACCGTTTCCCTTATTATTTTTTTATTATTTCGACAAACTACTCGAGGCAAAAACCCTAATTTTTCGTGAAATCAGTACAATACAGGCTAAAAATTATAAGGCACGTTTATGTCTTTAAGTTTAGGAATCCTTGATAATACGGCAATTCTAATTTTAAATTTTCAAATATGAAGTAGGTACGACATACAGACGCCTATGCTATACTTTGTGCAACTGCAACAGTGCAAAAAATGCACCGCGCTTTCGTATTCGCGATTAAAAATAGAACCAAGGCGAGGTTCAATGGACTGATTATCCCTAGGCGTGCGCGTCGAAATTAATAATACCACAGAATAAATAGCTTTGCATTAGTCTGTGATAATACTAAGAAGTTTTCAAAACTATAAATTTCGACGCGCACGCCTAGGGATAATCAGTCCTCTGAACCTCGCCTTGGTTCAATTTTTAATTGCGAATACGAAAGCGCGGTGCATTTTTGCACTGTTGCAGTCGGCCAATAGCGACAAATCGTTCTCCGCGCTCCCCGCTTCCCCGCGGACGCAATCTCTCAGTGCGCCTATAGTCCTCCTTACGGCAGAATTCGTGCGACGTAAGGGGGAGGAACTCAAAGTCTATGTATGAGAAGTTGGCTCACGCCCGGACACCAGCGTCGAATAACCGGTTCTCACTGTGCAGTGTGCATGGAGTGGGGGACCCGGGCACGCCCGCTGTGACGTAGAATGTAGACCGGCCGCGCCGTCTGGACACTGAACCCCGGCAGTTTATATTCGATAGCGTCCAAATTTCTTAATAGTTGTGCTAGGAATACGTAATTATTGATATATCAATACTCGATGTACAGTTGCTTTGTGCAGTAACAGTTTGGTGAAAACTGAAAATACCGGACTTGGGAAACTATACAACGCCCCGTATGATGGACACGGATTGTACGGACTTTACGCAATCATGGATAGAACATAATATCATTTGGGAGCCTTGTAGAACCTTCAAAGGCATTTACTGAAGAATATTTTAAAAAATACCACAAGGGTGCAATAAGGCCAGGCAAAGGAGTAATAGAGAAGTTAACTTACAAAATACACAATAAATACAACACTCATCCGCTTGAAGTAACCAAACAATTTGTAAGGCAGAGAACTTTTATAAGGATTAATTTTTTAAATAATAAAAAGCCAATTAAGAAACGTAAGCAAGTTGGACAGATGGGACAAAATGACGAAGTAAGCAAAACAATAAGAAAAGTAAAAAAAAAACAGAATAGTCCAAAAAAATTTCAAAAGTAAACATATTTTACGCACATATAAAAAAATGAGTTAGAGGTAAATGGAGTACCTATAAATAAAAGACGCATTTTTTGTTTGTGTTTCAAAAACTCATAAATAATGATTCAACTTACAAAATTCCAACGCGGATTTAACTTTAAACCCGTTTTTCAAACAGTATGAGTTGCTTTTGTGCGTAAAATTGATTGGAGAATAGGCATGTCTAGTCAAAAATGACATAGAGTGCAACACGAAAAAGTTAGGGTTATTTAAATCCAAGTATAACACGGCAAGTGGCGCCCTCTAACTTAAAAAAAAAACAAGTAAATATTTGAGTTTCTCATCATCAGTACTCCTAGTATCGCGAATGCCATGTTATTGAACAAAAATATAATCAAAAAACCAAATAAAAATGTTTTTGGATGCCCTGTACCTCAAGAACCAAACCGTTGCGGACCCATATTCATACGAACATTTTATCTTAAAAAATTATTCAAAGATTCACCCTTTAAAGCTAATATAAGTATAAGTACTCAATAAACACCCTGTATATATATAAATAGCAGAAAAAATCTTGTTAGGACCCCTTGTACCTATATTCAAAATCTAAGAAAATTTTTTCCATAAAACATAGTTTTCATTTTACATAAAGCCATTGTTCATGTTTAAAATGTATTATTTACTTCCCTACACCCTGCACTGATTGAAGATATAATACATTTAATTATTTTCCAATCATCTATGCCTATTGTCTATGGCTTTAGTTGCAATAAAAGAACATTATATCTAATACATATTTTTAAAACTAATGGATTCATTTACAGGTCATAAGTTACTAAAGTACCTATTTTTTTATATTTATTGAGAATAATAATGTTTATGTAATTGTAGATAATTTACATGCTATATTTACGCTTGTATCTTTTCTAACTAAAACTAAGGTACTTAATTATTAAATATAAACAGATAATCCCATGAAGATTTTAGTCGCCCCGATTCCAGCGTGCCTTGCAATCCGGCCGCCGATCATTTTGGGTCTACGGAAGACGGTCACATTACGACCGCAGCCGAACGCCGCCGGCCAGTTACGAAGTGAGCGTGAGCCAACTTCTCATACATAGACTTTGGGAAGAACTCGCAAATATTATAGAATTAGTCACATTTCAGGGGCGTAGCTCAATTTTGTGTAACTCACTGACTTAATTTTCATATAATTGTTATTTAATTTATTGTTAATATTATTCTTAACGGTGATGCCTTAGACTATGGAGGAAGGCAAACCCTTATAACATTGGCAATTATTTCTCGAGCTTGAGAATGCAACGTTCTTCCCTGTTTACTCGTTTTGCACACGTTAACTCCCGAACATACGAAACGCCACTGAGCTCTATGAGCCGCGGAAAAAACTTGCCAGCGGCCTAAAAATGAGGTCTGTGTGGTAGACGAAATACGCAGTTAACTTTACGTACTATAGAAACAGGCACAAAACGCGTTGGCTAACTGCTTTTGTCAGCCGACTGCTTGGTAGAAGTGCTGTGTTGCCGTATTTCAAAGGCGATGGTAGACGCGACGATGTTGAAAAAAATATAATAGGTGTTTTAGCACACCGCGTTAAAAATAAATGATAAACAAAAATGGGTAAGTGGTCCCGTGATGCGAGCTTTATTTTTTCGGTATAACAGAGTTCAGAAATTCGTCTTCATTATGATAAAACTTGTATTCGCCAATAAATAACGACTACTCGTATAGGAAATCTCTCAACGCTGCCCGCATTCTTTAGAAACGTTTTCTTTCGTGCTTTGGACTATACAATAAATTGCACAATTACTTTTTGGCGGTCAGGGAAGTGATACAAGCCGCACAGCTAAGCACATAATTACTCGAAAAAGTATTTAAATACCACATACTGACAGCTTACTACTCAGGGCGATTTCCGTCTCACGCTCACATATTTTATAATGCACATACTTAGAGCTTTGGCTCCTTCCTGGGATCCGTTATTCAAAGCTTGGAACAAACCTATTTATAGAGAAATCATATTGTGACCTTCGAACGCTCGCTTCCGGGGCCAAATATTTTGGTGGCAAATCGCTGGAATATTTAAATTTTCTCTTGAATTCGAACTCTCATTCCAGCAGCAGCAGCAGCAGCAGCAGGCGTCCAACCAGCAGACGCAGACCGCCGCCCACCGGTCTTGCGCGGCGTCGCCGAAGGCGGCGGCGGCGCCGAAGACGACGGCGGCGGGGGCGGCCAGCCCCCACGCCAAGGTGAGCACGACGACGCCGGCGGCGCCCGCCGACAAGCCCGTCCCCAAGCCGGTCGAATGCAACCTGTGCCACCGCAAGTTCAAGAACATACCGGCGCTCAACGGCCACATGCGCCTGCACGGCGGCTACTTCAAGAAGGTGAGCTGGAGGTTGACCGCCGACGCCTGCCGAGGGGGGGGGAAGGTTACTTTTTCTAATACCGTACCAACACCAAATAGGTATACGGTTTTGAATCGGGAAACTTTGGTAAACGGCATACCTACTCCAGGAAAATAGGGAAAAAATGAGCGAACTTTTTCGCTCTCGGATTTCTTTATAGAAAAGTGTAGGTTTTGACGCCAGAAAACATATGTCACACACGCAACCACCAGCAACATACAGCGTTTTGAGATATATATGTTACGCGTTCCGAGCGGTAAATAACTTTTTTTAAAAAATTATTTTTTCACTTGGTTTTTATTTTATAATTATTACAAGAACCCCTTTTTTTTTTACAATTGAACTGGATTTAATAATTGTTGGAAAAAATTGAACAATCGAACTGGACTGAACAATGAATGCTAATAATAATGATTGTCTGTTGTGTGTTACTGTTAACTATTGCCGCCGAATGGCATCAGAGGCTTTTATAGCCTTTTGGTGCTTGGTAAGGGAAATGCTAGAAGCGCGAGATTTTTCCAGAGAGTCTTGGAACGGATGTGGAGTCTGTGTAATAGAAGAAGTCGAAGTTTGCAGAAATTTAAGAAGCGTGATAACGTATTTATTTGAGACGTAGTTTCTGTGATTAGTTAGCGTATTTTCTGATATAACAATTGCTTTCCCCTTATTGAAAAAGATGATGCCATGCAGCAGCTTTTTATAATAATAATATAAAATATACAATAATTGAACAATATAAGGTTATAAAATAGTACCTAAGATAAGATAATAGGGCTATTGGTTACAATATAAAATAGTTACATAGGTTAGTATAAAACAATAACTAAATTGATAATAATAAGGCAAAAGTATCGGTTAATTATAGGACAGCTTAATACTAGAGACAAGTTTGTTTAGACTTAAGCTACGTTTTTATTAGTATTTAGTTCAACCTCCTCAAAGGTTTCATTTAGTTTTTCTTTAAAAGATCGTCTTTTCGACGGGATAAATCTTTGAAATATTTTATCTGTTTTTGGAGACTTCGGATTTTGGTTATCATTAGTGATTCTTATTTTAAAATCCTTAAAGCTACCTTTCTTTTTACATTTACAAAATATATACAATATGATCAATAATATTAATAAAACAATTACGAAGTAGGTGAACCAGGGGTAGTATTTTTGAGAATAAGGTTCGTTTATCAAGTCATCTAACTGTTTCGAATATTCATTAAGTTTATGTTTTGCAACGTCTAAATCTTCATAATTTATGTTGTTTATTTTTAAGGGCTTTAGTTTTGGAATTTGTGTCTGAATGTTATTTGGTAACTTTTCACAACATTCGTAAGGTACCATAATTGGATGAAAGCTATAATTTATGTTTGAGACTTCTCGATTTTGAGATTTTATATAAATATCACCAATATATGCAAAACAATCGTCCTTTAGAGTTAAAATATAGTTACTTTTAATGGTATCTGAAATAACCATGTTTTCTTTACATTTTATGGTGATAGGAGTTTCGTCTATACTTATTATTAACCAAACATTTTCTTGTAGGAATTGAACATTGTATCCTCTAAAATCTACGACCATGTTTTCACAGGTAGAGGGTAATTGCATTTGGAATTTAAATAATTGCGCTTCACACGCAGAACTGGAAACAACAGGTGTTGCTATTAAATGTTTACAAATTTTTATGTTGTCTTGTAAATCTTTACATTTGTCTATATCAGAAACAATAACAAATTTACTAGAATCTTCATTTCTTGCGATATACTTTTTCTCATTTGGAAATAGCATATGGTACAGTTGGGTTCGATTGTCTTTTATGGGAATAGGATATAAGCGGAACATTATGAAATTTTCTGGCTCTGTTAGTGGAATCTCTATTGCGAAAACTACCTTTGTGTCTGTCTGAAAGGCTTTGAGTTCAATTATTCCAAAATAATTTGAGATAAGAGTTGGAAAGACTGGTAATGGTAAGTGATTTCTTTGTAAATTTTCTGATATGTAACGTAATTGATTAATAAAATCATTTGGAGTTATAATTGAAGTGTGCATTATATTTAAACGAGAAAATGTAATTGAATTCAAAATATCGTTTAATGTAAGTTCAATAAAAGAATATGATGCCATTAGTTGTTCTGCAATTTCAAAAATTTGTAATTTTGATTCATAAAAACTTAAATCATCAACAATGTTATAAATACTTTCTTCAATTTTGATTATGTCTTCGTTAAACGTTTCTTCGTCTATCTGCAAATTTCTTAAAGTTTCATTGAAATTCTTTATAACCGATGTGGTTACTGAGATTTGATTTTTCATTAAATTTTCAATTCTAGTTTCATCTTTACTTATTTTTTCTATACAATCATTAAAATATTGTCCATCAGAAGCGTCAAGGTTACCAGTCAAGAATTTAAAAATACTTCCAATACCATTTACTAGACCACGTTTTGACCTGGTAGGCACGTCAAATTCTAATTCCTTAAATTTATTTTCTATATCGTTTGAAATTTGGTTTAAGAGGCTAAGATGAGTTTCAACTTCAGACTTAAAGGCTTTCATTCGATTATTAGGAGCTGATGCTAACCTATATAAATTTTCTAATATAACATTATTTTTCTCAAAATTTTCTTTAAGTGTTGCCGTATCTTTATAAGTTAAAATTGTCCATTTGTCATTCGAGATTTTTACATCAAATATTTCGTGATAGTATAAGCCTATAGTGTTTTTTATTGGTTCCAATTTGTATTGGTGATTTTCGAGGGGTATTCCTAAAATCATGGCACATTGTAACAATCTGAAAAGAGAAAATTTAAACTTGTATTATTGAGAAGGAATTAATTGCTTATTTTTCTTTTATTTTTCGAACTTTTTCCCGTTGTTCCTTTAAAAATCTATCTATTTCTGCTTCTAAATCTTCTGGAGTGATTTGTTCCGGTGGTATTTTGATTGGTGTATATTTTATAGTAATTTTATTATTTTCAACTACGCGTTCCCTCTTAAATTTCATTAGTTTTTCAAATTTTACTTTTCTTTGATTTTTATTTAAGGATATTTTTATTCTTTTAGGACCTATATACGGTTCGGATTCAAGTTGATCTCTTAAATTGATGATACATTGTAACGACCTGGAAGGAAAGGAAAAATGAAAAAAAAAAATTTTTTATTCAACTTCTTGAGATTGTTTTTTGTTATCTTCATTCTCGTAGTATCTTTTTAGCATGTCAAAATTCACCTTACTAGTTTGCTCAGTGAGAGGGTTATAAATTAGAGCAGAATTCCTATAAATTTCTCGAATTTCGAAGGGGCCGTTAAATTTATTAGCTAATTTATTTTTGATTTGCGATTGTTTAACCCATACCTTTTCGCCTACATTGAACTCATGCTGTTCTGATATCGTTTTGTCGAAGCGCACTTTTGCTTTCTGCTTTTTAAGGTCTGTTCGAGCGCGTGCTATATTATAATAATGTTTCATTTTTGAACTCAGGTCACGCACGTATTTTGTTATCAGCTGTTCCTCGCTGTATAAGGTTTCTGGGTGTCTAGATGATGTGTGTCCGAATATTAATTCGTATGGAGTATAGCCGTGGGTGTTATTTATAGAGTTATTATAACACACGCATGCGTATGGGAGCAATTGTAAGGGGTGTTCACCTGGTGTTTCGAGGGTCATAGATCTAATCATTTCTAATAATGTGGCGTGAAACCTTTCAAGAGAACCGTTCGATTGAGGGTGATTTATAGACGAATATGTTAGTTTTATATTATACAATTTACAAAGGTCGCTCATAATTTGGTTATTAAATTCCTTACCGCTATCGCAGTGTATTCGCATAGGGGCACCGTAGTGTTGGATATAAAAAATGACTTTATCTGCCACTTCTCTAGCCGTTTTGTTCTGTAAAGGATATGCTTGGGTAAATTTGCTTAGTTCGTCCCTAATGGTTAGTACTAAATGTTTTGTGGGGATTTCTAAAATATCTAGGTTGATTCTTTCGAAAGGGGCCTTAGGCGTTTCCGTAATAACTAATGGATTTGATAAATTTTTTCGACATATTTTTGCCTTTTGACAAATCTCGCATCGTTTAATGAAATTTTCTACGTCTTTAGTTAGACCAGGCCAATTGTATTTTACTCGGATTCTTCTTATAGTCTCGTTAATTCCTCGATGGAAATTTGCTTTTCCTGAATGGTAATTGTCTATTATAATTGGTATTTGATCTTCGTCAGGTTTTTGAACTACGTCTTGACATACTACAAGGTTTAAATTAATTTCAGCGAATATATAGCTAAATATTTCGAAAATAGGTAGTTCTACGTTATTTTCTATGTGGTACGTTTTGGATTCTTCGAATACATGTTTACATTGAAATAATGATATGAATAAAACTTGAACAGCTGACTCGAAGTCATAGGGTAAAGGAATTAAATAATATTTTCGATTTTTGACTGACTGACTAGTTACGACGTTAACTTGATTTTGACTAAAGTCTGGGTTAAGTTCAAGAATATCTTCAAGAAGTTTTTCATGAAAATCAGTAATTTTGTCTTGCTGTAAAAATATAACAATATCCTTATGAGACTTATCTAATAGTTGAGAATTGGAGGATTGTATTTTAGAAAAATCTATTATTGATTGAGTTTTATATAAATTTATGAATCTTGTGAATTCTCTTGCTATAGTTTCTAAATCGACATTAATTTCTTCCCGCGGGTTTTCGACATTCGAAGGTCCTGCCAATGGACTTAAACCAGTATGAAATATGTGATTAATTTTAATCCTTGATAAAGCGTCTGCGTTTTTGTTAATTCTTCCAGGCTTGTACAAAATTTCGTAGTTATAGTCTTCCATTTTTAATCTCCATCTTGCTAAACGTGAACCGGGATCTTTTACATTAAATAAATAGGTTAAAGGACGATGATCAGTAACTAGTTTGAATTTTCTACCATAAATATATGGCCTAAAGGTCTTACATGCCCAGAGTATTGCCAAAAGTTCTTTCTCGATAGTACTGTATTTTGATTCTGCCGAGTTTAGAGTTCTGGAAGCATAAGCTATCGGGAGATCCTTTCCTATCGTTCCTTGTGACAGGACGGCTCCTACGGCTAAGTCTGATGCGTCGGTAGTGATTATAAAAGGTTCCTCAAAATTGGGATAAATTAAAATTGGACTTTTGGTTAAAATATCTTTAAGTTGAGAAAACGAATTTTCGCAATTTATATCGAAGTTAAATGGAACGTCTTTCTTTAGTAGGCTTGTCATTGGTTTTGCAATTTTCGCGAATTCTGGTATGAATCTTCTATAGTAGCCGGCTAGGCCTAAAAAGGATTTAATATCTTTTGGATTTTTAGGTTGAGGAAAATTTACTACCGCTTTAATCTTTTCAGGATTCGGTTTTACGCCATCTTTAGTTACGACATGCCCTAAGTATGCCACTTCTTTTCTTAAAAACTCACATTTATCCGGTTGAATTTTCAAATTCGCTACGCGTAGTCTATCGAATACTTCAGATATTCTAGAGATATGCTCTTTAATTGTAGCAGAGTAAATTATAATATCGTCCATATACACTAAACAACGTTCATTCTGTATACCTGTCAAAATATTATCTACCACCCTCTGAAACGTTGAGGGGGCGTTCTTGAGCCCGAATGGCATCCTAGTAAATTCAAAATGGCCGTTTTCTACTGAGAAAGCTGTTTTTTCTATGTCTTCTGTTTGTATTTCTATTTGGTGGAATCCGGAAGCTAAATCTAGGGTTGAAAAGTATTGACACCTGCCTAGTTGGTCTAAGAGATCATTTATATTCGGTAATGGATATTTATCGTCTATTGTGAGCTCATTTAATTTCCTATAATCTATCACAACTCGCCATTTTTGCTTATTACTGGCGTCCATTTTTTTTGGTACCACCCAAACGGGGGAACTCCATGGGCTAATTGAAGGTTTTATTATTCCTTGATCTAACATTTCTGAGATTTGCCTTTTAACTTCTGTTTTGTGAATGTGAGGGTATCTATAGGATTTTGTATATACAGGTTTTGCATTATTAGTGTCGATCCGATGTTTTATTTGATTAGTAAAGGTCAATCTATCTCTTTCGAGGTAGAAAATGTCAGAATATTCTAAACAAAGATCAGAAATTAACTGTTTTTCTTCTTGATTTAAGTGTCCTAACCTTAACTGATTCCGTATTTCATTTTCTCGATTAATTTCGTTAATATTTAGAATTGGAATAGAATTATTAGGTAAGGGATCAAAATCACAAATTATTACTTCACATGGCACCGATTGAAATAAAAAGTTTATCATTTGTTTTATTTTATACCATTTTAATTTATCCAACCCACAAGCAATTTTCGGAAGCGCTAACCATTTGACATCATCAGCAAGAATTTTTTCTCGTAAGTCCTTAAGCGTAACCCATAAAGCATCGTAGTTTGGTTTATCGTTAAAATGTTTTTTCGTAATTAAATAGTACAGAAATCTATCATTATCTCTTAACATGGCCACTTGTCCTACCTTCTTATCTTGGTTGAAAAGTTCAGAAACATTACCAAATTTTTGTTTAAATATTCTAGCTATTCCGGCATTCATTTTGAAATCTTCAGAAACACAGTGTCCTATAGAATATTTCTCCGGAATTAAAAATAAATCTACTTTTATTTCTTTAATTGTATCCGGCATAAAATGTTTTGATTTTTTGAAATTCTTAAACTCTTCATCAGTTCCTAAATTGAATTTTTGATAGGGAAAATTAGGTTCAACATTTTCTATTGGTATTTCCGTTTCATCGCATGGTTCTATCTTAATATCATTAAATTTGACAGTTTGTTCAGTTTCATTACTATTTAGGATAGTGGTTAAAAATTCACCTTTTTCGTTTATATGAACGAGTGCATTTGGGAGATAGACTTTATTTATTTCTTGTCCGAGTATAATTGCATCGACGTCTGTGAATTTTGAAGTAGTCAGTTTACATATTTTCTCAACTCTTGGTTCGATTGTTACAGCATTTATATTTGAAGAAATTTTTTGTTCGGTTGTTTTATTTTCGTCAGTAGTAAAATATAGAGGGATTTGAGCGTAATTTGTAATAAGTTTTCGTCTTCCATAACTAATATCTGCGTCGAATCTCATAAGAAAATCATTTCCTAAAATACCGTCAAATTCTAGAGGGAGTTCAAAAACATAAATTTTATGAGGGATCTTTTGTTCACTCATAGGGACTATAACTGATTGAGTTATTAAATGTTCGTCATTCGATATGCCTTTTATTGTTATATTTTCCTGGTCGGAGTATTCTGAATAATTTTGGGCTACATGAGGTTTAATAATAGAAATTGATGCTCCCGAATCTATTAGAAGTTTATAATTTTGATTTGTACTTTTAATATAAATTAATCGTTCTTTAGGTACGACGTAAACACTTAGGTCAATTGGGTATTTTGGTTTATCGACAAGTTCTCGAAAGTTTTCTCTAAGTTCCGGTCCGAGGCTTGTTGAGGAAAATTTATGGGTTCTCGTCTGTCGTTAGGAATAGTCCTGGATGTGGAAGGAGTTGGTCTATGTGTCATCGATACGTAGTTTGTCCTTTGTGGGTAGTTGTTACTCCGGTAATTATTGTCGCTGTTACTGGTGGATGGTCTTTCGTTATAGGAATTTTGTCTAGGATGGTAAGTACTATTTTGTCTAGGAGGATTATAATTATTTTGTCTAGGGAAATTAAAATTGTTCTGTCTAGGAGGGTTAAAGTTCTGGTTTTGTCTAGGGTAATTTGAAAAATTAGGACGAGATGGTCCTGGAGAGTTATTTTGAGTATAGAAATTCGTCTGTCTTTGCGAATTGTTATATTGTCTAGTACGGCATTCGTCAATCAAGTGTCCTGTCTTTTTACAATAGTTACAAACTTTAGTCGGCGTTTGTTGTGCAAATCTTTGCGTAGGTCTTGGGTTTGGATTTCGTGGTAAGGAAAATCTTTGGTTTTCGAAATATGATAATTGCATTTCCCTTTTAATTCTGGCTACCGCATCTACCATGTTAGTCGGATTACTAGCTCGAATGATCTGGCCTATTTTTGGTTCTAGCCCTGTTAATAGAGTGTTTAGAGTCATGTCTTCTATTAATTGGACTTGAGCTTGTTTTTGCGCTCGCGTCAAGTTTTGTTTTGAAATAGCCGATTGCATTTTGGAATCTAAATTTATTATTTTATTACAGAAAGTTAAGGGACTTTCTTGCGGGAGTTGCCTAAGCCTCTGAAGATCTTGAATTAAAGAATTTAGGTCTCTCGGGTCGCCAAAGTGGACTTGTAATAAATTAGAAATATCCGGCCATTCGTTAATATCCCGACTGTTAATCAGCTGGGCTGCGCGTCCGCGAAGTTGATTTTTTATTTTTATTACGAGAAAGGTAACTTGATCTTCTGTACAGATATCATATGCCGTATTACAAGCATTGAGGAATGTATTAAGTGCAACTGAATCGCCGTCATATTCTGGTATTAGCATAAATATATCTCTTAAATCGTAGGAAATTTGTTCAGTAGTTTCGACAATAGTTTCGTTAGGGTCAACATTATCATCGCCTTGTCTTGACATCTTTAAAATTATTCGCGTATTATGAGAGAAAGTATAAAGCAATCACAAAAATAAAATTACTAAGACTACCAAAGATTATCAAGAAATTATTAGAAATTGCCAAAAATTATTAAAAATATATCAAAAATTGCCAAAAATTGAAACAAAACACAATATCAAATAAAATAACTCACATTAGTGAAAACTTCTGCATCAGGAAGTAGCTCTGGAAGTCGATGTCGCCTCTCTGCCGAAAGTGGAGTAGTATACGTTGGCTCACGCTCGATGCGCTGCTACTAGTGCCTCCGCAACTTCGCCGGTTCCCAAGGGATATGCACCGTTGAAGTTGAATTTTCTTCTGCGACTGGAGTTTTATCTTGGAACTGGTTTTTCTTCTTTACTTTTCTTGAACTGGAACTTTTATTTTCTTCTTTTCTTCTGGAACTAGGACTTTATTTTCTTCTTATCTTCTGGAACTGGGACTTTTATTTTCTTCTTTTCGTTGAGACGTAGGTAAGGATTTGCAGGGTAATTTTTTTGAGCCCTTTTTGCAAAATCCCCAAGCTGCCACCAAATTTGTTACGCGTTCCGAGCGGTAAATAACTTTTTTTAAAAAATTATTTTTTCACTTGGTTTTTATTTTATAATTATTACAAGAACCCCTTTTTTTTTACAATTGAACTGGATTTAATAATTGTTGGAAAAAATTGAACAATCGAACTGGACTGAACAATGAATGCTAATAATAATGATTGTCTGTTGTGTGTTACTGTTAACTATTGCCGCCGAATGGCATCAGAGGCTTTTATAGCCTTTTGGTGCTTGGTAAGGGAAATGCTAGAAGCGCGAGATTTTTCCAGAGAGTCTTGGAACGGATGTGGAGTCTGTGTAATAGAAGAAGTCGAAGTTTGCAGAAATTTAAGAAGCGTGATAACGTATTTATTTGAGACGTAGTTTCTGTGATTAGTTAGCGTATTTTCTGATATAACATATATATATATATACAGAGTGTCTCACATAAGAGTGAAACAACCCTATAACTTTTTCAATTTTTAACCGACCAGAACGACATTTTTACAAAGGCAAATGGCATTGTTGCCTACTTATTTCCAAAAAATTAGTTGCCTACTCCAAAGTCTAAGCCACCTGCGATGCCACAAACGAGACAAAATCCAAGTCATATTAGGCTTTTTTTTTTCAAAAAAATTTACTAGAAAAAGTTGTTCAGAATCGATTCAGAACCCTAAATTCAAAATTTTGTCAAAGTCAAAAAATATTAATTAAAAAAAATAAATTCCAAAAACAGCGTTCAGAAAAGTGTGCCATGGAAGTTTTGAAGGCAAGTTGTTTTCATAAAGTAATTATTTTAAAATAAAAGCTACAAAACAAATTTTCAAAATTTAAATTTAAAATTTTTACTTTAATTTCATTTATTTAATATTTTTTGATTTTGACAAAATTTTGAATTTGGGGTTCTGAATCGATTTTGAACAACTTTTTTTAGTAAATTTTTTTGAAAAAAAAAAGCCTAATATGACTTGGATTTTGTCTCGTTTGTGGCATCGCAGGTGGCTTAGACTTTGGAGTAGGCAACTAATTTTTTGGAAATAAGTAGGCAACAATGCCATCTTCCTTTGGTAAAAATTTCGTTCTGGTCGGTTAAAAATTGAAAAAGTTATAGGGTTGTTTCATTCTTATGTGAGACACTGTGTATACGGGGTGATTCAGGCCTTATAAAAAAGTTACAGGGTGTTAAAGTTGCAAGACATATGTGGAATTTATTGAATATTTTACAAACTAGTTGAGATATTTAAGTCATATACACGTTATAACGGCATGGGTTAGCATAAAACCCGTTAATATCAAACATCTTGAACAACCAGTGGCGTAGAAATGGGTAATTAGTATAATTTATTTTAGAAAAAAAAAATAGAACCACCTTGTATAGCTATAAAATGTATTCAAATTCTTATGTAAATTTTTATTGTAAACAAAAACGTTCTCTTAGCATTTTTTCATATGTGTCATGGTTTCATAGCAAAATTGATTTTTTCGTGATATTTCGGGGCACTTCTGAAAAATTATCTAAAAAATTTGCTCCATAAGTAACACTTAAAGTAGAAATAATGTGTTTGCTACCTGAAATAAAGTAACTTTTTTCAATAAACTCACCTATTTAAGGCTATACTTTTGAAGATACAGGGTCTAAAACATTTAAGGAAGATACAATTAATGTTACGCTCTGTATCTTGAAAAGTAAAATATTGAATGGGTAAGTTTATTGGGAAAAGTTACTGTATTTAAAGTAAAAAACACATTTTTTCTACTTTGAGTGTTACTTATGGAGAAAAGTTTTAAGTTAATTTTTCAGAAGTACCCCGAAATAATACGAAAAAATCAAATTTGCTATGAAACCATGACACATATGAAAAAATGCTAAGAGAACGTTTTTGTTTACAATAAAAATATACATAAGAATTTGAATACATTTTATTGCTATACAAGGTGGTTCTATTTTTTTTCTAAAATAAATTATACTAATTACCCATTTCTACGCCACTGTGTACCAAATATGACTTAAATATCTCAACTAGTTTGTAAAATATTCAATAAATTCCACATATTTCTTGCAACTTTAACACCCTGTAACTTTTTTATAAGGCCTTAAAATGATATAGTTTATAGAAGAAAGTGGGGTTACTTATTGGTTTTCTATCACCTGTTGAAGTGTTGCAGATTAAAACTGAATCACCCTGTATAGACGATTGTTCGCGTTTTTTTACTAAAAACTGCTAATATCTTAAAGATGCATTTGTTCGAAAAAAGGTTTCAAATGAAAGTAGTTCAGAATTAAATTTCCTACAAAATTGCTTCTATGAAAAATTTCGATTTTCCCAATCGTTTTCCCGTAAAAGCGGAAAAACCGCATGTATATATTTTAAATGAACTCCAGATTATGTGAAAATTTATGTTTTGGAGCCAAAATAATGATCGATTCATTTTTAAATAACAAAAGCGATTATTTCCTTCATACCGCTTGCAACCAATAAGGTAGCTCCTTCCATAAAAATCCAACCAATCATATGCCTCTGCTAGCGATAATTGCACTTGTGCAAATTATCACTTCGTTGCTTATCAACCGCGAATCTGTTGGATACCAACACGTACCTACTTCTTAAAGTTTGTGTGTTTCACTCTATTCTAAATTATGCAGCTTATAAATTATGTTGCGGTACTATTAAGCATTGTATCAATGAATTTATATAACTTTTACATTGCTAAATTTTTGATATTATTAGAGCTCCGTCTCCGTTTAAATTGCTGTCAATAAACTCTTTCAAAATGAATCGTTTTGGAAATGTAAACACAGAAAAAAATTAATACAGAAATTATTAAATAGTATTCGAGAAGTAATCTCGACAAATACCACTGGTGCCGGAAATTTTTTTATAGATAATTTTATTCTCAAGCCCTATTTTGGCCATTAGCAAAACCACTCGTACAAATTGGGCTTTTATTTTCAGAGATAAAATCCCTGGAGCTTCGCTCGTGGGATTTTATCAGAAAATAAAAGACCAATTTATACTCGTGATCTTTCTAGGCAAAATAGCGCTTTCGAAAAAATTATCATATTATGTAATATCACAAGTGCCGGAAATTTTATCGATAATTTTTTCGAAAGCGCTATTTTGCCTAGAAAGATCACCAGTATAAATTGGTCTTTTATTTTCTGATAATAAAAGCCCATGTACTAGTGGTTTTGCTAATGGGCAAAATAGGGCTTGAGAATAAAATTATCTAGAAAAATTTCCGGCACGAGTGGTATTTGTCGAGATTATTTCACGAATACGATTTAATAATTTCTGTATTAATTTTTTCTGTGTTTACATTTCCAAAACGACTCATTTTGAATGAGTTTATTGACAGCTTCGACTGTAGTAGCGTTCGAGTAAACAAACATGACGCTTGGGTATCCAAGGCAAATGCGATTATACCTACACCCTGTCGGCGTTGGTTTATTTTCTGAATGTGTCATAAATTTAAACGGAGACGGAGGTCTAAATAACAAGAATTTAGCAATGTAAAAGTTATATAAATTCATTGATAAAATGCTTAATAATACCGCAACATAATTTATAAGCTGTATAATTTAGAACAGTGTAAAACACACAAACTTTAAGAAGTAGGTACGTGTTTGTATCCAACAGATTCGCGGTTGCTAAGCAACGAAGTGATAATTTGCACAAGTGCAATTACCGGTAATTGCACTAGTGCAAATTATCGCTAGCAGAGGCATATCATTGGTTGGATTACCAAATTTTTTGTTGAAAATCTAGGGTAAAAAGTAATTTATTTTAAACTATGAAAAAACCGTTTTCTACCCATAACTTCTCCAAACATCATCGGATTTTTAAAAATAAAAATGAGTTGTATTCGCAATAACATCAGCTTTAAAATGATGTATTACAAAAATTTTAAAGTTAGGGGTGGTGGGGGTTACAGGGGTGAATTTGTCAATATGACCTGTACGTCAAAGAAGTTCCCTCTCCGAACAAAATTTGACGGGTCCCGGCGATTTCTGTTTTTTTTTTCGTAGTTTTAAAAATATTAAGGGTGGACTGTTTTCAAATGAACACAGTGTATATCCAAAAATAAATTTATCGAAAAAGCTATTTCAACCCTGGTAATAGCGATTAACGAAAATTAATATTTTAACGCGTTTTTGAAGAATAATTTTTAGCGGAAGAGAATAAAGATATAAGGCATTAACGAAAAATATTCAGAACAATTATGACATTCGAACGATGTAACAAAAGTGGTGTGTCGGAACGCCTAGCGCCGTATTCGCAGAGTCGCTAAATGAGCCAATTTATTCTTTTATACACCCTATATCATCTCTCATATATAATATCTCCGTATCTTTGATCGTTTTCCACCAACAGAGGGTGGGCGACTAAAATGATCACCCAGTATACATGGTGTCTCAAAAATCTGAGCAAGTGATGCTAACTTCCAGTCACACCTGAACTTAGAAATTACTCCCCCCATTCACTCATTACTAACATCCAATGTTAAAATTCAACTTCGCAATCTGTTGGAAAAGGTATTTTTTGAAGTAACATTTTAACAAGTTTGACATCATACTCCTCTGAAAATTCAGCACAAGTTTAAATGGGTTTATCACGTAATCCGGGACACCCTATATTTTCAAGAAAATTACGGAGATATTTAATGCAAACCAAAGTTTTGGACAACCTGTGTATTAGATATTCAGTTTGATTTACCAGTAAGTTACACTTACACTGTTTCCTAAGCATTTAAATTTACATACACTATGAAATAATCCTCATTGGAAATTTATACTCAAGATATTATTAATGACAATAATAAGCATTTTTTTTTAAACAGGGTGTCACATAATTTGTTTGAGACCGATTATTTCCTTAAATTTAGAAATAAATAGACCAACTAAAAACCTCCGGGAAATCTGAATCTTAATCATAGTGGATTCTTACAGATTTTTCTGTCTTGATTCAGAAACTGACATACAAAAAGTTAAGGCCAAAACTTTTTCTTCGAAAAATAAAAAAATATTGTGTTTGCATTTTCAATATTAAGAACAAAAAATAACAAAAACTACTCATTAATAATTTATACCATTTACCTTGGAAGTAAATAAATATTTTTAGAAATTGTTATTTTTCTGTACATTATAATGACAATAATAGTCCTTAAATTATCTTTTCAGAGGTATATTATGTATAATGTTAAAGAATGAAAGAAGATGAAGTCATGGCCTACTAGATTAATATATTTTCAATAATTGTAAGAGACATTTCCATATCAACTGGGGAAAATATTGAAAACGGCAAGAGATAAACCAATAATCGTTGACTGATATATTATTAAAGACTGCTCACGACTGTCACATTGTTGGCTCACCTTGCGCTTTCTGGAGATAAAATACAATGCAAAATACATTGTTACCCATCAGAGCCATCTGTTTTCCAGGACATAAAACTATAGCCGTGAGAAGTCTTTATAAATACGTCAGTCAACGCAATAATGTTAATGTTACTAAAATCGAAAAAATAATTTTAACGTAAATTTAATAACATTTCAATCTACACAAAAATATCAATTTATATATTAAAATATTTACTTACATCAGGCTAAACCAGAAGCACCTAATATTTAAATTATAAATGAGCAGGTCTCCTTATTTTATCAAAGACACAAAAAACAAAGAAGAATATTCTTTAATAGAACACCCTGTATGTCAATTCTGAAGGTAGATTAGGATTTTCCTCGGAAATAATTGGGATCATCTTGGTTTCTAGTTGGTCTTCTTATCTAAAAAACTAAAAAAATTATCGGACCTAACGAATTATTTGAGACACCCTGTATACAATGTGACCCACTTCAAACCAGAATATCCCCATAAAATTTGAATTTGTCGTCCAATTTTCATAGTTCTTTTTACAATAAAGCATCTATATGGAGCAAAACGTCACATTTTACTTTAAAAAACCAAGACCTAAGTACTACGAAATATTTTTTATGTCCAAACTAAACATGTTTTTACACATAAACGAAATTCAATTAAACTCTGACCATTGTGCAAAATATTATGAAATATGCTTTGACTGGCCTTATAGAGACAGGGCGAAGCTGACTACCACCCATCTCTATTCTTCTTACAACCTGCCAAAGGCAACTTTTACTGCTTCAAATATATCTACTGCAAATACGTAGTCAAGCAGTTGTGTTTCTAATATAGGTAGTTCTAGAAATGTAGTAAATAATATATTAAATTATACCGAAAGTTTCGGGAATGCTTGGAGACAAAGTCTACCGAAACATCTATTAGTTATACATATATTGCACCATTCTCTATATCTACTAACTATTAGTAATTTTTAGGTGGCTAAATTGCACGAAAAATCACATAACCAGAATAATAATCAGGTAAAACTCAAGAATTAGCGCAATTTATAGTTCACTACATTAGACGCCATTTTATTTTGCCAGTTTTCTAATTAACCTACTGCGATGCTAAATTATACTTATGGAACCCCGCATTTTGTTTTTCTTTCTAGCTTTTTTACAATATCGCACTTAACCAGCGCAGCATAGAAATAATTAATTTTCATTAATTAGAGAACGTGGAGTATTCTTTAATCCCTTTGCAATTACGACCGGCTGAATGAGGCGTGGCGCTGACTTGAAAATTGTACACATGTATTATAACGTGAATGCTAAATAAGCTATACCATACAGACTGCTATGATTCTTGCATGCAATGCATAGGTTTAGAGAGCGCAATGTGCACGAGTTTTACCACAAAAATACAAACGCAGGCTTTACATTCATGAAACTTCTAAATCCAACCGACATTTATTTACTTATAATTTTAGGATTCTGAAAGTAAAAAGAGTGAGAAGAAGGACCCGTCATGTCCACCTTTACAGACGGCCAGTGTCAGTGTGAGAGCATTGATAGAGGAGAAGATTATCAGCAAACGAAACACCAGCACTCCAAGTACACCACATGATGACAAGGTTCCTCAACCCTCCAGGTTTTCAACTAGTCCTGACTTGGACGCTAAGGCGTCCTCATTTGCTGTGCCAGCCCCACCGCAGATATTAGACGCCAAATCTAGAAGACATTCCGATGCTGAAGCCATGAGGTAGATAGTGTGACACTGAAGATATACCTATTTTTCCTCTGCAGTATTGTTTGCAATCTTAATATTACAGACAATCCTTTTTCACAGGAGTTCAACACAACAGGAGGCCCAAGCACTAGCTGATCTCATTCTCAAAAGAGACAAAGCACCAGTCAAACGCACAACTTCGGAACCAGGCCAATCACCCTCCCAACTTCTTCAGTTTCAGCCTGATTCCTTCTCGATAGACAATGTGTCTTTCAAAAGTGAAGACACTCAATTCATAACTCCAAGCCTACAAGACGAGGTCTTCGCCAATGACTCAATGTTGCTCCAGGGTGTTGATCCCCAGCAGTTGGCGCAGATTCAATTTCAACCAGAGTCGCTGCTGCAAGACCAAAATGACCAGCAGTTTCAAGATATTAGCCTTGATGATATTACAGACCTGCAAGAACATCAGTCACCATCATACCACTCTAGTCACTCAGTCAGTCAAGATTTGCAAGCGGTCTTGAATTCACCTTTACCCGAAAGTCTGGCTGAGTTCAGTACATTCCATTCAACAAGCAACCTAGAATTACATGTAAGTTCCATGGTTTCACTATCTTGAATAAGATAAGAGTTTTAGATGTGCCTTTGCTGCTACTGTACTTGGCTCGTAAAATTCAATTAAAATCCATTATTTAGAGAATATATTATGTTCATGACACAATTTGACAACTATTTAATAACTTTAAAGCCCCGTTTGTCACAACATGACAACTAAATTATTCTAACCTCTAGATCACTTTCCTGGCAAAAAGTGACATCTACTAAAAACTAACGTATATGTATAAGACCAGAATACAGAGAGTCCATCTTGTCAATTATGTCAAATGGAGCCCAACAAGATGAACTCTCGGTATTTTGGTCTTTTCTGTGATAATGGGCCTAACTAGACAATTTTTTTCTTCCTGGAAGTTATAGAGTAATTCAAATAAAATTCCTGGGTATTCTACCAAATTGTATTTAAAACGAGCCAAAAGCTATCCTAGACAGCTGCAGTAAAGGAGAGAAGGTAAACAGTGTGTTCCGTAATGATTTGCACTTATTCGGTTAAAGTATTCTACAGGTGGTTTTATGGGGGTCTTTCATGTCAAATTTTTCGATTTAAGGCTCTTCTGCAAAGTTATCCCAGCCTTATGAAAAAATGGTTAAATCTAGAAACTTGAATTTTGGGATATATGCTTCCAGAGAGTTGGAGGACACTTTTTGCACCCTATGCATCCTCTAAGGGCAGAAACCCAAAACACCTATTTGTCTTTTTTTACAGATTTTTTTGTAAATTAAATTGTTTAAGAAGAAATATTCATTTTCTGTAGCCCAATTAATTTACAAACATTTTTTACTAGCATTATTTTTCATTAACTCAATAGTTTGTCTGCAAACAATAATAGGCAATAAAATTCAACTTTTTACGACTCGTGGAATTTAGTTGCCAAGGCCTCTGGCCGAGGCAAATAAACCACATATTTATACTAAAAGATTGCGCTGCTATAGGTAACAATTTCTCAATGTGCACGAAAAGTTAAATGGGCCTATATTGGCCGGGTTTTGAATATTTGGTCACTTTTGACGGGCGATGGCTCCGCATCTGACGTTTGATGTTTACATCTCGTCAAGGCCTACTTATTGAAAAACAATCTTATAATATTGGGCTAGTAAGTTTCGATTTATGAGCTTTCAATGACGATTTTGAGACATTTACTGTCGATTTCAAGAAAAATTACTTTTTGTTCCGTATTTATAGTTACTGACATTCACGATTATGTAAAAACAGTAGGCAGTAGCAATTTTTGTCACTTTCTAATATCAAAGTGGCAAAAAGACACAGATAACTGTATTTAAATACGGAACAAAAAAGTAATCGTATTTTCTTAGAGACAAACTATCAAGTTAATGAAAAATAACAAGAATTAAAAAGTTTCCAAATTAATCGGGCTACGGAATAGGAATTCTTTTTAAATAAATTCATTTACAGAAAAGTTTTGTAAAAAAGTTAAATAGCTGTTTCAGGTCTTCCAACTTGCTGGTAACTTATGTACCTATCCCAAAATTCAAATTCTTAAATTAAAGCGTTTTTGAGAAAAACAAATCAAAGCCGAGTTTCTTGTCCCTTAACTTTGCAGGGGAGCCTTAAATCAAAAAATTTTACATGAAAGACCATCATTAAAACCACCTGTAAGAACACTCCCCCAAATATTTGCACATCATTATGGAACACCCTGTATATGTGTCTCTTGTTATGAAGTGCCCAAAATATGTGGCTAATTATGCTAACTATGATTTGACAAGGACTCTACCTTGGAACTTTTAACTACAAGTAAATAATGGTTGCTAGTTTATATTAATTTTCATTATAAGTATAAGTGTATCTTACCTATTTTTCTTAGTCACCAGGCTACCAAACACAATCTCCAGCAAACTATGCAAAATCACCTCACACCTCAATAACAGCTCAATCTCCACTCCAAAGTCCTTTGATAAGGCACGACTCTCCAGGATTCGCTTATCCTACACCTCCTGCAAGTCATGAAGGACAAAGCCCTTGTTTTGGCCAGAATCTGAGTTTGCCCCTTGTTTCACCAACTCAGGATTATGGGCAAGTTGTTGATAGAGGTCTGGATGAACCGCCTCAAGCTTCTTCACCTTTATCTGCCGCATTTTTCACATCTACCATGTCAAGTTCTGCAGCTGTAGAAGAAGCAATACAAGAAGTTCTTCCTGGAGAAAGTATGTCAGAGGATAGTTTGTACCCTTTGACAAATACTCCACCACCTCAATCGGACAACGATCCTCTTGGCCTAACTCCTGTTCCATCACCTATTGTTACTACCTCAATACCTTCACCTCATCCTGCAACTACTTATAGCCCTTCACCAAATACTGCATCCTTTTCAAATAGTCAGTGGTGTACAGGGTTAATGCTACCCAACTCTGATGATCCTCTGCTATCAAGCAGCCCTAAAGATGCACCTAAGAAAAAGTTTGAATTCAATGGAGTACCTGTTCGGCTGATCAGCAATAATGGATTAATTGAATTAAACAGTGCCAACTTTGCGGGTATTTTAGTGGATTCCAATGGGGAAATAAAGCTAATACAAACAGGGACAAATTCATTCCAAGGAAAGAACTTTGTACTTGCAAATGCGCAAGTAATGACGACATCCCAGAGCAGTGGAGATGATAAACAAAAAGTACAAAGGCTACAAAAAACGATGCAATGTGTAACATCAACGAAACATATAAATTCACGGCCTAAGCACATCAACGACAGGAAAGATGAAACCAGTGGTGTGTTTTTAAGTCCTACAATGTAAGTAATTTTCTACATTACCAGTCTTTGTTCTTATGTTCTTATTTTTTCTTTAGATTACCTTCTGGTAGTCCAGTAAAACCGTCACGGAAAAGATTAAGAACAGAACCACTGCAGCTACCAGTCCTACACCAGTCAAAACTACGAGCAACGAGAAGTAAACCTCAAGGGTCAGCTCAGTACACACCACAGCCTATTCTTAACCCTCAAAGAGCGGGAACCGGATTGTTTTGTAATTTGAAGACTAAAAGTAAGTTGTAGGTTAATCGTTGTTTAAATAAGGACTGAAAACAAGTTCTAGATGAAGATGGACTCAGCTGGAATGGGGATCCTATTCCTGAAACAGACTCAACACCTCACATAAACATCGGATCTCAATATCAGTGTAAGATTCCTTGCCTTAATACAACACCTCCAAGTCGGTTATCACCTGAGCCTAAATATGAATATCTGCTGTGGGATCCTGGTATAATCGACTGCACAAAAACTGAAGGTAATTTTATTTAATAAACGCAGCAAAATATTGGATAGAAAATTGTCTGTTTTGCAGTTGACATGTATCTGGACTTTGCTTGTTGCGCTGCAGTACCAGGAGGTGGAAGAAATAAGGAATATGCCATGCATCTGCTTCATCTATGTGGAGGAAATATTCATGTAACTTTTTTAGACTTCACCTTTTGGATTTTGTACTACCTACCACTTCTTTCAGGAGGCAATGTTAAGGCTAATGCAACCAACCCCCAATCTTCCAAGTGACCACCCCCTTTTAGCATATACATATAGTGAGAGTGATAAGTGGTCATCGTCAGAAACAGCAATCTTCCATAAGTCCTTGGTGAAGTTTGACAAGGATTTCAATAGAATTTCACAAGAGGTTTGTTCAAAATTTAGTGCCACCTTATCTGTTAGTATAAATGTAATGTTATCTTTTTAAGATTCGTACAAAATCTGTGAAGCAATGTGTTCAGTTTTATTATGTGTGGAAGAAAGTATGTACAGACGAGTATACCAGGCTGAAGACTGTCAGGCAAATAAAAAGAAGCCACTACAAAAATCTTCAAGCAGATGCCGATGAAAAACCATATCCCGATGCCAGGCTACTGGGGGTTTGTACATTTAGATTTAAAAAATGCAAATAACTAAAGAGTTTTAAATTGTAGATTGCTGACAGTGAATCACCTATGAGAAATTTTGTTTGCGAGTATCCAGATTGTTCAGCAGTAAGTACAAAAATATTTTACAAACCCGAAAATCTGCCATTATCTGATCCCAATAAACGAAAATATGAAAAAATTAAAATACATAAATGAACTTTGTTGGTGTTGGAGAATGCTGGCAATCCGCCACCTTAACAAGGCATATTTTAAGATATCAATTTCAAATGTTGGGGAGGTAAAATCCTATAAATGCAGGCTAATTTTCTTTAAAAAAAAATTCATAGCACATTCGGTTGCACCAGAATTGATGTCGACTTTATTTTTTAATGTAGACCATCCTGCATATTTTTGAATTTTCGGATTCGGAGCATATTTTGCATATAGGCAGATTGGACTGCTGAGGACATAAACTAAAATATGTGTGTGACATTCCGTTACAAGCTTATGTAGGTACAGAGTGTAAATGAAATCTGATTCACCCCTCTTTTTTTAAAGGATTGTTGGGGAAGGATAAGGTTCCATAAGATGTCACTTTATCTGGACACTCAGACACAAAATATTTTTGAGAAGTCATGTTCATCTACATCTCACATCACATCTAAATATCTAACCACATGTGCATGTGTATGTAAAAATACACAGAGTTTCATATTGAACAACAGTATTAAGGTAATTATTTGTGGAAAGTCGAATCATTCCAATTGTTTCTCCACCAAATTACAACTAGATATCCAAGGTGGATACATAATACTTTTCCTGTTCCCTTCTGCATATGTACACTTTACATACTCACCAGCACACACAAAAGCGTAAGTCAAATGTTCGAGGTACCGTGTTAGTTTGGTTGCTAGGTACAAAAAGTATTGCCTACCAACTCTTATGCAGCAAGGACATTAAAACCTTAATAAAAAGATATGTAGCATCGCGAAAATTGCGTCAATTTTAATATGTTTCACCACGATCGTTTTATAAACTGGTTTTGATCAAAAAGAATACAAATTATTCCAAAGAAACCTTAATATCAATATTTCCTCAGTGTCAAATAATAGTGGCTAATAGACTAAAATTGACAAGCAGTGACTGTTCTTGCAGGGTTACACTAAAATATTTCTCTCAGAGTATTTGACTTTGTAATAAAAAATAAACAAAACAACAAATATTAAATGAAAACAGTTTATTATAAACGTCTGTATAAACCTTTTTACGTTACATTATTGAAACCAAAATAGCCTACCACGGCTATATATTGACTGTTCTTACCGTGCTGCGTACCCACAGGCTGATCTGAACTACTTACTCCTCCCTAATCAAATATTGGGACACAAACATAACTAACCACGTAGGAATGTCCAAGTATCTCCACCACCAACCCCAATACTTAGCTGCGGTGGTCTACTGTACCGAAACGTGCCTCTCCGCAAGTAACTCGAGTCATTTCTCGTCCAGCAGGCACGGAAATTTGTCACTACCCCAGTGGCTTGTTGGAAAATTTGGAAATCTCATTTAAAGAAATGTCTTTCTGTGTCCACTTCTCAGTGTCATAATATATTTAACTATAATTATTGTCAATCTCACAGAACTCCAAAGAGTCACCAGTAGCACCTGTGAAGCAACCACATATTTTGTGGGGGAGAGGTGGAAACTACTATTATTTCGGCTTCAGTACCATTTGCTAAATTAAAATTCAGGCAATGTAAGCTATGTAAAAAAAATGTTCGGTCAAACCCAGAGTTCTAACTTGTTAGCTGTTTTTCAGCATCTAAAATTTTCAATATCAAACATTCTAAGCCAAGAATTTCAGTAAATTCTTGAAAAGCACCAAAGAGCTTATCTTTCTCATAGAAAAGAAAAATATATTTGTGTCAGAGATCATTTTCTAGCATATTGGCGAATACTGACAGTATAGACCAGCAGTATATGACCAGTCAGATTAAATGTTTTTCAAATGCATGCCAATCATATGGATGAATGCAAATTCTATTAATGTGTGCCATAAAAGCAAATTTTAGTACCAAACGAAAAGTTATGACAAAAAACCAGCGGAAACTTATGGGCATGCAGTTTCCGCATGCACAACAAATTTTGGTGAGCACGTTAAATTGTAAAATTTTTTGGTATCTCTTGAACGACTTTAAAATGCATGTCAATATATTTTGCGATAAATTTGCACTGCCAAACTATAATTTACAGATTGGCATGCAGTTTTGTGATGCAGAACGTTATGAGAAGTTACTGCCAAAAGTGCAACAAATTTCAGGTATCTTCAAACGCTTTTAAAGATGCATTTTAATTTTTCAAATAACTAATGGGCATGCAGCCAATTAGTTTTTTGAAAAATTTGCACTGACACATGACGATTTACCGATTGGCATGCAGCTTTGTAATGCAGAACATTATCAACAGGTAGTCCGAAAAGTGCAAAAAATAGCAGATATCTTCCAACGCTTTTAAAATCCATGCCAATATTATGATTAATTTGCGCTACCAAATGACGATTTGTAGCGCGAAAGAGCAAAAAATTGCAGATATCTTCTTTGCAGATATCTTCTAACACTTAATGCCTGCCAATATTGTTATGATGCATGCCAATAAGTTTCCGCTGGTTTTTTGTTTCAAGTTTTCGTTTGGAACTATTGAATTGAGACATGGAAAAATCTAATTACACTCTCTTCTGCATGCTAGCAGCACCTAAAATTCGCTTCTTTGGCACATTCATGGCATATACATTTATCCACATGATTGCCATGCATTTTAAAAACGTTTCATCTGACTGGCCATGTACCGCGGGTCTAATAAAGAAATCAACAATATAAAATTGCAACCTCCTCATATTAAGAAACAATAGATAAGTTTGTATCGTTTCCAGAGCTTCAACTCCCGTGCGGCACTCAACGGCCACATACGCATCCATGGGGGCACCGCCCGTCACTCCCCAACCCCATCGTCAACGACGACGGACCGTCGATCGTCCTCCGTCAGCTCGACATCGTCGGGTGGCCAGGGGTCGTCGGTCAGCTGCCACCCGGCCGACTCCACCGACCAAGAGTACCCCTGCAAGATATGCGGGAAGTAAGTGTAACCCCAGTTACCAACCAACCCAACCATAATATGAAACCGTTGTCCCGGACAAGGTAAATTGATCGGTGTGAGTTGCGTCCTCTGCTTACGTGCTAATACTATCCGTTTATTTGTATTTGAATAAGTTTTCTTGTATAAGAACACACGCAACATCCAGTGAGCGGACACGAGGTACCCTGTTTTTGTTTAGTTGGCATCGGGATAGCATTGGGCTTTTGAACATGTTTCAGTTCCAATATGGTGCTATATACTAAGGTAGAGTAAAGGGTAATAGGATCATGCTCCATTTCGTAAAATAATTGGATAGGAGTGCAAAATTATGGGGACCTCGTTTGTTAGTCAAATATCGACAAAGAGAAAGTTAGCGGCTTCGTGGGACTATAAATTTCGGCAACTGGTAATATCATATCAACATCCAACTTCTAATGGATGTGCCGCTAACTTTCTTTTGGAAAAAATCTATTGGGGACGTGAAATTTTATCATCTTTCAAATATCAACATAAAGCCACTGGTTACCATGGTTTTGTGCTGCCATCTGTTGTTTGTATTAAAAAATTAGTAGGGATATATTGTACAAAAGGGTCTCAAAAAAATTACCAATAAACTCTTTTTTTTTTTGTCGAATAGATGGTTTTTGATTGTTCATACATGATAAAAGAAGTGGACTAAGATAATAAAAACAAAATATGACAAAATTGCAAAATACGAAAATACTGACTGCAAAGACAATTCGTTACCGTAAAAAGAACGTAAATCATATTAAAGTTGGATATTCAAAATATGGGGCATTCCCAATGTTAGGAACCACAGAAAATATGGCCTATATTTTCTATATATACCTATAACAACGGCCCTATAAACTGGACCGCCATTGGGCCCTAGTCCTTCCACCAATTTTTAGCCATCCGGCAGAGGGCGCTGGCGCCCGCCTGGATAGCCACCATGTTCTGTGCATTCTAGGGGATTTAGAGTGCATTCTAGGGGAAAAACGAAATTTATGGTGGCAAGACAAAATGACATTTGACGACGGCCAACCACGGCCCTCGTGCATTTGACAGCCAATGACGTCTGCGCCCAATATGGCCGACCTTTCGGTGGGACATATATTCAGTGTGTCCCACTTAAGGACTGACCACCACTGTAAAATTTTTATTTATAGCTCGATTTTCATAAACTTCTTTTTGTTGGGTAGAGCATCAAAAATGGCACTAAATGCATAATTTAGGTGCCAATAAATACATAATTTAGGTGCCTCGTGCGTTAAATCCAGAAATTATGACAATATTGGCTGTATTGTTTGGATATAGCATACAGAGTGTGAAAAAATATGGACAATAAAATGTCCTAGTGCTAACTCGATGTCATTATTTCTACTTCTGAGCACCTTGCGAGGAAGTACCTACATTTTATTTCAATAAAAGTATTTTTCGATACTTTTTATTATTTTATTTGAGCATGCATTTTTGATCATTTTGTGCCACCTTTATATTTTAAGCTGCTGGAGTTTCTTGAATTCGAATTTGATATAAACCACAAAAATGCACGTGAGCATGTCACAACTGTACAGCTTGGAGTGAAATCGCAGTACATATATTTCAGCATTCCAAGTTATTCAAAGACAAAAAAGAATTAATTTACCTATTCTAGAACTTCTATATACTATGCATTATTGTATCTTCTATAACCTAGAAGCCTGGTATATAATGAAAACTGACTATTACTTATTCATTTTAGCAGTGGTTGGACTACACTATATTCTTTCTCTCTCTATCTCTACCTCTTTCTGGCATGGGTCTTATTTTACCTAAAAAATGCATTTCGAGAAACACGTACATGTTTACACTAAAAAGTTAACATGATCCCATAAATAAGTGCAGGATTTACCTCTTTTTATTTATAAAAACAGTATTACTAGACTTGGTAAAGAATTTGTGTAACTTCTGTTAAAACGATTAACTCAATTTTTTGACTATAGGTAGTATAAACTACCTTACTTTTTATATATATTAAAAAACAGTACAAACAATAACTGGTTATTTTTATAATACTGAAATAAGGCTGCTTCTTTTCACTCTAAGGTAACTATTCACTCACAGCCCTTTATGATTTTTATATAATCTGAAGGGATGTGGCCGATCATAACACCGATGTAGAAAATTTTATGAAAATTCTAAGTGAACATTGGCTTCGCAGAATATTTTAACCCAAGGTACAAAAGCTTTACTAACCTGCTCACAGACAATGGTCATCGAGAGAGAAAACTCCATTTCTGCTTTTTTACTTTCATTTTGATACTATTTTCCTACTAAATTCAGTTGAATTTAGCTCTCTTTCAATTTTCCACAAACACTAAAGTGTTAGTAATGTTATTTTTGGGTACTTGAGGGTAAATTCTTATGATGGCTTTATCGTAATAATTATTATCGATTCCACAAATTGTCAAAATTTTGATCAATTTTAGGTTTTGAAGAGAGAAAAAGTCAAGGAGCAATTTCATTGTTGCGAGTAAAAAAATAGAAATGATTTTTTTACTATAGACACAAATAATATAGGTGGGTATCAGTTTTGAGCAAACAGCAATTCAATTTTACCAAATTTAGACAAATTGTTTTATTACATAAGCGGATTTGATTTAGTGAGCATTTGGAGTCACAAATGCTAATATGATAATTTTTCTTTTATTAGAAAAGTTTGATAAATGTTCACTGTTTAGTACGTAGTAGTCTTACTTGGGAGGACCCTCTCCACTTTCCTCCTAAACCCCAATCGTAGTGCTCTGACCTATTGCACACGACTTGTTATACACTGTGACATCAGCCCATCCATGGCACCAAATACAAAATCCTGAAAATAAAAAAAATGCTAACGCAAACTACAGGAATCGAACCTAGGACCATGGGAGTTAAGTTCGACGCTCTGACCAACTGAGCCATTGACACACTTGGAAATATTACCTAAAAATGGTGTAAGCTAGAACCTTGCTGACATCACAGATTAAGTAATATACAGGATATCTCAAAATCATATATTTACAGTGTGACAAAAACATAGAAAAGCCAAGAGGACCTTAATTGTCTTATCATGTGACTTCTAAGTTTATCTCTATGTTTATCATTGCCAATGACCCAATCTGTTTGACGTGCACAAAAAAGGTATGTAGAGAGTGTACCGAACAAGCCCAACTTTAGGCTTTGCATTTTTTTCTTTGTTTGGTTGTTTTTTGATGCTGAGTATGTAGTTTTATATATCACTACGAGAATGAATGTTGTTTTTATTTTCTTATTGTTTTATTTTAATATTGACAAATACAGATATGTACAAAAACAATCAATAAACCTTCATTCCAAACTTGTGCTTAGATACAAAAAAACTGAATTTTTTTGACACGTCTATCAGACGGTCTGTTAATGTAGGCAAAACTGATTCAATGTGTTAGTACTTAAGGGTTAAGAAAAATACCATTAGGGAAAACTTCTTAGGTGTGTGGACGCAAGTATAAAGCCATTTTGAGATTTCGGCATTTTAGAACACCGTTCTTGCTTTTGACAGTTGTGTTTTAACTTAAATACTCTGAACATTAATTTTTTGATAGCCTCTAAGAAAACTTCTGTGACGTCACGATTAAGGTCTTTTTGGCACCCTGAATTTTACTCTTATTCTTAGTTCTACTGGTCACGTGATGAGATGATTAAGGTCCTTTAGGCTTTTTTTGTCCCACTACGTATGTATGTGAATTTTGAGATGCCCCATATTTTATTTCTGCATCATCATAAAGTGATGAAACTATTAAGAGGGGGTTGCCGACAGCGAAAGTGACGTTAGATTTCGTATTTTTTTAAGTTGTATAGCATAAAATCTAATAACATTTTACCTGGCAAAAATTTAGTACAAACATCTCTGTCTTCATTTTAATCATAAGATCTTAAAAGCATATGCACTGGAATTATTATTTTTCCCAAGGTTTTCATAACCTATAAAACAAAACACTGCTTTTAAGATCTTATGATTAAAATGAAGACAGAGATGTTTGTACTAAATTTTTGTCAGGTAAAATGTTATTAGATTTTATGTTATACAACTTAAAAAAATACGAAATCTAACGTCACTTTCGCTGTCGGCAACCCCCTCTTAAGGTCATCCTTTTGTCATTGAAATGTTTCCATCCAGTATATAAATTTTAAGATAACTTTCTTATGCGTCACACCTTGTAAATATATTTGAATTTGGGATACACTGTATATTACTTATTATCTCACACCATCAAGCTCCTAGCTTACATCATTTTTAGGTAATATTTACAAGTGTGTCCATGGCTTAGTTAGTCAGAATGTCGAACTTAACTCTGAAGATCCTAGGTTCGAATCCTGTAGTTGGCTTTGGCAAATTTATTATTTTCAGACGAGTCACGCGCAATAGGTCAGACCGTTGTGATTGGTCACTAGGAAAAGGGACAGGGCTTAGAAGAAAAGTAGAGGGGGTCCTCTCAAGTGGAATAGAAAATGAAGCGTTGGAAGAATACATTATATTTTTGATTTTTTGATCCCTTAGACTTACAACAAAACCTGAAGAAGTTTTGTAAACCTGGGAGATTTCATGTTTGGACATATTTTTTCTGGGAAAATTGACTTAGTGGAATGATAAGGAACAACAAAAAATGTCCGTAACATCAGGTTATTGCTGGCAGCTCTTACATTTTGTCACTTTTAAAATAAGTTAAAATTGTTTTGATTTTCACAGCAATGTTAAGTAAGGATTGATTGTGAAAAAAGGTCAGTCATATAAAAATACAAAAACAGAGTTTTAACCATAGACTTATGAACAAGGGAGACTCAACCGTTCATTGTTGAATAGGCTTTTGTTGTGAATCAAACATTGCTATGAGTGCGAGAGAGAAAAGAGGGAGAGAACTTCATAATTCCGACTCCGAGCATCGCGGCCCAGGTTGACATCTAACCTAATATTTTGTGGTTGACACAATTCCGACCAGATATTTAATACGCCAGTGGCGAAAGATTTTTAAAAAATAATAAAATTAGTTGGGAACAAACATTATATTTTTATGATTTTTGTTATACTGGTTGGAGTATATCTAGGCATTAACCTATAATATATGCAAAATAAACGGAAATATCATTAAAAAAATTTTAGATAATATTTTGACTTTAATATTAATTTATTCAGTAAAAATAGGAAATAAGAAACACTTACTGTTACTTTACAATCGTTTATTTAGAAAAACTATCGCGGATATAAAATACAGCGAATATAACATAATATAACATATTATACAGATCATTGGTTCCACAAAGGCACAGAAAAACAGCAAGCGCTTGCTGTTTTTCTGTGACAAAGGTAAGCAATATATTACGAAGGATATATTAACTGGCATCATAATAACAATGTTTTATAATGTTATTGTGCAAAGTACTGGAAATTAGTTAGCAATTATTTTACGATATGGAAATAAAACAAATTCCTGTATCAATCTAATATCCAATAATATCTAAAAAATTGTTTAGATGCAAGTCTCTTTTTGCCATTTTGTTCTCAGGAAATATCTGTTGTGAAAATATATCATGTAATTAATTATAATTATCAATATTATTTACTTAACTAAAAATTAATTTATTATTTCAACATAAAATTTAATATGTTTCTGATTTTATATCTTTTTTGTTATTTTTAATTATTATATTCATATTTGTCAGATTTACTTATTGGCCTACCTACAGTGCCCTAGAACTGCTATGGTTTTTGCAAAAGGCAATGAAGACGAAATAATAGCAATTGCTCCCCTCCTCTGCACTAGCATTAATGTGCTTTTGAGGTACAGGTACTGTCAGGGTGAGAATTATTATTATTATTAAATTGATAATAAAGCCATTTAAAGCCACGATCATAAACACTAATGCTTCCCTGGCCTCAGGAAGAGTACCTATTTTCATTGATATTGGTACCAATATATACGTATCCGATAAATTTCTGTCCTGTGCAGTCAACCTGCCACCTTACTGACATCTCATCCGGCAAGATTACATAGCAAAGACTTGAATGACTCTTTTTGTTTTAAAGTTAAAGCTGTAAGAGCTTCGTTGGTGAATCCTGGACTGCCATCGATTGATCTGTACCATTTAGACAAGGTTTCTATATGCCAATGTCAGTGCAAATGACCTTAAACTCGAATCTTGAATTATCATACTTTGCGTGGAAGGTCCTTTTAATAATCTTTCAAAGACGTCTACGGCAGGTCCCGAAACTGATACCTGTAATGAAATGAAAATATTTATACAGGGTGGTTCACTTTTATGTGGTAGGACTTTAACATTAGATAGAAAAAGATAATCTAAAATGAAAATTTTATATCAACATATATCGGGGAAAGCTTAGTTTCCGAGATACAGGGCGTTGAAGTGTTGGAAAAAATATGAAGTATTTTTTAGACTGTCCGAACCAGTGGAGATATTTAAACCAAATTTGATGTGTAGTACCACCTTTTTGACTACGATATTTAGTGATAATATGAAGGTCCTGAAATAACCAGTGGTGGAGTTATGGGTTTTCACTATCACTAAATTTAAAAAGTAATTAGTACGGACCTGTCTCACATCAACGTAAATTTTTTTTTCGTAAAGTTCTTTCAATTCTCTACAAAAAGTGTATCTTGACATTTTTTTGTATCTGCCACGGTTGTGTAGTAAATAAATTATTTCGTTTCCATCTCAGCCTTTTTTGCCTAAAAATGTGTTTTCTAAGATTATTGATAAATATCGCAAATAACAGAAATTAATTATGGAACACTTATCGGATTCAGCTATTTTATTTTTAATTTTATGGAAACAATTTTAAAAATAAACTGGCACTTGGTTTGAGGTACATTACTTTATTATCATTTTAACAATTTTATCAAATCTAGTATTATTTCTTAATAATTTTTATAATTCTAAATTTGTACAACATTCAACAATTGTTCAAAATGTGATCCATTCTGTTGCACACATAATTCACTTCGACGCCTAACGGATTGAACAGCATCGATTAAATTGCCATTTCTCAATTCATCGCACGCATTTCTGATACGATCAATAAGTTGTTCCCTTGTTTCTACAGGAGTCGCATAGACTTGTTCTTTTAAAAATCCCCATACGAAGAAGTCCAGAGGTGTTATGTTCGGAGAACGTGGTGGCCAAGCGACCGGTCCCCCTCGTCCGATCCACCTATTTGGAAAGTTATTATTTAACCAGTTCCTCACATTTCGGTGAAAATGTGCAGGACAGCCGTTAAGTTGGAACCAAGCCAACAATCTTAAGTTTAAAGGAATGTCTTCCCACATATTATTATGCTCAGCTACTAAAAACTCCAAAAAATTGTCACCATTCACTCGCTGTGGCAAAAAAAAGGGTCCAAACAGATGATGGTTGTACAGTCCAATCCAAACATTGACACTAAATTCGACCTGAAAATTTCTTGGCCGGATTGCATGTGGGTTTTCTTGTGCCCAAATATGCTGATTATGAAAGTTTACTACTCCACGACGAGTAAAACACGACTCGTCCGTTCATAAAATGTTATTTAAAAATTGTCTATTTCCTTCAATTGACTCCAAAATCCATCGGCAAAACACTAATCTTCTTTCTGCATCGCCGGGCCTTAAACCTTGTACGGGTTGTAGATGATACGCATGCCTGTGATCTCTTTTTAAAGCTCGCAAAATTGCAGACTTTGAAACACGTAGGGCCACTGACACTCTTCTGCTACTTGTTGTAGGATTCCTATCGAATTCACGAAGAATATCATTGTTGCGTCTGACTTGTTGGATATTGTTTTCATTTCCTCGTTCGACGATTCCAGTTCTCAGACCGCGAGTTCTGAATTGCCGGTGCATGTTAACAAACACCGAGGGACGCGGATGGCGCCTATTTGGAAATCGCCTCCGGTAGTCTCTGGCTGCTTCCGCAGAGGTCCCATTTGCAACTCCATAGCAGAAATGGATGTCAGCCTGCTCTTCATTTGTAAATTGGAACGGCATTTTAATTATTAACAAAGACAAACTGCGGCGCTGCTACGTTCATCTACTGGATGACAGATTATTGTATTATTAACTGTCAATAAGATTTTCTTTTCCATGGCACACTTATCTTCACCAGTACGGCGATGCAGAAAGGACATTAGTATTTTGCCGATGGATTTTGTAGTCAAAGGAAATAAGACAATTTTTAAATAACATTTTATGGGCGGAAGAATCATGTTTTACTCGTCGTGGTATAATTTAGAATTCTACAAATTTAGAATTATAAAAATTATTAAGAAATAATACAGATTTGATAAAAATGTTAAAATGATAATAAAGTAATGTACCTCAAACCAAGTGCCAGTTTATTTTTAAAATTGTTTCCATAAAATTAAAAATAAAATAGCAGAATCCGATAAGTGTTCCATAATTAATTTCTGTTATTTGCGATATTTATCAATAATCTTATAAAACACATTTTTAGGCAAAAAAGGCTGAGATGGAAACGAAATAATTTATTTACTACACAACCGTGGCAGATACAAAAAAATGTCAAGATACACTTTTTGTAGAGAATTGAAAGAACTTTACGAAAAAAAAAAATTACGTTGATGTGAGACAGGTCCGTACTAATTACTTTTTAAATTTAGTGATAGTGAAAACCCATAACTCCACCACTGGTTATTTCAGGACCTTCATATTATCACTAAATATCGTAGTCAAAAAGGTGGTACTACACATCAAATTTGGTTTAAATATCTCCACTGGTTCGGACAGTGTAAAAAATACTTCATATTTTTTCCAACACTTCAACGCCCTGTATCTCGGAAACTAAGCTTTCCCCGATATATGTTGATATAAAATTTTCATTTTAGATTATCTTTTTCTATCTAATGTTAAAGTCCTACCACATAAAAGTGAACCACCCTGTATTTTCGGCAAATAGGAGAAGAAAACCCCCAAAAGCTTCCAATTTTGGCTACCCTGTACAGTGTAATTGGTTGAGAGATACCTACATTTGAATTATTAAGTTACATGACAACACGCTAGGGCAAAAACACTTTTACCTTTATTATTGTGGATTCTGATGACTCCCATATGAGAAATTTTTTCTTTAAGTAACGCAGAAGAGATTGCAGGGATGTAATTCAGAGCTTCAATCTTCTAACAGTCATTTGTAGGGTGTGACTTCTTCGTTTTCTTTGCTTTCCAACAGTTTCTTGTACTACTGCTAAATTTCTCCTTCTTCTCGCCAGAGTGGAAAAATCGCTACTTGCCAGTGTTCTATGTGCAATAAAAAGTTTAAATTTAAACCAAATATAGTTGTGGTTTCCATCCTTGTTTCATAAATAACTAATTTATCTGTAATAGCTTCTGCATCTCTTTCTCTGTTTAAGAAGCAGCAATTGTAGCTGACGAAGAGGATTGTATTCCGTCTTCAGCTTGTGCTTCCATTTTTTGAATAGCTCTCTATAATTAAATAAAATTTGTATATACTTAGTACCTACATATCACAGAGAAAAATATATATAAAAAAAACACTATTTCATATGCACTGTGTTTCTTTTCGAGTCAATTCCGTTTTTTACTTTATTAACTGATTTTCAAAATTCTTTTTTCCGCTTGCACTCAAAGAGCTATATTATTTGTTGATGTGCATTTTTTAGCAACGTCGTTGCTTGACCTGCTGCGTTTAAAGAAAGTTCCCAAAAGTGTCTAAGTCATATACTTAGGTATTGTGACTGAAATAGTATATTTCCTAACAAGTGCGGAAAGTGCCACTTTTCCGCACGCGATTGCAGTTGGCTGAACGACGCGTAGCAGAGTTCAGCCAAGAAATCGAGTGTGGAAAAGACACTTTCCGCGAGAGTTAGGAACACTATTTTTTCTACAAGCGTGCGCACGCATTTACTTTTCCGCACGCATTTTAGTTTAGAAAGTGTCACTTTTTCGCACTAGTGCGGAAAAATACTTTTCTAAACTAAAATGCGTGCGGAAAAGTACACTTGTACTTGTAGAAAAAAACTATTTTTGATGTAGTCAAAAATAATGAAATGCATTATATTTTATTTAACATTTTTATACTTATATTAATCTATTTTTGAACATTAAATAAAAAAATATTATCAGACATCACAGCTTTTTTCTTGTAAACTGAGTTTACAAGACCCTGGTTCAATACATTACTTACTGATTTTCTCTGTACAAATAAATATTATTTAATGTTCATTTCTTAATTACTTTTCAATAATTAGTAGATTTTTTAAGAGCAACGTTTTTGTTTGCTTGAAGATAATAGTTTTCCCATTCATGAAACTACATTAATTTATGGATATAGTGTTTAAGTGGCTTACTTACCTATCTTTAGAACCAGATGTGCTCCCAGACGAAGTAACCAACTCCTCAAATGAAATGTTTTGCAACCTGCAGAATTGCTCTGTTATTGTTCTATTATAGTTACTATTATTACTTTAAAAATGCATACTATATCTCACCTGAATTCCGTAGGTCGCTCAGTTAATTTTTGATCAGCTCCAGGTTTAACATACCGGGGACCATTTCCCTTTATAACTATTTCGCATGGATGAAAATGATCCGAACAATTTTCCGGGTCTTTTGGTAAACGCTGGTTCTCATTTAAGCCGACAAGGGAAAACGGAAAACCACACCTTTCTCCTTTCAGAATCCATAAGAAACCTACAAAATATTCCCAATGTTAACAAATTGTTATTTCAAATAACTGCCGAACTAAAAGCACCAAATCAACATAAAGCAAAGGCAGTACTTTGGATATTTATCAGTACTTAGTACCTACTACCACTACCTACTTATCTACGCTACTGAAGAGGGCCAAACATTATGGTGAAAATAGCGAAAATAATACATACCAGTGAAAAGGCGGTTCCGAGTTAAAAGAGTTCAACTTTCCGCACACCTGACACCGGCGCACCATTTTTTAAAGTTTTCATATCACGTTTTTGCAAAAAATACACGTAAAAACCTGAAAATGCTTCAAAATCGAAATATTCCGACTACTAAAAACGTCGCAAACAAATCTTATGACAGCGTCAGGTTTGGTACCCGTCACAATGAAATATGTCTACTGGGAATTAAGGGGCGTTGTCGCTTAATCTCCATAAAATATTATACATAAATTAATAAACAGCATTTAACAAGTTTACCACAAAATATATTAAGCCTACGGCGTTTGCGTTTGCAACAATTATTCTTCGGTTAGCAATGCTTATATGCTCTTCTGTTATTATTAATAGATAAGCTGTAGCCATTTATATCTGCGAAAAGGGGGTTGGGGGACATAACCGAAAATCTGGCAACCACACGCTCTGAGAATGTACAGGGGAACCAAATGAATAGTAGACCAAAAGGATCTCTGACTGCTTTAAAATGTAAATAGTTATATCTCCCCTTGCTTATAAGTCTATGGTTTTAACCCTAATCAGTTGTAGTGGCACAAGGCACAATAAATTATTATTATACCATACACAGTATATGATTGAAACTAAGCCGTTTTTTTTTTATTGAAAATGCACCACAGCATTAATCAGGGCACACCAAAACCCCCACGTACAAAATTTTATGAAAAAATATATAGGGAGTTCCATTCTGCAGAATGTTAAAGTTGAGCAAAATAGGAATTTTAAAGGCCTCTGGCAAGTCAAATGTGCCATGGGATCCCCTCAAAACAGTTAAATGGTTAACAGGACCACTCAAAGTGTTGGTGTGCAAAGATTTGGTACAAAAATATACAGGGTATTTTTCTCTGGGCCATCTCAAAATGCTGTTCCGGAGATATCGACGATGGGAGTCCTTATTGGGACACCCTATATATACAAAATTTTACTTATTGGAGTTCATAATAGTTACGGATCACATCTAACACTGATTTTTTATGACAAACATTACCCAAGTGGGTCACCTAAAATGGACCAACATGAACATCAACATTATGGTGAGACATATAAACATATTTTTTGATGAAACATACGACAAAGCCTTATAAGAAGCTATACCCCCTCCTCCCTCCGTCTAACATTTCTTCTCAACCTGCAGAGTGTTCACAAAAATCAAGAGCCGCAGTGCACACATGAAATCACATCGGCCACCTGATGCTGAGCCTGTGAAGCGGCGGCAGACTGAGAAGGATGCCAACACAACCACTTCTTCTGTATCGTACGATCCCCCTTCAGGATTCCTGTAGGGATTGATCAAAACGTTTATTTCTCTAGATCTCAGAGTGGTTTTAAGCCTTTCCTGAAAATACTCGATGGTTTCCAAAAAAATTTCGAGGCATGAGGCATCTGGAGGCAACTTCTAGAGGTGGAAGAGCTGGCAAGTACACAATATTAAGTAGTAATTAGTGAAGTTACAATAAGTCTAGAATGTTATACTTTAGGTTGAGTGAAAATAAATTTCAATTGATTAATTTCTATCCAATAAGTTTTCTTTTAATTTTTCTTTGCGAAACACTTGCTAACTCTTTCATCTAGTTTTTTTATACATTAATTTCTTTAAACGCATATTGCAACGTAAAATCAAAAACAAAAACTGGCCAAGATAACGGGCAATCATTCGCGATCAACAAGAGTCAGATCAAAAATGCGACGGCATGATTTTTTTCAGAAAAGACATATTAATTTTAGAAACACGTAGGGTAAAAAAGTAGGTGTAGGTGTATCAAAAATCGATCTTTCAATTCATATAAAACATATTTATATTTAATATTTTAAACGGGGTTGTGTTTACTACTTACTGTGGTTTAGACTTTTATTGCACAATGGGTTTACACAGAAACACTGGCAAGTTTTAGTGCCCTATTTCATTTGCTTGGTACAGCACTCTTGATGTAAAATTTCTTTCAGGTTTATAATAGAAATAATCTCAATCGGGAGATATCAGTAACACGCCATTAGTGTCATTTTTCAGTTATGCCATAAGTTATTTTAAAAGGATTAAGCCTAGTTCATACAGTGGCGAATCGCGAATTGTGAATCACGAAAACGATTCTGATTGGATAATTTGGACTGACAATATTCAAGTTAACCAATCAGTCATTTTCACGATTCGCAATTGTATGAATATTAACTAGGCTTTAGTAGCAAATTAATTAATTCCAAAATCACAAAACAAAACAATGATACTCAGGTTCAAAAATTTAAAAGCAACTTTGGTAACAATCAATGTGCGAGGTGTATTGTTATTTAATAAGATAACAAATTCCAAAAGAAATCAAGCCCATAAGAAATACAATAGCGTTGACTGACGTATTAATAAAGGCTGCTCACAGCCGTCATATTTGACAGTTCTATGCCTCACCATTTGATTTTCAGAGACAAATACATTGTTGGCCATTGGCACCATCTATATTCCAGGATATTAAGCTATAGCTGTGAGAAGTCTTATAAATATGTCAGTCAATGACAATAGGATTTAAAAAAACCGGACAAAATTATTTATGGGAAATTTAAAAAGAAATTAAATAAAAAAAGAAACACATGCTGCAATAAGTAATTCGTCTATATATTCCCAGTAGTTATTGGTGTGAATTTAAATAAATAAACTGCAAGGAAAAAACATTTTCTTTTCATTTAGTATATCATGTTAGTGGGATATCTATGGCCTTTCAGTTGTATTACTACTATACGCAACTATCCTGTATATAAGTGAAAATGGTTAACTGTTGTTGTTTTGTGTAACACTGTTCTCCTTTCTATTTCTCAGTGAAGGTTCAAATAAGAATTTTCTATTTGTAAGAAATTGCCATTCCAATTTTGTTTTTTTATTGTTTACTTTAATTAGTCACACTTGGAGCTTTCCAAAAATACCAAATATGTCATATTTTAAGTGAAATTTGCTAAAGATATTGTAGAAAAGGTATAATATCACAAAATGTAAAAGTTTTGCTTTGTAATTCGTATTTCATGATCATAATTCAAATTTCCACTTTCAGATTTTATATTATTAGTATTATAATTAATTACTACCTACAGTAAAAAAAAGTAAGAAGTGACGTTTTTTTTTTGTTAAAAAAATACTATTATTTTTTTGCAGACTTAGCTGGGACAAAAAACCATTACTCCCGCTAAACCAAAAGTGATACGCAACCGTGTTGTGCAGATTTTTTATTCATTTTACTATAGTCTAATGAAAAATTGCAATAAAATCGACATCCTAATTTAAAAACAAATCGTTTATTTGGCGATAACTTTTTTGTTTGAAATTAAACTGTTTTTTTCTCGGCGTCATTCAATTCCTTGGAAAAAACAAAAACTACAAAAGTTTAGTTTTTGAACCACCAATTTATTTAAAAATTACCGAGATAATCGCTCGTAACATCTTAATTGCGACACCCGCCTGTACAAAAGTAAAAATAAAAGGATAAGGATAAAAGATAAAACCAAATATTAAAGAATAATAAATTCACATATTGTTCATATTATCATTATTTATCTAGTTTAATTTAATTGAAACTTATTAAATTTCAGAAGTCAAAAAGTCTAATAAAAAAAAATAATAAAATATATTTGATCTGTGGTCTATAGCACAGTTCATGATTCTTCTTTGTTCTTTTTTTGTATTTTTCAGGTTATGTCATTAATCCTGGCCAGGCATTTATGGCGGCAAATTTAAAATTTCTACATAAATTCCCGGAAACTTTCCGTGAAAGTTTCTCGGGAATGTTTCCGACACTTTCAGGGAAAGTTTCCTATACCTTCAAAGTTTCTTCCCGGAAAGTTTCCAAAAACGGAAACTTTCCCGACTTGGAAAGTTTCCGTTGCCCATCTCTACTTTTCAGTTACATGAAATGTTAAATAATTTTTCAGAAGTATACGAGATATGATACCAAAATTTTTCCTTTTTCAATTATCAAGTCAGTTTTTCTGTACAAACCCCATCAAGATTCAAACTGCAGTATAGTGTTACGGTGTAGCTTGTAACTTTAGTGCCTTCCAATTGTCGAGTGAGACACTACAATATAGACGCCGCCGGCAGCGATGGCAAACGAGTACCATCACGGTATTAAATTAATAGTGCTCAAGGAGTTTCCAAAGAAGATGAGCCGACCACAAGTTCGTTGATGTATTGGATTACCAGTTAGTGGAGTTTGGATTTATGTTTTAACTTCTGGAGGGTACTTGATAGCAAGCGATATAGGATGAAAGGGTCAAGTGGCCATTTCAGGTAAATTATTTTTCAGAAAGAGTTTGAGCATTAGTGCATGAAGACACATTATGTTAGACTTGAAAGTAATTCTGTAAACTCTTAAAAAATACCAGATCTCATTTCATTACCAATCTAGTTTAATACTCAACATTTAGTGGACAGGGCCTCAAAAAGAATGGCAACAATTTAAAGGATTAATACTTTGCTTAAACAATTAAAAATGTGAAGAGTTAGGTCTCAGACAAATAATCTTAATTAAAAGGATAAAATATTAATTTATTTAAAAAGGAGTTTTTGTATTTCGCATTTACTTAAGAGTTAGTCATTATTTTACCTACTTGACATTGTTGTTGAAACACACATATCATTAACGACAATAATTAGACTAGATCAAGTAAAAAAGACAAGAAAATTATGACAAATACCGGGTGCATTTTAAAGTGGTATTTAGTTCATATTTTAAAAGGTGAGTCAAGTGGTTTATCTTCTTTGGAAATTAGTTGCATAAATGACTCCAATGAGCAATAGATCTGAACTCAAAACATTTATAATCAAATATCAAGAAACGGCCATAATTAAATTAATATAAATGAAGTATAATACTTAATAAATAAATAAATACACCAGCAAAAACACTTACTTGTCTGAGTTATGTACTTTAGAAAAATTGTGTGTTAGAGAAATTGCTCAACTCGTGTTTTAAAATATTTTCCTTTTTATATTATTAACACTTATTGGATAAGTTAGAAATTAGAAGAAATCTATATAAAGAGTTATTTTAATATATCGAAAAGAAAAACGAAAACTAATACGCTATAAGAAAAATTAACATTTATACTGTTAAGGAGAATGGTTATATTTAACTTTTTTAGAATATTGTATAAAGCCTATAGTTAAATCGTGTGACTGTACTCTTAATATGTGCCATACAAAGTAATGACTTGAGACAAGTGACTGAGTTTGTTGCTATTTTAACTCAAAAAAGGTGTCTCGGCCCAAGGCTCAGCACCATCTTAACTCTGTGTTGTGATCTTTTTAAAAGTCTATTACTATAAACCTATTATATATTAACTTAATAATATAAATTAAATATTTGTACATGTTATGTATGTATGATATTAGCATAATTTTTAGTAAGTAGACTTGTATAAATAATGTAGGCTCTAGAGGAAGTATACAACACTAAATTGGATGCTGCAAATTCCTTAGTAGTATATGTGAAATGTACCTGACAGCATTTCCATTTCGACAAATTGTAATTATCGCTACCCTCACAATACACAATTCTCAACGGATTGTGCTTCTATAGCATATTTTTTACATACTGCTTACTTCCAGCATCAGTTTAACGTGTTATACTTTTTCATGGGTGCTTCTTTTCATTGTATTCTTTTTGTGGGAGTCCAACCGACGCCAGGCGAGCTTCCCAAACTTTCCATTTTGAAAAATGACAATCTGCATTATTTTTAATTGTGTTGGTGTTGGTTCTCAATGTCACATTACTGTCGCTGCGACGTTAAACCGTAGGTTAAGCGCTTCATGTAGAGATATCACTGTTAAATGTTTCGAGATGAGTCTATGTTTCCTGTAGGTTAATAAGTGTTGCTTGGGACTCGATCTGGCCCACCGGTTGACTCGCCAGACTGGGCCACACACAACTTTAAACTGAAATGTATACAGGGTGATTGCGAAAAGTGGACCATGAAACTTTCTCATTTTCTCGGCTTAAGACACGGATCTATCTTTTTGCACTTTTCGTTGACATTCTGTATATGGGTATAGTCAAGGTATCGGGTGCTCAGATTTGTCAGCAAACTAGTTTTTCAGGACTGAAGGGCATTTCTATGTAATAGATGCCTGGCTGATGGGTTTAAGAAACTTAAAATGTAAAAACGAAAATATATTTATGCATTTAGAAACACTATCCATGTGTCTTATATCTGATAAAATTTGCTCATAAAAAAAGACAGAAATTATAAATTAATTCTAGGTAATATGTTAACATTCCTACAAACTCTAAATCAATTTGTTCAATAGAATGCGTAAAGCAAAAATATTAGTATATGGGCTATATCAAAAACCATATTTAAGAAAGGTATTTCAGTATAATTAATTAAATTTACACTACCCCAATTTCAGACATTACAAATACAGTGTGTGTTGTGTGTCCCCCGATTAGTGTTCAAAGGAGAAAACTTTTATTTTGAACTTTGTCAGAATTGGAACTGAATTGGAATCAACTTCAGTTGAATAACTCATTCTTACAAAAACAATGCCGACACTTATTAGATTTCTGTCTCATAATCTAATAAAATTACTACTTTATACAGGGTGAGTCAGTTTTTTGTAGCAGGATTTTAACAGGTGATAGATGTTCAAAAAATAGCCGCACTTTTTCGTATAAACTATATCTTTTTAAGGCTTCATAAAAAAGTTACAGGGTGTTAAAGTTGTAACAAATATGTGGACTTTATCGAAGATTTACGAAACTAGTTAGACTATTTAAGTAATATTTGGTATACGTTATAACAACATGGGTTAGCATAAAACCTGTTAATATCGAACATCTTGCACAACCAGTGGCAGAGAAGTTGGTAATTGGTAAAATTATTTTTAGAAAAAAAAAATTAATCACCTTGTATTGTAATAAAAGGTATTAAAATTTGTTCTTTGTATTATTTCGGGGTATTTCGGAAAAAATAACTAAAAAATTTGCCCCATAAGTAAGACACAAAATGAAAAAACTTGTTTCTTACTTTAAATAAAGTAACTTTTTCCAATAAACTAACCCATTCAAGGTTTTACTTTTCAAGATACTGAGCGTAACATTAATTGTATCTTAAATGTTTTAGACCCTGTAACTTCAAAAGTATAGCCTTAAGTAGGTAAATTTATTGGAAAAAGTTTTTTTATTTAAAGTAGCAAACACATTATTTCTACTTTAAGTGTTACTTATGGAGCAAATTTTTAGATAATTTTTCAGAAATACCCCGAAATAATACAAAAAATTAAATTTGCCATTATACTATAACACATGCGAACAAATACCAAGGGGACATTTTTGTCTGCAATTAAAATCCACATAAAAAATTCAATACCTTTTATTACAATACAAGGTGATTCATTTTTTTTTTCTAAAAACAATTTTACCAATTACCCACTTCTCCCCCACTGGTTGTGCAATATGTTCGACATTTTCAGGTTTTATGCTAACCCATGCCATTATAATGTATACCAAATATGACTTAAATATCCTAACTAGTTTGGTAAATATTCGATAAAGTCCAGATATTTTTTCCAACTTTAACACTTTGTAACTTTTCTATGAAGCCTTAAAAAGATATAGTTTATACAAAAACGTGTGGTTATTTTTCGAAGGTCTATCACCTGTTAAAGTCCTGCTACAAAAAACTGACTCACCCTGTATAAGCGAACTTGTTATTTTCTTATTTTAATTGAAAGTTAATCATTATAAAATATTTGAAACATGATTGCATCTTATTCAAATAATTATTAATTATAATTAATTTTAAACGTGCTGAGATATGAACCAACTTTGATGAGATCCAACAAATTAAACACACCTGTCATTCTAAGAAACCATATACATATTTTAAACAACCATAACGACATAAAACTATTGAAATCCATATTATTTTTTGAGAAATAATTAAAGGGAGGCATATGGCTTTGGAGTTCCTTTGGCACAATAGTAGTTGATTGCTATAATCTATAAAGTAGCTGCTTTCGTAGGTACGTAATATTTACAAGGTAAATTTTTAGTTTGTTATTTTTAAATTTGCCATTTTGAAGTTTCTGTACGGCCTAATAACTAAGACGAAACAAATCTATAAGCATTTAATTGTGATAAAAATAATTTAGATAAAGCGGAGATGCCCCTTGGTCCTCCCCAGTTTTAAACATCTGAGTTGTAAGGAACTTGACACTGTAACGTACATATATTGTAAGTGTATTCAAAGAGAAAACAATCATTAGTATTACACAAATTGTGGGGTTTGTATGAGCATGCTATTTCAAAACAAAATTATACCTACCACCTCGTGGAAATTTTTTGTATTCCCTTCTCAATTTCCATTGCTACTGTATCAATGTGTGCCTGTCCCATAAACCATAGGAAAAAATAATTGTGTCTTGTCAAACACAATATTTTAAAAATGTTAACAAAGCACTTTTTTCTAAAAATGTGCCAACCAGTCGATTAACAAATCTTAGCCGTCATATGTACCATATTTAGCATCGCTTTGTATATTTGTAAATAGCCATAATTAAATGATACTTTCTTGTTACTGTTTAATACTATCAAAATGAAAAAAATGGTTGTTGTAACACACTTTTTATATGTGTTTCCAAAATTATTACTAGATATCTGCCAGAATATTATTGTTTAGTAACCCCTGGAAATTAGTATCTGGGGATGAGTAGTCTTTGTGCCATATTTACCTGCTCTTGTATGTTATATTGTTCAAAAATTAATTTCTGATAGAAATAGCCTAATTCTTACCACCCCGGTTTTTGTCTAATCGTTTTACTTATTTACACAAGGAGTCTTCATTGCTTGTCACTTTTTGCGACATAGAAGTATAACCTTATTCTATGGAATATTATTTGCGACAAATAACTCGCCAAGGTTTTATTGACAACCAGTGGTGGTAATGTGCAGTATTAAAATCCTCAAAAATGGTTATTTGGCAAACACTCATGACATTAACATATACGATTTTTTAACAAATACAGAGCCGTTCCCTACCTGTACCTGATATTTGATCTATTTTTGAATTTAACTTTAAGTATTAGTGGGCCCGTCAAAAAACATGTGATTATACTTGATGAACGATGAATCATTACCTGCAATTATTAACAAGAACTGATTACATGTGCCAAAAACGTAAATATAGCTACAGGAGATATGAAATTCTGAAGTCTGTAGTAGGTTCTATTCATCATTTTAAGTATGATACATGTATTTTAACAGACCAGATGTTTTTGTTTATTTTGGTTGTTACTACATAAATTGCTAGTAGTTTGTGTAGGTGTAAATTGAGTATTTCATTCATGACATTTTCAATAAAACACATATAATGCTCATTTTGTAAAAAAAAAACATGTAAATCTTTCAGATGTCAATAAGCATAGCTCAACCTTCGATATATTTTTTGGAGAAGTCATAGTAATACAATCTGTAGATGTAAAATAACTATGAGTGTCAAATGCAGTGTGTTCAAAGTATAAACTTATTGCAGTTATATTTTCCCATTCCATTGTCATCAAACTAGAGAATGGTGTGCCTAGTCATGAGGATCACATTTACCGACAATCTTTCATTGTGAGAAAAATGAAATTATAAATGCAATAACAAATAATCATAAAAGTATTCAATAGGGTAACAATGTGTTTTTATATTGTGTACTGTGGGGATTTTTGTTGACCACTATGCAAAATTTCAAATATTATTCAAAAGAAAACATACACGCAGTATGCGGCACAACCGAATTGGAAATTAGCGATGATGATGGTATACCTAAGCGTAAGTACAGCAAACATTCTTAACACAGTACTGATTTGTTTCCTCTGTATTTTTGTGCTAAATGTTATTGTTTTTTGTATGTTTTTGGAAGACAAATATTTGTTGAATTCTGTCCAGATGTTTCCCAGGCGTATATTAAAAAGGTGTATATGTATATACTTGTATGCACAATAAAAAATGACGTTGTAATTATTGCAGAAAGTTTATTTTTAACATTCGCACCACGGTTATACCCTCATTTATACAGAATAAAATACCCTGTCGCAGGCTGTCCAAAATCATTTAATACAAACACAAACTTCAAAGAAATTATGAAGTTGAACATAATAGAGATCAATACTTCAACAATGTCAATAAATTGGGACGAAGTGTAAATTTTCTGATTAAAAGTTATACTAATATAATGATCTAAAAACAATTAGACCCTAGACAATAACTATATTTTGATCAATGACCAACCACTATAATTTTAAACATAGGTATACATTTTTACTTACGTGAAACTGTTAACATTATGATATTTGGGTTTGCCAGAGATGACTGGGTCTAATGGACATAAAAAAAATTAAGTGCTTTCTCCTGTTTTATTCTCTATCAACTAGTGCTGCCTTCAGGCTTTTTAAAGCCATCTTCAAAGCACCATCTTTTGTCTTGTTGCCACCAATGAATCCTGTCGCATGGCAAAAAATGCAGTCATTAATCCTTGACACCGAATTTAATTCTTCATCTCTAATACCCCTCCAATCTTTGTGCAAAAACACCCTGAAAACAAAATTGAATTAAAAAATTCTTCCACCGTTTTCATTAAACTTTAATGTACCTGCATATAAAGCTGTCAGGTTGAACTGGTATCCCTTGAACCCTCCACGAATCTCCCTTGTCATGGAAGATACAAAACTTTATTTCTCCGACAATCCCTAATTCTTCCTCAAGCGAAAACAAATGATCCTTCCACGGACACCTGTCTGTCAATAAAATTATTTCTCCACTTTCATGGACTTGCTTCCTTTGCTCTATCGCCTTCTTTACTATTTCCCTTGCTGGCCACCAAACAGTAACAGCCTGAAGATTCAACAATAAAAATGAATTAATGCAAAATATGACATATGCGGTGAATCGGGGCCCACGGAAACTTACGGGCCACCGCGCTCGTTTCGCTCTGCGTCGGTAGACGTCCGAACTTGGCGTGTACGCGCTTGAGATTTTTCCGATTTAGAACTCTTTTAGTTATAGTTATATCTAAAAATAATAATAAACAAAAGGCTTTTATGTGCTTTTGACATATATTTAATAAAATATAAATATATATATACAGCCAAGCCAACCCGATATTATGTTCGTCCTTCTAATCTCTAGCAACCCCAACTTTAAAATTTCAAATGGAACTACCCCCCTTGTGGCGCATCATTTTAAAGCCCTTTTTATTGCGAATACAGTGATGCTTCGTTTTTAGAAATCTGTTGAGATTTGACAGAATCACAAATGCCCGTCACTAATAAGTTTATCTACTACACACGACCAAATTACCTTGTTTTTTATTGAGGTGCTCGATCAGTTTACAAAAAAGTCACAAATGAAAAGGCTGAAGCAAAACAAAAGTTCATATACGAACTCAAACCTGATATCTTTTTAAAATGTGTAACAAAAAGTCACTGTCACAAAAAAAAGTTCCTATTTTTTTCCTATAACCATGAAATCGTTAGTTTTAGCCTGCTATTGAAAGTGGAAACGTATTTTCGAAATGGTTTATTCTATCGCGGAAAGGGTAGAAATTGTTGCAATTTGTCATCGGAATCATGATTGCGCTAAAGCTACAGCACGAATTGCAACAATTTCTAACCTTTCCGCGATAGAGTAACCATTTCAAAAACACGTTTACACTTTCAATAGCAGGCTGAAACTAGCGATTTCGTAGTTACAAGCAAAAATACGAGGACTTTTTTGTGACAGTGACTTTTTGTTATTTTAAAAATATAATATAAGGTGTGAATTCGTATGAACTTCTTTTGTTTGGCTTCAGCACTGATCGACACCTCAATAAAAACTAGGTAATTTGGTCGTGTGTAGTAGATAAAAAACTTATTAGTATTGAGCATTTGTGTAAGAAATTACTACGCATACAGTGGATTGTTAACTTTCCGAATTTTTAAATATATTTCTGTTTTCTAATTTGGGGGGGGGTCTAGTTTTAATTGGGAAACCCTGTATACTTTTCCGGTATAGTTTGATTTGCATCCCGGCACACAGCACCGATCTGGCATTTTTTAAATAGAACCAAAACTCTAGTAGCTCTCTGTCCTGTATCTAAAATATATACACATAAGTTACCTAATACCATTGATTGTCGACGCTAATACATACTAGCACAGACCTATATACTATATAGGTCTGTGATACTATAGTAAAAGGATTGGGCTGATCCCGCACAGACGTGCTGCGGCCGGCACATGGACGTCTACGGTGACATCACAGCGGCGACGGCTCGCTGCGCGGTGGCCCGTAAGTTTCCGTGGGCCCCGGGTGAATGCACCCTGCTTACCTCAAGTACTCTATCTTTAAATTCCGACCCCACTAAATTCACAGCTTTCAAAAACAAACTGTCTGTAGATTCAATATTCGAGGAATTCCATTCAGGATTTAATCTATGCACTCTAGCACTCAGATGGGTGTTTATTCTGTATTTTGGTTTTCCTTCTGAATACATTGGCACTCCTGGAAATATTAATTTATGGTACAAGTGTCTGGTGTTTTATTTATAATTGTTACTTGCACCATACAAAATTTTATCCAACACCTCTTAATAATAGAACAATGGTGACTTTAAGCCAATAATGCAAAATACAAGGTGTCCGCGGTTTTTGTACACAAACTTGAAAAAAAAGTTAATATAAAGATGGGTATATAAACCCTTGGTTTTCAAGATACAGAGTGAAGAAAATAATTATTATAGTTTATTTTCATATCTGGGTCGAAAAGAGATTAGTATTCTGAATGCTCCCGGACTGTTTGGATGATTCCCGTAAATGACAAACGAATTTTGAGTTGAAATATGATCTACGGGGGTTCAGCCCCGGGGCAAGTCTTTAAACTCATCGATTGCTCCATCGAACTTCCATCAAAGCGTTTGTAAAGTCAACATGTTTGATCTGGTGAAATTCATCTGGCCGTTTTTTAACTCGATGCAGTTTCGTCCGATTTCCGATTGCTCAATGCTTTCAACAAAAAAAAGTTGGAAGGTGGGTGTGTTGACAATTTGAGGTTATGTGTTTTTGTTTAAGTGTAAACATTATTTTGATGTGGTCATTCGACTTGCAGTTCCGTTCGACTAAAGTCGAATACTTGCCTACTTTTTGGGTTCGACTAAATTTTAAACGCATGTATGACAAAAAGTAGAAAAATTCTCAATACACCCTCACTCAGGCTAATTCTAGGAGCAGCTACCATGCTTGAAAATGATGTTTTCAAAATTTCGCGAGAACTAACACACCCATGAAGTTTAGTTTCCACATTCCATTTTCTGTCATGGTGACCTGATTGTTATATTTTTAAAAAATTATGATTTTTTGGAACCCCAAAACGCTCACGTTACAAACTAAAATCACTAAAATGTTAATTTGATAAACTGATTTGGTTTACTGGGTGCTTAGAGTGAAGCTTGTGCTTTGAAGGTATGTTTTACATCTTAACAGTGCAACTTGGATAGCCACGTTTTCTTTTCTTTTCAGAATTTTATGGTATTTAACTAAAGCCTTTTGTTGGCTTTTAATTTTTAATTTTGGGTTTTTATGGTTAAAACTTGACTCCACTTAAATTTTCTGGTTGAAGTTTTCCTATGAATTTTGATATTTTTTTAAAAAATATGCTGGGAAGGTAATGTAATTTTCGGTATATGTTGATATTTCATATTTATTTCGGTTTCTAGCTTCACTTTAATGAATTTTCGCTGCTGAAGATGGTTTGAAACATGTACCTACAGTTTTTTAAGAATATGAACTGTTTGTGGAGTTTCGACTGGAAGGTTTTGCTTTATTTAATTTATATTAAAAAAAAACGTGCTAGTTACAGTTACCCCAGCAGGCTGCTGCTGAATCTAAACAAATGGTCCCTCCTTCAGCATACCTGTGGGACTCAAAGGCCTATTGCTTTGACGTCGATTATCTCGAAAACTAACGAAACTTATATTTATAGGTATTTTTTGCTATAAAATATTCTTATACAATTTGTCAACCCACTAGCGAGGCTACAAAATAGTTATTTTTTAGCTTCTTTAGAGAGTTGTCAGTTACCTTAGTTAAAAATCACCATATAGTTATTGTCCTATCATTAGGAGGTGTTGAACAAAAGTAATTTATCCACGACCAACTGAATAACAAGCCTTCCCTTTCCCCTTTTATAATAATGTTGCAACATCACCCCTCACCGAACCCGCAATGATTTTTGATTAGTACACAAATTTTAACCAGGGCTAATAAGTTGAATCACAAGGGTGTGTTTCAATACCGGGTCAGTCCTACAGCTGCACAAACGACTAAGCTTCAAAATGTGGTTGTCCACGCACGGCGTTTTCACCCAGCAGCGCATTTTTATATGTCCCACTTTGAGAGATGGGTAAAATTTAGCCGACTTACACACTAATTTTGGGACAGTCTGGGTGTTTTGAATCAACCTACAACCTAACACACTCTTGGTGGATGCCTATGAAGTTAACATTTGAAAAACAAATCTTGCGGCATTGACTGACCAATTGATATACTACTTACTCGCAGCTATAGTTTCAAGCTCAGTTTCAAGTCCTGGAAAACAGATGGAGCTGCAGGCTAACAATGTATTTTGTCTCCGAAAAGCATATGGTGAGCCAAAAAAATTTAAAACGTGATAGCCGTGAGCAGTCTTTATTAATACGTCAGACAACGAAGGCAACACCATTCTATAGCATTCAATATTGCAACAGTTCATAAAAATCAAAATCTTATTTTACAATTATTAAAAAAACATTACTTAGGTCCCCGAGTTCTTCATAGCCCTTCATACCTAAGCAGTATACGGGATATGAAAAAGGTAGGTAAGGCCTGGGCCTGAGTACATTAATATCTATGTATCAGTAGGGCGAATAATAAATGTAAAATGATTCAAAGTGGCAAAATATGATTTGACAGGATTTATCGCAAGCTTCTGGAGGATGTAGTCTCCTGTCTACTTTATTATCAATGTGTCAATTCTGTAGTCCCATTTATGATTTCCCCGAGGGTTTCCCTGTTCTTGCTGCCACTTTGCTGTGTAGGCCTTAGTCAGTAAAAGATAAATATAAAATTGAATATATTTTTGCCTTTACTCAATGCTTTGGGTCCCACTTTTGGTTTTAGTTATTAAATATTAGGGAAGAATATCATGCAACTTTTGTATTCGCCACATTGCTTCGAAGGCTGCAGAAAAAGCAACACTGGCAGAATAAAGAGAAGGCAATGAAACACTGTCAGTTGGTGCTAGCAGAGCTTAGAACAGCAAAAGAAGAGACAATAACTTGTTTTTACAACAACTGACAGAGTATAAAACACTCTTATTAAACATCCATATGTAGTCATCTCGGCAAATAGCAACCCAAGCAGCATTAAAGTTGCGGTAACTGAGATGGGAACTTTGAATAAGTAGTTATTACGTAATTATTACTTAAAAATCGACTTATTAGTTTTTATTACTTATATTGAGAAAGTATGAGTAATTACGTAGTAATTATTACTACAAGTTGGAACTTTATGGTTTCAGTACTTCTAAGTAGTTTTTGAAGTATCTGGAACGGAATTGTTACCATGCAAAATTACGTTAAAGTCACGTTAACTCTAAAGTTATATTCAATGGTCACAATTACTTTGTTGTGTTACTTGTTTATCACTTTAAAGTTTTCATTACTTTATGGTAACGGTGAAAGTAACTTCTACATCTTAGCGACTTTAGAAATACCCCCGAAGTTACGGAACTATATAGTCATATTTAAAGTGAAATTAACTTTCCCGCTACTCGAGAAAACTACTGTATGGTAAGTTTTACTTCTCACTCCATTTTAAAATTACTAGAAAGTTCCAATTACTACAAAAAATACTTTAAAGTAACTGTCACTTCTATAGGGACCAAAATGGAAACTACATTTAGTTCCTTACAATCGTTTGAAGGATTGGGTCGTTTTTGCGAAGTGATGAAAATGTCAGCCATTAAAAAGAAGAAAAATTATAGACACTCATTCACATTTTATAGAAAATTAAAGCAGCAGTTAGATGAAATGAATCGAAACACGGGCACTTGTCTTCAATAGAAAATTACAAAACGCTTCTCTTGAGTGGCTACAATTTTAAATATTAATATTTCGAATTATGGCACGAAACACACACCGGCTGAAAACAACACTCACTTATAAAATTTATAGGTTAAAGTTCCAAATGGAACCTAGTAGTAGCATTCGGAACTTAAACGAGGCTTCTGGAATTTTGAAGTTCTCTTGTAGTAATTGGGACTTTAGAGTTTAAAATATCTAAAACTAATTTTCGTATTAAAGGTAGGAATTACCTTAAAGTGAAAAAAGTCTAGTTGCCGTTACTACCAGTTAAGTGGCAAAGCCTTCAAACACCCATTTTAAGGTAAATAATACTTAGAAGTAATTACTAAAAATTATGTCATATTTTCTTATAAAATGATAGACGCCATTAATATCAAATGTCAATTTCCTTTGGTACTGAAATAGTTATTTCTTCAAAATTGTATCAAAAAAGAGAAAATTGAGCAAAAATGAACTCGCATAACTTATAGAAATATTAAAAAAGCATTTTTCAACATTTTTAGGTAATTTCGCACATTTTCGTAATTTATTGTCCCGATAAAAGTGTTAAAACATGCATTTTGAGAGGGCGCGTTGTTACTTCTCAATCTATCAACGTCATATTTGACAGAAAATTTTCAATCGTTTTAGTTTCTTGAATCTAGCAACGAGAAATAAATCAGCAAATTAATACCTTTCTTATACCTACCATTATTCATAGATATAAGTTAAAAATAAATATTAGGTACTTCCATTTTCCACGGTTATTGAAAAATGACGGAAGATGCTGGGCTAGAATGCTTTTTAATTATTTAGACAAAGACAAAGCGAGGACGCGAATGTAAAGAAGCAAACAAATCCAACAAAGTAGCGGTGATCACGCTGCTACGTCTCCACCGTTACGTATCTATCACCCTCAAAATGTTCCCCATTTTGGTCGCAGGGACGTAATAGGAACGTAGTAATTACGTTCCTATCAGTAGTAATCACAACTTTAAAGTTGCAAACAAAAGTCGCCGGAACGTAACGGCGACTAAAAATGCTGCTTGGGAAGGACGTTGACAGTTCATTTGACATTCGCCAAATTCCCTAGATTGCCTGAAATGACAGGAAAAATCAGGGACGTACTAGGGCGTATTAAGTAACCTGAAGTTTACTAAAAAGTCACATTGAAACGAAACGACCTATTTTTGTATTGTTTCTGTCTAGATGCCCACACAAACAGCTTTGAAATATTTAGCACTACATATCTGCGTTTTATATATAAAAAAAAAAAGAAATAGAGAGGGATAACGGAGAAACCGATTAATATGGGGTACTCAAAAGTTATCTGTCAAGGCAAAGGTGGACCGACAGGTGCACTATGCAGGACGGTACTTTCAAATTATTTACACATAAAATGACCGTTCTATACAGGGTGGTTCACTTTTATGTGGTAGGACTTTAACATTAGATAGAAAAAGATAATCTAAAATGAAAATTTTATATCAACATATATCGGGGAAAGCTTAGTTTCCGAGATACAGGGCGTTGAAGTGTTGGAAAAAATATGAAGTATTTTTTACACTGTCCGAACCAGTGGAGATATTTAAACCAAATTTGATGTGTAGTACCACCTTTTTGACTACGATATTTAGTGATAATATGAAGGTCCTGAAATAACCAGTGGTGGAGTTATGGGTTTTCACTATCACTAAATTTAAAAAGTAATTAGTACGGACCTGTCTCACATCAACGTAAATTTTTTTTTCGTAAAGTTCTTTCAATTTTCTACAAAAAGTGTATCTTGACATTTTTTTGTATCTGCCACGGTTGTGTAGTAAATAAATTATTTCGTTTCCATCTCAGCCTTTTTTGCCTAAAAATGTGTTTTCTAAGATTATTGATAAATATCGCAAATAACAGAAATTAATTATGGAACACTTATCGGATTCAGCTATTTTATTTTTAATTTTATGGAAACAATTTTAAAAATAAACTGGCACTTGGTTTGAGGTACATTACTTTATTATCATTTTAACATTTTTATCAAATCTGTATTATTTCTTAATAATTTTTATAATTCTAAATTTGTAGAATTCTAAATTATACCACGACGAGTAAAACATGATTCTTCCGCCCATAAAATGTTATTTAAAAATTGTCTTATTTCCTTTGACTACAAAATCCATCGGCAAAATACTAATGTCCTTTCTGCATCGCCGTACTGGTGAAGATAAGTGTGCCATGGAAAAGAAAATCTTATTGACAGTTAATAATACAATAATCTGTCATCCAGTAAATGAAAACAATATCCAACAAGTCAGACGCAACAATGAGATTCTTCGTGAATTCGATAGGAATCCTACAACAAGTAGAAGAAGAGTGTCAGTGGCCCTACGTGTTTCAAAGTCTGCAATTTTGCGAGCTTTAAAACGAGATCACAGGCATGCGTATCATCTACAACCCGTACAAGGTTTAAGGCCCGGCGATGCAGAAAGAAGATTAGTGTTTTGCCGATGGATTTTGGAGTCAATTGAAGGAAATAGACAATTTTTAAATAACATTTTATGGACGGACGAGTCGTGTTTTACTCGTCGTGGAGTAGTAAACTTTCATAATCAGCATATTTGGGCACAAGAAAACCCACATGCAATCCGGCCAAGAAATTTTCAGGTCGAATTTAGTGTCAATGTTTGGATTGGACTGTACAACCATCATCTGTTTGGACCCTTTTTTTTGCCACAGCGAGTGGCCCGTTTGAAGTCACTGGGGTTGGCGTACCTAAGCCCACAAAGCTTCAGATATATAAGGAATAAGCCGACTATTATAGCTTTCAAAACACCTAGTTTAGAAAACTGCGAGCAGAAGAGCTCTACCAGCTCGTTTGCCTCGATAGGTAAAAACACCGTGACATTTTCTTATATCACATTAAATCGCTCTTTACGCTTTAGGTCGCCAAATTAGTTCCTTGAGCTTCACCTTCCAAAGTCCAGAAAGGCAAGTCGAGGAAGGAACAATAGGTCAGGAATCACCAAGTTCATCTCCAAGAGCTGTGAATTATCCTGTTGGAAAACCGCTGGAGGTAAATATTATGATTCTATACACTATTGCTATAACCAAAATTATCAATGTACCCAAGTAATTTACAAATTTTAGACAATAGCTGAAACAGCAGGCTCGAAGGAAATTTTGGTAGAAGAGTGCTTAGATGAGGGTGTAGTCAAATTAACAATATGCCCTAATGTTACAGAGGTGACGGTTGTGTTTGTCAGTTTGGCTTAATATTAAACTGAACGCTAGTGTTTTCCAACTAATCTGAAAAATGTTAGCCAGATATAGCTACAACACCAAAAAATTTCTGGAAAACATATATTTATAAGAAATATAGATTTTATTCTAATACAATCAATTAGACGCCGCACACTAACTTAATTATTTCTATTATCATAACTTCAATAAAACTTAAAAAGATTAAATCGCGTTTTCTGTTGGTCCTTTAAAATATATTTTAAGAAAGCGACTTCTTTGAGATTTGTTGTTTCCATTTGGGCCAAAATTTTTCAGATAAGTTGTGAAACTTCCTTCCTTCCCTTACATAATAAATATAGATAATACCGTTGACTCACGTATTCATAAGACTTCTCACGGCTATAGTTTCATGTCCTGGAAAGTAGATAGCGCCTATGGTCAACCATGTATTTTGCATTGTATTTTGTATCCGGGAAGCGCATGGTGAGCGAGAGAACGGTCAAACATGACAGCCGTGAGCAGTCTTTATTAATACGACAGTCAACGGTAATACTCTAGATACAAACATAGAGAGCAAGAAATATAATTTGTGCAATATGAAATTAACTATATATTTTTGGCCTTTTTTATATATAAAATATTATTTTTCGCTTAAAACTTAGGTACGCTTATCTAACTTTATAACTAGAAACTGAAAGTGCTTACCTATAACATCTAACACGCTCTCTTAAACATTCTAAATATCCCATGTTGCATTTAATATTACTTATTAATCAATCAAATCAAAAGTAGGTACCTAGACCTACCTACTAAACCAAGCTATATCATTTTGAACGAAGAAGTATGCTGTGTATGGCCATTGTATGTATATATGTATGTTAACATAATTTTCAAAATTTCCAGATTTACCTAGACGGTCCATATGGTGCACCATCCAGTCACATATTTAGAGCCCAACATGCCGTTCTCATTGCAACAGGCATTGGAGTTACACCATTTGCTTCGATTTTACAATCCATCATGCACCGGTATTGGAAAGCAAGGCACACTTGTCCAAAATGTAAATTTTCTTGGGCCAGTGAAACACCTGCTAGCGTCATGAATCTCAGAAAGGTTTGAACTGATTCGGAGTGTTTAAAAAAATTTTGAATGATATTTTCCAGGTTGATTTCTTTTGGATTAACAGAAATCAAAGATCATTTGAATGGTTTGTGAACCTTCTCTCTCAATTGGAAATAGAACAAGCGGAGTTGGGGGGTGCCATGGAAAGGTTTTTGGAGATGCACATGTATATCACTAGTGCTCTTCAAAAAACTGATATGAAGGCTGTGGGTTTGCAGCTAGCATTAGATTTGTTACATGAAAAGGTAAATACAACGCACTTCGCATTTAACATTAAAATAAGTAGTAAAGACCAGGACTCAATAAACAGGATATCCACCTTTCAGGAAAAACGAGATTTGATCACAGGTCTAAAGACCAGAACAAATGCTGGTCGTCCAAACTGGGATAAAGTTTTGAAACAGATCAAAGACCAAAGGAAAGGTAAAGTCACAGTTTTCTACTGTGGTCCGCCTCAGCTTGGTAAAATTCTTAGAGTAAAATGTGATGAAAACGGTTTTATATTTAGAAAAGAGACATTTTAATATTTTAATTTTGTTAATATAATTAGTTGATGTTTTATCTATATTAAATTGTTTTGTATAGTATTTATTTTGTTTTCGTGTTTTACATATTTTAGTTAGGTAGCTAATGTGCAATATTTCAGACCTATATATTACTGTATTTAGTGTTACCTTTCACGTGCATATGTCTTTATTATTATATTATAATAGATATTTTGAAGAATACTCGTAATTTAAATGTTCTGAACAAAAGGATCAAAGACAATCTAACCGATAATTACACTGTACCCTGGGCGTAGCTAACAGGGGGGAGGTGAGGGTGCCTCCCTCCAGGTAGCGGCCTCACAGGGGCGCCAAAATAGGAAAAGAGAAAACAATGTTAGACGGTTGGTCGGGCCCTGTTAATCGATGCTGTTCAATCCGTTAGGCGTCGAAGTGAATTATGTGTGCAACAGAATGGATCACATTTTGAACAATTGTTGAATGTTGTACAAATTTAGAATTATAAAAATTATTAAGAAATAATACTAGATTTGATAAAAATGTTAAAATGATAATAAAGTAATGTACCTCAAACCAAGTGCCAGTTTATTTTTAAAATTGTTTCCATAAAATTAAAAATAAAATAGCTGAATCCGATAAGTGTTCCATAATTAATTTCTGTTATTTGCGATATTTATCAATAATCTTAGAAAACACATTTTTAGGCAAAAAAGGCTGAGATGGAAACGAAATAATTTATTTACTACACAACCGTGGCAGATACAAAAAACTGTCAAGATACACTTTTTGTAGAGAATTGAAAGAACTTTACGAAAAAAAATTTACGTTGATGTGAGAAAAGTCCGTACTAATTACTTTTTAAATTTAGTGATAGTGAAAACCCATAACTCCACCACTGGTTATTTCAGGACCTTCATATTATCACTAAATATCGTAGTCAAAAAGGTGGTACTACACATCAAATTTGGTTTAAATATCTCCACTGGTTCGGACAGTGTAAAAAATACTTCATATTTTTTCCAACACTTCAACGCCCTGTAACTCGGAAACTAAGCTTTCCCCGATATATGTTGATATAAAATTTTCATTTTAGATTATCTTTTTCTATCTAATGTTAAAGTCCTACCACATAAAAGTGAACCACCCTGTATAAGTATCTACTTAGAGCTTATATTAAATTTTTGTATAAATACTTTTAATATTTAGTCCATCACTACAAAACAGATGTTTTATATTATATCCGAGTTCATCTCTGTGAAAAAAGGTGGAATCGTACGCAATGGCTGATCCGGCAAGGTTAAAGGCTACATACACCAGAAAGAGTTAACTCCGGGTCTACGATTCTTATGCAGGCAATTTCAATCATATAGGGTGAATGAGCCTGTTAGCCGGACACTACCAGTTTTCGGACATTTTCATTAAAATGTGTTGAGAATAGTTAAATGGCTTGTAATGTTGGTTGTCTAAGCTGCTCTTATTATTTGCCACACCATCTTTTCCTATATTAAAAATCAGGGCCCCCTGGTGGCAGAAAACAAATTTGACAGAACATTTTATTTCCCACCGTTTTCATGGCACGTGGGATGTTTACATTTTTTGTGTTCAAATTGAAGTGATATAGTGCTTGAAAAATAGTAAGTATCGATGTAGATTAGGAATGTATGGTCTCTATTATCGTTTGAGCCTTGATTATATACTATAAAAATAACTAAAATTGCTTAAAACCCAACTTTTTCTTCTCTTTTCAATAAATAATTTACTGTCCGGATAACCGGTATGCAGAAACTCTGAAATCCCTTTTTTCGGACGAGGCGTCCGAAAACCGGTAAATTAATTTTTCTTGTTTCTGTCTTTTTCTGACCTTACGTAAAGCAATATCTCTGTCTCAAAATTTTTAAATAAACGGATTTAATCAAGAATATTTGGTGTCCAGATTTCGGACACCATACAATTTGTTTCATTCCTTACCAAATTTGGTGCCCGAAAAAGGGAATTTTCAGATCCCATTTCTCGGACACACTAAAATATGCGTCCGACAAAGGGCTGGTTTCTCGGACACACTTTTTGATAGCTAAGTAGGTACTAATAGGTATTTTCGTCCTACTTCAGATGCCGTCCAAATCCAAGAAACTTGAAGTTTCGGCCTCAAAAGACAAAGCAAAGACTGGAATAAAAAAATCCAAAAGCAACCAAAAAAGAATTTTTTTTTAAATACTCAGATATTTCTATACAATCTGCAATGATAGCCATAAGAGAAGAGAAAATTTCTGTAAGGACGGCTGCTACGTTGTATGGTGTCCCTAAAAGCACCCTCCACGACAAGGTTCAAGGAAAATCCACAGAAAAAACTGGAAAAACAGGTCCTGAGCCTCGGCTTAGTTTGGATGGAGAAAACAAAATTGCAAATTGGGTCATAAATTTAGCAAAATCTGGATTCCCTATTAAAAAAAAACGACCTATTAGATACAGTTGAAAAAATATTAAAAGACACAAAAAAAGAAGACCTCTTTGAAATATCTTTACGAGAGGCCGAAAGTGTGAATAAAGCGCGAGCAGTTGTGACTGAAGAAAGCATTAGGTTATGGTTTCGGAACTTAAGAAATTACTTAGAAGTCAATAATCTTCTCGATATTATGAAGGATGGTGATAGGATTTTAAATGGAGACGAATCGGGATTCTCCCTTTGTCCAAAATCCGGCAAAGTTTTGGGGCCCAAGGGATGTAAGAACTTCTATCAAATTAAAAAAGGCAACGAGAAAGAAAATTTAACTGTTTTAATATGCTTTACCGCTAGTGGAAAAATATGCCCACCACTGGTTGTATTCCCATATGTACGACCTCCTAGAGCAGTAGTGGAGAGCATCCCTGAATCGTGGGTTTTGGGAAAATCAGACACAGGATGGATGAAAGGAGATGTATTTTACGAATATATCGTAAATGATTTTAATAAATGGGTCTCTGATAACAACATTAAGAGGCCTATTATACTTTTTATTGATGGACACAAGTCACACATGACAATGGCATTAAGCGAAGCTTGTGAAAGAAACGGTATAATTCTTTATGCTCTCCCCCCTAACACTACACACATTTTGCAACCCGCGGATGTGAGTGTATTTCGGCCACTCAAAGAAGGATGGAGAAATACTGTCAGAAAATGGCAAAATATGACTGAAAATGTCAACAGTTCAGTTACCAAAACAAATTTTTGCAAAGTGTTTAATATGACTCTAAATGAAACCAACATGGTGAATTATATCAAGAACGGGTTTCGAAAATGCGGACTGTTTCCTCTAAATGAGGACAACGTGGATTATTCAAAATGCGTAAAAAACACCATCGAAAAAATTACAAAAACACCATTTCCAGAAGCCAAGATTACTTCAGAAGAATGCAAAATTGCAGAAAAAGTTATTAAAAAAATTGAAAATAGCCTTCACAGTTATGGAATAAATGCGAACGTTATCATCACTGAAATTCGTCAGTTAGACCAATCTCAAAATGTTTGCTTAAACACTACCGAACTTCGAAATTTAGGAAAAGATATCAAGGTTGGATCTATAGTAAATTTGGATGATATAACAATACTTGATGTAGAGATGGAAGGTCCTACTCTGATTTGTGATTTTGACGATAATGAATTACCTCATGAATTGCCCTTACACATATTCGAAGAACGTCCACAACTTGATACAGACCATTGTCCAGTTGTGGTTAATGATAATAATAAAGATCGCACGGACGAAGACCTTCCTGATGCCTCATTAAATCACCCAATAAGAAATAATACTTTCAAAAAAAGCACAATAATTATTTCTCACACTGAAACTCCCAATGCAGACACTATAATTAATGATAATGCTGAAATTCCCAATAAAGACACCATTGAAGACACTATCATAAATGATAACGCTGAAAATCCCAATGAAGACACTTTCATGAATGATACCGTTGAAAATCCCAATAAAGACCCCAGTAAAGACACTATCTTGAACGATAACGCTGAAAACCCCAATAAAGACACCAATGATACCAATGAAGATATTATCAAGAACGATAACGCTGAAAATCCCAATGAAGACATCATGAATGATACTGTTGGAATTGAAAATCCTAATAAAGACGCCAATAACACCAATGAAGACACTATCTTGAACGATAACGCTAAAAACCCCAATAAAGACACTAATGATACCAATGAAGACACTATCAAGAACGATAATGCTGAAAATCCCAATGAAGACACTATCATGAATGATACCGTTGAAATTGAAAATCCCAATAAAGATGTCAATGACACCAATAAAGACACTACCATGGATGGTACCATTGAAAAACCCAATAAAGATAGCAAAGAAGACACCATCATAAACGATACCGCTGAAAGTACCAACAAAGACACTAAAGAGAAAAATCATGAGGTTTTAAAGGTTGAAATTGTTGGCAATGGCAATTCAGCAAACTTGAACAAGCTTCCCACTCAAGCAATAAGTGCCTTCGATAAACATCTATCGTATCCAGTGCCTATAAAGCATGCAAAGAATGTGAAAGAAACGCTTCCCAGTGCCATATCCTCAGAGGCATGGAGAAAATATTACAAAGATAAAGATGACGAAAAAAAGAAAAAAATTGAAATAATTCGAAATAGGAAAATAGAGAGAGAAATGAAAAGGAATGAAATGACAAAGAAAAGAACTAAGGAAGAAAAAAGGCCAATACAAAGAAAGAAGAAAATCTTAAAGAAAACAAATAGTGAATCAGAGACAACTAGTAAGACATTAGTAGCGACCTCACACAAATCAATTCGTTGCACCTCATGTTGTGAGATTTTGGAAAGTGATGCTGAAGAAGATGAAGAAAAAAATATTGGGTGTGATTACTGCACACGTTGGTATCACTTAAGATGCACAGAATTTCTTGGCATGGCTTACGAGGAAGCCGCCCAAAAAGACTACCGATGTGACTTTTGTTAATTTTTTTTTGTTCCTTTTAATACTACTACGTACCTAATTAGATAATCACTTACCTAGTTTTTAAACCAAAAATTTTATTTTATTAAGAAAAAACTGTCGTTTAAAAATGCATACCTACATTTTTTGTGTTAGATTTTTTTATATATATTTTGTGCGTATTTTTTAGTTACTTACCTAGTTTTTTTAAACACCAAAGATGTTGTTTTATCAAGTAGGTAGGTACCTACATATTATTATGTAGGTCTTAAGAAAAAATGTTCTCTTAAAAATACCTATTTACCTATATTTTTTTGTGTTACGTATTTTATATATTTTTTGTTTATTTTTAGAATTTGTTTTATTTATATCTGTATTCTATATTAACAAAGGCCTATAAAGCTTATATGTCTGTGGTATTAACTACCAAATAAACTTTTAAACCTAGTGTTTTTTTTTGGGGTAGATAATCGAAATACCTACCTACCTATTTCAAATCAACATTATGCACCAGTGTCCGAAAATAGGGGAAGTGGTGTCCGGTAATGGGTAAGTTGTGTCCGAAAATAGGGGAAGTGGCGTCCGGTAATGGGAAAATTGCGTCCGATAAAGGGCAAAATTGACCACCTTTATATCTTTTTAAAATAAATTTTCTATTTATCATCTCATGTTCAAATCATTTGTAGAAATAATTAATAACATCCTAAAGTATATACTTTTAAACTCAAACAGGCGTCTGTTTGCCTCCACTATGAAATATAGCCTATTTTTTATCCGCAAAATTAAATACGGCCTGGGCATCCCTGATTTAGCAGTTGGTATAAACTAAATTATCAATGTGTCAATTCTGTGGTCCCATTATTCGGCAACACGAGTAGGTAGGTATACTTACCATTATCGATTGCATCTAATTCTTCAACAAATCCTTCATAAATATACAAATACATGTGCTGCAAACAATCAGTGCCCGAGGTAAACTTTTCCTTTTTTAGCATTTCTGATATTACTTCCATACCAAAATGTGCATACACAAGTCCAGCAGAACTAAGCCTAAACATTGAAAAATAAATTAATTGTAGGCAGATCGAAAAAAATCATAGTACTTACTTGATAAATTTATTCTTAGCCACTTCTGGCAGCACCGAGCTCAATGTATGCTCGAATCCTTTTTGATGGTGATCATATCTGTGTGTTTTTTTATCATAGACACCACCAACATCCACAACAATATCACATTGTTCTAAAATCTACATCCTACACTTCGCAAGTGAACAAAATATTTAATGTTCTTACCTTTGGATCCCTCGTTCGAACAATCTCAGCATCTTCATATCGGGGTAGTTGCCTCAACATAAAGCAAGCAAATGCTTCATCGCAATGAAACACGCCGTCGTGAGTCCCAATTTTCCGAATTAAACGCGGATTCTTGTTGTCTGTTGCCATTGTAGTGAATCTTAAAAGAATATAACCTTCCTATTGTTGAAGTAATATTTTACATTATATTATTATTGGACAAATTTATACCCCTTCCAAATTGTTGTGGCTAGGGCAACAGAAACCTTGCACACGCGGCCACCAAAGACCATAAGTTCTTGAAATTCTTCCATGCATCAGTATTCTAACACAGGCGGCTAGCGCCCCGCATTCCACTTTGGCTTTCACATTGTGCGCATGCCCATATCTATTCAATTGCACCTAACCTAACAAATTTGTTTTTGTTTTGATTGCGATAAATTTTGAAGTAGCATATTCAGTGAAAAATACGAGTATCTATATTATTTCAGCGATTATTATTATTTTTCGGTAATAAATGAGGAGCCGGCGCAGCGAGCGAAGCGTGCGCCACCTTTTACAGCGATGGGCGCTGCCGTTTGAAAAAAGAAAGGGGCATATGCCATACCACGCCATACGCCCCCTATGGTGGCAGTCGGCAGCGATGATTTAACGCATGCGCACAATGTGAAAGCCAAAGTGGAATGCGGGGCGCTAGCCCAAGAACGTTAAATCTAGTTTAACGTTCTTGGCGCTAGCCGCTTCTTATTCTAACCATGAACCTAACCTAACCACAACCACTAACCAACAATTTCTGTCTTCTTCTTCTCGTTTTTTGTGGCCTCTGCTCTTCCGAACAAATGAGCGAATATGGGGCCTACGCCACCTTTTCGTTGGGACGGATATATCCCGCTTTTGCTGTTGCTGTGTCCGCCCAACTATTGGTAAGTTAAACTGTTTTGAACACTGATAAAATACATTCTTTTCTCTTCCAATGAAATCCTCTTGTGAGCTTTACATCTTCCACGTCACACTTCGTAGGGGCGGGTATTTCTAGCTTTTGCTGTGTCCGCCTAACTTGGTAACTCGTTATTTCCTTTGAATTCGTTTCCATTACCTTCCTTTACCCTGTCGTTCCGTGTCTCTAACTCCCACCTGCCTTCACATAATCTCTAATATTAACATATATTATACGGCTTTTAGCCAAGTTTGAATATAGTTCGGTGCCCACGGCCGAGGCACACGGCACACGGGAATAGAAGGCTTGAAGCGTTGGGTGAGGATCACATACCTATATATAATACAGGTATGTGGTGAGGATTCTTCAGTCCATTGGCGTAGCTAAGGGGGGGCTGGGGGGGGCTAAGCCCCCCGGTATAAAAATAGCCCCCCTGACAAATTCTAGCGTTTATTTTTATAATTTTTTTGACGTTATTGGTTTACATTAAAAACCTTACTAAGCTGATTTAATTTTGTTGCGTGTTCGTGTTATTGCGTATAGTAATAGACACTGACTAAAACACTAACAAAATAAAACAAACTAAACAGCGGCAACACTGAACACTGGCAACACTGCCGTCACGCACTCACCACGCACCCGACCCGGTCAGTCCGCCACACGCCACACTCACAGAATTAGCATCACTCAGGGACTCTTTAAAATAAGGGGACCCAGCATATCACATAGAAAAAGTGAAGCCTTGAGGAGAAGTTTGTTTTTTGTAGACTCCAAGGAGACCACATAAGTGGGCTGGTACAAGGTTATGTTATATGTCAGTGTGTTCAACTGCCATCAGGTTTTATGTGATAAGATAGTGCCACAGATTCTAAAGGAGGCAAAAAATTTCCCATCATAATTCAAAATTTTTAAGTTTTCTGACTTCCAGATACTCAGATGTGACAATTAAAGAATTTCAACTATACAATAAATTTGTTTCATTTGACAGTTGCCATATTCTCTATTTGTAGACACAACATTGTCAACTCTAATTTTTAGAAATCATGGAAACCATTATTAATTTTTACTAACAATCAAAGTACCGGTTTTATTAATAGATTCTCCAATAAAATGGCATACTTGGCATCACTGATACCATTAGAATGTGAAAAGAATAGGCCTCACTTTGGAAAGTATAATGCTGGGTCCCCTTACTTTAAAGAGTCCCGCCTGGCATCACTGCGAACTGGACGTGACTGCTTACTGTGATTGATATCATTATGTAATACTGCGAAGACGCCAATGTAAGTACATCTATATTTTTACTTATGCAGTATCAGTATACAGGGTGAGTTTTTTCGATGCCCACTATGGGGATCTCGGAAACTAGCAGAGCTAGAACAAAGGTTAAATGGGGAAAGAATTGCAGTTTTGAATGCTCAATCTAATGCCCCTTTTGGATTTTTAAAAAAGTTCATGGCTCACTATATATTTTGAAAAGAGTGATTTTTTGTTATTTCATCAGATCTCTGTAGCACCGTTATTTCTGATTATACAAAAAAACTTTAGAGACAAAAATTGTAGATAATTTTGGGCTTAAAAGGATAATCTAAACCAATTTTTTATGTTGTTTGTGATTTTTTAGATATGACATAAACTTGTGTTTTTTTTTAATGTAAATCATAGTTGGCTGTGGCCTTATAAAATCGGCCATTTTTTTTAGCTTTACAGCCTTGTTTATACAGAGACGTATAAATAAGGATCCGAGCAATAACCCACGATACACAGAAAACGGTATGCCCTCGCGCAGGTGCTGTGACGTAAACGGTGACGCTTAATCGACAAAATCATGGCGTACTTTTATTTTTAAACGGAAATTTGAGTCGTTTTATAGTGAGTTAGGTAAACACATATACATCAAAGTGTTTATATGCGGCGCTCCAGCGCTTTTGCGGGTTACTGAGTCTCATCTCCTTGAGGGGCTTAAGCCCCCCCCAGAGAAAAAAGGCTAGCTACGCCTATGCTTCAGTCAAAGCTTGCAGCTCTCCCCTCCCTTCTGCTGCAATGTCACATACATAAATCCTTTATCTATGGTCACATACTGTCAGGCTCACGTCGAACGCCTTGATCACGCTCTCAAGTCTCAAGTCGAAGCGCACCGAGCCACACGGCTGACGGCACGATAATAATTATCGTGCATATACAGCTAGAAGTCGTCATTATGCAGTTATCTTTTCTTACTATGTAATGTTAAACTCAATACAGTTAAGACAATATACCTATCATCAGTGACTATAGAAAAGAATTCTTTGTATATAGTCAGTGCTATCATCATTTAATTGAAAAAATCGGGGCAGGGACAGCACGTAATTGTAGATGTGTTATATATGGCAGAAAATTTATCTCAAATTTCTGCAAAATATGTCGTTGTTAACAGAAGAAAATTGTTCTTGCGGTGTGTATCCTATATCATCAGTTAATTATGTAAAATGTTTGGCTACATTATTGGCAAACATAATATCTCAATAATTATCGAATGATTCAAAATGATAGAATAATATGGCGCAAAAGGCTGAAAGAAAACTAAAGAAATTAGCGAGTAAGTTATATTTCTTTTAGTCTGCTGTAATCTCCGATCAAATATTTGATCGGAGAATTTTGCTCTCAAAGACAGCTTCAAATTTCTTTAAAATGCGATTTCCGGCGAAACAATATGTTTAATTTCAGAACAAGCTGTTAATACTTGATTTTTAAGGTAATTATAAATAATAAAAACGCAGTTAATATTTTTGCCCAAACTTGCGCAAACGTATAATCTGTTTAATTTATAAATCTCAACTTTATATATACCTTACTTACTAATAAATAATGCAGCTTAAAATTCGCAGTTAATATTTATGCCGTCTTTATTACAACACGAAAATGTATTTTTCTAAAAAACGCCCACACGCGTAGGTATATTTATTTTGTATAAAAAAACAATTCTGGCGTTCATTTATTACCAATATTTTGTGATGGCATTATAAAAATGCGGTTATGAATTTTGTCTAGGTTTCGTTATTTTTTTACCGTAATTTCCCTGGCCTATCAACTCATCGCCCCGGCCTACTTTTTTAAAAAGTGACATGCAAAAAAATATACGATTCTAGTGAAGTGGCGTATCAATTTTCAAAAATTTGTTCTCAATGGCTTAAATAATTCCTTGCCGGGGCCCCGCACTCTCATCCGGCACCCAGCCCCACAAAAGCTTGAGCCGATCCTGAACCCCCCCAAAATTTTCGCTAGATACGGCCCTGGCCGGGACCACAAAAAACTTGTTATCTTTGATGCTGCAATTTCCATAGATAATTTAAAAAATGAATTGGCAAGTTTTGTATTAATTTGGGATTCTCTGAAGTTATCGCGATAGCTGATTCTTATGCGATGTCGGATTCTGCAAATAAGAAGATTCTGATAGATGTTGACATAGTTCCTTTTTTGTACCAATAAACGAGTTTTTTATTAATAAAACTTGAGAAAAATATGTTACAATGTTATTCTAAGGGAGGGGGGTAAAGAAAATGTTTTTTAAAGAAATGCCATATTATTCGCGGTGGGCCTTTTGGGTGCCAATCCGCCCCTGATCATGGCTATACCTATACTTTATTCCTTGTTTATTTTGTTTATGCTGTATGAATGAGATTGCATTATACTTTTTTTTTTGAAGGCGCCGGTAAAATCATGCATACAACCCACCGTCACATAATGCTTTTGTGAGAGATGCGTTTTTAGTTTTAAAAAGGTCAAAATCTCACCTGAAAACATGTCGGAAGCATATTGAGCGTCTGAGGCTCAGCCTTGCTTGTTTTGAAACTAATTTGTTGCATAAATTTTACCTAGTAGTCGAAAAATTATATCCTACCTATAATATCTTGGAATTCTTGCGGAAATTATGAAATATCTATTTTTTCACACAAGTGCAAAATTTCCCCTTTTTGTTGGTTCACTAGGCGGAATTGAGATCCGGCGCTCTCTAAGCATTATTGTACAGGGCGATCCAAACTCGACGCCCCAGGCCTACAGCGGGAACACGAAAACTCAAAATAAAATTTCGAAAAGGGGTTCTTAAATGGGACATACTAAGGTCCAATTTTGACCGAAAATGAGCTTTTTTGATGTTTGGGAAAATGGCCGCTGTGACGTCATCGATATTATTTTAGCACAAACATACTTACCAGTTTTCTCTATATACAGGGTGTAAATGAATAAGAGCGAAATAATTCACGTGGTGAATCTTTGAGTGATTCAAAGACGAACAGTTTATATAAACATAGGCATAAGATACAGGGTGTCAAACTCTTCTTAAAAAAATCGCTTTTTCGTAAATATCTTAATAATGCTTTAGCCGATTTTGTTAAAATTTGGCAGTGTTATTTATGGTAGAAAGAGGCTAATTTAGCCCCTACTAGATTAAAATTATTAAGTACAGTGGCGTCCCGAGGGCACCTTAACCAATAATTTTGTAAACAAAAATGTGCGCCACTGACTTTTTAAAACTTTTATATTTTATTATATTTTATTTTATTCTCGTATCTCGCTTCGTTTTCGAGAAAAAAAATCACTTTATTGCATGTCTCCCGGACAACATAATAAAAAATTAAAACTACCAATTAACAAAAACTAGGGTATACCCGATATTTTTTCCATATTAAGAGTTTATTCTAGCCTTACAAATTGCTATAAAAGGTAATGCTAGCTATTAAAAAATTTTGTTTTATTATAATAATTATTAAAAAAATGTTTGACACCCTGTATTTTGAAAACGAAGCACTAGCGGACCTATGTTTAAATAGACTTTTGGTCTTAGAATCACTCAAAAATTCACCCCTTGAATTTTTTCGCACTTATTTATTTACACCCTGTATATTGAAAGTCATCATTCTCAACAACTTTTGTAGGGAAAGATTTTCTGTAGGTATCTTTTATTGTTCAAAATATACAGTGTCAAATATGTAAAAAAACATGGAATTTTTTCTAATCATTTTTCGAAATCTAAGCTATGGAAAAAATTTATAGTCAGAAATTATTTAAGAGTATGTTAGGGTGCCTTGCGCACCCTTAAATTTATTCAACTGGAATATTTTTAAATTGTTTTGTAACAAACAATAAACTATAATAACAAACAAGTTAGTAATAAGCACAATTCAGAAATTTAAAAAATATACCAGTTGAATAAATTTAAGGGTGCACAAGGCACCCTAACATACCTACTCTTAAATAATTTCTGACTATCAATTGTTTCCATAGCTATCTAGATTTCGAAAAATGATTATAAAATTTCTTGTTTTTTTTACATATTTGACCCTGTATATTTGGAACAATAAAAGATACAGAAAGTCTTTCCCTACAAAAGTTGTTGAGAATGGTAAGGAGTTTCAATATATAGAGAAAAACTGGTATATGTTTCTGGGAAAATAATATCGATGACGTCACAGCGGCCATTTTGCCAAACATCAAAAAAGCTAATTTTCGGTCAAAATTGGACCTTAGTATGTCCTATTTAAGAACCTCTTTTCGAAATTTTATTTTGAGTTTTCGTGTTTCCGCTGTAGGCCTGTGGCGTCGAGTTTGGATCATCCTGTACAGGCGATCCAATGGCGATAATATTTTCGGTGTGGTGACCACGCCCAAATTTTGGCAATTTTAAGCAAATGGGAATATCCTTTTTATCAATAAAAAGTAATAAATTTTGAATGAACAAATACTTAGCTATTATACGTTTTTGTTTAATACTAATATTTTTTGTACATTTTTGGAGGAAAACAATGAAATACACATTTTAAAATTAAAATTAAAAACTCCAAATTTAATTCTACTTTTTTTAAGTTTCCCACAAGAATCCAATAGGTTTTCAAAAACTCTTTTTCACATTTTAATAATAAATAAGGTCATTTACTTTATTATTGCTCATTTTCATTTTGACAATTTTTAACTGACTAAATGACCTTTCATTGTCTATATTTAACTTATCCACAACTAAACTATTGAAAAAATGACAAACAGTCCGGCTTTCTTCTTAAAAATTGCTGCACGGAGCCTTGCAGCTCAGCTGCTAAAATAATTCTGTTTTGGTTTTTGTCGTCGATATATGCCGCCCCTGATTTTTTTATTAATTTGGTTTCGATTCATTGTTGATTGACTTCTATCTATAGCTCACTAGCACAATGGCAGTATAACAAAACAATTTTACTGAATTCTGAATTAACCGACTTGTTAAAGATGTATAGTATAACAGGGCCCGACCAACCGTCTAACATTGTTTTCTCTTTTCCTATTTTGGCGCCCCTGTGAGGCCGCTACCTGGAGGGAGGCACCCTCACCTCCCCCCTGTTAGCTACGCCCAGGGTACAGTGTAATTATCGGTTAGATTGTCTTTGATCCTTTTGTTCAGAACATTTAAATTACGAGTATTCTTCAAAATATCTATTATAATATAATAATAAAGACATATGCACGTGAAAGGTAACACTAAATACAGTAAAATATAGGTCTGAAATATTGCACATTAGCTACCTAACTAAAATATGTAAAACACGAAAACAAAATAAATACTATACAAAACAATTTAATATAGATAAAACATCAACTAATTATATTAACAAAATTAAAATATTAAAATGTCTCTTTTCTAAATATAAAACCGTTTTCATCACATTTTACTCTAAGAATTTTACCAAGCTGAGGCGGACCACAGTAGAAAACTGTGACTTTACCTTTCCTTTGGTCTTTGATCTGTTTCAAAACTTTATCCCAGTTTGGACGACCAGCATTTGTTCTGGTTTTTAGACCTGTGATCAAATCTCGTTTTTCCTGAAAGGTGGATATCCTGTTTATTGAGTCCTGGTCTTTACTACTTATTTTAATGTTAAATGCGAAGTGCGTTGTATTTACCTTTTCATGTAACAAATCTAATGCTAGCTGCAAACCCACAGCCTTCATATCAGTTTTTTGAAGAGCACTAGTGATATACATGTGCATCTCCAAAAACCTTTCCATGGCACCCCCCAACTCCGCTTGTTCTATTTCCAATTGAGAGAGAAGGTTCACAAACCATTCAAATGATCTTTGATTTCTGTTAATCCAAAAGAAATCAACCTGGAAAATATCATTCAAAATTTTTTTAAACACTCCGAATCAGTTCAAACCTTTCTGAGATTCATGACGCTAGCAGGTGTTTCACTGGCCCAAGAAAATTTACATTTTGGACAAGTGTGCCTTGCTTTCCAATACCGGTGCATGATGGATTGTAAAATCGAAGCAAATGGTGTAACTCCAATGCCTGTTGCAATGAGAACGGCATGTTGGGCTCTAAATATGTGACTGGATGGTGCACCATATGGACCGTCTAGGTAAATCTGGAAATTTTGAAAATTATGTTAACATACATATATACATACAATGGCCATACACAGCATACTTCTTCGTTCAAAATGATATAGCTTGGTTTAGTAGGTAGGTCTAGGTACCTACTTTTGATTTGATTGATTAATAAGTAATATTAAATGCAACATGGGATATTTAGAATGTTTAAGAGAGCGTGTTAGATGTTATAGGTAAGCACTTTCAGTTTCTAGTTATAAAGTTAGATAAGCGTAGGTACCTAAGTTTTAAGCGAAAAATAATATTTTATATATAAAAGTTTAAGTTTTATTGAAGTTATGATAATAGAAATAATTAAGTTAGTGTGCGGCGTCTAATTGATTGTATTAGAATAAAATCTATATTTCTTATAAATATATGTTTTCCAGAAATTTTTTGGTGTTGTAGCTATATCTGGCTAACATTTTTCAGATTAGTTGGAAAACACTAGCGTTCAGTTTAATATTAAGCCAAACTGACAAACACAACCGTCACCTCTGTAACATTAGGGCATATTGTTAATTTGACTACACCCTCATCTAAGCACTCTTCTACCAAAATTTCCTTCGAGCCTGCTGTTTCAGCTATTGTCTAAAATTTGTAAATTACTTGGGTACATTGATAATTTTGGTTATAGCAATAGTGTATAGAATCATAATATTTACCTCCAGCGGTTTTCCAACAGGATAATTCACAGCTCTTGGAGATGAACTTGGTGATTCCTGACCTATTGTTCCTTCCTCGACTTGCCTTTCTGGACTTTGGAAGGTGAAGCTCAAGGAACTAATTTGGCGACCTAAAGCGTAAAGAGCGATTTAATGTGATATAAGAAAATGTCACGGTGTTTTTACCTATCGAGGCAAACGAGCTGGTAGAGCTCTTCTGCTCGCAGTTTTCTAAACTAGGTGTTTTGAAAGCTATAATAGTCGGCTTATTCCTCATATATCTGAAGCTTTGGGCCAAGCTCTTGTTTTGTGGGCTTAGGTACGCCAACCCCAGTGACTTCAAACGGGCCCTTCGTATTTGACACTCATTGAAGCTTTTCTCTGATTCAGACCTCATGTAATCTTTTAATCTAGAAAATGGTCCGATAAAAAACGAAAACATTTTTGGGTCTGTTAACATACGCCATCATTCTCTGCCGTTTCTTAGCATTAGACTGCACGTCAGGCATTGATAAAGATTTTTCCAGTGGAGCTCTCTTTGAAAATAAAATCCTTTGCAGTTTGGTCTCAGGAGACATTCGTCTCCCCCTTGCCCCATAACGCTCTAAAACCACTATCAGTCATACACTGGAAGGCAATTAAAATATTTACTTGCCTGCTGAGCTACAAGAAGGCTTCGTTGAATTGTCACCTTCATCTTTTGGCTCACCCTCCTCTTCCTTCTGGAAAGATTCGTTTGAAAATCCAACCAGTTGTATTCCAATCTTTTTCTCCTTGTCGCTGTTTGACAGCGTTCTCTTGATGCTTGTTTGAATTTTTCTTAAGGGGTTTTGATTGTTATTGTTTACAAGTCCATTTGATGCTTTACTCTGCGTGGAAGGCACTGGAACCGGATCGACCTCTCCATTGTGCAGTTTTTCTTGCTCCGTCTCAAAGTATTCGTACAGTTTGTTCGTCCATTGACCAACCCCTCGTATATGGAGCCACATGTAGTCTGAAAAATAAAACACGTAGAATACATAAATAATCTTTGTTAAAAACTGCGTTACCATCTTGTTCCGGAGCACTGCTGATAGTAAAAGGATGCCACTCGTATTTCGCTATAGCAGGGACGTTTACAAAGGCGTAGTCTCCAGGATGAAAATCAAAATGGAATGGTCTTTTTATCACCAAATGCGTAACATTCGATGGAAGAAGCAATCCAGAACTAATGTATGTTTTCCCTCTTTCCGACATTGTCCAAAATACTCTACAAACTCTTTCAACTGCGTAGATTATTCCTGGTACGATGAACCACTTCCAGAAATTTGGTGCGTGGAGGGTCAAAATAATCCAGAACGGGATATACAAAAGGTGAGTCCAGTAAAAAATCTGGAAATATGCTGTAAATATTGAAGGGTATTATATAAAATTGAATGGTACTTGCTTCAAAACTGCCTCCTCTTCGGACAAACGGTTGTGAACATACAAACATCACCAGCAAAATAAAGACGAGAACAACTCCAGTTGGATTTGCCCAACCAGGGACTAAGCCAAACAAATGAGGTTTACTCGTGAAAATCCATTCACCGGCAGTGAAGTTTTTTTCGTTTATAACTGGATCATTTACTACTACAAGTGCTAAAATAAAAAATATATATATTTATGCAATATTATTAAAGAACTATTAACTTACAGAAATTGCAAGAATGCATAATGGTGTGTAAGAAACTGTGGGCAAAAATTAGTATGCCCACAAGCTTGTGGAAATATATATGTTGGTCTAGAGGAAGAATAGAACCATATCCTCGTGTCCTTAAAATAGTTATACATTGCCTTAACATCAAAACTAAGACAAACATACAATTAAAATTGAGACACTGGCCTAAAATATTCAAAAATTTACATTTTTGTTAAAGATTCAGTGAATATTTTGTTGCTTACCGCATGCTCTGGCAAGTATCGTAAACCAGTTAGATTCTCTATACGATATCATTCGGGCAATAAATAGGGCAGTATTTATTAATACTATGAAAGCTAAAAATACTAAATAAACGTAGTTATTCCTCACATAAGGTCTTGTAAGGTGATATGGTCGGTAAGCCAAAATTCTTTTAAAAGTTGATGAAGGGGGAGCTTTTGGTTTTGGCGGGACTAACCATCGATCAATACTAAAAACAAATAATTAATGTACGAAAGGAACCTTGAAAGCTTCTTCCTTCACCTTATCGACAGATTTTCTAGCAAGCCTCCATGTTTGCCTAACTGATTTTTTAAAGCTTCGTAAGTAATTGCACCTCTGTTATTTGCATCTGCATCTTCGAACATGGCAATAGTAAGATCGTCAATTTGGTCTTCACTAAATTTCATTCCATTTTCCTCCATACAAGCACGCATTACGTGCTTCAGTTCTTTGTGTTGAATAAGGCCATCGCCTAGCAGGAAAAAAAAAGATAATCCCTTGAGTACATATTATATCCCACAAGAGACCTAATAATTACCGTCTAAATCGTAGACTTTGAAGAGGAATCGGATTTTATCGTCTGGCGATTGACCAGCGAATTGGTGCATGGCATCCAGAAACTCCTGTAGCGAAATCGTGCCAGAGTCATCTTTGTCGAAGATTTGGAAGACTCTGTCCGTAAAGAAGGGCTAAAGGTAAAACCAAAAGCTTTTAGAGAATTAAAAAAAAATCAAAATAAAACACTAGATAAAACATCCAAGCAAGAATTTTACTTGTAAGTATACTTGTATAAGGGATTGAAAATGCACCTTAATTTTTTGTTAAAATATCGAAAATTTTTTTAACACCAAATAATAATGTAATTTATGATGCAGACTTTTTGTGACACACTATATACTTTTAGGGTAATATCCTTGTTTATACGTCTCTGTATAAATAAGGGTAATATAGATAATACAGGGTACTTAATTATTTCACTCAATGATGCTACCTACTCGTTTACTCTAATGAAAAACTACTCACATTTTTGGAAACCACAATTTTGTTGAACTCTTCTCTCCTAATTTCCTTTTCATTCCCCACTGTCTGTCTAAACAATAGTTCCAGTCGCTCTAAACTCCCCTTGTCGAAACCTGTTGGAGGACTAAAATATGGAAGGTAACAGAATTGTAAAATCTTCACGCTGTAAAGCACATTAATATCGCTGCCACTAATACCAAATTTAATATGCGATCTTCCACGTAATATACCTACACATATTTCCTACATCTGACATGAAGAATGTTCAATTGCCTTAATCCCGACATTAATAGCATGTTTACATGACATAGATGGCACGGAATATAAGGGTAATACATACCGAGTGTTTGTTATCGATGCTAGAAATTCCATTATTTTTTCTGAGCTCACTACGCCTGTAGTATCTTGGTCTATTAGCCTGTACAGTTTGTCGGTTATCTAAAAGAACGAAGTATTATAATAAAGCCGAGTTAAAAATACAAATAGTAACAATTATTATCACTATCTAAACCGAATAACATAAATATAACTAAATATTTACCCCTTTTGCGTTGAAGATCTGGTAAAATTGTTGAGAACTGATGGGCCCATCGCCACATAAACAATAGGCAACACTTTCCAGCTGCTCGGCAAAGTCTATTTGCTTTTCGTTTCTGGAGAAAACAAAAACATTTGTAACATAAAAACGATTTTTTTATATTCTTTGTGTATACAGGTTGATTCGAAAATATGTAGGTAGGTATCTACTGTTTGGTGATAAAGGGTTCTATACTTAACCACATTTAAATTTTCGATGCAGTTTATGAACATTAAAATTTCTGGACGATATTGTGATAGACCAGTGGCGGTACTAGGATTTTAACATAGGAGGGAGCGACGATCAGTGTTCAGCTACTTTAAAACCCACTTTTTCCACAAACAAAACAATTATTAAGTATACACAAATTGTTTTTATTTATTAAATAATAACCCAATAGGGGGGGCTATCCCCCCTTCGGGCCCGTCACTGTGATGGAACCCTCTATGACTAAATAGTTAATACTAATAGAATATTGACCGAAATAATGCCGTAGATATAGGTAGTTAAAATTCGTCAGGTCATAATAAAATAATTGCAAGCTCCAGGCGAAATCTAAAGATCATTTCAAGTACCTAATTTAAAATAAATCATTGACATAGTTTGAAAAACTTACGTTAGTCTCTGCTTGAGAAACTCGATCCAATTGTCTTGCTGGAGGCATTGTGTTCTATCCTGGTCGAACAAGTTGAATAAGTGATCTAGAAATTCCTGAAACAAAGGGAATGCAAGTGAATTAAAAATATATGTACATATATACCTATTCGTCTCATAAGGAAAAAGAAAATTCTAGCAACATAAGAAATAAGATTCAAAAGTTTCAAAATTGTACAAATCCTTCAACTGAGTTTTTGATTTACAATAAGATTTATAAACAATAACAATAATTGTTTGTCATATCTGATACAGTGCTATACGAAAAAGATATTTTGTATAAAATTACTTGCAAACGGGGAGCTACTTAATTTCTTTTTATAAGCTCATTCATTTTATAATAAATCTTGTATGTATTCAGGGGAAATTTCAGGTTTAAGATCTTCGATTAATTAATTCTAAAAACTAATTAATTATTTATTTTAAACAATGTGTCCACGGCAATAGAGAAAAGAAGCAATTGTTTTTATTTGACTGTTATCAAACTGTCCGGTTTCCAGTTATCAAACTCTCAAATAAAAACAATTGCTTCTATTCTCTCCATGGCCTACTCATCAATATCGATTAATGTGAATTTAAACTTAAAGGTAATAATTATTTGTTCCATAAAAGTCAAGAATTTTGCATGTAAGATAGTTTGATGATACTTTAATTTATTATTATTTTGGCATCAGTTTAGAACTGGGAAACGTAATGTAACTAAATTTATACCCCAAATGCTAGACGGTACATCAACTTTGGGACAAACATAACAGAATTTTAAAGCGTAAATATCATTTTCTTTTGAAAAATACCTATTCTTATCGAGTAGTAATAAAAAATTAATAGAATGATAAAGCTAGTGATATAAAATAGTTTTTTAGAAGTTTCGAGTTTTTAAAATTTTCAGAAATTTCATAAATACTAAAAATTGACAAAAAAACTTAATATTTTAGCAGAGCGTTTAAATTTGGTACACTTACGTAGAATTGAAAAACAAACAACTTTTTCAAGTACAACTTGTTGATATTTTAACAACTAAACCCATTTTTGGCGATATATTTTTTAAATGTCATTTTTGACAGATAACGAAAGTCACATGACCACGTTTGAGTAGGTCATTTTTCATCTTTTTTAAAGCAAAAAGTAACCCCAAAATTAAATTTCAAAATAAAACGTTAATTAAAAATTCCCCCCTATGGTGCGGACTTTTTGGAGGACACTGTATAATTAGGAATATATTTTTAGCATTCCAGCTATATGAAAATTCGGCGCTTGAATATTGTTAGAGATAACTATATATGGTTGAAGTTAGGAGAACAAAAGAAACCTAAAAAATTAAAATATACCTACAGGGTTTCTCAAAAATCTGACCAACTGACCACTTCCGGTTTCCAGTCAAAGAGGAGGTCAGACATGAAAACCGACAATTTTTTGTTACTCCCCGCCGTATAGTCATTACTAACATTATGTGTTAAAATTCAACTTCACAAATTTTTTTGGAAAAGGGTATTTTTATAAATAATTTTTTAACATTTTTTTACATCTATTTTGTTTGAACTCCTCGGAAAATTATACACATAGGTTTAGTTTTTGAATCATAAATATATTTTTAAAATTAACGAGAATATCTGGTTTTTGACGTCAACTGGGGACACCCTGTACCTAGAATAAAATTTCTGGGCATTCGACCTTTTTTCATAATGCGTTTCCGAAAAGTAATTAGTATCATGTAAAAAAAAGTAGTTCTGGTCGAATTAACAGGAATTTTAATATATCTTTTTTAACCAATTAGAATCGCTTTTTTAGTTGTAAAAATACAATTTTTACTAAATAAATTAAATATCGACCACCGAGACCACCCATCGATCTACTAAATCAGCATACAGTATCCACTTAATTTACTTAATTGTTATAAGAATTAGTAAGCAGGTACTATAAAGCTGCAAAAACTGTTTAAGCGGCCCGTTCCTTTGTACACGCCGCCGGTCTTGAGAATAATTCAAAATTATCATGTTGTTATCGCGTGTCTTGGAACAATATTTTTCTGCCTCAACGCCGTAAGTGGTATTGAGAAGCGGGCCGCAGAGTTGCAACGTTGCGTGAACCTGAAGTACGTACTTTTTTTAAATTTAATATAGGGGTTTTAAATTATACGAAATATTTCCAGCAGTCAACACCTTAACAACGGGTTCTAGGTCCTTGACCAAGGCTCCTATGACCCACATATTATCAGAAAGGGCCGCTCTTCCGGACTACATACAAAATTGATAGGTATTAACGTTCCGTTTTATTTAATATTTGTGCGTAACTGTGACGAATTATATTCTCTTCTCAACGACAAAGCCATAATAGAAGAGTAATGATCTCGTTTAGATCAACGCTTTCAATGCGCATTAACCTGAGCAGATATAAATTATTTCGCTGGCCGTTTAACGTTCGAACACGAGTGTTTAGTCCGATTTATTTTCCGAGTTGACTAGGCAGATAAACAATATAACAAAGCGCATAACATAACCGCCCGTGGTAATGGAACGTTTCTCCACCCACAGTTCGCCTTGTAAGTTTCTAAATGCATTTTCCTGCGATATGTTTCATCCGGGACCTAGCTAGACATTTAGGTACGATCATTCGGTGTAGATTGCTAGAACTTCGGAAAATAAAGCTGATAATTGTCCACTTTGATACAGTTATTGGCAATGTATACCAATAATATTTTATCCAAATCTGGTATACGTTATCTTTGATGGATATAGAGGCCTCGAACGCGAGAAAAGTTATGTTATTACCCGAAGGAACTAGTGGGAACGATGGCTACAAAAGACAAGGTTTATATGAAAAATTTAATTTACTTTATAAAGTGTTTCTTGAAGCTTGTAGACATAAAGATGAAGAAAATTGAACCACCCCGTAAAAACTATTTCTTGCAAAACATTTCTTCAAAAACGACCAACAAATTATTTTGATAACCAGAAACTACTTGCTAAGATCCCAGCGGAATTATCAACTCGTCTTTTCCTCTCGTAGTATTAACTAGAAAATGAAGATGTATTTTTACCAGTTGATTTACCAACTACTTATAGTTAACTTTAGGTTTAAACACGTCTCTCCTTTTGACAAGTGTGCATAATCGACAGCTTCTTAAATCGGACATGAGACGGACCACATTCGATGAAGATAACGATCGGAACAATTAATTATTTCCAGCGTAGGTGGCCGATGTCATTGGGAACAACGTTTCTTGTATTAACTCCTTTTATTTTCTTTTTACTTAAATATTAAGCCAGGTGATTATATGGTTCGTAATTTATTAAGCCAAGCCTTAATCGCTAGATTCGTGATTTAGATTTAGATGTAATATTAGTTGGTAAAAAATTAACATGCTTGTATTAACGATTTAGATTCTTTGTTTCCAACTTTTATGAGACACTCTGTATATCACGAGTCACAAAAATAGGCTCCGATAATCGCACCATAAAATATTTTGATCTGTCCATATAAGGAGGAAGCATATCGGGCTCAAAGTATTTTACCAAGTTCCACAACCTCTGATTGATCAGCAATAATAAGTGCTGCGATGCCATATAAGTCCGCCTGATGTTTATCTTAGCAAGGACGATAAAAACATATTTTAGGCTCGTGGTAGAATTTCCAGTATAACTACAACTGGTATGTTAATTCTAATAATGCAATACTTCCTTTATTCCTTCTTGTTGATAATTTATTGTTGATGCCGCCCAATTATTTATTTATATACCTACCTAGATTTAATTCACGAAAGCCGTAAACCAAGTTTGATGTTAGTTATCAATAATAATTCATAATTCCACTAGTTTAATTTAACACGTCAGTGGTGATTTGGCAAGTAAAAAACAATTTTTGTTCCGTAAGCTAATACAAGCCCAAAAATTAAGTTTTTATTTTTCAAAGTTAAAAAAAAATCAATTTAAAGTCTCTTGGTTTGCTATTCTCGTGTTTCTATTTCAATGGAGTGGGAATTTCTAATTCTATGGAACTTTTTAAACAATTTTCTTGTCCTGACGTTACTTTATATTAAGTATCGCAAAGGATAATAGTATTGTCATTTTCAGGTGTTTTCAGACAACCTGGGTAACCTAAAAAATGCAGGCGACGTCTCATGGTCTGATCATGTAGATAACGCGCAGATCGGTTTGTTTAGATATTTATTTCATGTCGGTATTAAACATACCTTCGTTAGTGAGTTTTTTAAACAACATAGGTAATATCGGACACATTTCGAAAAATTTTTTTTTTATCAAAAAAATGACATATTAACATATTTTTGCTTAAAATAAACTATACTCTTTGCAGAATAGAATGCATAATAAAATTAAACAAAAAAACTTGAACACAAACTCCACTCGTTAAAAACAAAAGTGGGCCTCTTTTGTAATTTTCTGAAAACGTCGGGTAGTTCGGGTAGTACCGGACATGAATTAGGTAATTCTCCTTACAAATGCCGCATTTATAATAAACCTGATGTTTTTCTGCCCCAGAACAATTTTTATGGGTCCAACCATGGCACTAGATGCATTGTATCTGATTTGCGAACAAGTCTTCACCACAGATGATACACTCCGTTGCTTCTTGTTGCTGTTCAGAGCACATTATCTTTGCTATATTTTTTTGTCCTTTACCTTTTTATTTTTTCCAATGTAATCCTCTAGTTGGTCAATCTTTCCTTTTCCTTTTGTGTTCTTGGGCATTTTTTAAAGTTAATATGAAAATAAGAATGTTCAGTTAAAATTTCAGTGTGTCCGATATCACCCGAAATATGTGTGTCCGATAGTACCCGAACAGCACCGTTGGAAAAAAGTGGCCAACTTATTTTTTACGACCCTCCGATAATTTCCATAAAACCATTTTTATATTCCAAAATAACCAACAAATGTTATATAATATGAACATTTTAAAAGAACTTAACGTTTATATAAAATATAGACTGGTAAATTTTATTGTTTTGGGCAAAAAAATAAAAAATAAAGCACACGACGTGTACCGTTCAAAGCTCGGCCTCGTACTGAACATCATGTGTCTACGGCAATTCTAATAAAGCATTTTTTGACACGCCATCTATTAGGGAAATTGAGAAGATGCTGTTGTCCGATACTACCCACTGTCCGATATTACCCGACTCTCCCCTAATACGATTTTTTTCTCTCTAATATGGTGGTTACGAGGTGAGGTCACTGATATGTTACTAAGCTGCTATCTTGTAAAATATTCATATCCACCAAATTATTCTTTATACTTACTTCAGACTGCATACCTATAGGTATTTACTCCTATATAAGCTGTTTTCTATTAGGTATATTTTTTTGTTTAATTTCTATATGAAGGAGTTATATGCCTGGTATTTTCACTATTCATTTGAGATACATAGAGGAAGGGACCCAAATTTGAGATAGGTGCTTAATTTGAGATAGCTCCTTATATTAACGGATATGTATCAGTATAGGAGGCACTATTTTTTTATAACTAACCTAAAATACTGTTATTAATTGTTTATACTCAAAATTCCTAATTTGAGATACCAAATGGGTTCTGTAATAATTGAGACTATCTTAAATTAGGCACCAAAACAATATTCAGAAGCCAAGAAAAAACACAAGAAATGGGACTCTCATGCTATGGTAGAAGCTGTAAAGGCAGTGCGTAATTGGGACGTCAGTCTGTTTCAAATTAGTCAGCCTGTCTCAAATTAGGCAACCTTTTATTTTAAGCGGCAATTGACCAAAAAAAGTTTAAGTTCAATAATTTGTCTAGATCGCTATTTTAATGTAGCTTCTTTGTATCAATGTTTTGTCAATACAGTAAGCAAGTATTCTAATACATTATTATATTAATAAAGTGAATTTTATTGCGAATTTACAAAAAAAAGTGTCTAAAATTTGGGTCTCTTCCTTTGTTATTTAGATTATGAAGTTGTCGATGGATGCAACAAATTTTGTTCTAACTCGAAAATAAGAGATCCTTGTACTTCTTATTTTTGAGTTAGAACAAAATTTGTTCACTGCAACACAACCTTTTAAACCATTTATAGGATGGCACAATAATTATAATAATTATACTTCTATAGCGGCTTTTCAGGTATGTAGGGGAACGTGGGGGAATATCGACCGCGGGGTAATATCGACCTCATTCAAATCTACGTTGTTTGGCGCCGTAAGATGCCAGCGCCCCCTTCCACCGTTAGTAAGCTTCGGTTCAAAGTGTCAGCCATGTTTAGTTCGGGGATTCCACTCGCCGTGTAGACTGAGTTGTGGAATATCTGGAATTGTTATATTTCTTATAATATTTCCACTGTTTTTGATAAGGTAAGGAGTGATTCGTATTCTATATATTCTCGCCATTATGTTGTTATTAGGTGCAATAGTCGATTAGGTCGCCATGGCCTTAAATTCTGCTGATTATTTTCATGTTTTTCTAATCTGTTTAATTTTGAGATTATCCGTTGGCTTTGGGGTAATGTCGATCAGATCAGTCGATATTACCGGCTTGATCGATATTACCCGCAGCGATAATTGTCACACTTAATTATCTCCTGTAGTATGCTAAATAAATGTGTTTTGAACAATTTCTGTTTTTTTTTTACAATTTGTAATGACCCAGATTTCGAAACCTTAAAATAGCCACAATTTTATATTTGGTCGATATTACCCGCAGTGATGGTCGATATTTCCCTACTGATCGATATTAACCGATTTTTTTACATTATTTTAAAAATGATATTAAAAAGAAAGTATTGCATTTGTATAAAATTTTCAATGTTGGTCTCAAAGAACAGTTCATATACTGGCTCTTGTGAAATTTTCGGGCATTTGTAGCAATAAGTATATTAGAAATTTGCAATAGTTCTTAGATAGTCGATATTTCCCCACGTTTCCCTAGGTACTATAGGTACCTATACTAAAATCGAGAAATCCGTGCGCCTGGCGTAAATAAAACCACGTGTTTAATGACGTTCCGCGATTGGTCTGTAGGCTATAAAACTTCACCCGACTCGGCAACAGGGACGTTACTCGATCGCAAAAGTATAGTTATGCGGTTTTATCTTGTTCTTTTCAGCTATTTAGACACTGCCACAAATAATTTTATCGATGTTTTGAGCCATTTTAATTCAACCAATAATTTTTTTCCGAAATATTTTGATGTAAACAATTATAAAACTAAAATTAAATAAAGGTCGTACCTCAGTGCGGCCCTGGCCAATATCTCAATGCACGTGCTCTTGTTTACGCCAGGCGTAAGACTTGCTCGATTTTAGTATAGTTATTTGATCTTGAAATTTTCTATAAATCAAAAGTCAGTCCATAACCACAATATTTCCTGACGCACATGACCTTTACCACACTTCTCGTTTCAGCTCAGACAATCGCTTACCGACATGTAAAGTGCAAAACGAACACAGGAAAAAAATCGTTCGATCACGACTAGACGAACAAGTACGGTTCGTCTAGATATTGTCCAACTCGTATCACGACATGAACCAGGTGCCCGTTTCCACCTGCTGATTTATTCCGACAGAGGTCATAGGTTTCCGTTGAGCTAAGGTGTTTTGTGGAGGATTTAAAGCTACTTGTGGCGAGATAAACTGTTTCGCTAGCTCGACCTTTGGCGTTCGGTGTATCGTAACAAATCATTGGCTATTTTTATTATCGTAGTATCGTATCGTATTAAATGCATGACTGGAATGATGGAATGTATACAGGGTGTTCATTTTAAGTAGGTCACTCAAAATAGTTCGGCTGATTTTTGTCCGAGAAAATTGGCGGTCGGTGCGATTTATTGCTATTGTGGATTTATATAGCTATTATGGCGAAGCATCCATCCATACCATACCACCTAATTTCCCTAAATTTTTATAGTATAAATACCTCGATAAATACGGAACAAACTGGCAAGTGTGACACATCAAATTAAATGGAACATTTTACTTGATAAAAATGATCATTAAAAGTATTTTCAAATTATTTAATTTTTGCTTAAAAGAGAGTCCAAATTTAGTGATATCTGATTTTTCAAAACTGATACCCATACCATTTTGATTCTGATAGTTCTTGCAAACATTTTCATGTTAGAGTTTTTAGTGTTTCTCATAAAATAAAAAAATTACAACGGTTTAACAATTTTGATTTTTTTTATTTTTAGTCATAATTTTCCTCGTGCTTTTTAGAGGCAGCCATGGACTGAAATTTAGTTGATGATAAAAACTGCCACGGATCGCACCCGCATCACTTTTTTTTTTAAATTAGCCGAGATATTTGAGTGAGCGAGTTAAAATGAACATCCCGTAGATTACCACAAAATATTTTCTGGTTTCATAGAAAATCACTTTCTCTATAAATAAAATGAAATCTATATCCTACCTAAATAAATTAGGTACCTACACATAATATCTAAGGTTTTGCACAAATTGTGGGATTAAAAAAAACTGGGCGGTGATTCAGACGTACCTACCTAAGTTGTTAGAAAATTCTAAATAATGTTATCTGGATCTTTTTTTACACTAAAATAATATCTAACACTAACTTCCATCAGGCTGTGTTTTCTCAAGAATTTCAGGAGTTCATCATTTAGCGAATAAAATCAACAATAGCAATAACCTATAGGAATGTCCTTTAACCTTGACTCTTCCTTAAACCTCTTTGTGTAGTAAAATGTAAATTACCTAAATGTTATAAATAATATATGAATAAAACTAGTTCAATATGATAGATATTTTAATATAAATTTATATTATAAATTTTAGTTACTGTAGATAAAATGAAGTAATATGGCATTGCGAAGATTTTTGTTGAATCATATAACTATATTCTTATGAGAGAGTTTAAAGAAAGTAAGGTATACGATAAAAGTGATATACATCTTAAGTAATTCTTACACCTTAAAATTCACGCTTCCGCTTAATTTATCTACAGGCTTCAATTTATTCACTACAGGGGTCCAGCGCTTGGTCATGAAAAAGGATTAACCAAACGGATACTACGATTTTTTTATTAATTTTACGAAAATCAAAGTAAGGGTAGATACAATTAAAAAAAATATGTTAAATTCAAATAGATCGATTAGGCTTAAACTCAGGCGTGGTGTAGCTTTTAATGACCCTATAAACAAACTCTCTTTCATATTTCAGGAGTAGATTGCTGATATTTGAGTTGGCCATATCAATCATATCATAAGTACTAAGCTAATAAGTACGAAGTAAGTAAGAAATATTATCCACGTCGAATATACTATGGGATATTCGTTGATCTATCAGCACTTACGGTGCCGGTACCTATATATGGGACCTTCTCTGATTGCTACAACAGTAGTTGGAGTCCAGTTCTTCTTCTTTGACCTCAATTAGATGCCTCCCGTTCAGTCTGTGACCAAAACTATAACTTTCATTGGCGGTTCAGTGGTGATCTCGCTTGATGCTCGTGCTCAGACGTAGATACCGGTGTTGAGTCAACCGATCCGCATATATAGCTTTATGTGGGGTGGAAATGTTGGCCTGATGCATGTAGAAATAATCTCATATAGATTTAAAAATATCTGAAAATCTAATTGCTTGTTAAAGGTATGACAATCATCTTCCTCCTAGATGACGTGACAAACACGTTTTCTATACGACGAGATATTATGAGCCTTTGTTCTTTGTCAGTGCTAGTAGGTATGCCAAATTTTTACTGTCAGGTTGTTGATATACACTCTATTCAAACTAAATGCAAGTGGCACGTAAACATTTACCCGATGGAAGCACGTGAACAATTCTGAGAGCTAATACGAGGCAGGACCGCATTAAGGACGATATCTATGAATTTTATAATATAAAATATTAAAATAGTAGGTATGCCCCAGTATTGATAAATTAAAAAAAAACTTTTATGACACACCTACTCATTCACTTACCTCCAAATTTCTACTATTAACACAAATCGTAGCTCCAACAATTAATAAACGGCAAAAGAATTATATTGGAAAAAATAAAGGTCTACTTGCAACTCAATACACCTCTGTAAGAAACAACGACTCGCTGCACTCGCCCGCCGGGCCAGACTTTATTGCTGGCTAGCCAATAGCAAGCCAGTAGGTAAGCGGTCACTTGGGAGGACCCCCTCCACTTTCCTCCTAGGCCCCACCCCGCACGTTTTGACGCACGGATTGACGTTTTGACGCACGGATTGACGTTTTAACGCACGGATTGACGTTTTGACTTACGTTTTGATGCACGGATTGACCTTTTGACGCACGTTTTGGCGTTTTGATGCAGGCTTTGATACACGGATTGACGTTTTGACACACGCTTGAAGTGGGTGGGGCCTAGGAGGAAAGTGGAGGGGGTCCTCCCGAGTGACCCCTTATCTACTCAAGCCGATCACGTGCGTATCACGCTCAAGCCATGCAACAACTTGTGTTTATGTTTCACTTGCGTTTAGTTTGAATAGAGTATATGACGAAAGGGTAAAACTTACAGTCTCAGCTCCACAAACACAGTTCTTTTAATTTTCAACTGTACATATGTTTCGACCCACCTAGGGGGTCATCATCAGCAGGGTGACGTTAAAGTATATTCAAAACTTCCTAGGCATAATCAAGTTTGGTATGCGAGTGTGGAAAATTGATGTATGAAAACATTTATGATAAAACGGCTTCGTAAAACTTCAAAAAACTTTAAAAACCTAAAGGTAATATATAAGACGGCGGAATCCTCAAAATATTATATAGCATTAATCTACATAATATTTTGAGGATAGCATTAATCTACATAATATTTTGAGGATAGCATTAATCTACATAATATTTTGAGGATTCCGCCATCTTATATTACCTTTAGGGTTTTAAAGTTTTTTGAAGTTTTACCAAGCCGTTTTATCATACATACATGTTTTCATACATCAATTTTCCACACTCGCATACCAAACTTGATTATGCCTAGGAAGTTTTGAATATTCTTTAACGTCACACTGCTGATGATGACCCCCTAGGTGGGTCGAAACATATGTACAGTTGAAAATTAAAAGAACTGTGTTTGTGGAGCTGAGACTGTAAGTTTTACCCTTTCGTCATATTATCCTACTCCACTGCAAGACATGGACTATTTCCACAGTTTGAATAGAGTATAGTTCACATTATATAATTCCTTCATTGATTCTCTAAATTCATCTGAAGTTGCACACGCACGCATATTCAATTTACTACTGTAGAATTTACAGCTCTTAAGTTGTCATTCTAGGCTGAACAAAACTTAGCAAGTACTTACCTAAGTTTTTTTTGTATAATGGGGTCATTTCATAAAAAAAAATTTTTCTTTGCGTTTACTTTATCTACTATGCTGACGTCATTTGGACCCTTTACCAATCAGTTTCATAAGTTCGGGCTAAAAAATTTAATAGATTTACTTGTTTTTTTAACACTTATTATTAATAAAAGGTATACAACTGGGGTGTATTAATTATATGGCACACCATTATAACCAGATTGTAGTTTAATTATAGTTTTATGATGTAATTTAAATAGGACATTTTAAAGTAATAAACCCTCCCAGGTAGACGACAAAATAGCCGGCAACATCCCACCACTGTCATTTCGATTGTTTACGTCTTACGTCGTCGGAGTTAACCTCATCGATAGTTGGTGATTTGTTCTTTGTGTTGAGAGTTTTTTCATTTTTTATTATGAAAACTAAACTATGCTTTAACAAAGCCGTCTTCCATGCTGAACACTATTATATTAAGCAGTAACTCACAACAAAACGTAAACGATTATGGCTAGCCAAACGAATAACCAACAAAAACAAACCAACGCAATAAATAGATCACAGCTGTGATTTGACAAAAAGGTGGGCGGGCTGTTTAAATTTGAACCTGACCGTTTTGCGGCGTTGCCGGACCTACAAAAAGTACCTATACTCACTCCGTGGACATTTTTATTTATTTTTCGGCCAAACGGGCCTTCAAAAAAATTTGAAAAAGTATATTTTAGTCAAAGCTATCATCTGAGCTTATCAGAAAAAAACATGAAATGTGCCCATTGTTGATAGACGATAGATCAAATGGATGACGCACGCGCCGGGTAGGCAGGCCCACCTTGCCGGGCACGTAATTCATAAAGTCGAACACCGCGCCGAAGTGGTATACAGCGGGGGTAATTGCTAAAGAACTGCCTGGGTCCACACCGTGCACTTTCACCGTTATCATTGGCCGCCCCGACCGCCTGAGAACGCCCGATACCCGCAACTAGAGCACGAAGGTTCTCAGTCTTGAGCGCACCTTTGGAACGAGTGATGGTACCCAGTAGAAGAGCGTGCTCTGGATCTCGCGGGTGAAGAGATATTATACGTTTTTTTTTTTCGGTTGGAGCTAAAAATATATTACCTTCTTTCTTTAGTCGAGTCATTTCGGCCAAGCACAGAGTACCTAATAATGAGAGGAACTACCTAGGTTGGCCTTAACGGCAATAAGGAGAGTTTCGTGTAATAATTATACAGGGTCTCCTAGTTCTAAATGTCATAAATGAATCTGCTAGTGGAAAATACTCTTCCATGCAAAAAAAGTACATATAGAAACATACCTAGGCTCAAAACGCTTAATAAGAAAGACACAAGGTGTGGAAATCTATCTAAAAAGATAGGTTTTCCTAAATATTTTCCATTTTACATAAAAAGGAATGTTTGAAATTTGTCATAGAATGCTTAAGTTTATGGTGTAAAAGAAAACCGATAGGTTGCACCAGAAAAATCTATTGCTTGGGTACTTTACTTTCAAGGACCTGTACTTTTCCTATTAAGCGTTTTGTCGCATATTCATGCGTGAACTTTTGAACATTATGAGCTTCTTCAAAGTTAGTTTTAGTTATATTCAAAAACAATTTTTTACAATGTGTATTTAGATGCCATTGCAAAGTCCAATAAATAGGTACCTATCTTTCTTATTGAGTGTTTTTGAGCCTATATGTTCATATGAACTTTTTGCATAAAATAAAATGATATTTTCTAGTTGTACCATCTATTTGCGACATTTACACAGGGACACCCGGTACATGTGGTGGTGTTTAGAATAATTTATGGGGTGAGGGGGGGTTCGTCTTAAAAAAGTAATTTGCCACATTGATTTGTTGCAATCTAAAAATACAGTGTGGTCATTTAAGTGTGCAACATATGGGAATTTTTTTTTTATTAATTGCACAGCCAAAATACAGATATTGCCGAAAGCTGATGCATGTTCAATAATAATATTAGGTGCACGTGGAATAGTTGCAAGTTAAACAGCATACGGGGTAGGTCAAAAATGTTGAAATTGTACAAGAGTAAATGACCCTTATTTCAAAAAATTCAGCCTGAGGTTATAAAGAAAAGTTGTTTAGAATTAAAAGCTATGCCTAAATACCTATGAATAAAGAACCCCAGGAAGGAGCAAATTCGGGCTTTACGCTGGACCGGTCCAGTCTCTGCATCTGGCGGCATGCCGTTTCCGGTTTACAAAAGTACCTACTTACCGATGGAATGTTATCCCCCAAACATTTTGTTCTGGTAGTCACGGAGTAGCCGCAGGCTGCGCAGCTAACCATAATAGATCTCCAAAAAGTACTTACCGATGGAATGTTATCCCCCAAACATTTTGTTCTGGTAGTCACGGAGTAGCCGCAGGCTGCGCAGCTAACCATAATAGATCTCCAAAAAGTACTTACCGATGGAATGTTATCCCCCAAACATTTTGTTCTGGTAGTCACGGAGTAGCCGCAGGCTGCGCAGCTAACCATAATAGATCTCCAAAAAGTACTTATCGAAGAACTACACAAATATCTAATAGCACAAACCACCGTGACTACTGTCAAATATAAAAATATTTTGTCAAAATTCAGTCTCCATACAGGGCGATTTCCGTCTCACGTATTTTATAATGCCCATAGAGCTTTGGCTCCTTCCTGGGGTTCTTTATTCATTGCTAAATACCAAAACATAGCTTTCTAAGAAAAAAAATGTCGTCAATTAATTTCCACAGTTCCTTAATAAACATTTAAAATAAAAATTTTGCACCTTAAATGAAAGGTTTTTAATATACACCTTATCATTACTAATGTTTTACCTTGTTCAGAAGAATTTTTGCGAAATTTTAAAGTTTTGTTTAATATCGTTGCAACAAAGTTTGTGGTTCCCTAAAAAATTAAAAATCTAAGTTGATTTTACAAATTTGCTTGAATTTGAACAAAGTTATGCGAAATTGATTTAATTTCGATTGATAGGTATACGAAGTTGTTTAGGGTGAATATTAAAACAATTTTTTTTTTCGGAAATTAATATCTTTCAAAAAAATATTTTTTTGTCTTACGAGGCCATGTTTTGGTATTTAGGCATAACTTTTAATTCTAGACAACTTTTAATTTTAACATTTTGCAGAATTTTCTGAAATAAGGGTACTTTACTCTTGTACAATTTTTATATTTTTTTTACCTACCCTGCTGTATGCTGTTTGACTTGCAACCATTCTATGTGCGCCTAATATGATTATCGAACATGCACCAACTTTAGGGAATATTTGTATTTTCGTTGTGCAATTAATAAAAAAAAATGCAATATGTTGCACACTTAAATGACCACACTGTATAGCAGTTGGAAGCTATATTTATTTAGATCTAATTTAAATTTACTTTTTCTGGAGAAGTATATTTCACATAGGCAAATTATATTCGCAGACTCATAAAACATTTTTTCGAAGACAGTTAAGGTGATCTTAACAAAGTAAATTATTTGAATGTAATTTATTATAATCTCTAATAGAATCCCCTCCTGTAGGCAAGAATAGTTTCTTATACTTGTTCGTTGTTAATGTACAAGAAAATTTTTTAGAACTACTAACTAGCGTTGGGTTATAACGACTATCTTTTTTATTTTTTCGTTCAGCTCATTGATGTGAGTCGTTCACACTGAGTCTTTCAAAATAGACAAGAATATATATCTTCAATTAGATACAGCCGAGCAGTATTTACTAATTGCTTGATAAACATTATTGTTTACCTTATAATAGGCAATAAAGCTTAAATTTGTTAGAGTTTTCGCCCCTCCAAAAAGACGCAAATCCTTATTAAAAAAAAGTTATGTATATAAACAATAAAAAACATTTAGTGTTGATTTATGACAAAAACTAGCAAATAATGATATAACCCCTTGTCCATAGATAGAAATACTAATATTAAACAAAATTAATATTCGTGGTGCTGCTCTAGCAATACGGTAGGTAGGTACCTAATTGTGTTGCATTTACTTTAAATTAATACAATCTTAAATACCTACCTAGTAATACAACTATATACATTTAGTGAAAAGTGAATTTATGTAACACGAACTAGAATGTAATATCGGATGTGGATAGATTATAGCTTTTTTTACGGGGTATTACTGCTGCTCACGAATGAAGATATATGTTGTTAGATACCGAGCCCCATGCTGGCAGAGCAACAATAATCAGTCAGCGTGTTGCTATCTTCAGAGAAGCAGTGCTGTTACCCATAATATATATCGCGGTGGGTTCTGATTTATTCTCTGCCATCTTATCGGTCAAGCATATTACAGATTAATCTTTAATCAACAGAACAGGATCGCATGAAAAATAGTTTTAGAAGAATATACACAAGTATGGCTTTCTAAGTCTATGCATATTAAAATATTTCGACAGGTGATCTTGACACCCAAATAGTAAATATTATGTAGTGTTTCTTAGCGCTAAATAACCGGCAGCGACCAAAGAAAGCATGATAAATTACCAAACATTTACATATTCATTAATTAATTTAAATTAGACGGTCCACAAAAAAAACATTTGTTACAAAATCTCATTTAACGCAACGCTGAAAATCGGGAACGTCAGGTGTCGATTCCAACGCCGTACAAGTGTACACTTAGCCACTCAAATCAAATAAAAAATATTTAAGAACATTTTTTGCATCCTAATTAGGAATAAACTACTTAAAGCACTAACAGCTTCTTAATTTATTAGTGGTCGTCTGGTTCATCATCTGATACGTCGTTCGTTTAGAACTTTTATTTTGGCATTGTTAAGTTACCTTCAACCGATGATCAATGAGGGAAGAATGCATCGCATCTAGGTACTAGATCTAATCTAAAAATGTTGATTGTTGCAACTAATTTTATTCCAATAAATTTAAAATACCCTTTTAAATAAACCTGAAATTAACGACATTCTCAGGATGCTAAATGCAAATACGAGAACGTACATTTCGATCTGAAAGAAAAAAACTAATTAAAATAATTGTTCAATTAATGTCATGACAATCCTAATAATACAAACGTTAGGTAATTGTCCAATAATTGCGAACCGTAATATGATAATGAGATATAAAGACCGCTTTTTAGGAGGCAGACTTGTCATTCATAATACAATATATCTTTTTTGGCAGTTACCAGTAGAATAATATATTTTTGTTCAAAGCATTGAATTGACAAGTAGACGGTAGGAGTGTATGGGGAGAAACTGGCAGACAAACTTGAGTAAGTGAAATAGTAAATAAATCAGCTGATTCTGGCAAAAACCACATAATACAAAATAGGTAAAACATCAAACTATTTGTCCTAACTTCTATTTTTTCTGTCCTATGATTCAAACGAGTTCTGTTTTCGTTGTCAAACGTTATTTTCCTTCTGTCCCAAAAATTATTATATTTATATTTGATTTGAGTTCGTGTCGTGGTGGTAGTTTTGTATAAAACGTCGTTGAGTTTTCTTAGTTGGTGTTTGGTTTAATACTTTTATCAGAGAAAAAATTTAATTTAGCTATGTGGCGATGTTCTCTATGTTGTAGCTGCAGATTACAAAAAAGATGGTCAACTCCTGTTGTGTACTTATTTGGATTTATCAAACGGGGCGGAAAGAAAAAGAATAGTGGGGGTTTCTTTCATTCGTGAGTCTTATTATTAGATATGTAAAGTTTTAAAAAATCTTTGCTAATAACTTTGCAGTTTTCCAAGAGATAAGGTGATATTAGAGACAAGTGGATTGCAGCAATAAAAAGGAAAAATTTTGTACTGTCTACAAGTATTTACTTGCATTTGTAGGCAACATTTTATTGGGAGCGATTTCATATAGTATTTTGAGCAGCGCAAACTTAAAAAGTATGTAATTACTACAGTTTTTTATTTTCCAAGTCATCTTACGATAGAAATTCTATCAAGGGAAAAACTGGCAAAATATTGCGATAATGAACCTAGCTCTTTGTAGTCAAAGATGGAAATTGAGGTTCTGGTCCCTTTAATGAGGCTCTTATTTTTAATTCTTTTTGTTAGATGCCTAAACATTAAAAATTATATAAAAATATGTAAAAGCTTAAATATTTTTAGATGTTTTTCCTATTAAATTGAACTTTAAAATTAATAAATCATTTAGGTAAGATAAGTAATTAAAGTTGAAAATGTACACCTTATCCTAGATATTTTGTCACCTTTATTTTAAAATAAACTTTTATTTTGGAATAAGTATTTTATTTGTCTCCATTTACTTCCAGGTACATAAAATTTCCATGTAATTTTTTTTAATTAATTCACTACTTTTTTTTCAATTTTTACATAATTGTGGTTATATTCAAAATCCTGTTGAAAACATCGAATTGAACTATAGGAAAACATTCCTACAAACAAGTCCCGAATTACGGAATACAGATCATACAATAAAGAGAATAATTACGCAACATGCCCATTAGATTCGCCCATTAATATGCAACATCCCTTTATACATCCTTTGCCTGAATCAGCTGACACGTTCATTACGCGTCCTTGTCTTACTTATTGCCATTTGAAACCTATCTCTCTCTAGAGTTGGCTGCCCCAAACAACAATGAAAATCACACCTGTGCGACTTCCATAGTACTTATCAATTCCATGGTTCAAAGCTATTTAAGATCATTTTAAACAAACATAGAAAACATTTTTATCTTGCTGGGTTTTGTACCATGATGAGGAACACTTGTACTATAGGAATATTACATAATCTAACGTTGTCACAGGACCTATATGTGACATGTGACATTATACCACAGAAAATATATTCAGAACAGAGAGCTCCTTAATGACAGCTTTCAAATGGATTCCAACTTTGAAGCTTAATATTTTCCAGGTGCATTGATATTGAGGTCCACTATTAAATTTTGGCTAATGTACAAATTGAGAAGATTATATTTTGGGAAAATATCATTCGATAAGAAATGCAATCTGCTTATTTTTTGAGTCTGTAGTTGGAGTCCATTTGACAGGTATTGTTAAGGAACTTTCTGTTGTGGAACTATATTTTCTGTGATTATAGATACCACTAAATATCTCGGCATCTTATAATTATTATCAAACCAGCATTAAAATTAGATGTAGTTTTTTTGGCCGGAGGAGAGGTCCTGTTACGGATAAGAACATATTACGAGTGGAAGAGATTAAGGTATAGGGCGAGCCTACATCCACTTCTTTGACCTTTAAGTTATAATGGTTATAGTGAAAAGCGAAGTGTGGTGTGTGGTGTTTGTCTAGAACCACCAGTGGCGTGCCCAGAAATTGTATCTGGGGGGGGGGGTTCGGGGGTTAAGCGAATGGAGGTTTAGGGGAGGGAGAATGGGAGGGAGGGAGAAAAATCTAACACTGGTAGTCAAAAAATATACTAAAAATTAAAAAAAAATATTCTTAAAAATTAACAAAACTGATTTTAATAAACCTACAATCCAAAATCAAGTTTTCGTTTTTTGGATTTGGCCTTGGACTAAGAGTTCCGACTACTACCCGACCTGAAAACATCCCATATAGCATCTAAATTTTTTTGAATATACAAAATAAGTTCCTAATGTGCAAAAAATATTCCCGGATATTTATAAAACATTGTTAAAATATTTTACGAAATATGTTCAGTAAGTGCATAATATAACCAAGATATTTGTTAAGCGCAGATACAAATATATTAGATGAATGTCCAAATGATGTATATTTCCACAATATCTTGTGTAACATATTCCTAACTTAGTGGTTCTTATAAATATTTACAAATTGAACATTTAACTTAAATACATTACAGGCACGTTCACCTTGAGAATGTGCAATTTTGGAATATTGCTGGAACATGTTAAATAGTATATTCACACAGCAAATATCTTATGAATGTTCACAAATGGTTGTATATAAGACATTCACGATATACTTATCTTATCAATGTTCACGAGTGGCGATAACTGGAATATCATGATGTCCCCGAGACTCTAGCTTACACTATTTTTAGCTAATATTTCCAAGTACGTCGATGGCTCAGTTGCTCAGAGCGTTGAACTTGTAAATCGATGGTCGTAGGTTCGAACCCTGCACCCGACGTTAGCGTTTTTTTTTATTTTATAATTTACACGTGAATATTAAATGGATATACATAGAACATACAAAAATGCTTCTGAAGTTTCAAATTAATCTTCAATGAATATTTGTGGATATTTATAATACGTGAAATAGTACCTTCAAAAGGCAAACACCTGAATGTTGCCTGAATGTTCAGATAATGTTTCTACAGTTTTTATGAATATTCCTACAATATGCATGTTCTCTGAAAAAATATTATCAGAATATTCCTCCAATGTAATTTTGCTATATGGCATTAGCCTCGCGACACCGCGGCGAGTTATTTTCCCGAAAACCTGTTTGCCCCGAGTCCCGATTGACCCCAGCGAAGCGTCCCGATTCGTCCCATTTGACGGTACAGATGTATTTGATCATCTGTATTCTGTACCCCTACTCCTGTAGCTACGCCGCAGAAGGAGAACTGTACAGTGCAATTATTATCATTATCCGAATATCCGTTTTTAGACTACAATGTGTGCATTTGTTTTAACTCATAAAAGATAACATTTTTGTTTAATAGAGGAGTTTAGTAGAGTAGTTTTTCGGTTTTTCTTTTGTTCTCCATTTTTTTCTTCACTCTTAGTTTGAAAATTTAACCTGCTTGGGGGGGGGGGGGGGGGTTTGAACCCCCGAAACCCCCCTCATGGGCACGCCACTGAGAACCACCATAAGCGGCTGGGCCTAGTCAGAGAGTGAAATAGGATTATTTATGTGGAAGATTGTTCTCTTGCATATCTGAGAAGGGGGTTAGGTTGAGTTTCCGCTTTCGTGAAGTTTTTCCGAGAGAGTTCCTTGATAAAATCGTTAAATCGTTAATAACTAATAAAATTATAGTACTATAGCACGTAGATGTTTGATTACATCTCACCGCCATGGCCATACTAACATTCTATATAATTGCCCTTCCCTGTTTTAATTATGTGATACAAGGGTCATACATGGCCGTCTGACTCGTCAAGCACCGATTCATAACTACTCCTATAGGTTACTAGCTTAATAATTTTAAAAGTAAATATGTGAGTCCCCGAAACCGCAACACCTGATTGCGAACAGAAGCCCCGCGACCACGAGTCCGACCACACTTTAACTCAGACGTGCTTATCAACCGAGAGCCCATTGTAATGACCTCCCCAATCAACCGCCCGGAATCGGCTATTCCGCCTGTTTTGCATGAAAGCAATAAATCCGCCCGCGGTAATTGGGGACAGCACCGGCTGGGAATGTCCCCGGACGGCGATAAATTGAGATATCCAGCCGTGTAATTGGCGGGACTTAGCGGAACCGAAGCGCCTCTGGTGCATTTCTGGGAAATTAGCCGTGAATGGAATGAAATTTTTGCCATTCTGATTAAGGTGCCATTTTCACACATACCCAAGGGAGCATGATTTTGGTGTTTATTTTTAAAATTATTAGGTTTTTCAAAAAAACATTTAGACAAAGAAACATCCAAATCTGATATGGCTTGCAAAAATAACGTACCTACCTACCTATAGCGTATTTCTTCTTCTGTTCAAATATAAAATTACTAGAAAATACATTGTTTCTGCAAGGATCAGATTTGGCTAGTTTTTTTCCAAATACATGCAATATCTAGATATAATACTTATATAGAGTTTGGAATGCATTTGGTACTTTGAAAAAGTTAATAATTTTAAAAGTACCTAGGATCCTATGAAGTTATATGGTACATTTTACAAGATTGAAATTAGATCATCTCTAACTTAGTAGCTCAGAATGGTAGGTACTAATCAATTAGGAGAATATACACTCACAAACAAAAATATTGCATATTTTATTTTAAGTGATTATTTTTATTTAATTTTTTGTTGTTCAACATTTGTTGTGATTTTTATTGCTAAATGGAGTGTTTTACGTATAGTGCCATTTATTTCGGATAAAATAATGCTCAGATATAGTCTTTATAGCCAAATAGGCAATCGTATTAAAAATTTCAAACATAACATATCATAGTGTGCCTTGGTGACTAATAGCGTCTGCTTTGTTATTTGTTGTTACTGAAATGTCATTCCGAGTGCTTTATTTCTTGTTTCTGTAGTTTCGGTTAGTGAGATGCCACATTTAAGCGAGTTAGATTCTGTTAAAATTGTTACTTTAGCCAATGAGGGTTGTAAACAAGAACATATTGCACGGAGATTGCATATCAATCTATCGACTGTTTCTCGTATAGTTAAACGATACAGTGAGACTGGAGAATACAAAAGGCGACCTGGGCAAGGACGTAAAAGATGTACTACACCAAGAGATGACCAATATTTGAGAATTAAATCTTTGCGAAATCGTGCCCTAACTGCTCCGCATCTGAAAAATGAATTACTAATTACAAGACAAGTCAACGTAAGTGTTAAAACGGTAATAAGAAGACTCAAGGAAGTTGGTTTAAATCCAAAACGTCCTGCCAGAGTTCCTAGGCTTCTCCCACGTCACAAGACTAGATGGTTACAATTTGCAAGAGCCCATGTCAATTGGAATGAACATCAATGGGGAAAAGTCCTTTTTACAGACGAAACGAGAATACAGTTATGGAAGCCCGATGGAGGTGGTCGGGTATACAGAAGGTCTGGGGAACGTTTTACAGAATGCAATTTTGCACAAAACATAAGCTTTGGTGGAGGTTCCATTATGCTTTGGGGAGGAATTAGTTGGGATAATCGTACGGAGCTTATTGAGGTAAATTTAAGAATGAATGCTGACTGGTACATACGCAATATCCTTGAAGAGCATGTTTTACCTTATGCTGGGTTTATTGGATATGGAAATTTTGTGCTAATGCATGATAATGCTCGCGCTCATGCTGCGAGAACAGTAATCCAGTATCTTGAAGATGTCGGAATTGAGGCACTAGAGTGGCCAGCACTGAGTCCTGACGCTAATCCCATAGAACATCTATGGGACATCCTGAAACGGAATATTCGAGCACGAAATCCAGCTCCTACATCAATTGCAGAGTTAAGACTTGCTGCACAGGAAGAATGGAATCGAATTCCACAAGAAACAATTAAAAATATTCTGCGGAGTATGCCTAGGAGGATGCAGGCTATCGCTAGGGCTAGAGGAGGAAATACCAAGTATTAATTTGTTAAGATGTTGGCTTAAATCATTATTATATCGTCGTTATTGTTACCCTTTCTAATTAAATGTTATATCAAAAATCAGACTATTTTACAAGGTTCTCTACGAATCTGTTGCAAAGCTTTAATATGTCATTTATTTTACCACAATTTAAGTAGAACACTCCTGTGTAAGGCATTTAGCAATAAAAAACACAAAAAAATGTTGAACAACAAAAAATTAAATAAAAATAATGACTTAAAATAAAATATGCAATATTTTTGTTTGTGAGTGTATTAAACTATACTATAACCTCTTCATTTTGTATAACTTGAATTTGAAGAATTTTTGTAAGACCTGGCAAATATCATACACTTTGTTCGCTTGTTATAGCTGAGGGAATCACACAGGAGCTTGAATTTTTTAATCTTCTTTAAAATATTTTGAAATTCCTTACATTTTTTATGACTTGTCAAAAACGAATTAACATCACGGCTATAGTTCCATATTCTAAAAAGTAGATGGCGCCTATGGTCAACAATGTATTTTGCAGAGAACTGTCAAACATGACAGCCGTGAGCAGTCTTTATTAATTCGTCAGTCAACGATAGTATCATTTCGGAGACCAATTTTGTAATTTATACAAGATATGGATATGGATGTAGAAAATAGTAGGTAGTTATCAATTACTAATAGCTTTCATGAATTTTTTTCATCAGTAACGTAATAGCAGCATTGGATTCTACGTAAAAAAGTGCTTTAGAAATGTTTTTACAGAAATACAATATTTTCAACCTAAAAAAAGTTGCGGCCACTTTTCGAAAACGCACATAATGTAGGTATATTCGAATGTTTATCATATAAAATGAGCCTGAGACACCGATATCAGGTTTCGTCCATCTCCTTTAAAAATAGAAGTTTCCCTTTAAAAGTGTCCAATTTTATACCACCCTGTACACTGTACAATGTCAAATATGATTTCATATGGATTTTTTTTAAATTTTGATGTTGCCAGTTATTTTTGCTTAAGAAATATTCACAAATGACGTGCTCAAAAGCAATCACCTCATTTTTCTTGCCTGGCATATGGCATTATTTTCTAAAATTTAGAAATTTGTTTTAGAGAAAAGTTGTTCGTCCTTCAATTTTATACCACTATACTACATTTATTTATTAACTTTTTTTTAAACACATTTCATTCAAATGAATGTCAGTAAACCTGTATATAAAATCATTCAATTTTACTACGTTCGCTGTTTTTATTTATGCATTTTCATTATTAAATGATGTCGTTTTCATCCCAGTAGCCACTCGTAGATGGCCCTCTTCCCTCTAAGTTTTTCTGTATTAACGTCAGTCGCCATTGAAATACCTAAAGATTTAAGATGAAGGTAAAAAAAATATATTTTAAAAAGTAATGACGGATGTTTTTATGCTATCTTATACTAATACTAATGCGTAGTGTACAAAAAAATTTTTTTTTCTACACCTCTAAAATCTGCTGAAGGGGTATAAAATTGAAGGAGAACAACTTTTCATATAGGTACCTACAACCTTTTTCCAAATTTTCCAAGTGCTATTTTCAGCATTTTTTGTAATTCCACATTTGACAAATAAAGAAAATAACGTCGTTGTTTTATAATGCAACATTTGATAAAGTTTTTAAGGAAAAACAATTGGCTACATTAAAGTTTTCTTAAACCGAACAATAATAGTTATTTGTGTGCCTACCAAAAGGAACTGAAGTTCAACTTTTTAAAATGAACGTGGATTTTAGCTGCCGAAGCCTGTAGGGACGAGGCAAATAAACCACCACGTGAGTTACAAATAGGAAATTCAGTGGACACATTATAGTTTTCTAAATCGGACAAAAGAAGTTTTATGAGGAAAAATAATTTAAAGAGGGTTACCCATCCATATCCATGTACCGACCGCGTGCGCTGTCGTTGCTTTGCCTCTATATTATAAATCGCTCTACCTAAATCGAGCACGTAGCAGTACAGCGCTACTGATTTCCAGGCGTCCTCTGGCTACTCTCTCGCAGTATAAATAGAAAATATCATTGATGTTCAAACAGACCAAAATAATTATACTGAAAGATTGCGTTGTTATACATATTTGATACCTACCTACATAAAAAAGAGGCCCCTATAGTAATATTTGAAGTGTGATTAGATGAAAACTGAAAAGGCTCGGAAGAAGTGGAAAGGAACATCCCAAGCAGCATTTTTAGTCGCCGTTACGTTCCGGCGACTTTTGTTTGCAACTTTAAAGTTGTGATTACTACTGATAGGGACGTAATTACTACGTTCCTATTACGTCCCTGCGACCAAAATGGGGAACATTTTGAGGGTGATAGATACGTAACGGCGACCACCTAGCAACTTACACCGCTACGACGCGCTTACGTCATGGAGACGTAGCAGCGTGGTCACCGCTACTTTGTTGGATTTGTTTGTTTCTTTACATTCGCGTCCTCGCTTTGTCTTTGTCTAAATAATTAAAAAGTATTCTAGCCCAGCATCTTCCGTCATTTTTCAATATCCGTGGAAAATGGAAGTCCCTAATATTTATTTTTATAACTTATATCTATGAATATGGTAGATATAAGAAAGGTATTAATTTGCTGATTTTTTGACGTTGCTAGATTCAAGAAACTAAAACGATTGAAAATTTTCTGTCAAACATAACATTGATAGATTGAAAAGTAACAACGCGCCCTCTCAAAATGCATGTTTTAACACTTTTTTTTTTCGGGAAGATAAATTACGAAAATGTGCGAAATTACCTAAAAATGCTGAAAAATGCTTTTTTAATATTTCTATAAGTTATACGAGTTCATTTTTGCTCATTTTTCTCTTTTTTGGGACAATTTTGAAGAAATAACTATTTCAGTACCAAAGGAAATTGACATTTGATATTAATGGCGTCTATCATTTTATAAGAAAATATGGAGTAATTTTCAGTAATTACTTCTAAGTATTATTTACGTTAAAATGGGTGTTTGGGGGCTTTGCCACTTAACTGGTAGTAACGGCAATTAGACTTTTTTCACTTTAAGGTAATTCCTACCTTTAGGACGAAAATTAGTTTTATATATTTTAAACTCTAAAGTCCCAATTACTACAAGAGGACTTCAAGGTTCCAGAAGCCTCGTTTAAGTTCCGAATGCTACTACTAGGTTCCATTTGAAACTTTAACCTATAATTTTTATATGAGAGTGTTATTTTCAGCCGGTGTGTTTTGTGCTATATTTCGAAATGTTGATATTTAAAATTGTAGCCACTCAAGAGAAGCGTTTTGTAATTTTGTATTGAAGACAGGTGCTCGTGTTTCGATTCGTTTCATCCAACTGCTGCTTTAATTTTCTATAAAATGTGAATGTGTGTCTATAATTTTTCTTCTTTCTAATGGCTGACATTTTCATCACTTCGCAAAAACTACCGAATCCTTCAAACGATTGTAAGGAACTAAATGCAGTTTCCATTTTGGTCCCTATAGAAGTGACAGTTACTTTAAAGTATTTTTTTGTAGTAATTGGAACTTTCTAGTAATTTTAAAATGGAGTGGGAAGTAAAACTTACCATACAGTAGTTTTCTCGAGTAGCGGAAAAGTTAATTCCACTTTAAATATGACTATATAGTTCCGTAACTTTGGAGGTATTTCTAAAGTCGCTAAGATGTAGAAGTTACTTTCACCGTTACCATAAAGTAATAAAAATTTTAAAGTGATAAACAAGTAACACAACAAAGTAATTGCGACCATTGAATATAACTTTAGAGTTAACGTGACTTTAATGTAATTTTGCATAGTAGCAATTCCGTTCCAGATACTTCAAAAACTACTTAGAAGTACTGAAACCATAAAGTTCCAACTTGTAGTAATAATTACTACAGAATTACTCATACTTTCTAAATATAAGTAATAAAAACTAATAAGTCGATTTTTAAGTAATAATTACGTAATAAATACTTATTCAAAGTTCCCATCTCAGTTACCGCAACTTTAATGCTGCTTGGGATGTTACAGAAGCAACAAATCTACTGGTCTTTAAACAAAACAACGAAGAGATCAGTCAGCCTATTGTCGACATACCTATACCTACCTATAAAGCTGGTTGTGTAATTATCACTTGTTGAATTAAAAAACGATTTAGTGATTTAGCATGCATGGATAAGCTTTATCTTTGTGAATAACGATATTCCTAATATATTACCTACGCGTATGCTAATGAACAATTTCAACGCCTTAATACAGCATACCAATTTATTATTCAAATATGGCTTGTAGATATTCCGCTCGAATGAAGACGTTTCATATGCGAAATTAAGTGCTAAATTGTGTTACTCTTATTTGCCCCGTTTACATGATCTCGTTTTGAAACCAACACTCAGTTTGCTATGTTCTGGACACCTGAATAATTCAGAGGTATAGAGTTATGTAAATCTCGTCCTGAAGCATTCGATGTGTTTTCTTCTGTTGATCATTTTAACATATTTTCGCTAGAGCCAAACTTTTTTTCAGTACCCGAACCTGTTGATCAGTACCTACCTATACATTTTCAACGTAAACTAATTATTTAGACACGTAGTTAATTATGCAGAACACATGAAACCAGGTGACACAGCAGAAATTTTGGTGTTGGAGCAGGTTCTCTGTAAAAAAGTTTCCGGGCGAGTGGCGGTCCTTAAATTTTGAACATGACAGTAACAAGTCTGAGGCGAGCCATAAACCTTAGCTGATGTTGACTACTTATTAGGTTTTAGTCGCGTGCGTATTGAGATTGCGAGTTACATTTTTATAAAACATATATACCTATAGGTATGTTTTTTATTATTGCAATGCTGGTATCATATTAGTTAATAAAATCGAGAATGATCTTGAAATTGCCCAGTTCGTTTCCACTTCGGACTGAGATCAATCCGTCGTGTCGCCGTTATTATGGTATTTTAAATATTAGATTCCTTTTTTACAATATATATTTATAGCCACTGACTTTTCTTTGTGATATTTTTGTTTTTATTTTAGTATTTACACTTACTTAGAGTTCACGTTTTTAGTTCCATTTTTTTAAATAAATAATATTTTTGTATTTTTATATAATCAATATCCCCCCTGGAAATAAAATCCTGGTTACGGCCCTGCAACTATTTACCTTAGCCGCGTTCCTTTTGCCCCTACCCTGAGAACTTTAGCTCAATTGTTAGCCGAGCCACTCAGTTTGTTTTTTTCCGTCAAAGGGTCATTTTCCCCACCACCACACTGAGCGTGCACTGAACCAATATGCTTGATAGTGAGTGTCCTCGCGAGGATGTGCTTGAAGGGTCAAGGGGGAGGTAAAAAAATCTCACTTTAGCTCACATTCTCATTTGTAAAAGGAACTGCCACAAACTGAGATAAAGTGAGAATTCGAAAAGTGGCAAAAGGAACGCGGCTCTTATTACGATAGCTGTACACGTCAATCTCAGAGAAGGATTGAGAAGCATAGACAAAGGAATTTATTCATTTCTCTATGCTGAGAAGTATGGAAGCATGTCCCATACATTCAGATTTATTTTTAACCGACTTCAAAAAATGAGGAGGTTATCAATTCGGTTGTATGTTTTTTTATTTTTGCTACCTCAGAACTCCGTCATTTATAAACCGATTTGGACAATTCTTTTTTATTTGAAAGGGTATACCTACAGAATGGTCCCATTTAAATTTGAAGAAAAAATTCCACCCTTTAAGGGTGGACAAATAGGGGATGAAATTTCATATTGAACCGATTTCGATGATTCTTTTTTATTAGAAAGGGTGTACCTTAGAGGTGGCTCCATTTAAATTTGAAGAGAAAATTTCACCCTCAAGGGTGGAAAAATAGGGGATGAAAATTCATATTGGACCGATTTCGATGATTCTCTTTTTATTAGAAAGGGATTACTTTAGGAGGGCCCCATTTAAATTTGAAGAAAAAATTACACTAAGGGTGGACAAATAAGGGATGAAATTTTATATTGAACCGATGTCTATTATTATTATTTTTTATTAGAAAAGGAGTACCTTAGAGGTGGCCCCATTTAAATTTGAAGAAAAAATCCCACCTCTAAGGGTGGACAAATAGGGGATGAAATTTCATATTGAACCGATTTCGATGATTCTTTTTTTATCAGAAAAATTTGGATGATTCTTATTTTATTAGAAAGAGGTTACCTTAGGGGTGGTCACATTTAAATTTGAAGAGAAAAATTTCAATCCAAAGTGTGGACAAATTGGGGATGGAATTTAATATTGGACCGATTTCGATAATTCTTAATAATTCACTAAAAATAAGAAATAAAAAAAAATTACAAAAAAATTAAAAATGACTTCAAAAATTTCCGGTATGCACATTCCACTAAAATTTTAGAAATTTTTTTCCCTTTCTAAATTGAGTTATCTTTGGAGTCGGTGACAGTAAGTTATGATGTATGTAGGATATGATGTATTCATATCTAAATAGATTTAAATTCCTTGCCTTGACTGTCACCAAATCCAAAGATAACTCAATTTGGGAGAAAAATATTTCTAAAATTTTAGTTGAAATGTGCATACGGGCAAATTTGTGAAGTCGGTGTTATTTTTTGTTAATTTTTTTTATTTTTAGTGGAGTGTGCGCATACGGGCAAATTTTTGGTTTTAATTTTTTTGTTAAAATTTTTATTATTATTATACACATTACACACGGTAGCTATTAAACCTACTTTTTAATTTTTCTACGTATAGAAGCCCAATAATTTTCTACCTCGCGGGTATAGGACAAAATCTTAACCTATATACGCCAGTAATATGTATTTTTAGTGGAATAAATTCGTTGGTAGGTACAGGTATTAAAATTATATTTTGTTGTGTTTTTAGCATACCACTATCCAATATCCCAATATTTCCTGTAGAGAAATATAATTATGCAACCCACAGTCCTGATATGTTTTTGTTCAACTGTTTGAAGTGTGACCTCTATCTATTCACATCGTTTCGAGTGTAAAGTGTTTTAACCATCTTTTTACAATAATTGCAGAACACTCTATACATCATCCACTTTTTAAAATTACGAAAGGGCGAATTGTTAATGGCTATATGTATGCCACTTAAAACATCTTTCTAATCCTATTGATATTTAATTGTTTTATAATAAAATCAACTTTCATCGATTCATTGTAGGCTCGATTGTAGGTAATTGACAACATCCCATTTATTTAAAAATATTGGGTAAATACTTCAATGTCTGGGGCTTAATTTGATGTGTTTCCGATCCAAGCAAAATCCAGGAAAGAAATGACAGAGAGGTCTACATTTTATTACAATAAATACAAAATAATAAAAATAGGTAGGTATATATTTGTATAGTCTGCGGTTCATAGTCTGCATGCATTTTTCATCAAGAGTCTTATGATTTCCCTATAGCCAGATTTCTGTGGATTGTTGACTGTTGATTCAATATTGTCTATACTTCTTTTGCTTAACTCCACACACCAAAACTTTCTTTTTTGCACACGGCGCGCGTTTCGGTAACCATATTAGCATCATCAGGAGATGATTAAGTCTTGCGTCGAGTGCAAAAAAGTTTTGGTGTGTGGAGTTAAGCAAGAGAAGTATTTTCTAAGTGCCAAAGGTTCCTCAACTTAATATTATCTATAAAAGTTTGGTACCTTACTTTTGCAGAATTCAATAATAATAACCTTGTTTAAAAATTCATAAAATACTTCAACATCCTAATATCCTAATGAATTCCACATTCCATAATCTGTTCTATTTCGGTTGTGCGTCCCCATGCAGAAGCAGTTCTTTGAACAAAAGCAAATTGCAAGCTATAGGTATACCTACATATTATAATAAGTATAATAGGTAGCTATTTGTTTGCAACTATCTGCGTATAGTTTTTAGGTACCTAACTGTTTTATAAATTTCGAAGCACTGGTCAACACTGATGAAAATCTAATAAAAGTTCGACATATTTTTAGAAAAGCAGAAAAAACACGCACGCGTTCGTAAACACAACACTCGATTTTCCGCCATGCTTTTTATCTCAAGATTCTATAATACCTAGCTATCGGATTGTTTATCTTAGCAATTTAAACGGTTTAATATTCTTATTAGAAATTATTTTATCGATTAATTGAACATATTTATTTTAGATGCACGCCGCTCAATTTTAAGGTTATGAAAAATCCGAAGTCAAACGCGGTCAATTGACAAATGACCACAAATGACTTCTGCAGCCATCTTGAAATTGGTACGGCTCGTGGCGTCCCCTACTTCAATGAAAGGAAATGAGCCGAAGGCGCTATAAATCGCAGGAGGCCACGCTACTTTTATACCTAGAGACTTCTATAGCCGCATAGACAACAAACCTTTATTTTGACTCATCTTTGGTTTTTATCGAAAGCACTTGGCAGGGATCTTGGTATTTCAATGTACAGTTTTCACGGTGTAGAAGATAATATGAAAGTTATTTTAAAAACACTATAGGGAAAATATATCAGGATTGAATTAAATAATCATAAATGTAATCTCATGACTGCACCCGATGTTATTTTCGTGCGGTATCAGCGACAGCACCGTTGACACAAGCCGCATATTAGGCCTGAATTTATATACCCGCTTCTCCAAATTAAACGGCGATTAAGAAAGTTGCTCTCTTCTCTTCGATGCCGACGTTCTTGCCGCAGAAAAGGAAGTGCGGGTACCTAAGCATCTGCCGCATTCACAGATATTTTTGCGCAATTTTACGTGCACGCTTGCAGCGGTCATTCGTTCTGCTGCATGATAAGTGTAAATACAGGGTACCTATGCCAGAAACAAGTGACAACATTTTAACCGCACGTATTGAACTCATCAAAGGCAGCAACTCTTTTGAAGTGTACAGGGTGAGTTTTTTTCGATGGCCCACTATGCGGGGATCTCGGAAACTAGCAGAGGTAGAACAAAGGTTAAATGGGGAAAGAATTGCACTTTTGAATGCTCAATCTAATGCCCCTTTGGTATTTTTAAAAGAGTTCATGGCTCACTAGATAATTTGAAAAGAGTGATTTTTTGCTATTTCATCAGATCTCTGTAGCTCCGTTATTTCTGATTATACAGAAAAACTGTATTAGAGACAAAAATTGTAGATAATTTTGGACTTAATAATATATTAATCTAATCCAATTTTTTGTATTCTTTGTGATTTTTGAGATGACATAAACTTGTGTTTTTTTATTGTAAATCATAGCTGGCTGTGGCCTTATTATATCGGACATTTTTTAAGCTTTCCAAAGATATAAAACTCGGCATAGTTATTATAAAAAATAAGAGAGCTATGGGTAATTTTCTGATTTTTTTTTTAGATTTTCACATAGTCAGAAATGGAATATTTTCATAATTATGTTCTATTTTATAATAAGACATACTTCAAACTTTCAAAAATTTGATTTTTAGCTGGTAACAAAATGTAACAAAATAAAACAAAAATTATCATGATGGAGCTCCACCACATAATTATTTGCCCGTAAGAAGTTACCTAGATCAGCTCTATCCAAATAGTTGGATAGGGAGAATAGACCTATTTCCTGGCCGCCCCGATCCCCCGATTTGTCTGTTTTGGATTCCTTTTTGTGGGGAACAGTCCAAAATAAAGAATGAGAGAATTGCTGAATTAAGTGCAGCTGTTTTAGAAGCAATTGCCTGTATTAACAGGCGCTCTCTAAGAAAGGCGACAAATTCAGTTTTAAAAAGATATGCAATATTTGCATAAATAATAATGGTGGATTATTTGAACACCGTTTTTATTTTAAAAGGTGACCTTTTAAAATAATAATAATTTGAATTTGAGTTTTCAATTTTTGTTTTATTTTGTTACATTTTGTTACCAGCTAAAAACAAAATATTAGAAAGTTTGAAGTATGTCTAATTATAAAATAGAACGTAATTATGAAATTCTTTTATTTTTTATAATAACTATGCCGAGTATATTACATCTTTGGAAAGCTCAAAAAATGGCCGATGTGATAAGGCTACAGCCAACTATGATTTACGTTAAAAAAAACACAACTTTATGTCATATCTCAAAAATCACAAACAACATAAAAAATTGGATTAGATTATCATATTAAGCCCAAAATTATCTACAATTTTTGTCTCTACAGTTTTTCTGTATAATCAGAAATAACGGAGCTACAGAGATATGATGAAATAGCAAAAAAATCACTCATGAACTTTTTCAAAAATCCAAAAGGAGTATTAGATTGAGCATTCAAAACTGCAATTCTTTCCCCACTTAACATTTGTTCTAGCTGTGCTAGTTACCGAGATCCCCATAGTGGGCATCGAAAAAAACTCACCCTGTATATTTTTTTATAAACTTAATTGTTACTCTAATTTTCCCCATTAAAATAACGCTAACGGATTTGCTCATGGATAAAAAACACCAAAGTATCAATAATTCGTTATATTCATATATTTTTTTGCTAGTACCTATAATTTTTTAAAATAAGTAGGTAATTCTTTAAATTTGGTTTGTTTTTATTATTGCCAATTGCCACCTAAATTGTGAAACAGTCTCATTATGGGCGATACAGCACTTACTGATATTACTATAGGGGTGTAGCTATGATCGTAAATGCTTGATCGTATACAGTAATCTTGTGGAAATGGTTTCTAAATAAAAAATTAGGATCTATAATAATGTAGCACGCAATGAATATACATTTTAAAAAACGCCTGGACCCTTAGATTTTTATTGAATTTTTTATTGCACCATTTTTTATTTTCCAAACTAAATTCAAAAAATGAAACAGGTATGCATTTCTGTCAAAATTACATTTAAATTGAGATATCACTCCAATTATCAAATTTATTTTCATTGCCGAAATAATTAAGGGTGAAATGAACACACTGTATACAACATTTGTCCGAGCACAGCCCACCCATAGAGGCGAATTTCGTCACTTTTTAAATAAAAAAATTGATACATTATTCGGAATTAAGAAGAACTGAGTTGATCACATCATTCGTTAAAGCGAATTTTAAATATAACTTTTTTCAATTTTTTTTCCTTAAATCTAGTTGTAGGTACATACCTACGTGTAATTCTGAAAAAAAAACATAAATGTCCGAGCTCACCCTGATAATAGTATACCGGTTGCCGCACATTATAATTTTATGTTCCCCGGGTCGAATTTTGGGCTGCCAAACAAGCTGCGATTACGATGTTAATTAAATTATTTCATAAGCCCCGATCCTATGCTTTACTGGCTTTAACCAATAACCAACCATGTTGAGCCGTCTGAATCCCAAATCCGGTATTTACTAACCAGAACAAAATTTGAAATCTTCTCGGGGTATTTTAAATATCAGGTAGGTACCCATAACTATACAGTGTGTCTCAAATTCTGCCCACACCAGTGGAATTAAATTAACTACAAGATTATAGGGTCAGTTAAATAGGGAGAGTTTTAGACAATTTTATAGTCAATCTGTTGCCGTTGAGAAACCAAGCCTAACTGTGCGCTCGTTTTAGAGTTGTTTCTAAAAACTGAATTTTCTCATTTTGATATTATTATATCTAAAGGACTTTTATCCAATTTTGTCAATGGTAATATAAGTGTCACGCACTTATATTTTCTCATTACCTAGATATAGGTAACATTTAAAACCGTCTTTTACCTATTACTAAGTATATAGACCATGATTTAAAAACAAAATGAGATAAACTGTCAGTTTTTATGTTTATCCAGCTGTCAGTACAGTTCCGTGATAAAAATGCCCTTTAGTATTCCTATAATAGCGAAAAAGTGGATATAGGTAAATATGCACAATTGTTACATTATCCCATATTGTTCTAAATTCTTACTCAATACTATATATATACACCAGCATATTATCACCGAGGACAATATTATATAAAAAAAGAGACAATAATAGCTATCAAATTTGACAACTCATTGGTGCGCTGATGAAGCCTATCGCCATTTATTGGAGAAAAAGCGAGTTAAAAACCACAATGCACAACATTTTGTTCGCCTAATAGATAGCGACATATGCTTTGGCTCCGAGGCCAACGATAAAGACAGGCCACGGCGCTAACGCATAATCGCGTAGTCACGTGACCAACTTAGTCAAATATAATGAAAGGCATTTTTGGAGATAAGTAGGAAAAACAAATTTCGTAACAATTTGGCAAGTTTTCTTTCATCTATTACATTATTGGTTTTGTGCATCCAAGCTTTCTCTAATTGTTTTTTCAAAATTTTCAACCTGCCTCAGCTGTTTTAGGCTGAGAGTTAAACGGCACTGCACTCACAATATTTTGGTACATTCTCAAAAATTGTTGGGACACATCACCTTCCTTTAGCTTAGGCGATATTCTCTATAGGTATTTTCCTCCCACAACACATTTGTCCACTTTAATTGTTTCACTTTCTTGAAAATGTGTTAGACACACATACTTAAGGGATTTTTAGAAATTAAATCTCAGTTGGGATTTGACGAATCCATTTTTGGCGGAAATTTTCATCCCGAGGCAAAACAAATGTTTGTTATGGCGACACTTGCTTCATGGCTTTTGTAAGATGTATAAATATAATATAAACAGACCCAATATTTGGTATTTAGGATATTTTTTAAGAAATAAATATGAAAACTTACCTCAGTAGGTATACTGTAAATATTGACGAGGTCTCAGTTGATCGGCAGCGTGAAAGACCGAATAGAAACCGTATCAGGGCGTGGGTCGACAACGAAAAAACTCGAGTAGGTTACAACACTGATTTATTTCGCACAAGGTGAATGGTGAATACAATAAATACACAAACCCGAACGTGGTCAACGGGAACGGCTTCCAGCCACCCGGACCGTCTGAACTCGCGGATCTCCCGTAAGCAGTTCACCCCTCTGTGTCTCAGGCTCCACTGTCTAATACCAGAGAACACTTGTTCTCTGCCAATACTGTCCCATGTCCATAATAGTCCATTCCGGGTTCCCTACTCTGTGGTTCGGGGGAGAATTCCCCTTACAGCGCTCACGCGTCGCGTCGCGTCGGTGCGAGCGGCACCAATACTTTTGGACGGCACGACTCCCACCCAGGACACACGCGCACTAGACACAAACTTGTTTCTAAAATATAAATAAAGACGTTTAGAAACACTTTAAACATTGAAAACTTTTCAAAACCCAAGCTGCCGCTTTCAGTTATGTGACAAATGACATCTAATGTCGGACTAAGATGGTCACGTGATTTTTGTGCGCCAGGGCCTGTCTTTATAGTAGGCCTTGCTTTGGCTCCAATGAACTGTCAAGTTTGACAGCTGTTGTCACTGTTAATAGGTAAAAAAACAAAATGGCGTTCATAACAAACTCAAAAGCTGTTTGTGATATCTCGAAAACGAAACCCCTTAAAAAACTGACATTATACCGTTAAACAGGTTGGATAAAAGTGCCTTAATAATGTCGTCAAAGTCTCGTATTTGCGTAACCATCGGGTTCTAAGATATTTTTTAACAAAATTTTTTTAACAAAAACGAAAACTTTCGAAGTTATTCTTTGTTTCTCGAGATTGACCATAAAATTGTCTACAACTAGGGGAACGCGGGGTAATAGCGATTGCGGGGTAATACCGACATCAGTCATTTCTCAGAAACAGTTACAGATACCTGTAATGAAACGATCAAACGATCAGACGGTTTTTGCGATTAAATTCGTGATCTGGTGATAGTTAGTAAACATTTGGGGTGCAGACAGCAAGTTCCTGGGCTTTGAAGGTATCATAAAAAGCTTATTTACATAAAAACTAATGTTGGTTTTGTTTATAACGGATATGTGGGGTAATGCTGATACAAACTATCGGCATTACCCTACCAGATATTAAGTAGGTAAATCGGTAATGATATTTTTTTAGTATGCCACGTAAATATCAAAGAAACAGGCACAAAAATACTATAAAGCGTGCTTCAGAACAATTTAATGTACCATATAGCACTTTATGGGGCAAGTTAAAGCAAGGAACTGCCGATTCAAGGATGGGAAGTAAAACTGTTTTTACCTTGGAAGATGAAAGAGCTATTGCGGAACATGTGAAAGTGTTAGCTAAAACATTTTATGGGATAACGATAAACTGGTTTCGGATAACAAAAACTGTGAAGAAGAAAGGAAACGAGGAAAGGTTAACACCAAACCTTTCACAACTCAAAATTGTAATGAAATCGAACACTTGTGTTTGTTTTGCCAAAAATTTGAACAAGACAACGAACTTTGGTTCCTTTTTGCAATGTGCCGCCAGTGGGCACATGCTGCTTGCACTGATTCTGGAAGTCCAGAGGGCTATATATGCGACAACTGTCGGTAAATACCAAACCGCAATTACCCCACAAGACTACCGGAATTACCCGCAGGGTTGGGGTATTACCGATGTTTGAACTTTCTTTAAATTTGTGTTTTTTTTGTTTTTCTTATGAAAGTAGATTTTTTGTTTACTTGTTTTTATAATAGATGAAGGTTCAAAGCTTCACTCAGTTTTTTTAATTTTCAATTCTTATTTTATTTTCGGAAAATAGACGCATCTTTTCTTAAGGTGTCGCAATTACAGCACCTTCCCCTAATTTAAACGGCTCTCTATATCTGTTGCAGTTACCGCTAGATACTAATGGTGAGGGTCGAATTTGGGACACACACTACATACAAAAGAATTATTCGTGTATGGGAAGATGGTGAAAACTATTTATTAACTCGCGAGATATCGGCTATGCAATTACTGTAAATTTATTAGATGATTTCTAATGGGTACACTAAACCTTATAAAGGATTCTATTAGCTATCTTCTGACTATTTATATATACCCAAATTGCTTTCAAATTTTTGATGTGATTATGTATCACGTTGCTGGGTAACTATATACCTAGTTGGTGGTGGTGGTAATGGTGGTAAGCATTCGGCTTGTATTATTGGTATCTTGTAGGTGACGGTTTTTAGGTTGATCATAATATTTATCTTTCGGAAAATTGTCACAAAAATTCCTACATATTACCTTACCTTCAGAGTAAGTATAAGAAGGTGCTAATATTTCCTGCAATATTCCTTATTTAAAAAAATTAACAAAAGTTTTTAGGAATATTTTTTACCATAAACTTGAGACATTTATTTTTCCCTGACGTACTCCTAAACAATTTCATTGGTATAGTAACCAACTTTGATTTTTTAATAAATGGCATTATGATATTATTTCCCTTGCATTTTTGGAAAAAAAACCTTCTCTTTTGGATTCCTACGTCAGTGTAAAATTTTAATGTAGTTCCATAAGGACAAAAGGAGAAAAAAATAACTTTTCTGTACAAATTACCTCCTACGGTTGGACTTCATTAATCCAGCTCAGGACGATATTGCCTGATATGACACCTTAATAATGTGGTACATTATTGTTTTCAAAGTCGACTTCAATAACTGCACTGACGATAATAGGCAACATTTTCAATATTTAATGCAGAGTTCTTAGTATTATCATAGTTATTACTTTGATTTCTATTGAAGTTTTGAATGACTAAACATTGACGCATTTCATTTGATTTATATGTCTAACTTGATAAAAACTGGATTGCCAATATAAACCTGAAATGACATAATTTTTAACATATCTATTAACCAATTAGCGACAATAATACCACTAGTGGTATTTTCGCCGAAATCCTACTCTTTTAGTGACGCCGTAGTTACGCTAAACCAAGTAACAATTCTTATTTTGGTTGCTAAAATTGATAACCCGATGAGTTCTTCACATTACCAAATTTAATATAGGACTAGAAGATACACTTTTAGTTAACACTTTGATCATCGAATATCTATTATAGCACAGAAAATATATTCAGAACCGAAGGCTCTTTAATGACAGCAGTCAAATGGACCTCAAAGCTTTGAGAATAAAATTCGTTAAATTAACAAAAGGTATTATCGATAATAGGCACATCACTATATAGTTATATATAGTTAGATAGATACTGTTTTTTTAAAAATGCAAAGAAAATCAAATGATGCGCCACATCAACGAAATATAATATACACTGTGTCCCGGATAAGAATGAACAGCATGGCGATATTGCAAACGGTGAGAGATAGGGCAACGGTTAAATGGGGAAAAAGTTGCGCAATTTCGAGGTCCATAAAATGGCACAAACAGATTTCTAATATCTTTCTTCGGTTTTGAGTTATTTTGAAAAAAGTAAAATTTTGCGTTTTCGATTTTATTTTTTTCTGAAATTGCTATCACAGATAGAGAAAAAAGAAAAGCACTTTCTTATGGCACTTTTTAACGGGCCTTAAGATGGCGTTTTTTGATTTGTTCTACAACGTTTCGTTTTTGAGAAACCATCTTCAACTTAATTTTTTTAAATACGGACCTGGATTTTTTTTTTCAGATTTTGAAAGCACTTTTCATTGTAAATATCATGATGTATGACAAGAAATATTTTTAAAATGTTTTGAGACAACTACACTGAAAATTCCTTTTTTCCATTCATTTTTTTCTATTGCGGCCCTGTATTTAGTAATAAGAAGTCTAAACATTAATAAGTATTGTCAACAATTTAACTTACAACTTATCTTTCAATTAGAGAACTAGAAAAAGGACGGCACATACGTTAATAAAAAATAAATAAAAATCCTCCACCTAGAAGGCTTTGAAACAACGAAACCAATCCCTTGTCATTTGTCATAACTCCCACTGTATCATTTAGTCAACAATTTATTTCATTACAGATGGAGGGTGCTTTTTCAAATGACGAAAAATTTAACATATCAGCATGTTATATCTTGTGTCACAGAAATAGTGTAGAGGCCGAACGAATGTATTTTTGCAATTCATAAATGGGAAAAGTTATTGATTACGTTGGCTTAAAGCTTTCTTCTCGCAATTAGGAAAAGCGAAGAATTTACTCCAAAACACAATGCGACACTGTTTGCTGTACAACAACAGAGGAAAACACTTTACCAGACGCAGGGCCGTACAATTTAAAAATATTAAGTAAAAATAAACTGTAAGTTAAATTGTTGTCAATACTGATTAATACTTAGTCTTAGACTCCTTATTATTAAATACAGGGCCGCATTAGACAAAAATGAATGGAAAAAAAGGAATTTTCAGTATAATTGTCTCAAAAAATTTTAAAAATATTTCATGTCATACATCATGGTATTTGCAATGAAAAGTGCTTTCAAAATCTACAAAAAAAAATCCAGGTCCGTATTTAAAAAAATAAAGTTAAAAACGAAACGTTGTAGAACAAATCTAAAAACGCCATCTTAAGGCCCGTTAAAAAGTGCCATAAGAAAGTGTTTTTTTTTCTCTATCTGTGATAACAACTTCAGAAAAAAATAAAATCGAAAACGGAAAATTTTACTTTTTTCAAAATAACTCAAAAACGAAAAAAGATATTAAAAATCTGTTTATGCCATTTTATTGACCTCAAAATTGCGCAACTTTTTTCCCGTTTAACCGTTGCCCTATCTCTCACCGTTTGCAATATCTCCATGCTGTTTATTCTTATCCGGGACACAGTGTATATTTTTTAGGTACCTAACGAAGATTTCAAAAAACATAAGGGCCTATACCTACTCACCCCGTATAATCAGAACTGATATAGGGAAATGAGTTTTTCCACTTGGCAAGGTAAATCCGTCCAAAGAAATCTTATGTCCTCTCCTCTCCTATCTTATATGTCATTAATCACTCCTCGAAACATTCCAAGTTAATTCCTAATAATTAGGGTAGAACGCTGTAATTTCGACGAGGTTATTGAAATCGTACGACTTACGACTCCACCTGTGTGGCATGATTTTGATTACTATATAATTTTAGAAATTAAGATGGGCAGTCCATTCACCAGGAAAAATTAACCGCTGCACAGCACAGGCTTGGCTCGACGTGAAATGAAACTCATTTTGATAGACAATAATAATTATTATTATTTCTCTATTTTCGCATACCTAATTACTAAATACTTTTTGAATTTGCATTATTATTGCCATTTGCATCTTGGGTGAGGTAATAACACTATAACTTAACATGTTAACGGACTATCTCTTAAAGAGTCCATTCCTAGTCCGAAGGAGCACGCAGCAAATTTAACCGACCACAACAAACCAGTAAGCATGCCTCTTTACTGCGAAATAATTGTAACTAGTTCGCATTCTTCAGGCAAAAACCAATCCCACGCAAAAGGCGAAAACGGATCCGTTTTTCTAATAAAACTGGCAATGTATTTGATCTGGTTTTTTTTACGTGGAGCTAATGTACAGAATGTAAAAGGAAACTTGCTCAGAATACCTACTCTCTATAAGCACGCTGGTATGAAACTGTCGGAGACAATAGATCGTTACATCGAAGAGTTAGTTTCATTTGACATTAAAAAATTTTAATTTATGCTTTATCTAATCACAAAAATTATCTTGTTTTCTGTTATATTTCATAAAAACTTGACACATCTAATAACCCTCACGCTGTAGCATCTTGACGCATATACACAATAATTGTTTCGCTGTGTTATTGTGCTCCAGTTTCACAATGGTCGTCCCAAAGACGTTCACCGAATTTGCAATTTAAATTAAACTACGAGTTATAAGCGCTCTTGATGTCTAAATAAACCGATTGAATGTGTCACCGTTTTTCTCTAGCGCGGCAGGGTCAACGATGACAATTGGAAATTGAATCTGAGGCTGTTATGCAATAGACATACATAAGGCATGCACCATAATGAAAGGTGAAACTAATCTAGCGCAAGATATTTGTTGACAACCGACTTAAATTTCAGATACGTGGCAACACCGCAGCGGGATGGTTCAAGAAAATTTTGGCACTTTGCTTATTTTAAGCTGATCCTGATCTTATCTGTCAACACAGAGATTTAACATTTTTACCATGTTCCATAATATCTTACATGCCATAAATTTTTGTTGCTTATTTAATTAGGGAGTAGGTACTCTGCGTTCATTAAATAATCTGAAATGTGTTTCCGCACATTGACAAGGAGATGCCGAGTGTCTGGTCGCGCGCCAGGGGCAACTCGTTTGCAGACATGCCTCGGTATCTGCAGTACCTATCTGTTATTTATTAACAGAATCTAACTCAATTTAGTTCAATTATGGATGCCGACGTAAATGTTACTCTTTGGCAGAGCGAATAGACGAGTTTAATTATTCATACCGTTGTTGTTGTTATATATTGGTCAGTTTGGCTATGTTGTGTTGGAACAATTCATTGAATATTTGAAACTAAGGAACTTGAGTTTTCCGTGCCTCCCGTTTTTTTTTTTTTTTTTGGCTGGAGGAATCCCACACAGACAGCGGACCTGATTGGATCACCGAGATCAAATTTAGGATGGGAGTCTCCACTGGGGGGCATATCTACTAAAATTTCTTCTCGCCTTTGACTTAAAGTTATAGTGGAAAATGTGGAAAATGAAATGTAGATGCGACGTCGTTAAAGCACGATTGGATGTGGCCCGATCAGTCTGCTTTTAAATTACAATTTTTTTGAGAAGGATTAAATAAAACTTGTTATGCTTAATCGATGGTTTTGTGGAGGATCAACCTGAAAGTATATGATCTCAAAGCAAATTACATTTATAAGGAGGCTGTTACATCCTCTTGAAAATATCGTCATAATCCAGTAAGAAAACTAAAACATCTTTTTACTGGTTAATAAGACCATTTATCCATAGATAGTTAGATAGATAGCAGTTTATTTGACAACAAATTACAAAAGTATGTGTAGCAAGTCAGTTTAACATGGCAAAACAATTAAATACATTTATAGGAATAAAAAAGAAATAAAATTATAAAAGTTATTAATAATTAATCTATGTGCATAATACTAAATCCAAAATAACAACAAAACACAAAATTAAACTTCGAAATTTAAGAATTCTTGTATATTGTAAAATATGTTATTTAAAAGGATATGCTTATTATTGGATTTAAACGCATGTTCCTCCCGTTTTCTGATTGACCTAGGGAGGTGGATATATAAATAATGTATATTAGATAATTTTTTGAGGATTTTGCCAATTTATATCGTTGAGTCCGCAGTAGATCTTTGTTTCTTGTTGGATACCCGTGAATGTCGGATTGTTGATCTTTTGTGCTGGATTTCCAACAAGCTACCTTGGTTTTAACAGCCAACAAGTTGTATTGTAGACTTGGTAAATACCTCGATAAATCAGTAATAAGCACAAACAGACTTAAAGACTATAAAATGGTCAAAACAAGTTCATATCATTATTAAAACTTCTCACAAAACCATATCATCCCTAAGTAGGTATAATTGGAAGATATTAATTCTATTATAAATTAATGCTTTATCTCATGGCTACTATAAAACCCTAACAGAATTTAAATAAACCTTTCAAAATTGTTACTTTGGCTATTTTATTTAAATTTCCACTTCATAAAAATACAGGGGGATTACACAATAATTAGGTATTATGTAATTCAAAATGGAATCCTCTTTTTTATTATCACCATCCAATTCGTCATTTGCTCATTTATTTATGTATATGTGTCAAAAGTACCTATATATGCGTTGACTGACATATTTATAAAGACTTCTCACGGCTATAGCTTTTCTGCGTTGTATTTTATCTCCGGAAAGCGCATGGTGAGCCAAAAATGTGTCAGATGTGACAGCCGTGAGCAGTCTTTAATAATATATCAGCAGTGACTATAGAACCTTTCTATAGTCACTGGTATCAGTCGACGATACCTATATGTATTGAATTTCAATTTTCTCTAGGTCCCTACCATCTTTTTTTATTAAAGAATATTTCTGAAATCCCTGCCTTCGCCACTGATTTCTTGGAAATAACTACCTGGACATGTTTCATATCAAAATTCATTTCAATAATACAGTGTGTCGCACGATGGACGTTATACTTGTGAAAATGTTTATTTTCAATTTTTCGAAAAAATGTCATTCTTGATAAAAAAGGTTCTTTGTCCTTAGAATAAGATTTGTATGGAAAAAGTTAACATCACTTATACTGGGTGACCAGAAAATTGAAAAAAATAAGCGATGCTGAAGAAAGTTATGAAGAAAATGTGATCAGCCTGGTAAATTACTTAGGTGTACAACATTTCAAAGCGATAGGCCTACTTTGATTTTTGATTATTTATTGTTTTTCTTCGATTAAATAATTTTCTGGGGTAGTACGACAAAACTGTATAAATAAAAGTTACTTAGAGTAGATGATGTGTGTGTATGATGAAAAAAATTTTGAGAATCCTGGGCCTCGATCCCGGCCTACTTTGAGTTTCCTCCAATATTTTCCAAAATACAAAGTATAGGCCTAGAATTTTTAAATTTTGTCATCATGCGCAGTTTTCCATTCTGATGCACAAGTTTTGATTATACAGTTTTGTCGTACAGAAACTTATTTAATCGAAGGAAAACAAGAAGAAATTTAAAAAATCAATGTTTTCCAAATGCTTTGCAATGTTGAACACCTAAGTAACTTACCACGCTGAACAAATTTTCTTTATACTTCATTTTTTTTCAGTATCTCTACATCTACAAATAGAGACAGTTTACTCTTATGCTAATTAACGTTTTTTTAACTTTCCGGTTAACCAGTATAAGTAATAAATATAAATATAACTTTTTCCATGCCAATCTTATTTTAAGGATAAGCAAACTTTTTTTATCAAGAATTACTTTTTTCAAAAAATTTAAAATAATATTTTTTTTACAAAAGTCCAGTAAGTCTATCCTGGGACACACGGTGTATACTTGTTTAGAAGACAAAAAATATTCGATATATTGTTTTTCAAATTTTAATGCCATGTACCTATATCTTAAAAATTAAGTTTTTCTGTAACTGCTTTTGCTACAAAAACTGATTCATTCTGTATATATAAACAAGTTCATAAAAATCGTAAAATTACAATTTTATGACAATAAGGATGTAAGATTAGCGAGTGAAAAAGTAATAATTGCAAGAAAAGGTGATAATGGGCAAACACTCAAAGTTAACAAAAAGAAAAACTAGTAACCGCATACACGTGTTTCATGCTATTTGGCAATCATCAGTACGGTGTAACATTAACCGAATCAAAAGATAGGCATGATTTGGGAAGCAACAAATGAAGTCCAGGCAGGAGCCAACAGCACATTTGCAGCTTCAGTCAGCACATCCCCTATTTTGAGGCTTGTACTAACATCGCCACGGAGTCTGCTATAAAGCGACCTGCGTAGAAATCTTCATAACCCAAGATACAATGACAATAAGGATGTTAGTACAAGCCCCAAAATAGGGGATGTGCTGACTGAAGCTGCAAATGTGCTGTTGGCTCCTGCCTGGACTTCATTTGTTGCTTCCCAAATCGCATGCATATCTTTTGATTTGGTTAATGTTACACCGTACTGATGATTGCCAAATAGCATGAAGCACGTGTATGCGGTTACTAGCTTTTTCTTTTTGTTAACTTTGAGTGTTTGACCATTATCACCTTTTCTTGTAATTATTACATTTTTATGAAATAAAAAATAGCATAAAATCGACAAGCATTCGAAACCAGCCGAGTTGATATTATCGCAGGTAAGGCAAAACAAAACATTTAAATTTCTATGGCGATTTCATGATAAAAATTGATTTAGGGCACCACGAACCTGCTAATGTGTCGTTTTCAATACTATACCTTTTCCAACAGTATTTCAGAAAGCGTTAATTGTATTTCGGAGAATATGATTTGAATTTCAGAAAGTACCATTTGTATTTCAGAAACTAAATACGTGTTTACGTTTTAAATTTTTGATGCGTTTAGGTTGAACCTGCATTATATTCGTCTTAATATGTTGTAACTCAAATGTTTATCTTTTTTTATTTAATGGAAGACTGTTCGCCTAAATTGTTTACAAAATGGAATTTTTCGAAATACAAATAATATTTTATGAAATACCAAATGATGTTTTCTGAAATCCAATTGACTATTTCTGAAATTGAAATGACGTAATTCTTAAATTTCTGAAATACTGTTGGAAAATGTGTAGTTTCGAAGGTGATCAGAGTAAAATGTGCGTGTGTCTAGTGTATTATAGCGGCGGATTCAAGGACAGTTTTGGATTTTCCACTGGTAAATTTATTGTTGGAACATCACCATAAGAAACTTGTACTTTTGTATTGACGACATCCGTCGCTCTGCGAGCCCCCTCGCCGCCGATTTTTCCTTGCCGTTCCTGCTCCCGCAAATAAAAATCCCACATTTTATGGCGCCATAAAAATTCCTGCCGCTCTAACGCCGCGGCCCGGCCGCCCTGATTTATAATATGAAATGGATAGTGATTTTTATTAATTGAAACCGCTTTTTCAAGGTCCGCGCGTCGCGCCGGCCGCGGCTACAGCTGCTGGCTGACGGATGCCGCGGAGGGACCCGACCGAACTGTCTCGTGAGAACCGCGGGCAGCTGCTCTCGCGGCGGCAACTAAATGGAAATAAAAGCTACGAATTCTGCAGAGGATTACATGCTTATACAGGGTAGCCCACCACGAGCTGCATCGATCTATATATGGAAAACTAAAAGTAGGAAAATTCTGAAAATTTGGCACTGCTTTCTTGGATTATAGGCATCATTTTGGAACAAAAACATGCAACATGTCCTATGCCTAAATCCAACCGTTTTTGAGATATTTGCACTTTTCCGAAAAAAATTACAGGTGCAGACCTAAAGTCAATTAGCAATTTATACGAGGAAACCGCGAAATTTCAAAACGAGTTTTTGGCATCGTGTAACAAAAGCCCTGACCTAGTGATCTCTGCTGAGAAATAAATGTATTCTCCGTAGATAATAAACAAATTTAAATAATCTTCGTTTGTGTAATTTAAGCGCACCGGCATTATTGTTGACAATAATTTATAAACCAAGGGACATTTCCTCAGCCGCGATTGTCTTTTCAACGTCCAGGTCTAATATGATTTTCCAAGCGTTGAGCAAACCCCGCATTTTATGCGCGAAAAGTGGGCTTTTCGTAAATTAATCGAAAATTACTGCATTTAGGTATAGGAAACCTTACACAAAGTTGTCATCATTTTTTGTGGTGAATAAGATCGCATTAAAATAAATGGGAGTTTCCATTTGAAAATTTAGAGATTTAAGCACATTTTGAATGTAATATTTATTCACATTTTGTGAACACCCTGTATAAGAACGGATTTATTTCTCAGCAGAGATCACTAGGTCAGAGCTTCTGTTACACGATGCCAAAAATTCGTTTTGAAATTTCGCGGTTTTCTCGTATAAATTGCTAATTATTGACTTTAGGTCTGCACCTGTAATTTTTTTCGGAAAAATGCAAATATCTCAAAAACGGTTTGATTTAGACAGAGGACAAATTGCATGTTTTTATTCCAAAATGATGCCTAGCATCCAAAAGTGCAATAATATAAAGAGTGTTCCATTTGAGATAAGAAAGTTGATATCGACTTTCGGTATAACCGGAAGTGCCAGATTCACCGAAATATTTTAGTTGAACAGCGCCCATCCGCATTGGTGAGGTGCCAAATTTTCAGAATTTTCCTACTTTTAGTTTTCCATATATAGATCGATGCAGTTCGTGGTGGGCCACCCTGTATATGTTTCTTTATTGTTTCGATTGCGCATCAATCCCGTTTCGCATCTCTGGCAATAGAGGGTGTCCCAAAAGTCATGCAACGTCATCTCTTGGAGGGTCGATAGACCAGCTCATGACTAACCAAGAAATCTAAATACCTATGCGGCCTAAGTAAAAAATCGTTAGTTTCCGAGATGTTGGCACTTTTAATAATTTCATGAGTTTTTCGAGTGCCACATAGCTACAAAATTCCATATTCGAAGATTCTAGTTTTTGGTACGCAACACAGAATAGCCCTGCTATTCCAAATAAAACTAATAATACGATACCTTTTGGAGACAAAAAAATATTTTTGCAAGATTGAGGATTAATAAGTTCTTACATACTGTAACAAGCCTGCAAGCTAACCTGTTCGGTTATTTTAAGAAATTCCTGCTCATTTAGAGTAGTTCAAGTAGTCTAACAATAAATGTTATACTAAACTACTCTCAATTTTACTATGTTCTACTTTAGAAAAAAGATTATGGTGTGTTTGTGAAATTATTTCAATAATAATTTAGGAATTCCAATAAAAAAAATTGTTAACTTAAAATGACAGGTATTTATTTGAAACCAAACAAAACACAAATAAATATCGAATAATTCGTGTTGAAACTGCCAAAAGTTGGTACTTTGGTACCAACCATCAGTTACACCACCGACTATCTCTTGAAAAGTTAAGACAGGAATGTGAAATTAATTTTGTTCTATCTCAACCACTTTTGTCGCTACAAAGGTGAAAAGTAGTCAAAATGCCTATTTTCAACTGTTCATAGCTCATAAACTACTAATTTTTAAAAAATTACATTCTTTGGATGTGTTTAGAATTTCCCGTAGAATCCTAATTTGTTTATCTACGGCGTTTCGTTACTGTTCATTTAATTAATGTCGTTGAATATAGTACATAGTACGTCATAGTGTCTACGATTTTTGTTACTTTTAATCCCAAAGAATTAAAATTTTTTACTCCCTTGGTACTAAAATATTTTAGTGCCAAGATAGTAAATGCCGCACTTTAGTCTCGCAAAATAAGAAGTTAAGTGATCACTTTAGTCCCTGCGGTGCAAAAAAATATTTAGTCGCACCTAGCTGAAAAAGTTTTATTAATAAAATATAAGCGTTGAGTGAAAGATTATTTATTCCCTCAACGATATAAGTGCCAAATTTAAAAATTGTATCTGTAAAGGAAAAATCGCATTCAAGGTCACCCTAAAAAAAGAGATTGCAACCAAATTACACAGAATAGACTTCCTTTCAATTCAAATCTGTTTGGCGGTTCGTGAGTTTCTATAATTGTTTCCAACCTTTTATTGGGAGAAAGTCTTGTCGAAGTGGTGCAGTGTACTATTTTTATTTATGGATATAGCCAGATACATATAGTTAACATAAAATAAAAAAGATTCCAGATAAGTCTATAAATATGAGTAGTGTTTGTTGGTTATTTAATTTTAAATTGACCTGTTGAGAGGAAAGCACCATTAAATGTTAGGATATGGAATTTATTAGATTGTTAGCTACTTTCTCCATGTTTGACTGCATTCATAATAAGCTTTGCTCCCATCATTTCGGGATCGGGTCTAAACCGAAATTATGGTGATGGCCCCGATTGAGGGAGCTGTCAAATTACGTAGACGTAATTGGGTCCATTAGGGACTGAGATCGGCGGTAATGATTATCTTCCTGAGTGCACTGTACAACGTGTAACAAGAAGTAGGACGGAGAGAATTAAGTAACAACCTCGTAATTTCAGTAGGTATATCTTCTGTAGGTAATACAGCTGCTACCTCACCTGCGATGGTTGTTTAATTTATCTGATGTTCAATTTATAGTGATGCAAGTAAAGTAAGCAATGTAGGTATATGCTGTAAAATGTTGGGAATCAGGAACCTTTGGCATAGAAAATACTTCTTTTGCTTAACTCCACGCACCAAAACTTTCTTTTTTTGCACTCGGCGCGCGTTTCGCTAACCATGTTAGCATCACCATGTTAGCATCATCTGACTTAATCATTGTCACATTGCCTGTTAGTTTTTCTTTCTTTTAAATAGTCCGGGTTGATTTATGTCTTCATTCAAGTCGTTATCGGTGCTTTGGAAGAGTTCCTCACCTAGCAATCTCCATTCTCCATTCATTATCCAGATTCTTCAATATGGACTAAATTTGGAAAAAGCAATGCTGCGTCAGAAATTGTGTTATTTTCTTTGGATTTTACACACATCCAAAAATTTTGACTCTTTTGTCAAATAGCAAAAGTCGTAAGAATTGGCTCTAGTTTCGTGTAATCGTGTAAGTAGGACTGCAATCGTGTAATTACACGATTAATCGTGTAATCTGACAACACTGGAAATTATGTAAACCCGACCAACTGCATGCTACTTCACGGAGTGCTCTAATAGGGGTTTTAAATAAATAATATTGCCAAGTTGACAACAGTTTCTTTAGGACAACAACAACGTTGTTTACAATACGTTTACGAGTAGTGTTCTCTTCATCAAAACGTTCTTTTTTCCTGGAAATTGCTAGTTTGGAACCACAGTGGTACGAAAGAAGGGAAGTTATAGAAGGTGCTACCAAAACGTTTGTGCAATTTTGTGAGAGCTAGCAGGAGTATCTGTTGGTGTAATCGAGTTTAAAAAAAGATTTGCACCTGGCAATCCTACCACTTAACTTATTATCAGAAAATTCGTGAAGTTGATTATCCGAGTAGAGCAGAGTTTTGCGAGTATAGTTCATATCTAACGTTGATAGCAATAACTTGGCCCTGATTTTCTTCTATGGCGAAGCCTGGGTTTCACCCTCGGTTTCACCTCATTCTATTCGATACGGGTGCAATAAATGTTTGGAACATGGTGGGGGCCGTCTACAAAAATTTTGTAGAACAAGTGCTAATTTTGTAGAATAAGTGTTATTACTCTAAAGCTAAAAATTCGCACAAAAAAATAAATAAAAAAATGAGGAATTATTGAGAAGCAAAAAACTTCCTTTACACCAAATGGGTACACAGAAAATTTTGCTTAATATGTGGTTTCCATGACAGCTAAATGAAAAAAATTAAACAAAAATATACCTACGTTTTTACTATCGCACAGCCTAAGTACTCAAATTAAATAAACGCTCTATTACAGTAATCCTACATGTGACTAAAAAGCACTCCCTGGCATCTTAAGCCTTTCATATCTTCCATGGTCCCAACGATTAATCAATGAAAAATACGTGGACAAACAAGCGAAAGCCTTTATTAAAAATTATGCAAATTAGGCCAACAAGTCACAAGCCGCATGTGATATTTTAGTTGTTTTTCCAGTTTGATATAACCGTCGTGAATTTCTGATGGGCTTTTAGCTTTTATTCTTTTAGCTTTTATTCTTTTTGTTTTTGATCTGACAGATACATGTTTTGCGAAAAGATTTGGTAAGGCAAGCGCAAAGTGAACGCAGTTAATAAGCTGTAATTCTTCATGATATTTGACACGAGGAATCTGATTGAAAACATCGTATACAAGCATATCGATGCAAGGAGAACAAATCTGCAAACCATTGTACCTCCTAAAGGCGCTCTCCACTTTAGACAAACTGGCTAGAACTCAATATAGCAGCGGCGTAGCCTAACAGTGTGACATATATACCTCGTTAATACTGCCGTTTCAGTAAAGTGCACCAGATAAAATAGCTGAATTAATAAAGCCTACCTATTGACGTTCCGTAACAGTTTTAAATGGCTTCGCATTCCCATCTTAATGTACTGACAAATAAGACGTTTGAAAAGGAAAAGCACATCACGGGCAGGATTAATGCATGTGAATGCCAATATAAAATAACTCATCTTATATCGAACCAAGAAAATATTGAAGATTGTATAGGGAGCATAAGGGGACTGCTCAATTATCGTTTATATGAGCGACATCGCCTCCTATGATTGAAATGACAATAGAGTGTCCCGTTTTCCATTCAATGGATTTCGGAAGTCTTTTTAGTGTCCCTGTGGTGCCTATTTACATAAGTGGCTTTCGAGATGGCAATTAAAAACTAGGTCCGGCGATTGGATCATATTATTTGGAATGCGTATTAGCAGTCGGTGAATGGGGTCTGACGTCTTCCTACGTAATTGAAACTATTGGCGTGATGGATGTGTATCGATGTGTGCGTAGATAATAAAGGCAGGTTCAGTTGTAAATGAATAATTAATGGCATACTCGGGAAAGTTGTTAATTTTGGTGAACTGAAACTAATGGCCGATGTATCAGATGCAGGAGGACTGACGGCCTGTTTTGGAGTGTTGTATAGGTATACCTAGCGGAAGAATCACTACTTGTGTAACTAGGTGCTCAGTTACTCATCTTCAGTATAAGTGCTGCATGTAACAAACAATTTAAAAAGTTAAATTAACCCATTAACGCCTGAATTATGTATTTTTTCAAATTTCGATATTTTTTCTTAAATAACTGTAAAAAATGACTCCCTGAAACGAAAATATTTTATTCGAAAAATATCTGAGTAGTACTTTTTGAAATATAGGCTGTTGCCATATGGTAACGCTAGGAGCTTGTGAAGTCAAAGTGCCTAATTTTATAAGAAATCAAAAAGGTTTTGGCAGTAATTTGGAAAGCAATGAAACAGTGTAATATCGTCAAGTATATATTATTTTCAATAATATGCAATAGCAGATTATGCTATCGACAATGGAATGGCTGGAAATAGTCAATACACAAGGCTACATTACACTTCCAGCACATTGTTCTAATTATGGACTTGCATGTACTGCGCGCGCACCTTCTTTTTTTATGGCCTTCTGTATGCTGAACAAAGTGGTCAATTCTATCAAATCTAATATTATCTGAAATACGGCTATTATCTGAGGACTCTATTGATGCTGCAGGTCTTCCAGCACCTTTAGGACGAACTTGATACGCAAGTTGTTAGTTAGGGTGCACTGTGTTGGACTTCTATTTTCTCGAATTGTCCCAATAGCGGAATAGCCGCGAAATTGCAAAAAAGAAAATAGTGCTGGATTAGAAAATAAATTATCCATATAGAAAGTATACCCCAACTGTCTTTTTCCCAGCGGAAGTTCATCTAACATTATCAGAAGTGGGCTAGCGGCTTTACCAAATAGAACATCATAGTCCGAATTCATTTTAGGACTCTTTCCCTAATAAAAATCAAAGTTTATTAGGTAGCCATCTTTAGTGTTTATAAACTCCAGATTTTGTAGCCAAACCTGATTGGCTTGCCCCGAATAAACTGTTTGCAACTGTGCTTCCCATAATAGTTTACCATACTTTCATCGTATGCTAAGTTCAATTCCGGAACAAAATTGTGGATACATCGATCTTTTAGCATTTCAATCATTGGTCTAAGTTTCATCATTGTAAATTATATCTAGTGCTTGAGAAACTGAGAATCCTCTCCTGGAATTGAAAAATAAATATTTACTGAATGTAAGCGCCTAGCGTTGCCATATGGCAACAGTCATGTTTACGAATGTGTAAGTCAGCTAGTTTCTAGTAAAATGTCTTTATATTTTGTCAATGAATACTCTAACGTATTCTATACACAAATATAAATCCAAAGTAGCAAAAATATGTGACACATAAAAATAAACATACTTACTCAAACCGAGGCTCCATTTTTTTCGATGATTTATTTGAATGGTATATTCTAGCACTGCACACACTCTAACAATCAAATGTAAACTGAATTTGCCAGTACGAATGTATTCCAAACAGTAATACGTCGGTAATAAGATTCCTACCGTAAACGAAATAAAATCGCTGACAAGTTAAGACGCGTCGAAAAGATCACCTGTTGGACGTTGCCATATATATGGTAACGCAAGGCGCTAATGGGTTAAATCCACACAAATTCCATTTTATTGAAGTGTCCCAGTCATTTTTATAGCGAGGCTTTTGCAATTTTGGTTATGTCTGCAATTTTTGCCTAGAGCGTTCTTAACTCGACCTTACGCCTTTCGATTCAGATTTCAAGTCGGAATTGCACTGAAACGCTCTTCAATGGATTCAGCTGCGCGTCTCAGGTGGTCGCATTTATTTTTTATGTATCTTGTCGCATAACTCATGCAAAATAATAATATTTTTACGATGTGTTTGAAAGTGTGCCAATGTCGCCTATATCAGAGACATTGCGCAAGACGTCTCCTGCAAGAGTAATAAATTTAAAAACTCATCCAAATACAAGCGCAATTTTATTGCTGGTTGTTATAGGTTTTATTGTGAAATAATACCTATATCACCCTATTTTGAAAGAATGAAAATATACTATCAAAACATAACCAAAGCAATACACCATTAGTGAATATAATTACCTAATTACTTACCATGATGCCTATTTTGGAAGGTATATGTAAAAGTTTTATATAATTTTAAAATTTTAAATTGAAGGAACCCGTTAATTTTGTTACAAAAGCTCCCTTAATTTTATGGAATAATAATGTACCTTCTTTCGTTTGATTATGAAAGTATCTAGGTGTTAATAGTATATTATACACTTAGGTTGAGAAGTGAGCCATTATTTAGGGAGCATTTTTATTCCCTGAGGCGCGTAGCGCCGAAGGATATAATATGCGAGGTAAATAATGGCCTTCCCAACCGAAGTGTATATAGAATTTTTTTACTACTAATAACATTGAAATATTGCCATATTTTACATATTTGATTAGAATTGAGTTCAGTAGTCAAGCTGATAAAATGTTGTCAAGCTGACAAAATGAAACTAATTTTTTTTACTACTAACCTGAGAACCTACCATTATTTACCTCATTCCTCTAATGAGAAGTAATATTTCTCTCCCTAGGTTAATAATGACAATAAAAAAATACCTAAATTAATGAAAAATTTTCTATATGACATTTAAAAATTAGTGTCATTTCATCAGCTTGACAACTGAACTTCCAGGCTAAATCTAATCAAATATGTAAAATATGGCAATATTTCAATATTAGAAGTAAAAAAATTTATATATTCTACACTTCAGTTGAGAAGGCCATTATTTACTTCGCATATTATATCCTTCGGCGCTACGCGCCTCAGCTTAAGTGCATAATATACTATTAAATGTCATATAGAAAATTTTTCATTTACCTAGGTATTTTTTTATTACCATTATTTACCTAGGGAGAGAAATATTACTTCTCATTAGAGGAATGAGGTAAATAAAGGTGATATCTCAGGTTAGTATTAAAAATATATATTTTTTTATTTTTAATGCCCAAAATATTAAAGTGGTAAATGATAATGGCACTATGTATTTTAAGAAAAACTCGCACTTCTGGATTTATACCTATAGGGCCCCTCTGAACCTACCAGTTCTTTAATTATTTTTTAAGTTCTTATACGTATAGAGTAATATTGATGATGTATCTATTAATATTAAATAAATTAATATATTAATAATAGTGATATTACTCACATAAAGAGTTTCTTGCATGCAAGAATATTAGTAATCAACGATTCATTCCATCGTGCAAAGCCGCCGCGTTAAAAAATATTTTTTGTGTGTGTATCAAACACAAAAGAACTACATCAATCATCACGTATTGTAGCTTGCGGTTACATATTATGGGATAACTCTATCATTTCATAAAGAAGGTGCCCATAACCAGTTAAAAATGAAAGAGCATAAATAAGAATGCCAACTCATCTACATTGTTAGAAGTGTGGTGTGCATTACATTGAGATATATTATATCCTCTTAAGAAACCCGAAATATTATAGCACCTAAATCATTTTTAGTAATAATTACTAAAAATTATTTAGTTATAATAATTATTATTATTGAGATACCCAGTCACATCATAGCCATTAGGTCATTCGCTTTAACCTATAAAAGAAATCTAGACGGAAATAAAAGTATATAACAATAAATAATTGAATAGTAGCTGTAGCTGCGTATCAAAAATTTTCAGGTGATTTGAACGGAGGCGTTGTTTATATAAATCATAGAGAGCACAAGAGCAGAAGTCAGCAATTAGTATTTTGAGGAACCAGTCCAGGGATATAGGTATACAAGAGCTCGATGTCTGGTCCACCAAATTCTAATTATTCTAAATGAGAGTCGGCATGTTCATATATGCATTTCACCGTGTGATTGACTGTAACGCGATTCGTCCAGTTAAATCTGAACATGGCACTTTGGAGAATGTACAACTCTTAAAATTAAGGCGAACTACATCGACAATCATCTTCTATACAGACCATAGGTACGGCCTTTCCATTTTTCACATACAGGATCGTTCTCCGTTTGTCTTGCGACTACGAAAACCGCAATTTTTATCAAAATATCTTCACAAAAATAGAAAAGTGTTTTCAAACATTTCGTAGAGTTGTCTTTTAAGAGTCTACAGGCTGCATTTCTTGACAAACCAATCTGGAATAAGGCTACTATAATGAAACTGTCCAAGGAAATCTCCTCGACGTATCCAATTCTTCGAAGGCTTTGTAGGTATATATTTAAACGTTAGCCGTACCAGATAATCTTTCAAGATAACAGCTAGGATAATTGACATTCACGGCGAGTTGCGAGAAAATGTCGTAACAAATGGCCTGGATTTGTAAAGGAAACTGCTAGAGCGCCAATCGTTATGGTTTTTACGCGAAAACAGATATTTCTATCCGTCAGGGACATGCGCAACTTTTTACACTTTGGATTTATAAATCTTGCAAATTGGTACCTGACCTATGTATACCGCTTGTCACTTCAGTAGATCTGCCGCGTTGTTTCAGGAACTACTTTATGTATATGTTTTTTTACTATATACTAACCTGAGAAATCACCATTATATACCTCATTCCTCTAACGAGAAGTAATATTTCTCACCCTAGGTAAATAATGAAAAATTTTCTATATGACATTTAAAGATTAGTGTCATTTTATCAGCTTGACAACTGAACTCCCAGGCTACTTGATATTTCGAAGTATTTGAAAGAAGCGAGAAATGACTAAAATAAACTAAAATATGGCAATATTTCAATGTTAGTAGTAAAAAAAATTCTATATACACTTCGGTTGAGAAGGCCATTATTTACCTCGCATATTATGTATTATATTATATTATATATTATATCCTGAGGCGCCTAGCGCCGAAGGATAGCTCGGTATATAATAGCTCACTTCTCAACCTAAGTGTATAATATATTATTATTTACGTAGGTACTTACCTAGTAAGTATCTTTTTCATATGTGTCCTTAAATATTTTTGTATATATATATGTATACCTAGTATACAGGGTGATTCACCTGAAACTTCCCGCCTTTATATTTCATCAACGAAATTATATATTTTAGTTCCGTAAAAAAAGCTTGCAGAGCTTGTCGGAGTCTTTATTGCTATAGGCTCAAATTCAATTGCTCTGTTCGAGTTCAATTTTAAGAACCGTCCCAAAATGGTTCTCGTACTGTCTTTGGTGTAAAACAGTCCCGGGGATTTTAATTTACTAATGACAGTAAGAGAATCGTTTTGGGACAATTCTTAAAATTAAATGCGAACAGAGCTTATTGCAAATCATATATGCAGAAGGCGCTCGCGGTCGAAAGAAATTTTTCTTTAGCGCATGCAGTAATCTCGAAAAGTGGTTGATCCGAATAATTCTCCTCCAATCCAAGCAAATTATGGGCTATAAACAAATTTTGAAAAATCAACAGTCTTTTAGTTATTGCATTTTAAAGTGGGCAATGCGCATGCATGTGGAAAATATATAAGATTATTTCCAAAACTAGACACGAGAAAATAATCTTTTGAGGAGTTTTTACAAATATACTAATATCGAAGCTGAGGAGTTTCTTAATAAAAAAAAATGTTTTTACAGCAGGTTTTGCTATAGGTCAAAACAAGAGTTACTCATGTTAGAAACTGACAAAATATTTTTATTAATTATAATTGTGTTTTGCTGTCGCTTGTATAAGTTGTTTCTTTTTAAACTTAATTACGGACTATCAAGGCAGCATTCTAGAAAAAATTTATTTATTGCTTATTTTTTGTTAATCCAGGGCAGTTGCCCTGTATTCTCAGCGCTATATTTTAGGTAATAATTCCGCAACGAAGTTGAAGAGTTAAATTTAACTTTATTGGTTGGGTTTTGAATATCTGGCCACGGTTGGAAGGCGACAGACCCGTCTGGCCAACTTTTATTGGCGATTTTGAAACTCCAGCCAACTAAAAGACAAAAATCGTACAATAATGACTTTGATACTCTTTGATACTCTTGAGTGCGCCGATTTAAAAAAAGTATTTTTGGGTCATTCTCCAGAAGTGTTCATACTTCGAGGACACAATTGGGCAAATACAAATGTTACAAGAATTTTTTATAATTATTATTGGAAAGTCAAAATTAAACGAAAAATAACATTTTCCCACCTCCCAGATATGTAATGTCATAAAAAAACATGTTCTTTTATTTCTGAATACCACGGAGTTGACAGCCGTATCACGGAGATGATAAAATTAGTATTTTACCTAAAATAACTAGGTATGTGTAACTCCCAAACAAACACAAATAAATGTTTCTACAAAAATAAGTACACCCTGTGTACCTCGACTACACTGACAAAAAATAGTTTGCATGCTTCTTATAGGCTTTTTATTTTTTAATGACATGGAGCTGAGAAGTCATCACAGAGCTGATATTAAAAAAAAAACAGAATTTGATTTTACCGTGATGAACTGGAAATTCATTTTTTTAGTGTCCGTTTTTTTAAGCTTCACACACAGAAAAATAATCCCTGTGATTTTCACTTAGGTCTAACATGTTGAGCCAAATATATCAACTCTGTGATCAATTCTCAGCTCCGTGACAATGAACAGTAACGGAGCTGAGAACCACCGAGTTGAGAATTTTTATATTTCCCGCAATTTTTAGCGACCGTTTTTAAACCATATTTATTGTAACTTGGAACACAGAATTGGGCTTTGTTTTACTACTAAGTAAATACTAACGATGTTAGTGAATAATAACTGTCATTAATTAATTAGGGAGGTCACAGATTTGATAAGGCATGCGGTTGTTGATGATGGCTTTTACAAAAAACATACCTTTTTACCCAAAAATTGTCACAATTAACTGCACAAGAGCACTGCACTCTATATTGATACACTAAAAGAAGCTGCTGTAAGTAGGGACAGGCACGGAGCTGACAGTGTTCCAAATTTTCCATTGGAAAAAATTATACATAACTGAATTTCATGAAGCATGTGTTAATATTGGTAATTTTCTTTACCCAATAAAAAATAATAATAATTTCGTGAAGGAGTGAAGAGTAAAATCAGAAGGACATTAATTTGACCACTTCTGGAGAATGACCCTTTTAAATCATCTGAACTATAAGATGTTAGGCATATACTGGGCCACTCGCAAGCTACTTCAGAAGCGGTGCTATTCTCCCGAGAAAAATCAGTCATTAAGCAAACTAGTTGCTTCTAATAGACCACGTTGCGCGGCAATTACGTAATCTATTAAAAGCCTTCGGTTTCATTAAATTTTAATTGGCCTCCGATATTTGCTGAACCTACGTGCCGATGGTCATCGTTTTGTTACTTTTGCTGTTCAATGAGGTCGAGTATGGTTCTCCGTAGACGAACGAGCCGAAGAAAAAGTTGTAAATTGCAGCCGCAACGCACTGTCACAATTAAAAGAGATCAGTTCATGATGGAATGCCGCTTCGCAAAAACCAGGAAGAAATTTCAACCTTAGAACAATGTTGCATCAAAATAATATTCCAGAATGCTGTGGTGGCGTTAGATACTTTTGAAAATTTGAAACTTAATAAACGCAGTGACTATAATAGTCAGTGCGATAAACGCCAGAAATTAGTTTTGCTCCAGACTTTGAACAGCTAGGTATTACATTTGCTTAAAAATATCTAAAACTTAGAACTCTTTTTGCAATTTGAGATATTAAAGTAGGATCAATTGACAAAGTCTGTAAACAGGCAACAGTAAAAATTGTATAATATACAGGGTGTTTCATCTTAAGTGCGAACACCCCGTAAAACTGGTATCTATTCTTCACCCGATTTTAGCGTTTATTTTTTTTCTGAAAATAGGCCACAAAAAACTCTTTACGTTGATGCAAAATTTCAATTCTTAATCTAAATTTTCAAGGCCCACTACAAATTTTTTTTCTAGTAAAAAAAAGAAAATCATTTAGCAATTTTTTTATTTAAAATCTGACACCACAGCGTTAATCAGGACACACGAAAACCCCCACATACCAAATTTGAACACAAATTATACACGGAGTTCCATTCTGCAACGTGTAAAGTTGAGCAAAATAGGAATTATAAACTCATCTGGCGAGTCAAGTGTGCCATGGAATTACTTCGAAACAGTTGGTGATGAACAGGACCACTCACAGTGTCGATTTGCAAAGATCCAATAAAAAATATACAAGGTGTTCTTCTCTGTAGCAACTCGAAATGCTGAATTTTTTAAACTTTATACAGGTCAAAAATCGAGTATATCAAAACCACCCCAGACATTACAAACGAACTAAGTCTAAAAAATACAGAAGCCTGCCAGTCAGTAAGTCCGTTAAAGTAAAGGTGGCTGGTGTGCCACACAAGGAAACGCCCCGAAAATGTATCATCTTAGACAGTGACTTTATTGATAAAGGTCCAACCATTTGAATTGTTTTTATTTGTTGGTTGGATGATGTAAAGAAATAAATTGCTTTTGTGTTTATTAATATTTTTCCAATGATTCCAGAGCACTCCTGATCAGGATAAATTGTAATAAAAATTCAGCATTTTGACATCGCCCAGAGAAAAAGACCCTGTACATTTTTGTATTGAATCTTTGCACACCAACACATTGAGTAGTCCTGTTGATCATTCTTCTGTTTTGACGGGATTCCATGGCACACGTGACTCTCCACATGCCTTTAAAATTCATATTTTGTTCAACTTTGACACCCTGCAGAATGGAACTCCCTGTCTATTTTTTGTTAAAATTCGGTATACGGAGGTTTTAGGTCGTTCTGATTAATGCTGTGGTGTCAGATTTTAAATAAAAAAATTTCTAAATGGTTTTCGTATATTTTTTACTAGAAAAAAATCGTAGTTGGCCTTGAAAATTGAAATTAAGACCTGAAATTTTGCACAAACCTAAAGAGTTTTTGTGGTCTATTTTTAGAAAAAAACGCGGCTAAAATCGGATGAAGAATACAAATTTTACCGGGGTGTTCGCACTTAAGATGAAACACTCTGTAGGTAATTTTAATTCTATCTAGTCTGCTGCATCATCACCACTTTAACGTGGTCGTTCATTTCACCAACGATACACATCGCATACAATGTAATAAAATATAATGACTGTGATTTTGATATCTGGAGGGCATAATTACTGCTAAATTACACGGGCTAAATGGCATCGTTTTGATAATTCCAAGAGACGTAAACTGCAAATAATTTTTTCGAGAGCCCAATTTTTAGTCAAGCAAAACTCTCTCTCACGTGTTCTGAATGTTGATGTTAATCACCCCGAATACCATTTTTAAGACGGTTAGTCTCTTAGAACACCCATGCATTTCAAACACTATAACCGTTGACTGACGTATTAATAAGACTTCTCACGGCTATAGTTTCATATCCTCGAAAGTAGATGGCGCCTATGGTCAACAATGTATTTTGCATTGTATTTTGTCTCCGGGAAGCGCATGGTGAGCCAGAGAACTGTCAAACATGACAGCAGTGAGCAGTCTTTATTAATACGTCAGTCAACGCTATAACTGACTTCAGAAAGTGTTTACATTTTCAAAATGATATATGCCAGATACCATAAGGTTAATTTAAACCTGCCAATTTCCAATGCAAGCTGTAAATTGCATGGCATTAATAATATATACACCTCAATAACAACTTAATACCACAGACCTATAGGTATAGCTTCGCTATATATGTCTGTGTTAATACCGTCACCGTCGTGCTGCTTCACATCAAAATACTAATTGTACAGCGAATAATAAATCACATTATTGGCACAAACGCTGCTGGGAGGCAGTATGGTAGCACAAATTACCGAGCGCTTCTGTTAATAATTATTCCGCATTGTAGGGCCAATGATGTACTTATACGTTAAGGTTTTCAGTAGAATTCCTTCTGGTGATTGTGGTACTGCCATGAAATTTAGTAGATACTGGGAAAGCATAAGATAACCTAGCCCCTAGTTACCTACTATACGATGAACTTAATAAACAAACAATTTACATTGCTTCAGTATTTCAATTGTGACTAAGATATCTTAGCATCTAATAAGGAAACGATCGTCAAATTTCATCAAGTGATTTGAAGAACCAACATCGCATAAACTGATGCAACACCATTATATCGTATCATATCACATAATATTACTACGTTTGAAACTGTCAACAACTCTTTGACAGAAAATAAAGCTGCGTCCTTACTTGTGTCACTAAAAGATAATTTTATAAGTAGCCTTTAAATATCCAAGGTGGCTTTGGGCGAAAAGGCAAGACTGCATCGGACAAATGAACATCGCAAGTCATAACACTTGATGGGGAGCCAAGAATGGGATCACAGCTGGATCGACATTCAAGAGGCACGTGTTACGAAATCGAATTAAAATTAATTTTGAGTCGGAAGGGAAGGTCCGTTTACTTTTATACATGATCAATCAATTTTGTGAGATCTTTCTTGAAAATCGATAGTTTAGCAAATAGGTAGGTATGTACATGCGTATTGTTTAAAATTCAAAGTATTTACTATATTAAAAATGTAGCTTTATAATTGGCTAAATGTTTTAATTTTCCTTTGCGAATGTAAAATCGTTCACTTTCTCTCTAAATTTATCTTGAAAGAAAGCGACACCAACTGCGGGAAGTCCCCTTTCTCGTCGCATCGACCCCACCATCCGGTAACAGAAACATGCAATGCTGGCTGGCAATTTAATTATTTTAATTATCAAAATTAACATCAACGCCGGCCGGCCGAACAGCTAAAAACCAGTAGGACAGCCAAGACATGATTGGTATTAAGATGTCCGAGATCCCTTGGCGATTATGAGAATCGTAAAAGTAAGACCTCTCGTCGTTCGCCCAGTGGCGGTAGGAGGTCCTTGCTTCTCGTTCTGCATGCAATTCGCCAGAAATGGCTCTTTATTCGCTCGTTTGCGGATTGAGGGGGATTGGTCCAGATCAATCACAAGTGAGCTTAAAGAATGAGGTTAGAGTCGCTATATTTACCTACTAAATAGGTAATGTAATATTTCTGGCCAATCAAGGCAACCACATCATGCGAAATATTCTTTGAATAAAGAATCCCGCAGGAAGGAGCCTGCATATGGCGGGATGCCGCTTCCGGTACGTTCTGTTAATGTTGCTACCTTTAAGTAAAGTTCCTTGATAATATACCTAGCAATTATAATCTTAAATTTAGACACCTACCTATACACCTTATACGATGATACACCTGTGCCCTTGGAAATATATCCACAACCTTTTAGTTTTGACAACCAAGGAAGAGCCACAATCTGCACAGCTAACGAAAACTCGAAAAAGTATCGAAGCACCACACACTGACACACGCCCCGTGTCAAATATCAATATATGGTGTCAAAACTTGGAACCTAAATATGGAGGTTTCCAGGGACTCTTTAAAGTAAGGGGACCCAGCATTATACTTTTCAAAGTGAGGCCTATTCTTTCCTCATTCTAATATCAGTGACACCAAGTATGCCATTTTATTATAGAATCTATGAATATAACAGGTACTTGATTGTTAGTAAAAATGAATAATGGTTTCCATGATTTCTAAAAATAAGACTTGACTGTGTCTATAAGTGCAGAATATGGCAACTCTCAAATGAAACAAATTTATTTTATAGTTTAAATTGATTTTCAACAATTATTTCCACGAATTTAAGTATGGTAAGTCAGTAGTGCCGATTTTGCTTGTTTATTTTAAGAATTTGTTGTTATTGCACCTTGTTACCAGGTTCCTCAATCCATTTGTAATATGTATACTTGAACTTTCTCCCCTTGTTGAATGTATCTATCCAAAGAACTTTCAGAGATTTTCGGGATGGATTAATAATATTAGGTCTAGTAGTTCTAATCATGTAGTTTTTCTTGGTGTTCAATATAAAATTTTTGTAATTTTATTTCTCTCCCAAGGTACCTGGGACCTGACTGAAGCTACCTGCTTAATAATTAAAAATTTATGAAATATGATTTTTGTTTTGAACAACCTTCTTATACATAATGCCCACCTAATGGGAATTGTAGGATTACTAAAGGAAAAATCTGGTTGCAATTATTGGGACTACTACAGGCGGCCGCCTTACCTTTAATTGACACATCTGAGTATCTGGAAGTTGGAAAACTTAAGAATTGTGAATTATGATGGGAAATATTTTGCCTCCTATTAGAATCTATGGCACTGGCATGTCACATAAAACCTGATGGCAGTTTGACACTGACATATAACATAACCTTGTACCAGCCCCCTTGCGACATGCTGGGTCCCCGTATTTTAAAGAGTCCCTGGGGGTTTCCGCTCAGCGTATTTTATTCTACCCATTATAGCTTCGGCTCCTTGCTACAAAGGAAAGATTAGACAAAAAAATCATTACTTGTCAACTCTCAATAGGGTTAGAGACTTGGTATCCTTACTTACTTATTCTGGAACATTGTTCAAAATGACGACCTTGATAACTTTTGGCATTATACTCGTAAGTAGTTAGCCTTAATCTATAGTTACTCAAAACAACTCGGTTTTTTACTTGTTACACTTTTGGCATAGCCATATATTTGCCGATATTTATAATCTACCTACGCTAACTTTTTCTTTGCTACATACTTATACGAAAATATATTTGATAATGTCACAAACATGTTAATTCTACTCATTATTATGGTAGAATTAGCCCGCCTCTGTTCATTTGTAAATATCATACTATGGTATAGCATTTCCTTCATCTTTTTACTAAAATCTATTATTTTGACAACTGAAACACCCTAAGGTTCATGTTGATGAAAGAAAACAGCTTGTCGTCTCAAAATAATAACAGAGAATATGGTTGTGATAGAAAGGAACACTAATAAACTTATTGATAGAAAATAGACACGATTCGAATCAAGATCATGCTGGGCGCTTTAAATCCAATCATTCATATAACGGACCAAATATGATTTTATGTAGGTAGTAGTTACTTGTTGGCTAATAATGTTGTAGTACCTACCTACTTCTTAGATACCAAATTTCGAAAACTGCACACTTCTCTCTTTCTCCATAAATATTATTTTAATGACTGTGTGGCCTGCTTTTTTACGTTAGCTTACTATACTTAGGGTAAATACAACCGAATGATAGCAATTATTATGGCATTTATTATTTCTTTACAGCCGCAGGGGCACGTACCCATTGAAAATATCCTAGCTTAAATTCTTATCGGGTCGAATCATTATCTTCGCATGTAATCTAAAATTGCCTGGATCTGGAGCACGATGCTTCAGTAACAATGCAATAAGAAACTACTTTTCCGATTGCGAAAACGAACCGCGGCGTTTTTGAGACGCATCTTATAATCGATGATCTGTTGACTAATCATCGACAAATAATTCACCTTTAAGCGTCAACACGTTAAGTCAGAAACAGTTGAGTAAGAGCAATTTATTATTCTTCAACGATTTTAATTACAGCACGCAAGAGGTTTTAATTAATGTTGCTAATTGCCTCGATCAAACGCGAAAACAAGCCTATAGGTATCTCATTTGTTTGCGAATATTATACCTAGTGCTTACTTTCAATAATGCCGTGATACCAAAATATGTTTTCAGATTCGGTAGGTCCTATAAGTAGGTACCTATTATCTATTGTCCAAATCAATCAATTTTACAGGTATAACATTTTCAAAGCACTTTCGTCGGTTCTTTAACAACGCACATGCCAAGCTCGTTTATTATTCAGAGTCGAGTAGATACAAATTATAGCCTCCATGTTGGATTTTTTTTGCAATTTATACAGGGGGTCCCAGAAGAGAAGGCTAACCATTAACCGTAGGTACTTGACATAAAAAAAATGGCTACTTAACCACATTTACCTATACACAGAATTGCTTGCTTCCCTTAAAAGATACAGGTCGTTACAGCTGAATCTCAAAATTCGGTTTTGGTTACATTTTTGTAAATTTTAGATATATCAAGTGGATATTTAGTACAAATTATTACTATTTGTGTTGTAATAATAAAAAAGGGTTTGGTTTTAATTTATTTATTTTTAAAAATCAGATGTTTGTAAGTGACGTAATTGTTCCTTTTTTTTTATCAATTACCTAAGAGAATATATTATTATAAAGTAGTTATTAATTAAAATTTTTGATGTACAAGCCTTGATTTGTGGCGTTATACAGGGTGAGTCTGAAATAACTGGCATCCTTTTTTTGGGCAAGAGAGATGGTCATTCTGAACAACTTTTCTTAATAATTTTTTTTCCTATCGCCGAAATTTTTCTCTAATTTTTTAAAAATTTACCAACGTTTATTTCATACACAGCGGATACAATAGCGTAAACTCGGTCTCAAAATACTATACTAGTTGATGATTTACCATTTTCTACTCGGTTGTTGGCAGGGCGCCAGTGCCCTGTTTTCATAGAGGGGGGATTTTGAGGGGATGAATTATATAAAAATGTCGGCGCTAGGAAAAAATTTATTAAGAAAAGTGGTTCAGAATGACCATCTCTATTAACCAAAAAAAGGATGCCAGTTATTTCAGACTCACCCTGTATAGCTTTACGGCTCGGGGTTTGTTGGAGTAACATAAAAGGGATGGTTCAGGTAATTAAAGGGTATTTTTTAACTCAAAAGGCAAGTAAATTAGAAATACGTTTAACGGAATAAAAAGTGCGAAAAATAGCAATTTACGAAAAACTCAAGTAGATTTTTATTTATTTCATGGCATGCTTGACCACTGAAATATTTGACAACAAATACCTACCTTTTTCTTTCAAATAACATGTTAGCAATTATTCTTTTGGCGATAACTCCGAAACTAACGAATATATCCATTTGAACCTTGGGTATTTTTTGTTGTAAATTTAATCTACTTTTAGATTATAACGGAGAAAATTGTAATAAAAGGTAAATTTTTCAAATTGCGCCCTCTAGCGGTGACCACGAAATTCGAAATGACCTTACTGGATAATCATTTGATAGAAGAAGGAAAGCTCTCTTCAACAAGCCCAAATTCGACCAATTCGGTTAAGCCAAACCGGAGTTACAGGCATTTTTTCAAGTCAAGGTTTATCCGCCCGTTTCACCTCAACATGAAGAGCTAGAGCAAAAAATCCTTAACAAAAATTGTTCAGAATTTGCTGAAGACTGCAATAAAGGTATTTTTTTATATACCTTTATTAGTATTTTTTTGAGAAAACTTATTTTTTAAATTTACTGTTTCGAATACGCCCTCTAGCGGCCGACCTACGAACTTAAAAATAATTTCCAGCGATTTTTCGTGACCACATTACTTAAGAAGATTTTTTCCCAAAGCTCCAGGACTATTAATTCCTGAGATATGGTACCTCTTCACCCTTAATGAAACACCCTGTATAGTTCTGTGTGGCCTCTTGGATTGACTGGATCGAAATCAACCAACATTCGTAAAAATTCTAGAGTTAAATACTAGTTTTAAGTTAAAAAAAATCTCTAAAGACGTCAGAAAATAGAGTAACAAAAAGGAAGGCAAACAGAAAATCGATATTTGTGGTCCTGTACCGAGAGTGTTGACCAAGTGATATAATCTTAAAGTAAAGCATAAACTGAATGTGATAAATGAGTTCCTGAGATAAAAGTGAAGCTTGATTAATAGATTTAATGGGAAATTTAAGAAACTAATAATACCTTGTATCAGACAAACTGGATCAGTTCCGAACACTATTGAACGCAACAACTATCGATAGCTTGCGACCAAGGATTATTTGAACGTCAGAACTATACCAACTGTGAGAAATAAAAATAAATAAGACCCTAGACACGGGTCAAAATAAAAAGCGTGGATAAACTCTAATAAAGTAATCGGTCTCTATTGAAGACGGCGAAATATATCGGAAGTGAACGAAAGTTTATCAAAAATGTGAAACTTGAACCAATGCATAAAAAAACTTGCGGAAACTATTCGTATTTAATATAAGCCGAAATTAAATCGTTTGACTTTAGAAGTTAATATTTTAAACGATTGACCAAATTGTTGCTTGCTATTAAGTTGTAATGTCCAATTTTACCACAAAAAAATGAGTAAAATTAAATTCTACACCATAAAGAAGTAATGACAATGATAAGTAAGTGGTCGAATAGGACACAAATAGTAATAACTTGTTTCAAATATAAACTCGATACCTCGAAAAATTACAAAAATGTTACCAAAAACTGAGATATACAACAATTATTGTAACCTTCCAGAAAAACCGCGCAACATAACCATACTAGCCATTTATTTTATTTGATGCTTTTAATTTGCATTTTAAAATCTCTCAACATTTTCTATTAAAAACCATTAAACCCAAATTGGTGTTTTAAATGCGATCCATCACTCTGAGCTCCTCATGATCCGCATTACCGAATTATTTTTCTGGCATAAAATATACAACGGGTTCTCAGTTAGTGAATTTTAAATTTAATGCGGGCCGATAAGAGTAATGAAATAATTGTTGGAAATTGCCCATTCCAGCACACAATCGCATTTTTGGGCACATAAATCTTCCCTCTGGTAAGATAAACGGTAACAGAATTAATGAAATGGCCGGGCGGTCTGTAATTTTGGGTAACAATGCGCCTTTAATCCCTCCGGGAAATCTTGAGGCAATTAGTCGATATCTACCTGGCAATCAGAGGAATAAGGACTCAGGCGGTGAGACGACTGGTCTCCCTCTGAGCAAATTTTATATTCTTTCGTAGTGTAAATATTTTTCGTTAATATGTTTTATTCATTTAAAAACACCTCTGAAGTCACTGATTTGGAAATAGGGTATAACGTTGGCAACTTGGTCAGTATAAATTTTATGCCGATCTCCAACCCGTTCCCAGTTCAATAATTTTGTAGAAAGTTGTCTTCCAACGACAGGGATGACAATAACATAACCTAAAAGTAAACAAACTTGTCAGATAGGTAGTCGTTTAGACAGATTTATAACCAATAGGGCAGTCCAACAAAACAGCTGATCGAGACCAAAATGGTGCCCGGAGTTCCAGTAAAGCTTGGTTGGTAAAGCAATTTGTGTTAATTTTGCGGTTTTCATTTAATTTCAAAAATTTCGTCGTAAAAATTATATAGTTTCGATTAATTTTCGTGTGTTTCTGTTGTGTAATCAGTGCGTACAAACAGTTGATATCAACAATGCGTGATTAGTTTATAAATTTACAAGCTCAAAATCTCAAAGCAGCGACCTGCTATATAAATAAAAACCAAATGTTTTGACTCGTTCTCACTGAGCTACTGAATCAATATTCAGTTAAATGGTGCAAATTTTTCTCCAATATCAAATAATGACATTGTTATAGTATAAATGAACTCACTTGGAACAGTGATATAGGAGGCGCGATCTATTTCGTAGCATTTACCACGCTCTGCTACTGGTAAAAATACCACACTTAAGTATCCGCAGAAATCACCCGTATAAAATTCAAAGATTTTTATGCGGTCGACGTCAACCTAGTCAAGGAGGCAGCCAATAAGAAATCGAGCGTATAGCTATTTGATTGGTCGGCGGTTCGGAGATCCATGAAGCAGGTGTCGACGTGGGCCAGTTAGGCCAGTATAACCAGTGCCGTGCACGGAAATAAGGATTACGCTTTTTTGTTTGGTGGTGTTTTGAGTGTAACAAAATTATTGGTTCGATTTGGTTTGAATTATTTGTATGCTGTTCCAAGTGAGTTCATTTATACTATACCTATTTAGTGCAATAAGTTGTTATATGAAGAGACAAAAAGCTTTCAAGTATTTCAGGCCAAAGTTTAAATGCCTTCAAATATTTGGATATTAGTGGACATGTGGAGCATTAAAAGTCAATGACCACATTGCGTTGTTGGAAAGATCCTGAAGAGAATAAATTACAGCTAAAAAAAATAGCAGGTCAAACATTCTCAGAGAACGAATATGCCACCGTCAGATGTGAGAAAACATTAGTTTGCCTTTCGTTATGAAATTTGTCATTTTTAAATCAATTAGCCATTTACGCCTTCTGATAGCGAAAAATTCGCGTATGCGTTTTTTATGTTTAAAGCTTAAAACACCGGGAATTTTGGTAAAACTAATGTTATCTCGACTTCCTCTACTCCCTCCATCAACAACACAAAAACAAGGCATTTTAAACAGTTTTTTAATGAAATTTAAACATTTTGCATTTCAAACAAATTTAATATTATACCTATAGGTATAATATGCCTATACCTAGACATTTGTCCTCCGGCGGCAATTATCAGTTGATCGTGACATTTCGTTAGACTGTCCTATTGTTGCTAATCCGTTGCCTCTAGGATCGTGGTGTTTACAAACCAGTGACGCCAGAGTTGTTTCTTCAACAGATGGTTAAAAATTCTTTTTTAAATTAAGTTATAGAAAATTAATTATACTTTTGAAGTTTGCGACATGGCTGAAATGCATTTTTATTTAATATCAATTTTAATTGAGAAGACAACGTTGTCAAGTACCCACCCTATTGAGTAATTTCTTCTATTAAGTAATTTGTTCAGGGATCAGATTCATATAAAAATGTATAATGAGGCAAAATCAGATAAAAATAATTACTCTAACAATTGGCGCAGAAGGCAGATATATTTATATTTTATGAATATTAGTTAACCCCATTAATTAATAGGACTGTGAATTTGTCTAAAAAATATGATATTCATTGAAAATATTTCAGATATCTGCACATCATAAATGCATACTGAAGTAACTATTTTACTAAAAACTTGTTAATATGTTTCTGTTTAATTACATCTGTAAATAAGCAAAAACTAGCACTGGAATTTTTACTTACTCTCCAATTACAAATTCTAAATAGAAATTTTGCTCTTAACGAGAGAAGAACTACACGACTGGAACCCATTTTACAGTTTCCAAAGAATAATAACTGAAGCATCTATTAATTACAATTCTTAGAATTCAATTTTTTTCACGTAACTAAATGTGTTCTCGGGTCTCGCTCCGTTCGTGCTGATAATAATAATTATTGCCAATCAGTTATTATGAACAGGCTTTTTGTATCAGTATCGGCGTCCCAATATCTAGAGCTTATCCAGCCTGGCCAACCATAAAGTCTTTCTCACTGAAATTTTTAGACGCTAATTGGAAGTTAACCAGATTTATGTCGCCCATTCTTTTCTCTACACGATTGCGTTGATACCGAAAGTCCCAAACAAGGCGCGATTTGAAAAGAAACCGAACACAGTGTAAGGAAAAATAAATCAAGTAATCTTTTTGATTTTGGTGTATTTAAGACCATAGGGCCCTTTTTACTACTAATGATGATTTTTAATTCCAAATGTTCAGGCAGCGAATAGCGAATGAACAAAACGAATAAAATGAGGAGAAGGATTTTCATTAGTTCAGGAGAATATATTTGTGAAGTAAAAGTAAAGTTATTTTATATTGATCCTATATATGTTCACATTCAATAATTATATAGTATAGTCCAAAGCACGAAAGAAAACGTTTCTAAAGGATGCGGGCAGCGTTGCGAGATTTCCTATACGAGTAGTCGTTAATTATTGGCGAATACAAGTTTTATCATATTGAAGCCGAATTTCTGAACTCTGTTATACCGAAAAAATAAAGCTCGCATCACGGGACCACTTACACATTTTTGTTTATCATTTATTTTTAACGCGGTGTGATAAAACACCTATTATATTTTTTTTCAACATCGTCGCTTCTATACCATCGCCTTTGAAATACGGCAACACAGCACTTCTGCGAAGGAGTCGGCTGACAAAATCAGTTAGCCAACGCGTTTTGTGCCTGTTTCTATAGTATGTAAAGTTAACTGCGTATTTGGGCTACCATACAGACCTCATTTTTTTAGGCCGCTGGCAAGTTTTTTTCGCCGGCTCAGAGAGCTCAGTGACGTTTCGTATGTTCGGGAGTTAACGTGTGCAAAATGAGTAAATAGGGAAGAACGTAGCATTCTCAAGCACGAGAAATAATTGGCAATGTTATAAGGGTTTGGCTTCCTCCATAATCACCGTTAAGAATAATATTAACAATAAATTAAATAACAATTATAGGAAAATGAAGTCAATGAGTTACACAAAATTGAGCTACGCCCCTGAACTGTGACTGATTCTATAATATTTGCGAGTTCTTCCCCCTTACTTCAACAAGCTTTTATTTTAGCCATGTACTAATACGTATAAAATAAGTTTAGGTTTTCGTTAAGGTAGTTCAATGCCAAAATGCGACAAGTTTTTTGAAATGTCCATAAAAGTGAATAAGAACCAATTAATTTTATTGTACAATGATTGATTGATAATCAACTACCTACTTGCCGAAGTATGCATTTTTTCTTTACAATTCGCACGACAAGCTTTTTGATTTTTGAAAAAGTTTTTTTATTTCAAAGAGCTTGTTGCAATTTGACACTGAATTACCTACCTAATAGTAGTTTATGGTAGACCTAAAGACGAAAAGTTGAGAAGAACCGCAAGAGTAGGTACGAAAAACTAGTCCGTGTATCATACAATATTTTCTGTCAGAATGTGCTTAGGTATATTTAAAAAGTAGAAAATTAAAATCAGAAATTATATACTGTTTATTTTTTCAATACAATAAATCTTAGTTACTGTCAATGTACTTGTGTCAATCAGGTCAAATATCATAGTTATTTATGTACCAAGGCATTGAAGTTTAACTGTATATGACTCATATGGTTTATTTACCTCGGCCAAAATAAACCACATATATACCCACATTGTATACCCGTCAAAAACTTTGATTTGATATCCATATTAAGGGGTCGTAAAGAAAAGGGTACCTGCGCCATCTTGGAGCGGCGACCATTTTGAATAAATTACAAGATTGCGTATACTAGATTGCATTGTCATTATCACCAAAAGTATGTGCAAAATTTCAGCTTAATCGGTTGGGGGAACTGATTTAAAATTCAGTTGCAACATTATTATTTGACCGTTACATACTAACACAAAGCACGTTAAATAAAAAAAAGTGGAATATAGTAGCTTGCAAACAGAAATCTAAATTAACAGACAATAGCACTCATTAGTAACACATTTTAAATGAAACTAATTAGGTATTTATATTACAAACAGAAAGAAAAATCAAACTCAAATCCTAAATTATTAAATTCAGTCTTTCCTCTAAATGACTATAAAGTAAAATGACGGACGTTGTTACCATTAGAAAATCAGTTCATTTGTAGTTTAACTAGTAGGAAATGAAATGCGGTATGTAATGTAGGTAAAACATTTTTTACCGCTGACAAATATAGTATAATAAATATATTTCTGTAATAAACATATTTCTGTTTTCATATAAGAAAAAAATAATTTTGTAACTTTATCTTGTCATAATTTGTTTTGTCATATTAACTAGGGCGCATTAAATTATTGACAAATGTTTTAAAAAATCAACCGGTCCTTTTACAGTCAATTTTATGGACTTAAAAAAACACTTCAGTGTAACAAAAGTTACGACATACTGCTAAATCAATAAATAAACAAACGTTTCTCTTTCTAAGCATAAGTATATAGCAATTCTAGCTGAGTGATACCCTGTCACTTCACATAAATACGCTTTAGAATATTTTCAACCTCTGTACTGCCTTCCTGTCACATTTCCAAAATTGTTATTGTGATGAATACGTGCCGATCATTTTCAGCGCCTTTCTATTCTATAAGATGCCGATACCTCATACCAGTGTCTATTATAATTCATATCTACTGGATTATTCAAAATGGATCGTAAGCTGTAATCTGCTACTCACAAATTCGCTAAATTGGCGGGGAAAAATAATAATCTCAGGCTTTTGTATGGGGCCCAAAATAACCGAGAATATCGAGTGGCATTGATAAAATATTACTTACGCAGTATAACCACAGTCTCTTTTTTTAACGAACATACGACTTAGGTATAGAGAACATTCCTGTCATTTAAAAAGGTTAGATCATTTTTGGCAAAGATAAGAAAGAGCAGGGCTCCTAAATTCTATACCTTTGGTATTCCAGATATTGGAGTAATTAAATCATATTAAAAAAATATAATATGTAGTTTTAAAATAAGGTAATCAGAAAGACTAAGCAGATTAATGTTTGCTAGTTTGATGGACCTTAACAAAAAGACCCAGTCTTCACTTTATTGTCATTAAGCTTGCAGTTTCCTCTTTAGTAATGGTAAATGCATCACAACTCCAAAATAGGAGGACGATGATTTTGTAAACACTTCTCCATTTAATTCAAAATCTCACTGAAGTTCCGGTTACTAGATCTCTAACGTTTGTCACATCGAAACCCAAATTTTCAATATAAACCACAATGAAAGAAGAAAGCTTGGACGACTATTTAATAAACTTATTGCTTATTGTTTAAATTAGAATCGTCCCGTACTAAATTACACTCTCCGCGCAAAAAAAACTTAATCTGGCCTAGTTTATGACTCGTTAGTATCGTGTAATTCCCGAGAAAGAAAAGCAATAAAGAAGCAAGTACAAGGATGCCTATCAATTTAGATAAACTAGCAGCCGCTGGGCACTTTCATGCTCCGTTGGTCACTCAAGTTGGTTTATGCTATCATAACCGACCCCGCAGTCGTATTTATGAAACAGTCGAATCGCAGAGCCGGGGTACACAAATCATGTTGTCGGCGGTAAACATAGCTAGCTAGTCCGTTGTGGACTGGGATTTTCTTCGGGTCGGAGATACATGAGGAATGACGGAATGAATACACAAGATCGGATGTTGTTTATGCGGTCGTAAGTAACCATTCTAGCGGAAAACAGTCAATCTTTGACGTCTCTGGGAATTCCAACTTTTTTAACAAACGGGAGAAAGCTTATGCATGAGGAGTCGTAAAGGCAAAAGGCAAAACCTCGGACAAAACTATTCTGTAAGGCCCCGGTAGGAGTTCCGGATTCGAATCCCGGCTGGAGTGTTTTTTTTTTCAACGGACTATCCTTATTTGCCAGAAAAACATCCCTCTTTAAAAATGTTTTCTAAATGCCTCTAAAATAAGGTATAAGTAGGCACTTTTTGGGGGTTGCTGCTATATTGAAGAAATACAAATTTATAGTAGTAGTAGATAAGTAGCTGAGTAATGGAAAAACACAAAGAAACTAATAGAAATTACATATTAATTTCGATTTTCTTCAAAACGTAATAAGAGCATATACTTAAATATTTTTATATTTAGTAGCAAAAGTGGACAAATTAGTGTGATTGCTTTGGAAAATCGGAGTATTTTATAATGCCATTTTGATTTTGACCACCTTGCAAATTCAAGTTACCTGAATAAATTTATAATGTATCTATAGTAGGATATAATTTGGAAATAAAATATTCAAAAACGGCAAAATATAACAGCATAAAGTTTTATATCGTTTTAAAACCGCCATGACAAAAAATAGGGATCTATTTTTTTTTTAAATTTACAGGGCGATTCACTTTTTATGTTTAGGAACAACATCTTGACAAAATAAAACTGTTTTACAGTGTTATACACTTTTTTATAGGTATAAAGCATTCGTTTTCACGATGCAGGGCGACAAAATTTGTTATAAATAACTATATTTTATTTCTGTAGTTTTTAAGTTTTGTTTTTATCGTTATTATTGTAAAGCTGATTATGTAATGGAAGTAAACTTAAAGTTGTTTTAGTCCATACTCTTTCAGTAGGTATTTAAGTATTTTTGCAAAATTCCTACAGAATTTTACCTGAAAGAATAGCAGATACGAGAATAATACTATATGCCATGACTAGATTTTGTAAAAAAATTTGGTTTATCGAAAAACAATGTTTGCGTTTATGTTATACAGGATCATTTTGTAGAACAAATAATTTGTATGAAGTACCAAGACCCAAAGTTTTTTTTAAATATAACACCCGGTATTTTGTTACATTTTTAGAAAACCCTTAAAGAGTATGTTCTTTTTGGTACAGGGTATTAAGGGTCTATCTTTAAAAGTTAGGGAGTTATTTTAATTTTTTAACGAAAAAGGGGCCACTTTTGGAAATGTAGTACCTACCTATTGAAAAACCAAATAATATTTCGGGATATAACTTGGACTGGAGATTGCCTGTTACCTAGTTAACAATTTTGGACCCAAATTGAACCCACAAATTCACTTACGCAAATCCCAAGTTTACTCACTAATTTTAAATGGAACACCCTATATTTTATTACACGTTCGGAAATCCCTTAAAGAATAGATATTTTTTGGTATAGGGTATTATTGGTCTAACTTTAAAGGTTAGGGAATTAATACTCGTATCGCCATACTTCCACCACGGTTGGGTTAGAAAGTCGACATTGACAAATCTCATATCCATTTTTTTTAAATGGCATGATATGATTTTTTGCATTTTTTGAGCCCGTTTCTGGATTGGGAGTTTTTTGGAACTTGAACTTGGCGTGTGTAATTTCTTTGAAGGTAACGAATATTATTTTCTTCTTGAATGTATTGTAGAGCGAGTGCGAGTGTAGTAGGTCGTTCTTATGAAAGTAACCCCATTAGAATTTTATGCTGGCGAATCCAGCAATATACAATCTTTCCAAAAATACGAAGAAAATCTTATCATGACATTTAAAAAGATAATAAAATTTCACGTCCTCAATAGATTTTACAAAACAGAAAGTTAGCGGCTTCATGGTACTATATAAATTCCGGCAACTGGTAATATCATACCAACATCCAAGTTCTAATGGATGTGCCGGTGTTTACATATTTGAATCGTTCGAGAAGGTATAGACTACGACAGCTGGTTTCCCCTTATTAGGTTCATCAAGGCAGCCATAACCTTCCCGAACAACTCAAACCGAAATGGTAGTAGTTATAATAATGTAACTTGCACTTGGAGGTGAGAAAACCAACCAGTGGTGCCATCTAGTACCAGAGCTGACATTTCACAAAACATAGTAAACACCAACAAGAACAAGTTAGGTTGGTGTTGAATCCAGAAAACAACAAAATAAATGTAAAGAAGAAGTGACACAGGAAAAAGGTTAATTGGCCATTCACCACTGTATCTTCAAAATTTGTGGATATATCAACAAGGATCCAGCCGGGAGCCCTATTCTTGTAAAACTTGCATCTTAGAGCCGAAGAAATATTAAAAAGATGCTAATATTTCACGTCCCCAATGGATTTTACAAAAAGAAAGTTAGCGGCTTCATGGGACTATAAATTTCGGCAACTGGTAATATCAAACCAACATCCAAGTTCTAATGAATGTGCCGGTGTTTTCATATTTGAATCGTTCGCGAAGGTAGAACTACGATAGCTGTTTCCCCTTATTAGGTTCATGTTCATCAATGCAAAGTGTTTAAATACATCAAGATGAATAAATGATTGCCCCCAGATTAAATGTCTAAAAACTTGTATTAAAACTTTTTTTTTCAATAAAGGTGATCATTCTGTGGCCAGGGTGACTAAACGTAAATGAACTTCAGTGTGTCCCAAATCAAACATAGTAAGTTAACTCGACTTAGGTAGGTACATCATCAACGTTAGCGTAGACCATCAAGTTTTTTGATGGTATATATACCTTTTTCACTGGGCATCTCTTCGCGTCGCTACTGGTTTCTTCACGTGGCGCTATATTTTGACTGCGAATCGCCCGCGGCTACGGACGAGAGGTTCCATTATGGCCAGTGCCTTTGGGGCAATTCCCCCCGGCCGAAAATTGATTGATTGCGGCTGGATTTCACGGAGGAATGCAATTATCGTCGGCGGGCGCGTAAGAGATCTCGATAAGAGGGCGACCCGTTAGAGGATGTGGGTATATCTGGTTACGAAATTTGAATAACATTCGTGGCCGCCGGTGTGTAACGCATCATCCGACGATAGATATCGGGCGCAGATTTCCGAGAAAACATCAGATCGGCTAGTTAACACCTCATCTTCCTGATAGAATCAATCTTATACAGTCCGTCGCCTTTGTCGAATTGCATAGACAGTGTGTCTACTTTTAAGGTGTATATTATACAAATCGATAAACATTTCTTTTGTGAATCTCAAATCATGTACTTAAGTGTAACAATTACCTGTTGTCAAAATTATTATTTAGCCACGCCAAAACAGCTTGAGTTCTAACGTTTGCAGAAATTTTGATTTAGGTGCCTTTATTTTTTAAAAAACATTTCCAAATTGTAGATTTTTTCAGCTGTAAATGCATCATTTAAAGAATTATTAGTATTTTTCCGACAATATTCTAAAATTTATTCAGATCTTCTTTGTCATTACCTGCTCTTATTTTTTCCTATTTCTTGAATTGTTTTTTAACTTCTCTGGCATATATAATTTTTGCCAATATTTTTATTAAGAACTTAAACTGTCTGGACAGTGGACTAGCTCGACTCGACATTACCCAATATATAAATTCTCTAAATGATGCAATGACAGACTTACAGTCTCAGCTCCACAAACACAGCTTTTTTAATATCAACTGTACATATGTTTTAACCCTCCTAGGGGGTCATCTTCAGCAGTGTAACATTATAGAAAATTCAAAGCTTTCTATGCGTAGTCAAATTTATGTATGCGAATGTGGAAAATTAATTTGGGTAATAATTATTATGTAAAAGGCTTCGTCAAAAATTAAAAAAAACATATAGGTAACATGATATAGAGGAATCCTCAGGATATTAATATGTCGTCGCAATGATCAAAAAATTCCTTCTAATTTTTTTATCATTGCGACGACATATTAATATCCTGAGGATTCCTCTATATCATGTTACCTATATGTTTTTTTAATTTTTGACGAAGCCTTTTACATAATAATTATTACCCAAATTAATTTTCCACATTCGCATATATAAATTTGACTACGCCTACGAGATTGTAATTTTTTGCCCCTTTCGTTGAATGGAATTAATGTTTGACCTTGGCCTTCTCAATCCTCTGACCTTAATCCCCTCGAGCACTTATGGAATATGCTCTGACGAAGACTCTTGGTGCAAAATATTGTGTTTCAAACCAGGGACTCTTTAAAATAAGGGGACCCAGCATGTCACAGTCTATCACATAGGAAAAGTGAAGCCTTGTTTTCTGTATATCTCCAAGGAGACCACATAAGTGGGCTGGTACAAGGTTATGTTTTATGTGACATGCCAGTGCTATAGATTCCAAAGGAGGCAAAATATTTCCCATCATTGCTCACAATTTTTAAGTTTTCTAACTTCCAGAGAGTCAATTAAAGGTAATGCGGCCGCCTGTAGTAGTCCCAATAATTGCAACCAGATTTTTCCCGTATCACCTTTAGTAATCCTACAATTCCCATTACGTGGGCATTACGTATAAGTAAGCAGTTCAAAACAAAAATGGTATTTCCTAAATTTTAAATTATTAAGCAGGTAGCTTCAGTCAGGTCTTTTTTAAACAGTTTTCATCTACAACTATAAGTTTATTTTACGTTTGTGAGGTACCTTGGAAGAGAAATAAAATTACGAAAATGAGCACCGAGAAAAACTACATGATTAGAACTAAGTACAAGACCTAATCTTATTAGTCCATCCCGAAATCTGTGAAAGTTCTTTGAGTATATACATTCAACAAGGGAAGAAAGTTCAAGTACACATTTTATTACAAATGGATTTAGGAACCTGGTAACAAGGTGCAATAGCCACAAATTCTCAAATAATCAAAATCGGCACTGACTTACCATACTTATATTACTTAAATTCCTGGAAATAATTGCAGGAAACAAAATTCAAATGTAAAATAAATTTGATTCATTTGGCACTTGCCATATTCTGTGTTTGTTGACAGAACATTGTCACTGTCAACAATCAAAGTACCTGTTATATTCATAGATTCTCCAATAAAATGGCATACTTGGCATCATTGAGACCATTAGAATGGGGAAAGAAACGGCCTCACTTTGGAAAGTATAATGCTGGGTCCTCTTACTTTAAAGGGTCCCTGTTTCAAACTAACCAACAGCTATTCGAGTGAATTCAAATGAATGGGATGTCATCGGACAACATGACATGCCTCGTAGATGTGTGGGTGAACAACAACAACTTGTGTTTGTAGAATAAGTACAACTACCTACTGTACCTCCCATGATTACGATCTTCTTTAATTTTTTTTTTCAGATATCTGGTGAATGACTTTAATGGCGGCACAGATAGGACCAGAATAGAGAGAGTCCATCTTGTCAAATATGTCAAAATGGAGCCCAACTTTTACGTAATTTTTCACACACCTGATAAGATCGTTCAGATAAACTATGAAGTAGACTGCGTTCTTCATTTATTATAGATTAATTTAAAACTGAGAAAGAAGATCCACAATGACCTATAGAATGGGCGAATTCCCATTTAAAGTTGAAAGTTTAATATTTTCACTTGTTTATAGTTCACCCCCTCATAACAATTCTCATTTAGATATCTGCTAAATGACGCCAAAATTTAATTCCTTTGCCCCAAAAATATAGAAAACGACATGCCACTGCTTATTTTCAAATTCACCCCTTTGCATCCCCTCTCAATCACCTCTCTTTTATGATAATGTCAAAAGTGATCTCAAATTTATTTATTTGTTTATTGTTATGTACTAATTTCGTTGGCTAAAAACAATTTTTATTGCGAAAAACTAACCCTAACTAGACAAGTTTACTTATACCAAATTGGAAGGCGAATCTTCATCCGTTCGAAAGTTAGCATATGGGGTTAAGAAACAAAAGTTACTAATTTAGTTGTTCTTGTAAAATGAATCTGGTACTTATTAAAAACCCATCTGAAGACCTCTACTCTTGCTAGTGTATGTAACTACAGGAAATTTGCCTTTTTTTAGTTTCCCTCTCACCGCAATTAATTAACGAAATTACGAACGGCGTCCCAGATTGGTAGCACTTTGCGTATTGGTGGTCTAACTCCACATGATTAATAACCACACCACAATTATGCATTGCGGTATGAATTGATTACAGCTTGTCGGTAACGTGTCGGGACATTATCTCTGAAGTGCCGGCCAACAGCACATTTACACCATGTAATAGAGCACCGCTATGAGTGTGCTAATTACCCCCAGCTCTAATTTCCCATCGCTGATGGCAAACGCCAATTACCTGTTTCAATCTTTGGTTAAGTGGTGTTTCGGAATCGGTCTAGAGGTTAATGCGTTGAAAGAAATTTTAACGAACACACAGACTGTATAGGTACCGTCATTAATAAGAGGGAAAGCGTTCGTTTCCAACGTTTTTAGACAACAAAAATTCACTAACCGAATAGTCCACCGACTTCGTACCAGTTTGATTTAGTTAGTCAAAGCTAATACGTAGTTGCTCTAGCTCTAGTAGCTGGACGACCAGCCAAACTGTTGAATGTTGCCAAACTTGCCTGCACCGCGCGCACGTTAGCTCTATCAAGAGAATTTAAGAGCTCGAATACGGACATGGCAGACATAGCTGAGAGCCAAGACAGGTGGTAAAACCGGGCAGGGAATGTATCTTGACAAATTTCTAGAAAGGGCTACTCCAAATACGAGACCTTTTGTTATAAATTGTCCAGAGATTAAGAGATATCGGAAAAATGTTACGTCGTGAACAAGTGGAGTGCTTTTGTGCTTTGTCGTAAGTCGTAAAAGTTATTATGTGAAATAACCAATTAGCGAAGTGGTAGGTAATTGTAATGTAAGTTATAACGATGGTAACGTAAGCTATAGAACTATTGCTTCTGTCGGTTTAAAAGTATAATATAATATGTTAAAAGCAGCACACTCTTTCATTTGGCCATCACGATGTAGGTATTCCTTTTATTTCAGTGTAAAACGTGTTCATTATTGCGTTTTTATGTGTTGTAAGATGAGAAAAATGTGTCGTAATTACAGGACACATGACCATTAAAGCTTAAACTTTTATGAGGACATTTATTGCAAATTTACGATCGTGCCAAAAAATAATCTAAATCACTCAACGTTTATCTTCGCTCAATTTTAGGTGTAATAATCTATTTAATTTCGCAAATTGAATCCCAAAAAGCTTTTAAGCTCGACCAAGCTTGTGAAGATTTTTGTTTCAAAATCGGTGACTCAGATTGTATAGTCTGATATATGAAAATTTATAGATAATTTATATGTTCAAGCACTGCTCCACTTCTTTTGGGTTTTTTGGCATAATATTTTTAACATCATGAGTGTTTTTCTAGCGAAATCTTAGAGGGGTGGTTTTAGCAACCCCTGGTTTTTTTAAGGTAGCCTAAATAAAGTGAAATTTAGAATAGAGAAAAGTATTGTTCTGTTTTCTCTAGTTGTTTCGTAAAAAACGTTCAAAAATGTTTAGCAGATTATTTTCTCATGCTTTATTGTCAAATTTCGTCCACGAAACTATATAAAGCCCGCTCCCTCTGTGAATCAAGACCAACAGATACTCATTTACCATAAACCCATGGTCGAAGAAACCATAGTCCCGCCCGTCAAATATTGACAATTTGTTTCGAGAGTGTTTCATTACAACTAGATCTATTAGCCTCCACTATCAAAAGTATTTCTTTTGGGAGAATAGTTTTTAAAATTATATCTTACAAATCACAGACATATCATGAATATCCAGAGCAGCAAAAGAAGATACTGACGAAATCTTAAAAAAACTGCACGTGATCATTTTACCTGCTCTGGAATTTCATAGTTGAGAATTAGTCTTCGAAACAAATTGACGTCGCTTGGCCATATCAAACAGCTTGTGAATGATGGATGAGACTGCTAAAAGCTGCTTCCTGCGAGTGTGGGGGTCTACCAAATCTGGTTTGGTCTTTAATTACACTTTGCACTTCTCTTTACGGACCGTAATGCCAACGATGTTTTGTGGCAGATCACACAATAGTGTTCTACAGAAGATAGCTAGGAAGAAACAATTTACTTAAATGAATTTAATCACACCAAATATCACAGAATATACTACAACCTTACTGGGTGGTATGTAATTTTTTTCAGTCAGTTTACTGACACAGAAAGATCTCCAACTTCTAACACGACACCGTCGAGACTTGGGTGATTTCTATCTGCTCGCTCGGTAAATATTTTTAACAATGCCGCATTGAGCGATCACTTATCGCTCCGGAGTCCTATTGTGCCATCGTAGACCCGAATAGCACCGAGGACGTTTCGCCATTCAGTCCCGGACAACAGCACTGAAGTGTAACTCGAGATTCAATTAATCACCAGACAGCTTAAATGCGATGATTAAGCGCCCACACGGTTTCTGTGAACTGGTCGACAAACTGATTTAGTGTCTAGTGCCTACTTTCGATTTTATTGCACCATACGTTACCGTTAACTCGTCAAGTGTTCGGCGTACCTACCTAGTAGAACGTTCTGCGGACGCTCTATGAGAAGCTCGCTTTTGATGAATATCAAACTTACTGAAATTAGATAGAGATTGAATAGTATCCAACGTTCAAATTTTAAAGATTTCAAAGCAGAACCTGAAGATTTAAGCACACCTGCACCTATCTGTAGGCAGAGCTGAGTCAATTACAATAAAAAACTGACCAATTACAATTCCAATTACTTTTGTAGGAATGTAATTAGATCCAATTACAATTCCTTTGGAATTTTGAAATGTAATTGAATTACAATTACAATTACAATTACTTGTATTTGGCATTGGAATTGATGTAAACAATTACTTTTTCAATTACTTCTTGTTTGCTTTATTTTCTATTACATTTGTAGACACCAAAATAAGGTAGGTACTTAAAAAACCATAACTGATAACTTAACTATATTAAGCATTATTTGTTCTGCGATGCAAAAAAATTCTAGTCTTTGTGTCTTTGTAAATGGCAAATATTCAAATTAAAATAAATAAAATGTACAGAATTTTAATGAACAAAAGGAATTATATTCAGTAGGTAACAGTATAATATAGTAATACCTATGTCTAAATACACAATGGCCTCACAGAGTCAAAGCTCAGTTTCTATATAAATAAAACTGAAAATAAACGGCTACATGGATAGAGAAATAAAATAAATCTTTTAAAATGTATACAAAAAAATCTTAAGCCGTGCCATATGGGCTTTACAAGAGATATAAGAAAAATAAAAAACAGGCCTCATTGTTAAGAAACTTTGTTAGCTTTCATTATTACCAACATTTCAAAATTATTATCAGTTAGAGCTTGCCTTTTGGGGGCATTCACAATAGGCATTGACAATAGGCATTATGAACTGACTATTAATATAGAGATAGAGAATACAGGACAATCGTTATGACTTGCCAGTGACGCGTAAATAGTAAATGGGAGTGGCATAAGAAAGAAAACATTATTGCGGACTTTGTCAATGATGACGCATTTATTTTGCATTGCCTTTTTGTTGGCCAGGTTGTCCCAAACAACGTTGCAATATTTCCAAAATCAATCCAGGTTTCCCCGATTAATCAGCTCGGGCCGTCGCCGGCCGGCACCGCAAGAGAAGATTGTGTAAGTAATTGTAATTGAAAAAGTAATTGTAATTGGACAAGTAATTGTAATTGGAAAAGTAATTGTAATTGAAACAGTAATTATTGCATTAAAGGAATTTTAAAAAGGAATTGCAATTCTCATAAGTAATTGATTTTAAATTACAAGTACAATTCCTTTTCAAAAAGTATTATTAAATTAAAATAAATAAATAAAAATATTAAATTACAATTACTGTCTCTATTTCAAAAGTAATTCCAATTAAGTACAATTCCATGAAAAGGAATTAATTGACAGTTCAATTACTTTCGCCTAATTACTTGCCCAGCTCTGTCTATAGGATAGGTAGGCTGATTTAAGGACATAATATCTGTTGAACATTTTAAGGCGAATTTCCTAACGTTTCATTAAGTGCAAATCCTCTAGTGGCGCATCATCCTACATTCTAAAACTGTCAGTTTGTGCATACACACACAGAAAATTACTTATTTTCATATTACTGCAATGAGGGCAGCTTAATGGATTTATTAAATGTTGCTAAGTTTCTTAAACTTGCTTGAAAACTCCCATAAAGGGTGAGTCAGAATGTAGGTATAGTAAATACTTTAAAGGGGTGTTCGGCAGGAGGTTTTAAGGGGGGTCTTTCGTATAAAATTGTTCAAATTGGGCTTTCCTTGCCAAGTTATTCGGGTCTACAGGGTGACCCAAAAGTATTTTCTTTATTTATATCTCAATAACGGCGCTACTTAAAAATTTGAAATTTGGTATGTGTTATCTACGTATTGCAAGACGCCTTAGGGTAGTTTATTCATTTACAAAGTGTCCTAAAAAAGGGAAAAAATTAAAAAACCCTATTAATTTTTTGCTGAAACTTTTTCGAGGTTATCTTTTTGGTCTTGAAGGTCCATCATCAACAAAAGTTTACTCTTGTTTCATAACGATAAAATCAAATTGGCAAAACGTGCCCCAAAAGACCTGTCAACTTCAACATTTGAAACATAAAATTTTTACCTACCGCTTTCAAACGTTATAGATCGACTGTACATTCAAAAATAAGTAAAAAAACAATTGGACATTGGTCAAAACAGCATTGGTTTTCTTGAAATAGAGTGTTAAAATTTTGTTAAATTCAATCCTTTCCATTTTGAAAGTTAATAAGTTTTGGTACATTGTTCATAGGAATCTTTTTCTCAGTTTAAATGGTACAGTCGATGTGTGACGTTTGAAAGCGGTAGGTAAAAATTTTATGTTTCGAATGTTGAAGTTAACAGGTGTTTAGGGGCACGTTTTGCCAATTTTAACGCAAACGGTTGATTTTATCGTTATGAAACAAGAGTACACTTTTGTTGCAAAATGAAAAGATACACTGAAATGATGGACCTGCAAGACCAAAAAGATATCCTCAAAAAAGTTTGATGAGCAAAAAAATTAATAGGGGTTGTTAGTTTTTACCCTTTTTTAGGGCACTGTGTAAATTAATAAACTACCCTAAGACGTCTTCCAGTAAGTAGATAACACATACCAAATTTCAATTTTTAGTAGCGCCGTTATGGAGATATAAATACAAAAATACTTTTGGGTCACCCTGTAGACCCGAATAACTTGGCAAGGAAAGCCCAAATCGAAAAATTTTATATGAAAGACCCCCCTTAAAACCACCAGCCGAACATCCCTTTAAAGTATTTACTATACATTCTGACTCACTCTGTATATTATCTGCTTGACTATTTGTTCTCAAATTTTCGATTCGAAGAAGCTGCCTTTCTATTTTTATTACCAATAAAGGGGGATTTCCGTTACAGACTACTAGGCGAACACATCCTACTTTATTTGCAATACCTGACAAGAATTTTGCAGTACAGTGCAGTTAATTAGCACAACACGTGTTACAAGATCGAGGATAATGCATCTCCACTGGAGATCTTTACCGTGTTTCTTGAGTGCTGCATGTATTAAACATAGTGCACAGATACATTTGAGAGTAGCTGCTATAGAAGAGAGAGGGACAGAGAACATATTTAAATTTTAGAACCATAACACATCTTACAAATTACGATATACAAGCATATAGATATAACATAAAAAATGCTCCAGATAGGTACCTTACAATAAATATTTTTGTTCGTATGTGTCCAATATTGACGTGGCAATTATCTTAAAAATAAAGATTTTGAGAATTTTTACTGTTATAAAAGTAGACACTGGGCCGTCCCTGAAATTTATGAAAAGAGTCAGTAAATATTTCATCTACTATACTTAATACCTTTTAGAGAACTGAATACCAAAAAATAAAAGTAATAATTTGCAAAAGCAATATATTATGTTCTGCGTCAAAATATGGGAATATTATATTCAAAAATCACTCCATGTATGGTTCTGGCGAATTTTAAAGCGAGATGCTGTAATAACATAAATTACATATAAGTATATTATAATTTCAGCATTTTCTGTTGTTGGTTTCATTTTTATTTTACACATAAAATGAATTATCCGATATTAAACTAAAATGATGAAATAAAATTGCTAGAAATCGAACATCTTTACAGCCCACGTTTTGTGCAGATGTAGAGTTAGCTCCATTAGTACTTTTATGACTATATTAGTAAGTAGCAGATACTTACTAGAATAATTGAGTACGCAGTGCTTTTATTTCCACTTTTAGCTATAACTAAACGAGAACGTATATAGAAGAACTACTAGAGAACCAATAACACCCATCATCGCTAACCGTGTTTGTTTTTCAAAAAAGTTACCCTCGTATTTATTAATCGTGGGTTGGAAGATCGTAAAGTTTCATCGCGTCTCGATAGTAATCTACCGATTTCCAATTAAGCCCAATAGGAACTATAATTTTATTTTTATTGGGCACATTCCCAGCCACAACTTTTATATCTGCTAACTAGATCGGTTTCAGAATGCGATCTGATGGCGGGGCAGCTTCTGCTTAACCGTAATAGATTCTTTAGATTCCCATTAGATATGAGTGAATATTTCTATTATGATCTAGGAGATGTTTGTTTAAGTGCCGCTGCCGGTACACCTATTATGAAGCCATTATCTGCGATGACTGGGATGGCTAGGATGGAAGTATGAAGATCTGTATAAATTGATTAGAATTGGCAAATAGTGACATGCGAAAAAATTTGTCATATTCTTTAGCTTATCCAGCATATAGGCTGTGCAGCAAATAAAGACGACATTAAATCCTGCGATCCGGGAAGCAGGGAATAACTAGTTAAAATATTAATGCGAAAATCTATTTATCTTTTATATTTTAAATTTAATTATTTTTGATATGTCCGTTTTCTTTAGAAAACGAAAAATAAATTAGATACACCTCTTAGATATTAAATTAAGGTGTTACTCCAATAATGGTGCCTTAGGTGCAACTTGGACCATTCACTAGGTGTGTTAACTACTGCATCAAGATACCAATAATGATTTAATATTTCTCGTTTATTACCTTATTATGAAGAAATTCCACCTCGATGGCATCTAAATGTATACGCAATTCCACGCGATCATTTGCAAACATTGATCGAATGATTGATGTCTCTACTTCTGATGTTCTTTAAATTATTTCTTTCGTAATGTCCGTACCACTATGCAGAATTTTCATACGGGAGGCTGGACCGTTAAAAAAATTGGCAATAGACGTAATTTGATGTTATTATAGTGTTGAAAATACGATCGAGAAATCAGAGTTAACAGTAATCGCCCGGTGCTGAATTCCTGTGTGAATAACGGCCTATAATTACAGACTATATGCCACATTACCATAATGAAATTAAAGTTACGCAATTCTCTAGCAATTTGGATTTTTCGTTTTTGTAAGCATTAGGTAGTGGTAGGTGTTACCTACCTAAACGTGTACAGAAATCTGAAGTTTCAGTGCAAGGAAACCAAAATGAATTCGTTGTGGTTATTCAAGCCAAATTTTAGCAAGATTAGATACATCAGCTCCTCACACTCCTCGGCTACTTTTCCCAAAAACTTGGAAGATCCTTTGGTTCAGATGAGACCTGAAAACCTTCGTTGCAATCTTCGATAAAGATTTCCAAGCAGCCGAAACTCATCAGACATGGCAGGATGATTCGGGCAATGTCTAAAAACAGCAAAAACCCTAATGACTATGGACTTTATTTAAGGGGACGACGAAATGCGCCACTAACGATCTTCTTACCATCTTTTCTTACATGGATGTATTTGGAGTATCTGCCGCCGGATTCCGTTTAATTAAAAATGATGTGTTACTGCCACTTACCCGGCAATAAAGGCCGTTTTACGAAATTGTCCGCGTTTCGACATCGCCGCTTTATAAATTATGCTTTTTGTCGGCTGTATTTGGCCGCTGATGGCCCCGAGGGTATCGTCAATTAAAATTCTGATCACACGGTCCGCAGGGTAGTTCATTTTAAAATGCCATTACATTTAATACGTTATTTATTTTGAATATCTGAATGAAGCTCCGAAACCAGCTAGCATTGATTGAAGTTGGTGTCATTTTGTCATTTTTCCTTTAGAAAAGAGAAAATTGATGCCAAATGTTCTTATACCGTACTTTCACCGTTTTAGTAGACATAGCCATGGCTGGGCGGCGCGCCGCCGTGTATTCGGCTAGGTTCGTCAGTCGTTGGCGGGGGGCGGGGCGTGTTTTTTGCTCGCAAAACTCGACTGATAAGCGGTGCGGGACTACTGTGTACTCCCCCCGCCAACGACTGACAAACGTAGCTGGACGCATGGCGACGCGCGGCCTATTCCCCTCTATGTTTACTAAAACGGTGAAAGTACAGGGTGATCCATCCAAGAGGAACACCCCCCTTAACTTCTTTATTTTTCAAGTTAAAGAAAAAATTGTGAAGTTAAAAGCTTTAAGTTTTTTCGTGAGCTTTTCCATGAACTTACTGAAATTGACACAGGGTGTTCCGTAAAAGCTGGACAAACCAAGCTTATGTTTTTTAACAAGAACACCCCGTATATTATTGCATTTTTGGAATCTAAACTTCGTCCTGATTCCAACGACATATATATGTCATATGATTGCTCCAGACGGTTTTACAATACCGGGCGTTCGAACTTCATTTATCTCATGTTTTCGCATCCTGTATCTCTGAAACGAAAAGTTTGCTGATAAATTGAGTATAAGAAAAAATGATGAAAATGATGCCCCTAAAACGATAATAGTCATTTTGTAATCATCCACACAAAAAAGTTAAGGTTGATATTTTTATAGTCCAGGAAAAAATACGGAAATATGAACCTTGATTGTAAAACCGTCTGGAGCAATCATATGACATATATATGTCGTTGGAATCAGGACGAAGTGTACATTCCAAAAATGCAATAATATACAGGGTGTTCTTGTGAAAAAACATAAGCTTGGTTTGTCCAGCTTTTACGGAACACCCTGTGTCAATTTCAGTAAGTTCATGGAAAAGCTCACGAAAAACCTTAAAGCTTTTATCTCTACAATTTTTTCTTTAACTTGAAAAATAGAGAAGTTAAGGGGGGGTGTTCCTCTTGGATGGATCACCCTGTACAGTATATGCCATATGGTGAGATTTCATGAGTGTATTTTTGGGAGTTAGTGGGTGAATCTTTACATTAAACCTAAAAATATGGTATGGTAATATAGTTATGATAGTAATTAAAAATTTCCGTAGTGTCCTAAATTTGACACAATAATTTTCAATTAATCATTTTGCATAAGAACAGAACAAAAATTGAAAAAAGACTATTATGGACATGCATGAAGTTAAAGCTTGACTCCTGGACATTCAGTTTTCATTCGCCAAAGAATTGAATTTTTTTTAACGCGATTGAGAATACAATTTTGTATCTTTTCATAAACAAACATTTGACTTCCTCAAATTCAGCATTTGAATATCTATAAATATCTGACAGAATATTTACGCTTTTAGCTATTCTGCATAATTTATGGTTAATTTATTAATATTAAGGTAAACAAAATTATAAAAATATGGGAAGACGTTTGTTTCAGAAACTGCAAGGTTATCTAAGCATATCTTTAAGGCAGCTATTTAAAAACTACTGGTTAGTTACACACAATCTACTATCATTGGAGGATCAGGATGCAAATAAAGGCTATGCCTAAAGGTGATTTGCGTTGAAATACCGGTATTATTTTTCAGTGTAAACAAATACAAAAATATACCTTAGAGGCACAACAGCTGGCAGATTGAATACCATAGAAATATGATAAGGGAATACCTACAAGTATTATTATTGATAACGCCTCGAGCGAACCATGGCTTGTATGTATAATCGTAGAGAACTTTCTGTTTTTTTTTTGTAATTTCTGTATAATTTTCCTCGATAGCAAAGCCAGGATGTTGCATAAAAATAATGATTCTTCTTAATGCAGCTTTATCTTTTGATATACTCAAATATGGGGCCGCGGTGGCTATTTTCGGAGCATTCTGCCTTCGATCGACCTTGGTTCGAATCGAGATTCAGACATACTGCGAGTATATGTCTTTATAGGAAAACACCACTGATGGCCAAGAGCGCTGGACAAATTGTGGATTCGCGGTATTGCTAAAATAGCTTTATCTGTGTGATTTCTAATTATTGTGCTTGACTCACTGGGATTATTAAGGTTTTCTAGGGTTTTCCGTAGTACTTGACGAATGATATCCTACTTAGTTCTAATATGTCGAAAAATAGATTGCTGGAAATTCTCACAGTGTGATAATATACCTATATACCATTCTGTTGTAAAAGTATACAATATACAATATTATATGTAGGTTACAGGTATTACAATAATCCTTGTACATATTAGGATAAATCTTGTTTAGAGTTATATGTATTAGTATCTAACTATTTATACAGAAAGAAAGTTAGCGGCTTTATGGGACTATAAATTTTGGCAACTGGTAATATCATACCAACATCCAAGTTCTAATGGATGTGCCGGTGTTTTCATATTTGAATCATTCGAGAAGGTAGACTACGACAGCTGTTTCCCCTTATTAGGTTCATCAAGGCAGCCATAACCTTCCCGAACGACTCAAACCGAAACGGTAGCACTTATAATAGTGCAACTTGCACTTGGAGGTGAGAAACCAACCAGTGGCGCCATCTAGCATCAAGCGACACAGCAAACAGGCTCATTGGCCATTCACCATACTGTATCTTCCAAATTTGTGGAAATCAACAAGGATCTGACCGGGAGCCCTATCCTTGTGAAACTAGCATCTTATAGCCTTCACATTATTTTGTAGTTTTCTGGATTCAAAACCAACCTAACTTTTTCTTGTTGGTGTTTACTATGTTTTGTGAAATTTCGGCTCTGGTACTATCAGCTTGATACTAGATGGCGCCACTGGTTGGTTTCTCACCTCCAAGTGCAAGTTACACTATTATAAGTGCTACCGTTTCGGTTTGAGTCGTTCGGGAAGGTTATGGCTGCCTTGATGAACCTAATAAGGGGAAGCAGCTGTCGTAGTCTACCTTCTCGAATGATTCAAATATGAAAACACGGGCACATCCATTAGAACTTGGATGTTGGTATGATATTACCAGTTGCCAAAATTTATAGTCCCATAAAGCCGCTAACTTTCTTTCTGTAAAAATCTATTTTGGACGTGAAATTTTATAATCTTTTAAATATTTCTACGGCTATAAGATGCAAGTTTCACAAGGATAGGGCTCCCGGTCAGATCCTTGTTGATATCCACAAATTTGTAAGATACAGTATGGTGAATAGCCAATGAGCCTGTTTCCTGTGTCGCTTCTTCTTCACATTATTTTGTAGTTTTCTGGATTCCACACCAACCTAACTTTTCTTGTTGGTGTTTACTATGTTTTGTGAAATTTCGGCTCTGGTACTATCAGCTTGATGCTAGATGGCGCCACTGGTTGGTTTCTCACCTCCAAGTGCAAGTTACACTATTATAAGTGCTACCGTTTCGGTTTGAGTCGTTCGGGAAGGTTATGGCTGCCTTGATGAACCTAATCAGGGGAAACAGCTGTCGTAGTCTACCTTCTCGAACGATTCAAATATGAAAACACCGTCACATCCATTTGAACTTGGATGTTGGTATGATATTACCAGTTGCCAAAATTTATAGTCCCATAAAGCCGCTAACTTCCTTTCTGTAAAAATCTATTGGGGACGTGAAATTTTATCATCTAACTATTTATAAGTGATTTCTTCGAGTATCTATTGTATTTTTCATGTAATTGGAAATGTTTCTGTTTGACATACAGTTTAAATAAATAATTATTATCGGGAAAAGTAGGTCTTAGCGGCAAATGGAAATGAAGACAAATTAACAGTAATTGCCCCCTACCCCGCACAAGCATTCAGTTCCTTCTGGTGTGCTCCTATGCTCCTATAGTTTGGAGGATTGTAAGGATGAGAATTATTATCTATTATTATTAACCTACAGTTATAGGGAATGTGTAACAATCCTTTTCTGTCAATATGAAACTCGTATGGTACAAAGTAGGTACCTACCTATTAGAATGCTTGCACCTTATGCATACAAATGGCAGGGATATGTGTGCGCACTTCTCCGTGTTTTTACCTCTACTGTATTCTAATATACACTTCAAACAGTTACTTCTGATTAAGCCTGAAGAACTCTCATAAAATAAATCTTTATGCACACCATAATAGTCTAAGTGGCAAGCATCCTTCACTACCATTTAATTGCTATTACCATCATGCCATTTGAAGTTGCCCGACAAGAACTACTGTTCTTGTGCAGGTTGAAAATTCAGTTTGGAAAGTCGCAGTTGTTTGATTATTCACCGTGAATATTATTTATATGCTTCTGCTTCAAAGGCATGGTTGAAACTTATTATTTGGTGAGATAGGTTACGTATTTATTTAATTTGGTGTTGTGGTAATAGGTAAACTAGGAGTGGTAGCAAATAAGTAGAGAAAATCTAATGAATGAATATATACAATGATTTGTTAGCGGTATTTAAATATGGGTATATCCCTATTTATATTCGGTAAGAAGATTATATTATTAACTATAGATTTATACATTATTCCAATACCAAAACCATTAGGATTAGGTATGTAGGTACTCAAATGGATGTATGGAAACTTTAAGAATATGATATCGTACTACCCAAATTCTTCTATGATGATATGAGACATGGTTACAAATAATAAAAAAAATTGAGTGAATTTTAGGAATGTAAAGGAGCTTCCCTAAATATAGTGTTATTTTAAAAGTTTTCAGAATATTTATACAAGAAAGTGGCTGCGATTTTTTGACGAAGTGTCGGGCCCCTAGATATTTAAGATGTATAAGAAAATGCTGCGATATACTTTCGAAAAACGCAGAGACATAGTGAAATTTCACTCAAAATACTATGTTATAAATAAAGAATCACAGTTCTCAGAGTATACCACTGACATAACCTAATCTTGTGAATTCTCTACTGTAAAACTTTCAGATTCTTACCGAGTTTGATTCAAATTCAAATATTACTAACGACATAGTTACAACGTTTCATAATTCATTATTTGTGATAGCCCCTTTCGGCGATAAATTTCTTGATAGAAGATAATACCTGCCATATCGCTAATTTATTGCGCACGTACAGGTACAAGGTTGCTAACATTAATTTTATGGAGATCTAATGGTAAAAGTTGTGTCCGACTCCAAAAGGAAATACTGCGAACTGGTTATTGCTCTAAAATCGAATATTGCTAGTTAGCATTCAATGGGCATTTAACTGTCGGTTGTGGGTGGAGTTCCTATACAATATGAACAGAGAATGCCAGTAGAAGGTGGGTTTTTAATTGGCATGTACATACAGAATATTTATACATACGTCATCTTTAAAATTGTAGGTTTGACTCAAGCCTTCTGCTAAGTAAGTGACACTTTTTGGTAGAGTACCTATGTAACCGTACGCCTGAAATAATATTATAAAACCGCAGTCATCGAGATATATCTGAATAGTTATTTTGTCTCGTACAAATTGGCCTTTTATCTTCAGGTAAAATTCCGAGAGCATTTCCGACCGTTTTGATTTTAGATATGAATAAATCTTCCAATAATTTGAGACGTATATATCTTATCAAGGAAACTGTGAGTAAGTCCCGCGCCACTGAAACTTGACATCCCCTCTTGTCTCGCAACGCATCGGAACATGAATACACAAAACAATGAACAAAGCCGCGGCCTTATTTGCAACCAAATCAGATTGAACAGCCTGAATAAATCTCGTCCATATCTCTGATTGCCATCGCAACGGTAGTGCGAAGCCAGCCACCGTGTTGTTCTTATCATCGTTCCAAGGAAGGTTATTTATTCGGCGATTTGGCAATCGATAAGGGGTTTTTATCAAACAATATCTACGGTTTTGTGTGGTCCAATTGAAAGTATCTGCCTTGAGTCTGAAGAAGAAGCATTGGAATTTCTGCCATAGAACAATAATTGAATGTATACCCCGATTGCTCTAAGAAGTCCGGATTTTGTTAGATGGCAATTATTTCAAAAATCCCTAGGAATTTTCTGTTGTATTACATGGACAGATTTAGCTTCGGTGTGTCAAAGTGAAAGTGAAAATTTTCCGGATCGTTCAAACTGGTTCAAACATTCGGCAGTGAAAATATTCGCAGGTTTTGTTTTGTTCTTGTTCTTGTTACTTTTCGTGTTATTAGTAGTTATTCATTGTGCAAATGGGCTCGACTGACCTGAACTTATGAGTCGGTTGCATTTTTTGCTACATTGATGCCAACTTATTATGCCGAAATTACCAATTGACAGCCCTAGTAAGGATTTTTTTTTTAATTTGACTCTACCTACCATAATGCTGAAACCACAAATGATTTGAAACTTGTTCAAAGAAGGTCTTAAAAGTAAGAAGCGGAAAAGATTTTATGGCTGTGTATATATTTATAATCTCACTTAAGTTACAAAAAAAAACAGAAATAAAAGCAGGCTGCCTACAACGACTTAAATATTCCGAGAGATAAATGTTTCATTGTTTCCTTTTCTTTGGCTCTCCATTCTTTCTCACTCAAAACATTATCCCATCGAACAGCAGCCAAGTAAAGGTTGCATTTATATTGTGATCATTTCACTTCAGTAGCGAGTTATAAACAATTTTCAAAACTGACTTCTTGCTTCTTATATATTCAAACTGTAATCAGTGGTGAAGTGAAGACCCATTTATTTATACCTACCTATACCTATCAATAATACGGGACTATCTGTAGACCTACACTAGAAATAGTACCCAATTAAAATGTAAAATACTTACACTTGTCTCTATAAAGTTTGGACGTTTTCAGCGATAACAGTTCAAGGAATATTGACGAATGGTCCTGTAAGTCTGGTTTAATTGGAATATTTTCGATATTATCTGACTCGGGTGCATAATTTACACGTCGAAGGCTCTTACTTTCTAATCAACGAAATTGAATTTTCGGTCTCGGAATTTATTCTGAAAAGTAAATGTCAAGCCAATGTGCAGAGGAGACTTTTCTGGTTCATGAACCCATAAAGTACCATTATTTTCAGATGGATGCCCGAACAAATGTGCCGCTTTTCCACTCTCTTTTTAACTTCAATACTTCGTAGGTATAGACAAAAAGTCAAACAAAACCGAACAATATACAGGGTGGTCCAACTTTTAGCATGTTTCATTTAAGCATGTATAGAAATCCTTACGGTTTTCTATTATTTCTATTTCCACCAGTGCCAGAGGGAAGGGGATCAAAAAAATGGTATGCCACTGAAAAAATAATCTTTTTTGCTTTCACTAAATTTCCCAATCAATTCTAAGAAAATATCTGTTCTTGCCTTTTTTGAAAAATGAGCTGTCTTTGATAAATTTTCATTTTTGTGCGTATTAAATCTTTTTGCGAAGAAATTCCAGGTAGGTTTAAACTTTTGAAATTTTGCACACCTACTCAGTTCTTAATTCTAAACAACTTTCCTTGCTAACATTTTGGCGAAAAACTTACATAAGGGCTACTTTTATAGGGCAAAAAAATAGTTTTTTTTTATTTCCAAGACACATAATATGTAGAATGTCCTGTATCTTCAATCTCGTTATCATTCTTTGTCCAATGCTACCAATTACAGCAATCTCTCCTATATCTATCAGTTTGAGACAGCAAGTCCCTCTCCCTATCCCAGACCATTTTTTGTTCCGCATACTTACCTACTAAACTTGTACATCGCAGGTTATCTTATACTTGCCATGTTCACATTATTAGAGAAATAAAGTATGATAAGGCTGGACGGGGAAGTCGACAGCGTACATATTTTGCGACAACGTTATGTACTAGCCGACTTCGTTTGGAGAATGCGCCGTAAACATTTCATTCATAGTTTAGCTCGAAACATACTGGCATACATTGTCCGCGAGGTCCGGCATTTTCTCAGCAATCGTAAATTCTTATTTACAGGGAATTTTAATGTAACATCTAAATATCCACAGGAATTCATGGAGTTCGTTACGGAGACACCGGGACGCATTCAGGGTTATTGATTCTAGTATTGTCATTGCTCTAGTGGTAGTAAACGAGATCACTTTTAGATAAAGAGACAGGATCCGAACCCGGGACTCCTACCGGCGCCGTAGGTACTTAACTAGCTACGTTACCGGAGTATACTTACTGGTTCCATCGGGCTAGGTGGCATATGTTCGACATATTAGTGAGTAGCGGTGAGATGTAGGAAACTCCGGCATCTTCTACTACTAGGAAGGTCCCTCTTTATTTATAAATCCGTCCATATATTTTAATGGCCCAACAACCATTTTATCTCTTCCCAAATCTTTTACTCACGGACGAAACATAATTTATTTTATATCAAAATTCCGACACCAAAAACATGCAGTAAACGTTTACCAAAAATATTTTTGAATAGTACTAAAATCCACTTTTTATAGATACGTACAAAAACAGTTGGCCGTAGAACAATAAACCAATGCGGACTTAGTTTTATTTTTAAACTGTGTGTAAACATTTTGAAGGCAGCATGGAACCAGAACTGTTTATTTTGTTCCTTTGTTTTGTAGACTACTGAGAAAAGTCTATAAATGTGCCTGTCCAAATATGACATAAACCTAAGTATATATCTATATGTTATATACACAGTGTTCGTTAAAATTTTGTAAAAATCGCCAAGACATATCGGTTGCAAGGGGAGACTTTTTACATGTTTATGTAATATGTAGTATAATCCACTACGAACTTAATTTATATTTATTAAAATTATGTGATATTTAAGTATTTACAATAATTTTTAGTATTTGCAATAATTTTTAAACCCCCCATAAGTTTTACTTCAAAAAATATAATATAATGTTTGTAATGAATGTTAGAATCTAAATACGGTATCAGTTTTGAAGTACCTACTGAGCTTTATAACATTTGGGTGTTAGGTATTTTAAATCAAAAATTTTAAATTAGTATAACTTATTTGCAGCTTTACATTATTTATCATAATATTATAATAACATAATGGGGTGACGTGCGAGGAATCCAAGATATATCGTAATTTGTGTATAGGTACCTATAATGGGAGATATCAAAGTCCTGATTATTTTTTACAATTTATTATATTATTCCTAAGATAGTTCCCGCATTATTGTAGCATCCTGCAAACCTTCCCAAAAATCATATTAATTTAATTTTCAATTGTTTATATTAACAAACTGCAATAAACAATCGAGTTTTTCACTCCTGATTTAGATCTTTTTCAAAGGTCTTGAATATAAAATTATTGTTAAAATCTAATTAGATACCATAACATGAATAAATAAAAATAACTTGTACCTAGGAATATGTTTTTAACTTGCCGATAGCAAGACTTTAGTCTTTAGTGCCTACACGTTCTCAGATATTCCCTCTGAAGTTACCGCTTTTCACTCGCGTGATTCGACCGCATTCATAATTTAGTTCCCAACATGATGAGAGATTAAATCAAGCATAATAAATGGAGGACTTTTAAATACGCAAATATTTTACTTTTATTTCAGCCGCTGCCTTACTTTATGCAGTTGTAATTAATTGAAATTCGTGAAGAGGTACATTAAGAGAACACTTAAAAACGTAAAATGATACCAACCTATTCATTTTCCAAAAGTATATTCTATTACAAAATCAAAATTAAATAAGCTTTTATTTCCTGATTAAAAATAGTTGTAAACACACCAAAATAGTGTAAAAATTTTTATTATCAAAATTTAATTTTTAGTGATTACCTCCAATATTTAAGATCTTAAAGTGCACTATTGCGCAATGCTTAGCAAACTGTCTGAAATATTTGCAAACTATTGTACGAACGATCAGAAACCAAACTACTTTACTTCTGACCACTTCTGACTGATTCTGTTGCCTCAGGAACAAACCTAACAAGTTTCTTTCGCATATCACCGTAAATTTACGGCTTGGCGTGCAAATGCTTTCTCAAAGAAATCACCATAAAATTTTAATACCCGATTCGTAAATCACCAGTCAAGATCACGATGCGCAACTTGAATGGCCACATGCGAGTTGATATCTGCGGGTCAGGTGAAAGAAGGTTCGTGTTGTTACATCATAGGAACGTAATAGGTAACTTATCTTGGCGGAAATGTAGAAATTATTTTAAATAAATGCGTATAAAAAACTGAAAGTATAATACGCTTGGCTGTCAGATTTTTCATATTAATTTATTAAGATCAGCTATCATCAAGCGTCAAGCGACTATCATGAAATGGGACTTTATTTTTCAAAAACACATAATGTATAAAACCAATAATGATTTCAAATATTAGAAAAATGATTTTTCTTGAAATCGGCAGTGAAGTGTCCCAAAATCGCCATTAAAAGCTCAGAAATCGGCACTGAAGTAACCCATTATTGTACGATTTTTTCAATAAGTAGGCCTTGGCGAGATGTAAACATCAAACGTCAGACGCGGAGCCATCGCCCGTCAAAAGTGACCAAATATTCAAATACCGGGCAATAAAGGCCCATTTAACTATTCGTACACGCATTGCGAAATTGTTACCTCTAGCAGCGCAATCTGACAGTACACATATTTTAGTAGGTTTGAATATCAATATAGATTTAGGTATTATGGAGGCTGCACAACAAGCAGCAGTGTGGTTTTTCTGTTCGAAGCCGCCGTGTCTTTGTCATACTTGACCTATAGGTAGACCGATTGTCAAAGTCAAGCAACGCCGCGCGTAGTCGGTTCATGGACGGGTGATCCCTTATTATTATTTTCTTGCCTCATAAAACATTTTTTTTTCCGATTTCAAAAAAATATATAATATTATGTATACCTCGGCCAGAGGCCTCGGCAACTAAATTCCACATGAGTCATAAAAAGTTGAACTTCAGTGCCTTGGTACATAAATAACTATTTCTTGAAATCGGCATTAAAATGTCCCAAAATCGTCATTAAAAGCTCAGAAATCGGCACTGAAGTAGCCCATTATTGTACGATTTTTTCAATAAGTAGGCCTTGGCGAGATGTAAACATCAAACGTCAGACGCGGAGCCATCGCCCGTCAAAAGTGACCAAATATTCAAAACCCGGCCAATAAAGGCCCATTTAACTTTTCGTACACATTGCGAAATTGTTACCTATAGCACCGCAATCTTTCAGTATAAATATTTTAGTAGGTTTGAATATCAGTAGATTTGTTATGGAGGCTGCACAACAAGCAGCAGTTTGGTTTTTCTTTACGAAGACGCCATGTCTAGTAGTACTTGACCTAGGTAGAGCGATCGTCAAAGTCAAGCAACGCCGCGCAGAGTTGGTTCATGGATTCCGTATGATTATTTTCTTTCCTAATAAAATATTTTTTTTCGATTTTAAAAAAATATTATATAATATTTATGTAAATTCCACATGAGTCATAAAAAATTGAACTTCAGTGCCTTGGTACATAAATAACTATTATTTATACTTAACCCTTTCCATGATTAACTTGTTCCATGTTAAATCGGAGTCAAGACTAAATTTTTTCCATTGTAGACTGAAACCGAATATATTATTATGGGTTTACAACAAACTACGAAAAAAATATTGAGTGAAATAAAGATGTACCTATATTTATAATGCTGTTTTTGGCTCAGTATATAATTTACCTACTAATGCGGCAAACTAATTTAAACTAGTCTGTATGATACTAAATAGTATTTAGAGGGTCAAGAAGTCAATAGCTTTTGTACTTAGATTCATACATATAGACACTTCATATTACTTCACAATTATTTTCCAATTTACTTCTTGCGCTCTTGAGTGCGCAGAGATTATTCTGCTATCTTTCTCAATGACAAATGTCCAAAGAAAGGACTTATTGGCATTGGCGATGTGTTCTGTGTTCCTTATAACGCTGTGATGACTTATCCAATTTATCAAACTATTTCCAAATTCAGATCAATCACCAATAATAATTATAAAAAAATATATTAAATACCTGAAGCTAAAGGTATATGGGTAGATAATTCATATAATTATGGTCTCGTGCGGGTTCATATTATATTAATAATATGAGCCATATTTTTTACCCTTTATTGTGGCACATATCGCCTGCATGCTCGATAAATTGTATATCCAAATAATTTTTTGCCCTGAGCGGCATAATATTAATACGTTATCGAAACTAACCGATTTTTTTTTGTGCCTGTGGCTGGAGCACGTAGATCACGTACCGCGCTTTCTGAATGCCTCAATTTCGACCACAATGCTCCCGTCGATTTAACCGTTGATTCTTTTTTGAAAAACCCGGTCATGGTAGTCAGTCTTAGTTACCCGTTGCTAATCGAGACAACGAGCTAACAATATCGGGCTAATTCTAAAAGCCCACTAATTGCATGCAAAAAAGCCTTTAAGAGCTAGTTTAGAATCTGTTATAATCTGAGAGTTAATAATCAAGAGCAGCGGGCCCAGCCGGAATTTATTGTTATTGGCGAGGCGGCATTTAATTGAGATAAATTAATTAATGGGGTATTCTCCTGGCTCCAAAGGGTAATTGGATGAAGGAGGAATTTGATTGGAAAGTTTCCGAGTACATTAACATAGTTTATTATTATAGCGGGCGATCTTCATTGCGGTTTCGGCTTTATATAATTACCAAATTCAATATCTCAACACATGCAGCATTAGATTTATATTAAAGGGATACCACGTAAAGGAGAGACGTGTTCTTTGTAACGCCAAATTACTTTGTAACTCCAAACTTTGCTCCACCGACTTTACATGACTATTGTGATTAATTTCATAAAACTTTGCAAACCACCTAGCAGTTTTCAAGAACTTTTATTTTATTAGCTCTATACCTATGTTGTTGCCTTTCCATATTCTGACTGACCAGTGGCTTGTTTTTTATTAAAGCAAATATTCCACGTTACCTTATTTGAATGGTTCTCTTCTCGCTCCACATGACGTGCTTCAAGTGTAGGTACAATCTTATCAACTTTGCGGACATCCGTCTTAAATTAGTATAGGCTTAATATAGGTCGGTATTTGAGCTGATTATAAATAATTTAAGATGTTCTACCGTAATTCGAAATTGTTCAGATTTTCTTTAAGATGTTATTCTTTGACGAGTTACTTAGTCCTTTTCTCTTATTATACCCAATGAGTTCGTGTTATACCTATCATACTTGGCCGTTGATTCATTGTTTTCTTTAAGTTGGGAGTCCGTGTTACTATAACATTTGCACTTTTCTTCCAAAATGCATCTTCTTTCTTCACCTTACTTCGTTGATAAAATATACTTATGTTTATAGTTTTTCATAATATAGCTACTTTTTTATGGGCTAGACTACGACGGCCATTTACCCAGTTCTGGGGCTTATTTCATCCCCTCTCAATTGTTGGCGGGGTTTGTCTGACTCTAAACCATCCCCCTACCAACTTAGCAATTTAAGTTTTTCTTAACCTAAGCATACCCTAACTATCTAAAGACAAACACACAACACCCAGGGCACTATCGCGGTGGGAATCGAACCCACGACGTATGGTGCCAAAGCATGGGTAATAACGTTTCGTTATACGAGGACTGATGATTTTATAGCATTCATTATGTCATCCCATAATTAGAGTTTGAAAGAAAAGGTTCCATATTGCTGTATCTCTTTTCTATAAGTGAGGTCAGGAAACCTTGGGAAAGCTCCTTATACTTGGAATTTCTATCTTAGGAAATTTTGCATATATTACTGTAAACAATGTCATAACAAAAACCACACGGACACATCTACGCGTCTTTCAGATAAAAATGTATATAGACACTTAAGTGTTATTTTATAATTTTCTTTCTCATCTCATTGAAATATTTAAATACCTAGTTGAATGTCGAATTAATCATATGAAAATAATTCAGTGAAGACATATTTTGTTAGGTAAATAGGTTGTATGCTCAAGTTATCTAAGGTTGAACTAATTTATAACAACAAAATTATATAAAAATTGCAGTCTAGAAACCTAAACCTATAACACTATAACCGCAGAATACATCTTATAATATAGATATATAATGCACTGTCTTCAGACTGAATGTACACTACGTGCGTGGTGATTCAACATTTTGACCCATAAAATGGCTTTTTTCGATCTGTAGCGAGCAACACGCATAATTTTAAACTTTTGGTCAATACAAATTTTAATCTAAAATTAGGCTTTTTGCGAAAATGCTAATAACGGCCATTGTGATAAATATTTATAAATAATTTTTGTCTCAAAATGTGAGTAATTACTTAGATTACAATTTGTATTGACCAAATGTTTAAAATTATGCGTGTTGCTCACTACAGATCGAAAAAAGCCATTTTATGGGTCAAAATGTTGAATCGCCAAGCACGTGGTGTACAGGGTGGGCAAATTTGGGCACTTTTTATAGGAAACACCCATTTCCAAGCCAGATAGAAAAAAATGAACCCCCCACTCTCGAGCTTAAATTTCGTGAAAACTTCATTGCCGCAAACCGCATTTCGATATATTTTACCGTTTCGCCGCTAGAGGGCGTTTTTCGATTTTGAGCGATATCTTAAAACCTTCATAACTTTTTTGTTTCTAAAGATAATTGATTTCTGTAAAAACTTTCTTAAGGCACCTTTTTACGTAGATTCTAGTGGCGTACACCGATTTTTTTTTAGATGGTCTCAATTTCGAAATAATGGCCAGAACTTTGTTTTTTAAATGGAACACCCTATATATTATTAGCTCATTAGATAGCCCCTTTCATGCTGATTTCAATGATATAAGGTTTGATGGGTCTATCTCAAACAGTTTTGGAGAAAAAATATATAATCCGGTTTAATGCAACACCATTTATTTTTTTCTAATCTCAGTAGGCGTATGTCATCTATGACAGTATTTACACGTTACTTATAACAGTTGTAATCGAAGTGAACGCCCTTAATGTGCATGGTTGCACATAAATACGCATTATTAAGTTAAAAGTAAACAATGTCTTACGAAAATTACGAAAAATATGACATGTTAGAATGTTATATCCTAAATGATAATAATCCTGATATGGCACCCGAACTTTACTTCAATCGCTATCCAGAAAGAAGACAACCTCATAAATCTATTTTTCTAAGATTGAAAGAAAATCCCACCAATCATGGGACCTTCAATAAGCCAAGACCCAAAAATTACAACATTGAAGATGCTGAAGAAACTGCTTTCAATGTCATTGGAATGGCGATTGAAAATCCTTCAATTTCAAGTCGTCAAATTGAATCTCAATCTGGGATTTCAAGACGTCGAGCTTTAAATATTTTAAAAAAATATAAGTTCAGACCATATAAAATTAAGAAAATGCATCATTTGGAACCAACCGATTTTATGGTATCGTCAAAGTGTCCAACAAGATCAATTTTTTGCTAGTAATGTGATTTGGACAGAAACCAGTATCTTATTCGGCAATTTATGGACAATCTTCCATTAAATGACGCAAGAAATCTGTTTTTCCAGCATGATGGTGCACCACCTCATAATGTCAGAGCCGTTTCAGATCTATTAAATACAACTTTTGGAAATAACTGGATGGGAACTAATGGGCCGGTGCGTTGGCCCCCAAGGTCGCCGGATTTAACACCGCTAGATTTTTTCTTTTGGGGGCACATTAAAGATAAGTTATACAAAAAAAACTAGCAATAATATCGATGAACTCAGACAAAATTTTATAGACTGTGTAAATTCTATTTCAAATATTCATATCCATAATGCAGTTCAAAGTATTATCAAAAGGTGTAATTTTTGTATTGACAATAACGGACATCAGTTTGAATATTTTTTGCTTTAATTATCTAATTTAAACTGTTATTTTAATTTATTATAAAAATGTGCATAAAGAACGTAAAACTTGTTTTTTGTAATATAATATGACCTACCTTGATTCTAAGTGATTTATTTAAATGGTGTTGCATGAAACAGGATTATATTTTTTTCTCCAAAACTGTGTGAGATAGACCCATCAAACCTTATATCATTGAAATCAGCATAAAAGGGGCTATCTAATGAGCTAATAAAATATAGGGTGTTCCATTTAAAAAAACAAAGTTCTGGCCATTATTTCGAAATTGAGACCATCTAAAAAAAATCGGTGTACGCCACTGGAATCTAGGTAAAAAGGTGCCTTAAGAAAGTTTTTACAGAAATCAATTATTTCTAGAAACAAAAAAGTTATGAAGGTTTTAAGATATCGCTCAAAATCGAAAAACGCCCTCTAGCGGCGAAACGGTAAAATATATCGAAATGCGGTTTGCGGCAATGAAGTTTTCACGAAATTTAAGCTCGAGAGGGGGGGGGTTACATTTTTTTCTATCTGGCTTAGAAATGGGTGTTTCCTATTAAAAGTGCCCAAATTTGCCCACCCTGTACATTGAGTCTTCATGCGTTGTGATTGTGATCATGATTCCTTCAAATGTATTTACAAATTTTCAAACAATGATGTAAACCACGACTAATTTAGTGTTTCCAAAAATGGTTGGAAGATTTTGATCGATTTTGTCTGAAAAAAGAGTAGAATTATAGATTTTTTAATTTTTAACTAAGAATGTCCTAACAAGACTTGCGACATATCTAACCTCCTAGGGCACTGCCTAACATTTCTGTTTCTGTAACACAACTGTAGTGTTTCTAGCACACGGTTCATATTTGATCAAGGTATCGGCTTAATATGGCTTTTATCCGTATTAGATGACGAAAGCTATCAGTCTTCTGCATGTGAGACTTTTCCTTGGCGAACATTGTTTTCCCATATTATTGAAATTGCACGAAATCAATTTAGATGCATGGAATAGCTATGTCGAAGAAACATTCCAAAATTGAATGTAAAAAGTTAAAGGAAATTTATATAGGCATCTGGGCGTCACCATTTCTTGCCGAACGCTGCATTGTTGGTAAAATTGTAAATAAGAATGCAAGTACTACAAATTAGGGTAATTCTATGGACAAAGAATCAAATATAATTATGTGTAGGAAACTCTACAAGGTGTCCCGTTAATAATGGTGCATAGAGCAACATAATATATTTTGTGCTGTCAAATCTCAATGGTTACTGAGATACAGGGCGTTATGTTTTTAAGGATGGAGAATAAGCTGAAGATATCTGTTTCTACGTATCTCACAGACGGCGGCACTTGCGCTGTTTTTGGATCGTGATTTTACTCTAAACTTTTTTGAGGCACCTTTTCATTTTGCAACAAAAAGGTACTCTTGTTTCATGACGATAACATTAATCGTTTGCTAATTGGCAAAATATGTCTGGAGTTATATTCTGAATTTCTTGCCAGTCATTTCCGGTTCTGTTTTGAGGAGGTGTAGCAGCACGAAAGAAGACATCTTGATAACTTTATTTTCCATAAATAATTTTTCATTTTTGTAGTTGTAAAATAAAATTTATTTCAAACGAATAATTTTTTTATTAACCGAGTTAGTATTGAAAAGAGGAGAATATTTTGGGACACCCAGTATAAGTATAAGGCTGTCTTTTGTTGGCTGTGATATAAAACACTTTCTTGGCAACTTCCAACTTGTCTTTTACCTAAATGCTAACAAGTCTCTAAAACTATCAACACTTCTTTGCCGAAGTAGTAATATATTTAATTTATTTCAATAAGGCTATTTTCCTAATATGTACCTATACTGCCAGTGATTATGGTATAATTCACTGCTACTACTAGTAATTTCAAATTCAAATAACTTGAACACAATCAGGGGTTTCCTAAACATGTTTTACATTATTTATCTTAGCATGTGCTCGTAAATTTATGCTATCAAATTAGTAAATATACGCTTATCACTATTATTAATTATTTACATTGAAGCTAAGCATGATCGATTAATATGCATGCATATTATGATCTACATATGATATGTCTTGTCCAATAAAGACATGAATTGATATAGAAATACCAATTCATTTATGAAAAGTGATAACCAATTATATCACGGCAACCTAATTTATATTATATAGGATCGATCTTTTTCGTTTTTCATAATTACCATTGAGTAAAGGAATAATAGCCTTTATTCAAGGATATTACGCAATGAATACCTCAATTATTAAAGATATACATATCAATAATTAAAGATATACATACGTGTAGATACACATACGTGTAGGTACCTATACACCTTCAACATAAATTTTTCATCGGGAATAATATATGAGATATTCACCCGATTTCACATATTTTTTTTCCATTTATAAAATCATTAACCAGAATAAATCAAAGAGGTTTTTCTCAGCATGGTAGGAGCCACAGAGTGGCTAAGCTAACAGCATACATTTATAAGGAATTGTGAGATGCATGTGAAAAACGTAGCGTCCGCCTTGTGGGACAGAAAGGAATTATTAACGTAATAAATTTTAGTGTCAAGTTGAATTTTAACACGGAAAACCTGTATATATTTTTTTATATAATATTTTATCGAAACTATAAATATTATTAGATATAATAGGGATAAGAATGTAGCATTTATTATCTATTGTCTACTTATATAACGCTTTATGTCTTGCCGACTACTAAACTTATATGTAAGAATCAGTACTCCCGCGATTTCACTAATTTTCAATCGACTTGCTCAAAGCAGCCAACAGTAAAAGATAAGAGTGCCTTATCAGTGGGTGATAGGTATTTTACAGTATTTATGTTATTGTGGTTTTATACTAGACTGGAGTGGGTAAGTATGTAATTTTTGTGATAGATATTAAATTTTGAGGTTATCAAGTAATATTAGTATTTGTTATACAAATAAGTTATACACGATGCTTTTTATTCCCAACAAAATGACATCTAAACAGTTTTCAATTAAATCTTAATTTTATATTTCCTCTTAAAACAAGTTTTCTACATATAAGCTCATAATCTATTAGGCAGGCTTAAAAGCTCTAGGTATTTGTTTATAAAAGACTAATTAATGGTTCCTTACTTCCAATATGGAAGTAATTAAAACTGATTACTTCGAAGAATATCCAAACCAGCCTATGTTATAGCGATGTTCCTGTTACTTATTTGTCTGTGGTAGGTCGAAGACTCGAAGAGAATGCTTTTAAATTAGTCTTGCATCTCTTAGATGTCATTTTAATTTTGTCCCTATACCCATACTAGTACAAGGTGTCTTAAGTGAATTATTGTCTCGCTCTTAACTTCTTATTTCCTCACATAGAAGAAAGTTGGACAAAAGTTGTAATACATTTTATGTAGTTGTCTGTGGTTCAAGTTTGAGAGATTTGGGACTATGTTTACCGAAATCGCAAATATTCACAAACTGAAAAGTTATGGCACATCTAAGAAACTCTACAAAACACCCTGTACCTCCCAAACAAATCGATATATCATTATGCAGTTTGCGGCAGGCAACTTTTCTCGAAAATCGTTTTACTTTTTGTCTGTCTCTTCGGGAAATAGGAGAAACCCCCAAAATACATCCAATCTGGGACACCCTGTATAAGCGTTTTGTGTAGTTTTTAAACCGACGTCAAAAAAGGAGGAGGTTATCAATTCGGTTGTATGTTTTTTTTATGTTTGTTGTTACCTCAGAAATAATTTATAAACCGATTTGGACAATTCTTTCTTTATTTGAAAAGGTACACCTACAGAAATAGGGGATGAAATTTCATATTTTACCGATTTCGATGAATCTTGTTGTATTAGAAAGGGAGTATCTTAGAGGTGGCCCCATTCAAATTTGAAGAAAAAATTCCACCCCTAAGGGTGGAAAAAAAGGGGATGAAATTTCATATTGGACCGATTTCGATGATTCCCTTTTTATTATAAAGGGATTACCTTAGGAGTGGCCCCATTTAACTTTGAAGAAAAAATTCCACCCCTAAGGGTAGATAAATATAGCATGACAGTTCATATTGGACCGATTTGGATGATTCTTATTTTATTAGAAAGGGGTTACCTTAGGGGTGGTGTCATTTAAATTTGAAGAGAAAAATTTCAATCCTTAAGGGTGGACAAATAGAGAATGGAATTTAATATTGGACCGACTTAATTCTTAATAATTCACTAAAAAATAAGAAATAAAAAAAATTTAACAAAAAAATTAAAACCGACTTCAAAAATTTGCCCGTATGCACCTTTCAACTAAAATTTTAAAAATATTTTTCTCTTTCTAAATTGAGTTATCTTTGGAGTCGGTGACAGTAAGTTATGATGCATGTGTTAGGATATGATGTATTCATATCTACCGTACTTTCACCGTTTTAGTAGACATAGGGGAATAGGCCGAGCGTCGCCGTGCGTCCAGCTAGGTTTGTCAGTCGTTGGCGGGGGGAGTACACAGCACCGCTTATAAGTCGAGTTTTGCGAGCAAAAAACACGCCCCGCCCCCCGCCAACGACTGACTAACCTAGCCGAATACACGGCGGCGCGCCGCCCTATGTATACTAAAACGGTGAAAGTACGGTATAAATAGATTTAAATTCCTTGCCTTGACTGTCACCAAATCCATAACTCAATTTAGAAAGAGAAAAATATTTCTAAAATTTTAGTTGAAACGTGTATACGGGCAAATTTGTGAAGCCGGTTTTAATTTTTTTTTTGTTAAATTTTTTTATACACTCACCGGCACGAAAAACGGAGCACTTATAATTTTTATTTAAAAAATGTAAAATTTTAATACTTTGCAATGGTTTATTATTATAATAAGTTAAAAGCAAACAACAACATGTTTTAAGTAATATCTAACAACAATTAAACGTTTATTTGAAAAGCAAGACTAGACTGTTTTGAATAAAAATTTCCAAAAATTAAAAAGTACACAAGTCTTAGTTAGCCATGACTTTTCTTTTGTTTTTATTGTTTTGACAAGTCTGAGTTTAAAGAAGTGAAACAGTTCAAAGCTGTACTGCGTTTATTTAAGGTAAAAATATGGCTGTTAATCCTGAAACAGCGGCTGCTATTGTTGCGTTGCTTCAAGACGGAAGAACTGAGCGATATGTTGCCCAACAATATGCCGTATCCAATAGCACTGTGCACCGTATTTATACACGTTTTTTGGAAACTAGAGCTTACACCAGACGACCTGGAACTGGTCCCCAACGAAAAACTAACGCTCATGATGATCGCTTCATCCTCTTGCAAAGTCTACGAGATCGTCGTGCTACAGCTGTAGAAATCAGAAATAGACTTCATCATGTTCGGAATACCAATGTAAGCGAACGTACAGTTAGACGAAGACTTGGAGAAGCCAATCTTACCAGTCGTAGACCTGCAACAGGTCCAGAGCTTCTTAGGAGTCATCGTGTTGCGCGACTTCGGTTTGCCAGAAATCATGAGCACTGGGGTGAAAATGATTGGCGGCGAATTTTATTTACTGATGAGTCCAGGTTTAGCCTGCGATCTCCAGATGGTCGCGAGAGAGTATGGCGAAGACCACAAGAGCGTTTTGCAGAATGTACCTTCAGTCCTAGAGTAGGATACCAAGGAGGTTCAGTAATGGTGTGGGCTGGAATTTCTCTGGAGGCACACACTGACTTGTACATCGTTCCAAGAGGCTCCTTAACTGCTGCCAGGTACATTGATGAAATTCTCCAAGATTTTGTTGTCCCGTATGGAGATTTTATTGGAAATAACTTTCTTCTGATGCATGATAATGCCAGACCTCATACCGCAAGAATCACTCAACAGTATTTAAATGATGTAAACATTCCTGTTTTGGAGTGGCCAGCGTTAAGTCCAGATGCGAACCCGATTGAACATGTTTGGGACATGCTTGGGCGAAGAATGCGAAGTCGTGTTCCTGCTCCTTTAACCATAAATCAGTTGAAACAAGCTCTTTTAGAGGAATGGGACCTTATTCCTCAAGAGGACATTCGCCATTTGATTTTAGGCATGCCACGGAGAATGCATGCAATCATTCGAGCTCGCGGGGGTAATACCCGTTATTAAAAATGCTCCTCATTAGTTTTTGCTCAAAAATCGTTTAAGTTTTGATTCATTTAAAGACATTTTGCCACAACACCAATGTGGGTTTATCGTTCTAATTTTTTAAATTGTAACAAAAGTTTTATTAAAAAAAAAGCGCCCAATTGTTATTAGAAATTACTTAAAACATGTTGTTGTTTGCGTTTAACTTATTATAATAATAAACCATCGCAAAGTATTAAAATTTCACATTTTTTAAATAAAAATTGTAAGTGCTCCGTTTTTCGTGCCGGTGAGTGTATAAAATAAACATAGGACACTGTAGTTATAGTTATTTCCACTAATTTTAAATTTCATACGCGCTAAGTCACTTTAATTTTTAAAGTAAAGTTTTTTTAGACAAAAATGCAAAATTTGGGGAAATTGTGGGATAGGAATATGATTAGACATTTTGTCATATTTTTTGTCTCACACATTCTGTTGTGAAATTATTGTTGATCGATTGTTGATATCTGCACTCTATGCGAAAACTTGCAAGTACCAAAAGTCAATATAATGAATTAGTTAAAGCTGTTAACATTCAACAAAAATAGCTACAGTGTCTGCATTATGATTGATAAACTGCTTTTGCTTGAAAGATTTTGATTAGCAAAAAAACGCGCAGACAGGAATGCTAAATTGCTCCACCGTCTTATAATTTAATAAATATTTAACACAGACGTTTACCTTTCAAGATAGCCGCCGACAAAAAGTTGCAGCTACCAAAAGTCAATATAATGAATTAGTTAAAGCTGTTAACGCAGGGAACTTCGGGTTCATTAAGAAAACGAGTAGTATTAACAGTCAATTACGATAATTAGGCATGGTATAGGTAGGTATATAAAACATTTTATGTGGGTGTCAGATCATTATGCAGAAGCATATCAGAAATTTTATGAGATTTTTGACGTCCACAGTGAAATTATGTACCTAAACTTACAAGCGTCATTACTGGTGCTCAGTTAAAGTAATAAGAATAGGTGGTAGAAATAGTTTTTCAAATTAATAATAATTTCTAACAACAGTAAAAAAACTGAACTGTTGCTATGAAACTTTCCGTTCTTAGTTCAACGTCTTCCGATTTCCGATTTAATAAATATATTACAGTCGGTTCCCTGCAGTCACGCAGTAAAGTAACTCATTAAAACGAACGATGGAAATAATTTTGTGGGCCCGAAAGCAATTTCGAAATGAAGATGTATACCTACCAACCAATGTCACGACAAGAAAGAGGGAAAAAAGTAGGTGCCCAAATAAAATTTAGTGTACTCTCGGACGTAAAACTGCGACTGGTTTTTAACATTTCTCCTAAAAATATAGGAGTGACCGGCGAATAGATTTTTTATTTTTGTTAAAAAAATTGTTTCTGGTAGGTAGGTCTTGTGTTAAGAGGGTAAGATGGGGCAAGTTGATGTGGTTAAGACAGAATGGATTCTAACAAAGAATTATGCAATTTTTTAAATATGATATAATGATTTTAAAGGTACAGATGTTTGCTATCCATTACAGAAAGAAAAAGAAGTAATTATTTCTAAATAACAAAAATTTTTTTTTATAATTTTGTGCATTTTTGTCACCTTGCCCCACTTATGGGGCAAGATGGCGAGCATATTGGGGCAAGTTGACAATTATGTACAAATGTCACACTTAAATCGACATTGTCCTTTATACCCTGTGCACGATTCGTGCCGCACCACGATTCGCACTCTATCAATTACACTCTATCCAGTCTTCAGAGTTACCTATCACAAATCACGGGGCAAGATGACGAGTACTGTGACTAGATGACGATTTCGTTATCTTGCCCCCGCCATCTTGCCCCACAGGTGCCCTAAAAAGAAAAATCTGTCATACTAAACAAAATAAAAAAAATCAATAAACGCCATATCATGTTTATAATTTGTATAAACCTACTGGATGTGATTACTGATAGAAACATGCAAACCTACCATTACATTTTCTGAGAATCCTTATTTTAAACCCAAAGAATCTTAGTGCCCAGATATCTTTTTTTTTAGAAAATGTTAATTAGTCATCTTGCCCCGTTCGCCAACTTGCCCCACCTTACCCTACGTATGATTTTGTGAAGAGATATTTGACAAAAAGTGGTTTTAAAATGTTTTTTTTTTTAATTTCTTATCAACAGGCGGTTACACGACAAACGACTTCTCCGCAGAAAGATTACTAGAAAGGTCTCAAATTTTGCCGTGCACTGCTTATATTTAGATATTATATTTATTAAATTAAGATTTATTATGATGGTATTAAGGTAGTTATACTTACCTATATTATACATCAGACAACTCTTCTAGATTGACCAGATCTGTATAATATACAGGGTGTCTCAGGATGAGTGGAACAAAGAAACGAAATAAAAATGTTAAATAGTAGGTAGGTATAGTTGATATCAATTTTATAATTATTCAGGACTTACAAGATTACTCAAAATATAATTAAATAAAAATGTAAAAAATGATTTTTTTATGATTTGATGAATTCCAATGGCATTTAGTGTAATTTGTCTTTTCCTCCAATGAAATTCAAAAACACAAATTGACAAGAAACAATAAACATCTGATTGAGATTTGTTTGTAGTTAGTGTTGTTGAATATATCTTACGAGAACGTAAATGATGACGAGTGATCTTGAAGGCTATGCCTATACTAGAGAGCAATGTACAAAGTAGGATTCGATATCTGTGAGAAATCGATTATCTAATGCACGAGGAGCGTAAATTATTAGCCGGGCGTTTGTTTCAAACGTTACTATTAATTTATCTACGCTACGTGGTTATGGTAATTTATCTGCATGTCGATGAAATGTTCGGAATTGTGTTCTCGCCAATACATGAGGCCACAATTACTTATGACCATTTTCTGGTGGGCAACCCGCGTGCCCATTGACAACTCGTGCTCAGAGGTACATGGCAAGTGATTCAGCTTTTTGGCACAATGCAACTCCATATTGCATCAGATATAATCGGCTACTGCTAGTGTTTCTGTTGCTATTCAATTAGCAGGATATTGATGACTAGGCAGGAACAACAAGATGTTTTATTTTTATTTGCTAATTTCAGAAAGGTTATGGGCTCCCCAGACCTTTGTTGATTTGAACAAATTTGCAAGTGCTACTTCACGTTTGTTCGTTTTCTGATACATACTTAGATTTATTTCCACTCTGGTACTAGGTATCATCTCCATGCAAGCAACAACTCCAATAGGTTTCTTGCCTCTAGTGTTATAATACCGTTCTGAGTTACCTATTTATGGGCTAATAATAGTCATAGTGCAGTCTACTACCTCTAATTTGAATTATTTTCATGTTACCTACGAAAGTACCTACCTTAAAGTAACTAACTTTCTTTAAAGATCTTTCATTTTTAGCAACCAGCTTTTACTTTCATTTTTAGCAACAAGCTTTTACTCCACTCTTTTCTTAACAGGAGCAAACATAGAAAAAGTCTCTATGAAACAAGAGAATGTTCGCGGTGATTGAATGGTTCAGATAAAAGACAAATTCAGAAAGAAAAATAACACAATAGATTTGTCATCAAGGCCTTCAATATCACAGGCGAAGAAATAATACTTCTCAAAAGATCTGGTCCAGATATGTTCACCCCGCGTGCATAAAAATATTAATTCACAACCTCACAGTATCCCAAACTAGGACTTTTCTGTTCTATCTCATCAGAAGCAACCACGTGAATATGCATTGGAATCTGGGGTCATAATACGTTATAGGTTTTACAGTTTTACATGATCATAATAGCACTACCAAAAAATATAATTTGATTATAGTAATTCTCCATCCATCCAGAATTGCTTTGTGTAATCGATGCTCTTAAGATCCCCTCTTTTAATATTAATTCTTCATGCTTCATGAATTAATCACAACCAGCCAGAATTTTAATGACTAGATAGGCACTCCGAAATTGTTAATAATTGCAGGTACAAAAAGATTCCCGCCTCTCTCTAAATTGGGCAAAACAATCGTTCGTTAGCCTCGAATTGTGAGCAATATAAAACTGCGGTAAAAAAGAGCAATTAATGTATAATGGGTATCTTTAAGCTACAGTGGTCGTAGCAGACTTTCAGACTGATTATTATTGGAAAAGAGAAGGTTTTTGTTGGAACCTACGTAATCCAAGGCATGGAAACCAGTGCACAAATAAGACAATAATTTCTTTTTCTTTTTCGCTGAGACGTAGGGAAGTACATATAAATACTAATATTATACAATAGAATCCAGGAATAACAGTTCGCTATATAACTTTGGTTGGAAGAAGATTCCAGGTATAAACTAAAAAGAAAAAATTGTCAAAAATACCTACCCATGGGCTACCTCTTTCCGATATATTTATATGTTTTATGTTTTCCCTTTGTGGCATGGAGTTTAGATCTAATTCTACTAGAAACTGCCTACTAGATCTAACATGCATTCAGTAAAATCCGGTCTGATCATTAAGAGTCATTGAAACTACACTTTCTGCATCTTGTAATTGTTGCACTGCATCAAGAGATCAGTCAGTATGTACACTCGTTTAGCTGTAAGTGCCAAGTGCCACTTTTTCTTCTTTGCTAATATGGAAATAGCTTTTCCTCGGTGACACTCGTGGAATCTCCTGAGATACTTGAGTTCTTGAGAAATAGCGTGAAGTGTATCTTCGAAAATATTTTAGAATGCTTAATATGATTCCATATATTCCTTCGATGTATAACACTCGTATGCTGGTGTTCAGTGGAAGTGCAATGAACAACAAAAAATGTCCTGCAGGTGTCTTTTGTCAGTTTAAACATAACCTTTAAATTTTTTAGTGACATTGACACCAACAAGAAGTTTGAGTATCCGATGAAATTTTGGAAAAAGAAAACTGTAATGTGGTTTTACTATGTATTTCAGCAAGTGTAACAAATTTGAAATGACTAGGTAAACATATTCATATTTTCATTGCCTTAGTATTGCAAGTACCTACCCTATTCTTTTCTAAATTTTGTTTCTTGGAATTTTTTAGTGCGTTCTTTGCGGCAATAATAGGTACTTATAATTGAGTCTGTGTCAGCGACAAAACATCTAATCCCTGACAAGGATTATTGAAAAACTTGAGCATAGATTGCTTTTCCATTTCTATAGTGCCCCACAATCGTGGATTGTTAACCATAATATTTTAAACGAGATTTCCGAGAATCCATCATAGAGCAATTAATTAAACTTGATGGGCCAATTCCTTCATTTCAAGCACATATTAAAGCCGCACTTGATTGAAAAACAAACTTTTTGTTGCAGTCAAAATCTATTAACCATGCCAGCGGTTGCAGCGTTTTAAATTCCAAATCAGATGGCCATTCCAGTTTAGACTTCTTCTATGGTTCTCATTAAATCTTTATTTAATTAGGGAAGTCCGAGAACGACAATAATTTATATCTAATTATTTGATGATATCTCAGCTCAAGTTTACCCACTCCTCACGACTTATTTCTAACCTAGCGGAGTAGTCAGGCTTGTTATTAAACTAGTGAAAAATTAACGATTTTCATTTAAGGTTTTGAACGGTCCTTAATCTTCATGATTAGAAAATTACTTAATGTGGAAATAAATCTATGGTTTTACAGTAACCGGATTCTCAGTGTAGGAGATTATTGCCAACTTGACGCGAATGATGAGTTAATGCGGATTATTATTTGATATGATATTCGTTATTCCCTTAGGCCAACAGAATGCGAGATGCCGTGATATGAAATTGTAAATCGTGTAAGAGATGCATTAGAGCGAATAAACGTTTAAAGCAGACAATTTAGTTTGTTTTAAGTGACTTTAAAAGGTTATTGAAATAAATTGTTCATCTCACCAAGTGTGGGAATTCTAGAAAGTAACTGGATAGGTAATAAAGAATGATAATAACCAAAAAGTAATGCCAGTTAAGAGATAGAGAACTACAATGGATCATTCTCAAGTATAGTTTATTGTTCTGAATTTCTGAAATTGCAGGTACTCACCAATATAAACGTCACCAATACATACATCAGAAACAGTCAATGATAGGCAGGAAGTTGGGCAGTATCAATTTATTTGTTCCAATAATACATTTAGTTTGCTAGCTATAAATTTATTTTTGTAGATTGCTTACTGACAGCGATAAACTGACGATAATCCATAGCAGGTAGTCAGAAGTAAGAAATAACGGTTTCTACTGTGTATATATACAGGGTGTTTCAAAATTATGGTGCCAACGTAATATGACAGATAGAAAATGTCATTTTGAACAAAAAATTTCCTATAAACATGGGTCCTAAAATGCATAACAAGAAAGTTACAGGGTGATAAAAGTATAATTTGATAAACATCTTTATCACAATAACTTCTACACTTATTATTATATTATGCAGTTTAAATGAAACTTGGTGCAATTGTTTATTAACTGAAGTGCAACAATTTTGTATAAAAACGATTTATTCCCATCGACCAGAGGCGGAGTGGCGGGTAGCACAATGGGTTTTCTACTCATAACTTTTTTGAGGTTATCTTTTTGGTCTCGCCGGTTCATCATTTTAGTGCATCTTTTTATTTTGCAACAAAAATCTACTCTTGTTTCATAACGATAAAATCAACCGTTTGAGTTGAAATCGGCAAAATGTGCCCCAAAACACCTGTTAACTTCAAAATTCGAAATGTAAAATTATCGCCTATCGCATTTAAATGTTTTACAAATTAATTGTACGTTCAAATTTAAGAAAAAATGCCTAATGGATATTGAGTAAAACATCACTGGTTTTGCTGAAATATTTATTTCAAAATGTTGTCAAGTCCAATCAGTTCCATTTTGAAAGCGAAAAATTTTTGATACATAGTTCATAAAGAATTTTTTGTCACTTTAAATGGCACAATTATTTTGTAAAATTTGAAAGCCTTAGTTGAAAATTTTATTTTTCTAATTTTGGAGTTAACAGGTGTTTTGGAGCACATTTTGCTGATTTCAACGCAAAAGGATGATTTTATCGATATAAAACAACAGTATATTTTTGTTGCAAAATAAAAAGATGCACTAAAAGGATGAACCTGTGAGACCAAAAAGATAACCTCAAAAAAGTTATGAGTAGAAAACCCATTGTGCTACCCCACCCCTGCGCCTCTGGTAGATGGGAATAAATCGTTTTTAAACAAAATTGTTGCACTTCAGTTACTAAAGAATAGCACCAAGTTTCATTTAAATCGCATAACTTCTGTAGAAGTTATTGCGATAAAGATGTTTTTCAAACTAAGCTTTCATCACCCTGTAACTTTCTTATTATGCATTTAAAAACCCATGTTTATAGGAAACTTTTTGTTCAAAACGACATTTTCTATCTTTCATATTACGTTGGCACCATAATTTAGAAACACCCTGTAGATATATGCATTATGCACTGAGCATCAGCACAACACACATAACATCAATTTTTGGCGTTTCAAAATTATTCAATTTATATCGTTTTTGAGGTTGAGGTTACTTTAAATTTGCTGTTAGAAACTTGAGACATACACAGGACACTTAATTTGTAAACTGTCATTGACATGCTTTTGATTCTTTGTAGGTTGTAGGAGCAAACCTCTTATTATGAGATACCTTAATCAATGTTATGAGAGCATTAGGGCATTTTCTGATTTGGAAAAGTTGAATTTTTTGTCATAAAATTTGATAGTCCATCAATTTCACATTTCCTACTTACCATTTTTCTTAAGACGACTTTTCTTGAAACTATAACAATCCCCCAAGTTTTGAAACTGATTCAAGACCCCATTTTTAATGGGTTAGTATTGAAACACAATGTATTAAAATACTGTATTTGGATCATAAATTATCTTAGCGTTGCCACTTTTTTGGCTCACCAATCACCATGCGCTTTCAGGAGATAAAATACAATACAAAATACACTGTTAGCCCTCAGCGCCATATGTTTTCCAGGACATGAAGCTACAGCCAAGAAGAAGTCTTATAAATATGTCAGACAATGATCTTAGAGCCCAGGTTCATTAACCCTCTTGCCAAAATTATGTCTACAACGATGCTTCAATTTGGCGGTTCAGAAAGAAGAAATGAAGTTTAAGTAACTGGATAACATTTTATAGATTTATTAATGTCTCTAAGAAGAGATATTCCATATACTATATATCTATGGACGTAAAAATGTAGCTAAGTATAATACTTAATGGCTAAAAAATATTTGTGAAAAACAGACCAGGAAGACGAAGACATAGCTCTACACCTTAAATCAAATTCATATCGGACATTAAATCTAATAAACGGATTATTTATTTACGACATGTCAATCCTAACAAGTCGCTGATCAAAGCCGGAGAAGTGTTGGCAAAAAAACCTGTATTTCTTGCAGGACTCGCGCTCCGCCACGCCACTGGATATTCTAGAGTATGTTATACTTGGGCACGTGCTCAGAATAAAAGTAGCATGTCTATTCATCCGCGAAACGATATTGTTCCGGTGTTCTCAGCATGCCTCTGCAATTTGCACCGACTGAGAATTTCATTTACGACCGATTGCCGAGACAGCTTATGATTTGTTCGGTGCATGGCCATTGCATAAATTGCACGCATATCACGCACTTTTAGTGCGGCAAATTATGCGTTCCTATCGGCGATAATATATTCACGTCTATTAAAAGCAAATGCCTTATGGCATAATTTGTTCTCGAATATATCTGTATAGTAAAATATCTGAAAAACAAAAAAGTTACAATATCCTTAATAAATTGACGGCTTTGAATAAAGAATTCCAGATCTCAGGAAGGGGGTCTAAGCTCTATTATGTGTATTAGTAACCAAGTTTTGACACAATATTTTGGTATCTGATACCGTGATAGGTGTCAGTAAAACTAAAATGTTTGAGGACAATAATCCATCGGTAAGTAATTTTGTAATTTAAATTAAGATTTGAGGCCATGCACCAAAGTGGCATTGGCATTTGTGTAGGTACCTACTTCTTCCTAAATGGAAATTTAAAATAGGAATTGCTGAATTATCAAGGACTTAAAGACGTGCCTTATATTTTTTCCCTGTATTGTAGGTACTGCGATTTTACGAAAAATGAGGATTTCTGCCTCGATTAGTTTGTCGAAACAACTCAAAGTTCCGCTCCACTGTAAAAACGGAAAGGCATTCGGCCATATGCAGAGAATCTGCCCAAATTTGCTCATTCCTGGAGTTCTTTATTCAAAGGATGATTGCCAAATATTGGCATGTGTTAGTTTTGACGAAATTCCGCTTGTCTTCAGTCAAATTGACAAATATTCAGTAGGTATAATTTCTAATATCTGCTTTCCTGTGCAATGACGACAGTGCACAATACCGCTATATATTTCAAGATCCACCACTATTAAATTTTTATATTAAGGTAACTACGGTGGCGGCTCGTGGGTTAATGAACAGGGGGGCTTCGTTTTGAAAAAAAAGCATACTCGATGGTCAATTAAAATAAAATAGGCGGGTACCGAGGTGGGTACCTACTTTCAGCATGGGCGTTTTCATTTTGTATTTTTAGTAGAAATTACGTATTGTTGCATAATTCATATAAAATGTGCATAAAACATTTTTTAAAGAAGTTATAACCCAAAACACTGCATTTCATTTGTCCACTTGGTAAACTCTTGTCGTACATATGTCGCGTAAAATTTTTATTTTTATTTCAATTTATTCTGTCAACGAAAGTCTTAAAAAGTTACATTTCAAAGTGTCCTGCACACTATTCTCCATTTTGTTTACATAGAACTTAGATTCAAAAAAATTCCCTATGAACTATGTAGGTATCAAAAATTTTTCGCTTTCAAAATGGAGCGGATTGAACTCGACAAAATTTTGAAATCCATATTTTAAGAAAACCAGTGATGTTTTACTCAATATTCATTAGGAATTTTTCCAGGATATACGACAACTGGACGCGGGAAATAGGACGCGCGACAACTGGACGCGGATAATTGGACGCGCGACAATTGGACGCGTGCGACATTTGGACGCGCGAGAATTGGACGTGTACGACAATTGGGCGTGTATAACAATTGGACGCGACGAGATCCGGACGCAAGATTCTTGGATTTACGAAAAACAATTATGTTAATATAATAATAAATTATCTTAATTGGCCCAGAATAATTTTCAAATGATTTGTGAAAAGGCTCAAATGGTAGGTAGGTAAATAATATTTTAAATTAATCCTTTCTCTTCGGTAATCCCTTTATTATTCATAGTGTCGAGTGGTAGGTAGGTAAATAATTTTAAGTTCAAATAAACACGAAATTGGCAAGTCAAATAAATGGCGAATTATCATCAAACAATGGTTTATTCGGCTAATACAAAAATATTTGTTTAAATTCTTTTGATTGAAGTAATCAATTTTGTCAGTTATAAATATACATTTGTTTTAATATAATAACATATTATAATAGCACATACATAATAATTTTTATACATATTATTAGGTATGTTTGAATTGAAAACTATATGCGATACCCCGTAAATACTCTAACACTGGTCTATTTGCGTAATCCGCCATCACTGTTTGTATTTTCTGAGCCGTGTCACGATAAACTTTCTTTCTGGGTTGTTCCTGTCCTGCGATGCATTGTTCAATTTTCACCCTGTTCAGGCTTTCTTCCTTTTTCAACGCCTGAACAATGGAAGAAAAGCTGTTATGCCAACCTTCAACTGCATTATTTGTTCGTGGGATATCCTCCAGGGCCAGATCATAGACGTTCCACAAACTGATTGCAAACAGTGGTGATCTTCGACGGTTTCGCCTGTCCGTACGGCCTATCCAAGTACCTTCAAAGTAATTAATAACTGGCAACAATAGTTCCTCGTTCTCTAAGAAAAATTGGCTTTCGACGACGTCATAAAAAGCTCCGATGACATCATTTGGAGGAACGAAGGCCAGCGCTGCCAATAATCTTAATTGCAATGCAAATTCCGGTTCTTCACTATATCTTCTCTGGAGCCCAGATTGTTGTATCTGTCTCCATATAGACTGCGTAAAATGAAAGAAGCAACAACGAACGGCGGTCTGGGGAAATTCTTCAGAAAAGGCATTTATGGGCGCCCTTTCAAAATCAACCATAACTGAAGAGGGTCGGAGTCCTGGTTGTAGCGATTTCAATGCTTGGAGAAGACGGCTATAGGTGCTCTGAGTCTTGTTCGGCAGAAGGGCATACACAGTTGGTATAACATTGTTGTACTGAACCCCGTGAATGGTATAAAGTTGTGCAAACAAAGCAGGTGACGAAGAAAATGTCCCGTCGGCATACCAGTGGTTACAGTGACCCATGTATTCTAAATTTTGTGTTCTTGAAAATAGGAGAATCCGATCATCACTTGGACCACTGTCAAATAGCAGAAAGGGTTCACCATTGATGGTAATATAATCACTGGGAAGGCTGAGTTCTGTTAGCGAACGTGGATTTGGCGGGACATTTTCCGCTCTGTTCCGCACGCGTTGAACAGTTCTCTTTAAACTAACAACGGGAGGCAATTGTGCTGATACTGCAGGTGATACATTCTCGGATACACTGGCAATTACTGCTTGTGTAGATAGATCAACCTGCTTTGCCATTTCCTTCATTTCGGTAACTGCAGTTTTCGCTTGAACTCTGGCAGCATCGGCAACATGGAGATGATGGGTGCTGTGGACTATTTCTTGGTTAATCGTGTGTACTCTTCCTCGGCAGTGATTTTTGTTGTAGTCGGAACATTTCCAAATAATCTTTTCGCCTATTGTTCGCTCTCTCTTGTGAAGATAACCATTGTGCAACAACATGGGGTTTCCCCTTTCGCTCGTCACAAACTGGAGAACCATCTTTACTTTGCACAGGATGCGAAGGTTTTAATGCCAAAGGGGTAGGTTACCTCAGTTTTATATAAAAAAATATAGGGATTACCGAAAAGATAGGATTAATTTAAAATATTATTTACCTACCTACCACTCGACACTATGAATAATAAAGGGATTACCGAAGAGAAAGGATTAATTTAAAATATTATTTACCTACCTAGCATTTGAGCCTTTTCACAAATCATTTGAAAATTATTCTGGGCCAATTAAGATAATTTATTATTATATTAACATAATTGTTTTTCGTAAATCCAAGAATCTTGCGTCCGGATCTCGTCGCGTCCAATTGTTATACACGCCCAATTGTCGTACACGTCCAATTCTCGCGCGTCCAAATGTCGCACGCGTCCAATTGTCGCGCGTCCAATTATCCGCGTCCAGTTGTCGCGCGTCCTATTTCCCGCGTCCAGTTGTCGTATATCCTTTTTTCTTAATTTTGAATGTACAATTCATCTGTAAAACATTTAAATGCGGTAGACGATAATTTTATTTTTCGAATTTTGGAGTTAACAGGTGGTTTGGGGTACATTTTGGCGATTTCTACGCAAAATAAAAAGATAAACTATAAAATGATGACCTTCGAGACCAAAAAATTAACCTCAAGAAAGTTATGAGTATAAAACCCATTGTGATACCCCGCCCCTCCGCCTGTGGTCGATGGGAATAAATTTTTTTTACAAAAAATTTTTGTACTTCAGTTACTAAAGGACTGCACCAAGTTTCATTTCAATTGTACAACTTCTTTAGAAGTTATTGCCAAAAATATGTTCTTTTTATCATCCTGTAACTTTCTTATTATGGATTTTAGGACCCATGTTTATAGGAAACTTTTTATTCAGAATGAAATTTTCTATTTGTCATATTACGTTGACACCATCATTTAGAAACACCCTGTACCAGTGGCGTAGCAAGACTTTGTCGGGCCCGTAAGAAAATAACCATGGGCCCCCCACAAACGGCAAACCCGAAACAAAATTCTAAAGAGAAAAAAGATACAACTCAAATTTTGGAAAAATCAGTTTATTAAAAAAAAAAGAATACCTATAAGTTATCAGTAATCCATTCACCTAAGTCAGCGGAATTCAAATAGTTTAACGAATCATTTGTATCAGATGATTTTTCTTTATCCAGATTATCAGAATTGGTAAGAGCAAGAAAATCTTGAATTTTATTTGTTATCATCTGAGGCTTGGATACTATCGATAATGGGCCTAGATTCAGCAATCACTGAGGTTATCAAAGTAGTTGATAAGTCTTACTCGAAGGTGAATCACAATTTTTGAGAGTTTCAGGGTCAATTTGGTTACCTTCAGGTTTGTCTATTTTCTTCATCTTTTTAACTTTCACTTCATGTTCTCCCTAATTGAAGATTTTCTCGGTTAGGAAGCATAATCGAGAAAAAAGCGTCTGATTGAACGACAGCTTTATTCGCCCAAAAACTTGTAAATTGACAGGGTTCCCACACTTCTCATTCGGCGCAACCAAAACTACATTCGACGACGCTGCCTCGGACGTTTTAAATTCGTTTTTTTCTGCTTGTCGGGTGATACACGGCGGATATGGTGGTTGTCACTGTTGTCAGTCGGTTTTATGCCGCCCCGAATTGGAAGCGCATTTAAGCGGTCCTTTGCGAGCTACCTCCGCCGATGTCAAGTAAAAATACTGGCACAGGTTTTGGCCGCTCTCGTCTTTTATGAATTACTTACGGCGTGGTTTTGGATTTGCAGAAAACGATTTTACAATGCCCGTTCATTTGTAGTTATGATACACTGGTTGTATATCGTTCGTTTTCCCTTTTAGCTCATAATCCGTACCAATTTTTTTTTAATTGATGATATGGCCCTATACCAATTGTTGATATGACCCTAGACCATTGATGATATGACCCTATACCATCGAGACCCTATTATAATGACGTTTGACGTTTGATAAAAAACAAAATAAGTAAGTACCTATATCTGCAATGTAAAATAGACACCTTGTACATATACATTGTGCTTTATGAAACAAAATCAAAGTATTGCTCTTCTGCTCTGCATCATTTACTTATTATTCTTTAGAAAAATACTGTTCTACTTATTACCTACTTTATTACATTTCTATATTATGCAGCATGTCGAATACGTCATAATATTTATTTTATGAAATATTTTCGGACCTTTTATAAACAAAGTGTCTTATTCTTGTAATTTATTGTTTATGGATATCCATGTTATTGTATTCTTCAGGTATTTTTGTCTAATATTAAACATTCGACTTTGTTTGCAGCTATACTCATCATCAGTTAGATTCGAAAAGGCGAGCAGTAATTTAGTTTTTGTAGACGGGTATATTGAATCCTTGTCTATCAAATGGATAGACAAGGATTAAACACTTAAACACATAAACAGTATCGCTTTAAGATATGACTACTTTCATTCTAATTTTATAGCAGAATTTTTGTTATAGATTCTAAAAAAACTTGTCTAATTCTATTGTACATTTCGCACTATTCTGAATTCATATGTCAGGAACTTTTCAGTTATACTGGGGTTTACTAAGAGTTTTTTGTGCCATCTCTAAATGCAAAATTGAACTGTTTCCCTCTGTGTTATTAAAGGCTATCAGAAATATCAGGTGGCGTGAGTGTCAACACGTCATTAACACAGACGTGAAAACACGTTATTTTCAGGCATGGTCTTCCAAAAACCTCATTTTGCGCAGAGGAATAGACAGAAACCCCTTGTCCGTTTGAGGCATATCGACTAGAACCAAAGTCATCGGAGTCTATAGTAGGGGAGCCCACGATGCTAAATGGGGATTTACTCGAGCGTCGTGGGGTCCTATTGGATTTTGAAGATTAGATGGTAGAAAGAATTATATGATATATATACCCTTCCACCGGTCTACAGGCTTTCACAAATGTAAAAAAAATAGTCACATGGAGATACTCGAGCGCGTCAGATATTGATAGTGTATATGCCCCACGTGTCTCCTATGACGTAGGTATGTTAATCTGCCGGGTTGCATGGTGGGGGCGGCCGTGCGGAAGGGTTAAAAATGGGAAGAAAGAAAATTTACCCGAGCGCGTCAGATATTCAGAAGGGATGTTAAGTGAACCCGAAAGAAGCTCCCATTCAATAGACTCACGATTCGGATGTGACGCCAGCTCGTGGCTACTTTTTGAAAATGCAAAAACAAATCGCCATTTTGAAATACTCGAGCGCGTCAGATTTTCATATAGACGGTTCAGATTGATGTCCTGGTCGTGCTGATCCATAATCTGACGATTATTTGGAGATTTCTTAATCTGACGGTTTGAAAAAAAAATTGTTCATGATTTTTTTTATGAATATTTGCGTTTTCCATGAAAAATATATTGTCTGTTAAAAATTAAGGATTTTTTTTCTATAAACATATGCTCCTAATAATTTATTTTCTATATTACAGGGTGTTGAACGTGGACTTTTCAAATATTTTATTATCTATATTTCTTAAAGTAAACAAAATTTGACAAAACATCTAAAATAAAACTTATAGATAAAAAGCAGATCTATCCAAATATAATATAAAAAATGTACGTTCGTTAAAAAGAAAATTTGAAGGGCGCCGCGACGCAGAGCGTCGTTTGTCAAATATTCTCAATTTTTTCTTAATTTAGTCTTCGTTTGGTCCCATTTAAGACCCCGGAAGCAGATATATTTTTTCTCTTTTCGTTTGTCCACAATAGGCCAGGGACATCGAGTTTGAATAACCCTGTACATAAAACACCACGACTGATGTGATCAGCTGTGATGGCGTGATGGCTGGCGTGTGGGGACGGTGGAAAAGAGAGGCGCGTAGTGGGGAATACATGCTTCACTGCTGCTAGCTTTATCGACGATTTTTGTTACTTCGGCTTGTGGAAATCGGCAGATTATATTTTTCCCGTCATCCTTGAATTATTTCCTTCAAAATAAAAAATATTCGACCGCGCTCGAGAAAGTCGAGGTAACGTTTTTTTTGCAAGTTTGTGACCCTCCCACCCTCTTACGTCACGCTCAAATCGTCAGATTATTTAAATGCACACTTTTCAGCATGTAATTAACCCATCATATCTTAATCTGACGCGCTCGAGTATATCCACCTATCGATTTTTTTTACTATTCTCATCGGCTGCCCTATAGGCGCGGCCCTGTATAGAGGGCTTAGATATGGTGGAGGTACTCAACAGGGTGCAAGGTATCCCCCCATATGTTAATCTGCCTCGCTTGAGTAAATCCCTAAATCCCCTCTTGGGCTCCCCTACTAGGTACTACTAGAACCCACATTAAATACATTCACTTTTATCATTGATTAAGGTACGACATCCTTATTCAATGCTTTTATTTAAAATCTGCAGCGAATCTGAATAAATGTCAGATAGGTATTATGCCGAAACGTTTAGTGAAATTATTCCTTCCCAGGTCAAAGCACGATCTATTTTGGAGAAAAAGCAAACATCGTAACGTGAAGCCGTTTTCGAGAAGACCATGACCGATGAAATATAGAAAATACATGAGATATATTTTGGAAAAATTAAAGGTTGGTGAAACCTTATAGAAAAAATTGATAGTCTGCGATAATGACATTGCTGAATTTCTCGAGAAAGTTTTTATTTTGAATGTTAAATAAACATATCCTCAAGAAATGTAGATACTTCGATTCAAATGAATAGTAAAACAAATTGTGGAATGTTTCAATAGGCTATCCGAATAAATTATTGCCCACCTAAGGCTTATAACTAGTAAGTGAATAGCTTTGGTACAGTCATTAAAAGTACTTTCGCTTTTTATTACTGTTATTGCTTACTTATTTAGGATTGGAAGGTACCTACAGAGAAATATGTTAACATTGACTTTAGCTTCTGCAAACCAAAGGAACTTCATATGATATTTTCAGTCACAAAACAATCCAATTTTTGTTTGAAAAAATGTTTCAACTGTTTGTTTAACTCCCCAACTAATACGTAGTGCCCTGTGTCCTCTGCTTCTTGTATTACAATTTTTAAAATGTGAATAGTGTGTCACAAGACTCCTCCAACTTTCTTTGCAAGACAAGACAAGAATAGGCCTATATAGCAAGTGTCTTGTGAAACACTAACGTTGAACATAAAGAATTTATTTTGTTACTCATAAAGGCATTATTTGTCAAACCGCAGACCTTACCTGTGATTGAAACAATTTCCTAAAAGTATCCTTGCTATATCTTGGATCTCTTTTCACGATATCTAAACAATACTTCATTCGACATATTTCGATATTGTGCTCTCTGGTTTCACTCATGTCTGAACAATTCCGGATCACTGCACGAACCACGGAGGTCCAGTCGGAACTAAATTAAACGTCGAGACTCCAAAAATTCGTCTGTTCTATATTTCTCCAGCTATGAAATCTTTTGTTAGAATAAGCCAGATCTATTGGCTCAAAGTGAGGTAGACGAGAATTAAGTAAAAATTACAAGAAATATATTTTTTTCAATATGAATAATGCTATATTTAATCAGGGTTACCTAATTTTATTGGCATTTTTTTTAATTTTCATTTTCAAAAAGTAATTTAAAAAACTACATAAATATTATGGTGTTCCCTTTCCCTTCCAGCATAAAGTTTTTTATTTCTATAATAAGATGCAATCTTTCTCCGTAACTTCGCTATTTTGTTAGAAGGAAAGTAGTTCAAAATTCTTCTATGAATTTTATATCCTAATTTGTTTTGATCTTAGTGTAACGTTAAGTGAAGATTTATTGGTGATGTTAAATATTTTTGTTTTAACTTTTTCGGATTTTCTTCTATATAGATCACCTTTATGCTTACTATGTTACCGAGACTTTATCTTCAGTTCAGTAAAAGTGACAATGAAATAACCCTCCGACTAGTAAGGAATTACAAATAAAAAAGGATTTATATATATTATAATTATTATAATCCTTATATAACTCTTATTATAGCTTAGCAAAGAATAGAATAATCTCTGACCTATGTGACAATAATAGACGAGCTCAAAACCATCTTTAAATGATTTTCAGAAAATGTCCGAGAATAGAAAATAAAATAAAATGAAAAATTAGCACTACCAGTCCCATTGTACGAATAAGAACATTTGATGGACATTTGCTAAATTGTTGTTTGTTAGCTTGTGGAGACACTTAAGGGTATTTCTCGCGAGATACTCTTTTTAACTTATAGTTGATACTATAAAATTTCTAAAAAGTGGGGGAACTCTTTAGAAATTTTTAACCATAGGTTGTGCTATGAACTGTTTTCTTGAATTGAACGCAGATTATAGGATGTTTTTAATTAAGACAACCGATATCAAAGTTGAGATAACCTAGAATGTTTTCTATAATTATTTTCAAAAAAGCAACATTCGTCAACCTTTAACCATAACTTTAAACATCCTCGAGACCTGTGTTGATAGTAGTACGTCATGTAATACGTCATAACAACTTCCCCTAAGTTACCATTACTCGCCAAAACGGAAAACAACCATCGTACCATTTTTAAAAGTTGTATCTCGCGAAAAATATTGAAAATTTTATACCAATTTTCGGGAAATGATGCGAATTTCGCATTTTATTGAATGCAATTTAGAAAATCCTGCCTCAGTTTATGTACCAAATCACCACCTGAGTGGAAGTAAGAATTAAGTATCTATTATTTGGCCAAACAAATAAAAAAAAATTATTCGCTAAATCGGTTTAAAAAATGTTCCAGTACACAAAATTAAGTAAGTGGTTTGATAACAGGTTTGCATTAACAAATATGCAAATATTTTATGTACCTATTTATAGATTTTTGTAGAAGATAATATGCAGCGATCCGGTTTCCTATTAGTACTTTTTTCGCGGTGAAGAATAATTTTGGTTTCAGTAAGTACGAGTAGTGCGGGTATCTAAATATCCGGAGCAATCCTTGCACTTTTATTTTATAGGCTTTGGTATATCTAGGACTGGCATCAACCTCCTCAAACATTCCTTTTATGCAAGCTTTCGAACACTACGGGTCCTTCATCAGTCTAAAATTTAAAAACTATAGAAACAAAAACTACAATTATTATTAAAATAAAATAAAAAAAGAAAAGAAGTTAAACAGACCTTACCAGAGCTTATTGACATGACTCTAATTAAAAAAAATTAAGTTTAAAATAAATTTATATATCATAAATTTAGGATATCTAAATAATCACATTAATTAAATTTGAATAAACAATACTTAGGTTCTTAATATCAGTCTAAAAATTTATAGAATTTTCATAATATATTTTTTAGAATTTATAGAATTTTCAAGCTCAATTTTAATAAAAATAGATTCTTTAAAAATTATTTTTTGGTAGATGTTTTCAAAACAAAGAATAGTAGGATTGTTAGGATCAAAATTAGGTCCAGAAATGTGGCAATGAGTTGAGAGTGTCAATTTCTTAGTTGGACAATCTCTTCTCACTCACTTTATTAATTAAGTATAAGTATTTTTTGCCCAATGTAAGTCCCTTGTCAGATCAAGCATGATACTTTGTAAACTAAATTTGATTGAAATTTATCTGAGGTTTTGTCTTTAATTTTTTTTTAAATACGGATGGAACTTTTTTTTTATAATGGGAACTAATTTAATATTAACTTTCTTCCGAAGATGATGTTTGAGTTTGTAATTGAGTTAAATTATGTGAGCTGTAAAAAATTCTATTAATATTTTTATTAATTATTATTCCAAAAAGAACTATGTGATAAATTAATAGTTCGGTATTATAATGATTTAATAACAGCTTTTCTCTGTCATCTGGGTTTTTATTATAGAATAAAAATCTATGGGAAGAATAAGGTTTAATATACTAATGCGTTATTACAGTATTATTTTCTCTACGATGTAAACAAAGATCTAGCGATGGCAATTTGTTGTATTGTTCAATTTCGATAGTATATAGAATATCAGAATTAAAATATGGTATATTAAAAGGCATAGACAAGTGACAACTGAATTGAGTAATTTATTCATGATAATTGGTGAACCCTTATTTTGTTTGTAAAAAAATCCTTCATTAACTAAAAAACTACTGTCATAGATAAGATTAATTATTTCTAACATACTATTTTAAAAAATAATTGTGGATTGAATTCAAAGTTTATTAATACAACTTATTTTACCTTTACCAACATATTAATACCAATTATTTTCTTACATTTGTGAACAATGAAATCACATCCAAACTAGCTAAAATATAATTATACGGTAACTGAAAATTGAGAATTGTATAGTGTGCGATAGCTTGCATTTGTAGCTTGTTGACTGTTATATGATGAATCTGTTCAAAAACCGTAAAATCTTTTATTTGAAAATTTATATTATTGGACAAAAAACATTTTATAAAAATTAAATGTTTCTTAGGTTGGTCGTCTTTCTGATTTTTTATTTTCCGGCATTTTTCTATGTAGATGCGCTTGTATTGCGTTACCAAGAATTTTCTTTCAATTAATTTATCTAACTTTGAAACAGTATAGCAGCAATACACCTAATATCCTCCATAGTAGTAAAGAATGCAGTTAACTCTGAAAATAGCTTCAGTTTCGTGGCTCTTCTTTTATCCAATACACCACGAGACAATAGTCGAGAATTGAAAATGAAAGAAGCGTTGGAAGAAAAAACTAATCTGACGTTAGACCTGCGCGGCACAGATAACCGTATGCGCAGAATAAGAACATCTGGTCTTTGATAAACTGCTAATTTGTTGCATATACCTACCGGGTGTCCCAGAATATGTGGGCAAACTCCCGGATTTATACAGGGGACGTTAAAATAACATTACAAAATCCTATAAAAAAATTTCCCAGAGGGCCCCCCTACGGAGATACAGGGTATGAAGTTCTTTTTTTGAAATCAAATTATGGCAATAACTCCCAAAATAATCAAGCTGCTGAACTGAAATTTGGCACTGCTGTGTTTTAGGCCATGGAGAATAAGCTGAAGGCATCAATTTTTACGTATCTCACAGAGGGCGCCACTTGCACTTTGCACTATTTTTGGATCGTGTTATAGCTCGTAACTTTTTTGAGGTTATCTTTTTGGTCTTGCAGGTCCATCATTTTAGTACATCTTTTCATTCTGCAACAAAAGTGTACTCTTGTTTCATAACGATAATTGCTTTGAAATTGGTAAAACTTTCCTCAAAACACCTGTTAACACCTGTTAACATTACAGACCGACTGTACCATTTAAACTGAGAAAAAAATCCCTATGTCTGTGAACAATGTACCAAAAATTATTCGCCTTCAAAATGGAAAGGATTGAATTTGACAAAATTTGGACACCCTGTTTCAAGAAAACCAATGGCATCTTGTCCAATGCCCATTTGGTATTTTTTTCTTAATTTTGAATGAACAGTTGATCTGTAACATTTGAAAGAGGTAGGAGAAAGTTTTATGTTTTGAATGTTGAAGCTAACAGGTGTTTTGGGGCACGTTTCGCCAATTTAAACGCAAACGGTTGATTTTATCGTCATAAAACAAGAGTACTTCTTTGTTGCAGAATGAAAAGATGCACTAAAATGATGGATCTGCAGGACCAAAAAGATAACCTGAAAAAAGTTACGAGTAAAAGCACGATCCAAAAACAGTGCAATTAAGTGTCGCCCTCTGTGAGATACTTAAAAATTGATGCCTTCAGCTTATTCTACATCGCCTAAAACACAGCAGTGCCAAATTTCAGTTCAGCAGCTTGATTATTTTGGGAGATATTGCCATAATTTAATTTAAAAAAAAAAGAACTTCATACCCTGTATCTCCGTAGGGGGGCCCTCTGGGAATTTTTTTTATAGGAACTTGTCATGTTATTTTAACGTCCCCTGTATAAATCCGGGAGATTGCCCACATATTCTGAGACACTCTGTATCTACCTATCAGCCTGTGGCGAAACTAAGTGAAACTTTGCTCTAGGTATATTGAATAAATCTATAGAAAAACAAGCCTCATATATTTACTGGAACAGGTTAGTATCTTCATCAATTATGCAAATGTCTGATTTATACATAGATTTGCAGAAAAAATTACTATGTACCGATCCTGTTTCCTATTGGGAATTTTTCCAAGAAGAACAATTTGGTTTTATGGTCTATACAGGGTGTCCCGTAAGTCATGGTCCAAACTGAAATGGGTGATAGGTGACGTCATTTGAAACGAGAAAATCCCATATATGTTGTTATCCAATTCTTTGCCGTTTTCGTGAAGTTGAAGAATAATTGGATTTTTTACAATATCTTCGTAACCGTTTGAGATATTTGCAACAATTCCGGTACACAATAGTGTCCTGTTAGTTGGCATCGTTTGGGAAATTTTCGTGACCCAAAAAAAAACTTAATACGGTCCTGTCCACAATTTAATTTGAATGCATTTTTAGATAGGCGACTTCATTTATTACAAAAATTGTTTCTTTCTTTTTTTACCCTACCTGTCGCCATTTCATTGCAATTTTGATTTTTTTGATTTACCTAAGTTAAAGTTTCCATGAAAAATCGCCGAAAATTTTTGATAGACAAGGAAAGGCAGAAGAATGAAAAAACCACCCACTCATCAGAATGAAGTAACTTCTATTGATAAACTTGTTTGGTTAGGCCAATATTTTTTGGAAATTACAGGGTGTTGTACTAATTAATGTGCTTTTAAGCTATATCTTTGTCACGTTTTTCCGCAAAATCTTATCAAAACTAATGAGATGTCATAATTATTTGTTAAATATTTTTTTATAAAAGATGCTCAAAATGTCCCCCGTAGCGTAACCAGAATGTAAAGTTGGGGGGGGCTAATTATTTTAAAAAATTCTTCCGTAAAGTTTACGGCAAAACTATTGTTTTAAAATAAATTTTATTTAGAAATAAATACCACGCGGCAGATCTTTGGGGGGGGGGGGCTAAAGCCTCCAAAGCCCCCCCCTTGGTTGCGCCACTGCCCGCTTCCATCCTTATGCATGTCTACATCGACGAAGGAAACTATGTTTAATTCGCCCTATAAGGTTCGTTCCATCTGTTTATAAAAAGAAATCTATGTGGTTAAGATCTAGTGAACGTGGTGGCCACTGTACACTCCCCCCGCATCTTGCAAAGTATGCATTGTTAAGGAACTGTCGCACACGTTGATAATACTTAGTGTGGTGGCGCTCCATCATGTTGGAGACACATATTTCTGTGTATAAATAATGGTACGTCTTCCAACAAACCAAGCTGGGTCGAGGGAGGAGTGTACAGTGGCCACCACGATCGCTAGATCTTAACCACATAGATTTCTTTTTATAAATAAAATAAATAAATAAATACCCTCTTTATTTTCCAAAAAAACGAACACACAAAGGTATTATGGAAAACGTCATATTATTATTATACACATTAAAAAATATACATTAAAAATATACATAGGTATACAAACATACACCAAGTGTAACATATTAAAAATACGAATAAAAAAGAAGAAACCTATCAAAATACATCCTTTATTTTAAGAAATTCACTTAGGCTATACACACTGTGTCTCAACAAATAGGATCTTAAGCGTCGTCGAAAAATATTTATGTCAGGTGAGCCTACAATCTCCAAATTCAATCTGTTGAAAAGTTTAGTACCTAGAAAGATTGGAGATTGACGCCCTATTCGGTAGCGGAAGAAAGGAGTTCGGAGCAAACCCTGGGTTCTCGTATTAAAACTGTGCACGTCAGAATTAGCCAGAAAATTATCTCTATTTTCAAATATGTAAGAACAAAGTTCAATAATCAGAAGTGAGGGGAGCGTCTGGATGTCAAGCTTCTTGCAAATATCTCTACAGGATTTTCTTGGAGAAGCACCCACAATACATCTTAATATTCTTTTTTGACATATGAAAACATCTTCAGCAAAAGAGGAAGATCCCCAAAAACATACGCCATATCTTGATTCTGATACCGTGATTCTATATGGGCATAGTAAACTGACACCAATTGACTAACTGTTAAAACTTCTCTTAGGTTTCTAATTAGATAGCACATGGAATTAAGCTTTGTGACCAAATATTCACAGTGCAGCTTCCAGTTTAGGTTTTCATCTATAATAACACCAAGAAATTTAGTGGATCTAATTCTATCAATGTTAGTACCATTTATACTTAGTTTATAATCTAAATTTGATTTATTATTATAATTGTGAAACGAAATATAATTTGTTTTTGAGCTGTTAATATATAGGGAGTTCAAACTGAACCATCTATACAACGAATCCAAATTAGTGTTTCCTCTAAATTCAAGTTCATTTTTATTTTTTGCCGAAACAACTATGGAAGAATCATCCGCATATAATGAAAAACTGCAGTCAAGCTGTAATCCAACGTCATTTATGTACAAGATAAACAGTACAGGGCCCAAAATGGATCCTTGGGGCACTCCAACTGTCGTTGCCAGGGGCTCGGAAACCGAAGCACGCGTTACACCATCACTTGAAATGTCAATTGAGACATACTGAGTTCTGTCAAGCAAGTAGCTTCGCAGCCAATTCAAGGCCCCTCCTCTAACTCCATATGTCTCAGCCTTAAACAAAAGCCGCCCGTGATCCACACAGTCAAATGCCTTGCTGAGGTCGCAGAAGACCCCAGCAGGGCATTCACCCTCCTCCACATGTTGCACTACCTTTTCCAAGAAACAGTGAATTGCATCACTTGTAGAACACTTTGAGCGAAAACCGAATTGGTTTTTAATGAAGATATTGTTCCTATTTAGAAATGATTCGAGTCGGCTGAGGTAACAATATTCAAAGATTTTCGAAAAAATTGGAGACAGTGCTATTGGGCGATAGTTTTCAAGAGCATTCTGGTCACCTTTTTTATGTAAAGGTATGATCTTACTCATCTTTAGCCGATTAGGAAACACCCCATCCACAAATGACCTATTAACAAGGTAGACTAGAGGCTTGGTTAAAATGGTTACACATAGGGTTATCTAAGAGGAAAAAGTTTATGGAACAGAATGCAACATTGAGAAAATGCTTCGGGAGAGGGTAGGAATAGCGGTGGAGGAAATAAATAAGTAGAATGGGCGAACCTTAGGGCGAATTAAACAAAGTTTCCTTCGTCGATGTAGACTGTGCATAAGGATGGAAGCGGGACATTTTGAGCATCTTTTATAAAAAAATATTTAACAAATAATTATGACAGCTCATTAGTTTTGATAAGATTTTGCGGAAAAATGTGACAAAGATAGCTTAAAAGTACATTAATTAGTAAAACACCCTGTCATATCCAAAAATATTGGCCTAACCACACAAGTTTATCAATAAAAACTACTCCATTCTGATGAGTGTTTCGTTTTTTCATTCTTCTGCTTTTCCTTTTCTATTAAAAATTTTCGGCGATTTTTCATGAAAACTTTAACTTAAATCACAAAAATAAAAATTGCAATGAAATGGCGACAGGTACGTAAAAAAAGAAAGAAAAAATTTTTGTAGGAAATGAAATCGCCTAGTTTTTTCTTAAATTAATGGAGTCTCCTCCCCTCTAACTCCGCCACTGGTTTGTTTTGGGACACAAAAATTTCCCAAACTATGCCAACTAACAGGACACTATTGTGTACCAGAGTTGTTGCAAATATCTCAAACGGTTACGAAGATATTGTAAAAAAAAACAATTATTATCCAAAACTTCAACAGTACGAAAACGGTAAAGAATTGGATAACAACATATGGGGTTTTTCTTGTTTCAAATGACGTCCCCTATCACCCATTTCCGTTTGGACCAGACTTACGGGCAGTGATGTAATGTATCGAGATACATGTATCTTATACTGTATCTAGATACTTTTTATGTACCTAGATACATATCTAGATACTTACAAAAAGCAGAATCCGCTTTAGTATCTAGATCCTTTTGAAAGTATCTACATACTTAGATACTAGATACATTTTTTTAGCCAAGATGTCAAGGCGTGCCACATGCCTATATTTAATTAAAAAAAATAAACAATACAAATAATAAAATGGGGTGTGATTTAGTGTTTTTTTTAAATGCCGTACATAAAGTACCTACTCAGTGCTCACTTTGGAGTGACGTACACGATAAACTACTAACCCACAACTTGTTTTGATTAGTGACAATCTAAATTTCACGTTAGTCTAAACAGTTCTACTTTACCTACACACACACTTGTTTCATAAATATCTAAGTAGGTAAGTATATTGATTGCCTTATGAGGTCTGAAATTTTCTTAATTAACTGATACTATCTGAAAGTATCTGGAAGTATCTATACCTTTTCAACTTCAAATTGGGAATAATCAACTTCAAATCGGGAATAAACAACTTGAAATTGAGAATAGTCAACTTCAAATTGGGATTAATCAATTTCAAATTGGGAATAGACAACTTCAAATTGGGAATAGTCAATATCAAATTGAGAATAAACAATTTCAAATTGGGGATATTCAATATTAAATTGAAAATCAATAACTTCACGAAATAAAAACACTTATCAACAATTGTTAACTGAAGTTTATAATATTAAGCAAAATTTCGACTGCCTGGTAAGGTTCAAAAAGACTTGGCCAGAAATCTTAGAAAGAAGACAAAGACCAAATCATTTATCGCAAACTAAAGTTAGCTTATAGAAATTAGAAAGTATAAGTAGTGCAAAATAACATAAATAACAAATTAACTGTAGCGAGTTGCACCAGATTTATAGGAAATATACAGAGATACATATACCAGAAATATTAAATGATAGACAAGGATTAAATATAAGTGTGCAACATATGGGAATTTTTTTTATTAATTGCACAACCAAAATACAGGCATTGCCGAAAGTTGATGCACGTTAAATAATCATATTAGGTGCACTTAGAAAGGTTGCAAGTTAAACAGCATACAGGGTAGGTAAAAAAATATAAAAATTTTACGAGAGTAAAGTACCCTTATTTCAAAAAATTCAGCAAAAGGTTATTGAGAAAAGTGGTTTAGAATTAAAATCTATGCCTAAATACCAAAACATAGCCACCTAAGAAAAAAATTTTTTGTCCATAATTAATTTCCAGTTTCTTAATAAACAATTAAAATATAAATTTTGCACCTTAAATGAGAGTTTTTTAATATGCAATTATCATTACTAATGTTTTACCTTGTTCCGAAGAATTTTTGCGAAATTTTAAAGTTTTGTTCAATATCGTTGCAACAAACATGAAGTTTGTGATTCCCTAAAAAATTAAAAATCTAAGTAAATTTTACAAATATTCTTGAATTTGAACAAAGTTATGCGAAATTGATTTAATTTTGATTGATTTATGAAATTGTCTAGGGTGAATATTAAGACAATTTTTTTTTTAGAAAATTATGAATGTTTAGAAAATTATGAATGTTTTTCAAAAATATATATTTTTTTCTTCTTAGGAGGCCATGTTTCGGTATTTAGGCTTTTAACTTTTAATTCTATATATATAGACAACTTTTCTCAATAACATTTTGCTAAATTTTCTGAAATAAGGGTACTTTACTCTTGTACAACTTTTGTATTTTTTTTACCTACCCTGTACGCTGTTTGACTTGCAACCATTCTAAGTGCGCCTAGTCCAGGGCATGAAGGTGTTCATGGGAATGAAATTGCTGATAGCCTCGCTAGAGAAGGGGCTAAGGCTCCATTTTACGGTCCTGAACCATTCTGTGGCATAAACAAAAGCCACCTATTGACAGAGATCAAAACATGGGAAAAGGAACAAAAGGAAGCCTACTGGAGTAACACTCCGGGACAAAGACAAGCGAAAAGATTTTTGACCTATTCGCCTCAGAACGCCAAAAAGCTTCTCACTCTAAACAAGAATGAATTAAGACTCATCACAGGTCTCCTGACTGGACGTTGCCCTTTAAGATATCATCTTAAAAAAATGGGCAAAACAGACAATGGACTATGCAGATTCTGCAACGAACGGGATGAGACTAGCGAGCAAATACTGTGTGAGTGTCCCCTCTTAATTCGAAACAGACTTAAATATTTCGAAAGGATCAATATAAATCCAAATGAAATTGGCAACTTAGCCCCAAGGAAAATACTAAGCTTCGTCAAAAGCCTAGGTGACCTTGGAATTTATTAGAGCAGGGTCATTCACAAAAGATCTAATTAGGTCGCAGTGAAGAAAGGCCGTAAGGGCAAAAAAAACGACCCCTAAGAAATCTACAAATCTACAATCTACAAGTGCGCCTAGTATAATTATCGAACATGTACCAACTTTCGGGAGTATTTGTATTTTCGTTGTGCCAATTAATAAAACAAATCCCATATGTTGCACACTTAAATGACCACACTGTATTGCAAAAATATGATATTTTAAATTCAATAAGTAGGCACATATTGCGTGTTTATTTAGATGTAAGTAATTAAAATATTGTTTAACATGAAGTTGTTGATTTTCAATTATTCCCAATTTGAAATTGTTTATTCCCAATTTGATATTGACTATTCCCAATTTGAAGTTGTCTATTCCCAATTTGAAATTGATTAATCCCAATTTGAAGTTGACTATTCTCAATTTGAAGTTGTTTATTCCGAATTTGAAATTGATTATTCCCAATTTGAAGTTGAAAAGGTATAGATACTTTTTTAATGTATCTGTACCCAGATACTTTGGAAAAAAAGTGTCGGTATCTGTATCTAGATACATCTGCCAGACAGTATCTGTATCTGTATCTGTATCTAGATACCGAAAAAATTGTATCTGTTACATCACTGCTTGCGGGACACCCTGCATAGATAGGTATATCCAGAATCCAGGGCAACCCTCGCACTTTCGCGCGCCTACCTGCGACTGCATCAGCCTCCTGAAGCTCTCCCTCGTGTGCCTCTGCTCCCTGCCGACCATCCCCGCGCACTCCTTCAGCCGCCCCGTCCGCAGCCTCTCCCGCAGGCTCTCCTCCTCCATGGCACTCATCGGCAGCGGCGCCGGCGGGCGTCGTCGCTCGTTCGCCGCCGACGACATCGTCGCGTCCCGGTCACCCGCGCGTTCCTTCTTCGCGCTCGAGAGGCGCCGCGCCGCGCCGCGCCGCTCCGTCTCGGCGGCGCGCGGCGGGACCTCTTCGCGGCGGAGGGAGCCGGGGCCCCGCCAAGGACGCAGTGCGTGATTTGCCGGCGAAGGAGTGGCGGGCGGCGGCGCCGGCAGGCGGTTGGCGGGCGCGACCGCCGCGAAAGTGGACGTGGTGCGGAGTCGGGGACGTGCGGGCCGATTCGGGGAGGGTTGCGCGGGCCGGCCGCGCCGGCGAAAATCGCCCGGAATGTGCAAATTTGCGAAGAAAAATATAGCCGCATATGCTGTGTCCCCGGAGTGGTTTAAAAGAGGCCAAGTTTTGTATTATCGGTTTTTCGGCACACAGTCATTCTTCACAACAAATTGGTATTTTTGAAACGGTAAGAGCTACAGGGTTGGTTAAATCAGACAAAAGTTGCGCATTTTGGTGTGTTTCAAGAATCTGTAAAGAAATTTGACATAGCTCACGTGGTTACTAAAATAACCTGAAAAAACTGAAAACATCCACTTCTTTATTTTGTCCGTATCTTTTTTAATATCAAACAGAATTGAATGAAATTTGGTGGAATTACGTAATTAGGTACGGGCTTTCGAATGCACTATTCAGAAAAATTCTCTGCCTACTGGATCTTTAGATGTTCATAACCAAATTTCGATTTTCTTATGGCGGCCATATTGGATTTTACCACAATTAGATAGAGCAAAAAATTACGAATACAACCATGTATCAGAACACCTAATTAAACCCACTTAAATGTCAAATTTCTAATATTTTAAATATTTAATAAACTGAAACGTCAGTTAGTTCCCATAACCTTTGTTAACTACTTAAAGTTGTGTGTTAACCGTCTTAAGTGACTAAAGCTTATTGAATCATGCCCCAACAATATCCAATAAATGAAAGATTGGATATGTAAAATTTTTATATTCGAAACTACCGTAATTCTAGCCAGTATCAAGAATTATACCCCGAACGAAGGCAGCCTAACAGAACTATTTTCCGAAGTTTGTGTAGGCGTATGGAAGCGGATGCGACGTTACGACGTTACAAAACAAAAGAAGAAATGATTTTGTAAGAGCTATAGAGGAGCTGTAAGTGAAATTAATGTTTTGGCTCAAATTCATTTAAATCCAGAGACATCGCAAAGGAAAATTGCTAGGAAATGTGGTTTGTCGTTAGGGGCAGTTAACAAGATTTTAAAAAAGCACAGATACCATGACTTTAAAATTCAACCCGTACAAAAGTTACTTATTTATTGCCGGGGGACTAAGGCCTGCCGGTTAGATACGGACCCCTGGCGCCATCTATCTATTTATTAGTATTTAGTTTCTTGTTCCTATTAAAATAAAGTTAAATAAATAAACTTTTGACATCAAATTTTACGTTTCTGTTTATTAGGTGACAGTTATTGATATTGTTTTCGGAATCATGGCCTACTGCCTGGCTTCAAAATATTTAAAATATTAGAAATTTGACATTTAAGTGGGTTTAATTAGCTGTTGTGATACATGGTTGTATTCGTAATTTTTTGCTCTATCCAACGGTGGTAAAATCCAATATGGCCGCCATAACAAAATCGAAATTTGGTTATGAACACCTAAAGATCCAGTAGGCAGAGAATTTTTCTGAATAGTGCATTCGAAAGCCCGTACCTAATTACGTAATTCCACCAAATTGCATTCAATTCCGTTTGATATTAAAAAAGTTACGGACAAAATAAAAAAGTGGAAGTTTTCAGTTTTTTCAGGTTATTTTAGTAACCACGTGAGCTATGTCAAATTTCTTTACAGATTCTTGAAACACATCAAGATGCGCCACTTTTGTGTAATTTAACCAACCTTGTAGCTCTTACCGTTTCAAAAATACCAATAGTGGGCATTTTGAAAGTGAACACCCTGTATAATGGTTCAACAAAAGAACGTCAAAGTAAATTGTTTATTTCCTTAAACACGTATCGAAAACCGCAGGGTGTTAAAGTTATTTAGCGGGAAATGCGTAGTTTTTGTTTAAAATCGGTTCAATAACAGGCAAAAAATATGTAAAATTCACATAACAAATATGCGTGGTATGGGGTAAAATGCTAAAAAGTAATTTAGCTCGCTAAACGAATTGAAGTTTCGCACTAGCAAACAATTTGAGCCCTAAATAATGGCACTACAACAGGACCCTCGAGTTTTGTTAGGCACTTAATTTTATTTTCATTTTACCTTGACAATTATTTTTTAAAAGAACTAAGCATTTGTCGACAAATCTCTAAGAGCATTTTTTCTTAGGATTAAGATTTAGGTAATTTTTCCGTTCAGGCAAGAAAAGGTAAATTTATCTCTTAAAAAATTTGTTAGCTCACACCCGTACCTCAGCCACTGAATATAATTCCTTATTTTACTTAGATTAGATATAGCTATTTTAGCACTATAGAAATTCTCCAGATTTTATTGACATAACTTACTCATTCTCGAAGATGTCAAGAAAATTCTGGAAGTTAGACTACCCTGTACAAAGAAACAAGAGTAATCTTCCCTTATTCCAGATTTACAGTACCTAATCGGGGCCTACTTTGACTTTTTGTTCCAAAATGGTGACAATTTGAATGTTTTTAGTTCACTTCTTATTGGTAGTAAATATATATTGATCTAAAAAATGCTTAATTTAAAGAAAATTTTTAATTTAGTGCTATGGTGTAGGTAACGTAAAAAATCAACAAAAAAGAGAAATCTGGATTCTGGCTAAGCTGTATAGGTAGGTATATTCCAAGCAAGTTCTTTTTTAAAATATGTTTAATTATCCTTCAAATAAAGTCAGTTTATCCTAGTGACCTTTTTAAGTTTTTGAGCTTCTGAGACAGCCTGTATGTTTGATCTAAAATTTTTCTACGTCATCGTACCTCCGTGGCAACCGAAACTTGTTACTAGTAATAAGTTTTTGTCGAAATAGCGAGGATTTGTGTGTTCCCTCTTACGTAAACCACATCTCTATTATATTTAAAATGCAAAGAAATTTAAAAATTGGTTAGGCGCCCCATAAAACCCTATTTTGTGCATACTGGGAATAGAGAAAGTTATATTTTTGTGAAAAAAATTGATTTTTTATTTGTAGACATGTTTAGGGGAAAAATAATCTTTCGTTTTTTTAGATCGTTTCTTGTAGTACACTAAAACTAACACAAAATTAGGCCAAACCCAAACATCCAAAAAAAGTCCTTTCTAGCGCGCAATAGTTCCATGCCCTCCTAAGAGTTAATACATACTAAAAAGTTACACCACCACCAGCGTCGGGTTTCGGGGGGAGGGGGTGAAAAGGGTGGGAAATTCTTATTTTTCACAGTTTTGCGTGAATATCTAGTAAACTATGAGGTTTAGAGCAAACGTCATCCTATACGCAAATGATATAAGTACATTAAATTCCGAACAAGAATTGTTATATACAGAATTATGGTAAAGTGAACGGTTTCCATGATATGGAGGGGTAAAGATTTCTTTGTTTTTATTTCACGTAGTTTTGGTTGAAAAAACTTAAAATGATTACAGTATAAATTAGTAACTGAATAATGTATGTAGAATATATAGATATATCTATGCATATATAGATACATATTACACCCATAGATTGTTATTTTTTGTCACGCAACATAACGTCATAAGTATATGACTGTAAATATGTCCAATACAAGTTAGTAGCCTTAGTTAATTTGTACTCAATTTTTGCTCTCATTCATTATAGCGTTCTGATTTCCATTCGTTCTTTTATGTCAAATCATTCCCATATCTAATTTGTCCTTAGCTTGTAAAAATGAGAAAGTCGTGAATAGGAAGCTGATGTAAAAAGCAAGAAAATATATTAAACAATCTATATTGAAAAAATGGGAGGGAAATCAAAATGATACAAAAGGTTATAAGTTATAGGTGAATCATTAATTGCGTTATCAGTCAGCACCAAATAGTTCACTCGGGATGGTGAGAGGAAACAAATCTTCGTGTTCTTCGTCCACTTGAGAATCATCATTTAAATCGTCGTCGATGATTACAGTATCTCTACTGACACATGCAAGTCCTAAGCAATTGCTCCACATACTTAAACAATTAAGACCACTTCTTCGACACTCGCAGTTTTGGACGCATCCATCTCTGCAGAAGCATACGATGAGAACGTGCAATGCAAAATACGTTGTTAGTCATCAGCGTCATCTGTTTGCCAGGATTTGAAACTATAACCGTTGACTGATATATTATTAAAGACTGCTCACGGCTGTCACGTCTGACACATTTTTGGTTCACCATGCGCTTTCCGGAGATAAAATACATTGCAGAATACATTGTTAGCCATCAGAGCCATCTGTTTTCCAGGACATAAAGCTATACCGTGAGAAGTCTTTATAAATACGTCAGTCAACGCTATAACCGTGAGAAATCTTATCAATACTTCAATCACCGATCATACTCTTTTTGGAAACCCAAACAAATATTTTGTTTATCTAGCTACAATGAATCCCAAAATAAATAGATAGGTTCCAAGAAGTGAAAGACAACAAAATCTGAGTTTAAATTTCACCATTTGGGGTCTTAGCCCTGCTTGATTAGAAAGTAAGTTTGAGATTTTCAGTTTTGAAAATCAAGGTAGCCTATGGACTGTGTGACGCTTTATTTATTTTATGTGCCTTTTCTGCTCAAGGTGCCGAAAAATTATATTAGGGAAAGTTGTTCAGAACTAGAATTTATAATAAAAATCAGGTTTAGTTTGATTTTGTCTCAAAATATTAATTTTCGATTTTAATATGAGAGCATAATTTTTAATCGTGAAAAACTTTTCCTAATAAAATTTGACCATATATTGGACAATATAATTAGGCGCAGTTTACTTAGCTAGCAAATAAAAAATCGCTGCTTTGATTTTGAAAACTGAAAATATCGTAGTATCCAGATAGGTATTATAATCAGAATTATTTGTCTTCCACACATATTTCTCTTTTTTTGGGACACACATTGTAGGTGCAGTTTAATATATAAAAAAATCCATGACTAATAATAATAATACATGGCTTTAAAATAGAGATATCTACAACAAAGTAAAGTAAATTTAAGAAAGTTTATATGCTACCTGATATTTAATATGTACCTATTTACTATTTAGTATTTTAATTCATAAGTGTTTGAATATTTAGATAGATTTCTGTAATATTTTTTGAAGTTTTGTCCACCTCTTCTCCGGTTTTAGAGCTATTAAAAAAATTTCACTTCCAATTTTGTACGGATGACAAACAGCTAACATTAATATTGGAAATGTCGATCATAATTATACGACAACAGGACAAGTCGCATGCAAAATGTAGCCGGATATTTAAATGGGTTACAATTTATATGGGAAATCGTAATATTTGGTTAACGAGAATCACATATTATTCAAGGAAAAAATTATTTTGGTTAAAGAGCAAAACAGCACCTTATTTACATTATAAATTTGGATTAGCAACATCTTGTGTTTTTAGATTTCGGATTCATGACGTCTTTATGGGTAGACCATTTTTATGATAAAATTTGATACCTGACGAAGCTTCTTGGTGGTCTTGACATCTCATCCGAAAGCATTCCCTGACGTCATAGTAACTAGACAAACTACTTCGACCATACTTGGCATGGCATCACACCCACCCACAGCATGACATGGTTTTAATTGCTTAGGTACTTTTATTAATGACATGCATTTTATATATTTTATACCTATCATAAAATATATTACTAAGTTAGTCCTAAATTAAATTATCCGAGGCAGAAGACTTTTGTATCTTACAATTCTTAGGACCAAATACTAAGTTAAGGTATAGGTATTTTAATTTTGTTATTAGATCTATATACAATTTCATGCAAAGTATTTGGTGTAATATACAGAAATTTCTAAAATGGTTCCGACAGTCTGTGTGTCTATGTTTCTTATTTAAATAAAATAAATATTTTAATTTCTTTTACCTATACACCTAGTCCCTATATCGACTATTGCAAATCCCTATAAGAACTAAAATTTTGAAATCTCTGTACCCGACTATGTTGTAGCTCAATGGCAATGGGCCATTTACATAGATTTTGTTATAACTGCATCATGAAGTACGTTGGAATAAAGCCCAAACATATTTTTTTTATTATACTTCTTTCGAAACACCTAATTTTCCAGCGCATGGAAAAAGGTGTTCCAGATCTCCGATTCTTTTCGTGCACTGAATAAAAATACCGAATACATGGCTTTAAAATAGAAATATATACGACAAAGTAAAGTAAATTTAAGAAAGTTTATATGCTATCTGATACTTAATATGTACCTATTTAGTAGGTATTTTAATTCATAAGTGTTTGAAAATTAAAAATATTTCACTTCAAATTTTGTATGGATGACAAACAGCTAACTTTAATATTGGAAATGTCGATCATAATTAATATACGACAACAGGACAAGTCGCATGCAAAATGTGGCCGGATATTTAAATTTATAATTATTATTAGAACTTTGTTTGGACAATAAAAAATTGTGTGGAAGCACGGGCGTAGCCAGGATTTAGTTTTAGGGGGGTTTAGTTTGAGAAGTAAATAAAACAACAAAAATATACTTACATGAAATTTAATCCTATCTATATATTCATCCGAAAAACTACGACATATTTATAAAGTTCTTAACTTTAAATGAAATGGATAAATTAATTTCGTTCCTCTGCGCTAAATCTAAAACCATTAAAGAAGAAATCTTCGGCTTTTTCTTTTAAATATATCCACTACTTCATCTGCATGAATTTCTGTTCCATAGTGAATGTTCATTAACCATTAAGTCTGTTTTCACTCGTAGTGTTTCGTAAATAGTTTTTCAGTCTCCTTAGGCTCGAGAAAGACCTTTCTGGGGTAGCAGTGGTACCATAGGAATGGTAGCCAAGATTTGTAGTAATGTGTAAATATTAGGATAAAGGTTTTTATCGCACATATCTAGGCATTCCAAACTAGATTTCGGGGTAGGCAGTCTTCTTATCAGCATGCAAGGTAGCTGAAGCTTTGATAGCTAAATCCAAATTTGTTTCTTTATTAGAAACCCCTTGACCTTGACTACACCACTTTTTCCAGTAGTCCATACCTTTAGGTTTATCACCCTTCCTTTTTTTCCCCTCCATTTTTCGACAGTAATAATGATTCACGTATCTATCCTTAACAAAGTCATCGAATAACAGTGCACTAAAATTACTCACTTACACGGTACACTTAATTCTCTTCACTATTCGTTCACCACTTTTCACTTTTATTCGCTTCGAGTTCGCATGGAACAATACTGCCGTAAGCGCGGTCACGCGCCGCGGCGCCGCGGCGCCGCTTATATAGCAGCCCAGTAGCCGTCCAGAAACTTCCATGAACTTCCACAAAGTTCCGCTCATTTCGACCTAGGGGCGTGGCGAATAATCGAGAAACAACGCAAAGTGTCCCTACAATACAAAATAGTTCGGCTGCAACTGCGTCTGCCTCTCGTCAAAAGATGGCGCTAGGCGCTACTATTACTACATAATATATTCAAACGTAATAATAATTTAACTCTTCACTCCTCGTATTTTTTCGGTATAACATTAGGTAATATTTTGCTTATTTCGGGGGGGGGGGGGGGTTGAACCCCCGAAACCCCCCCCCCTTGGCTACGCCCGTGTGTGGAAGCCTAATCAAAAATCCGCTCTACTACATGAAAGTGCTGAATTTCTCTGTCTAACAATTGAGCAATGAAACTCATTATCTTTTGAAAAACCAAAAGGATTCTCTTGACCCTTGACATGTAATTACGAACCCCTCAATAAAATAGACGCAGTAGCCATAGGTGCTACAACCATATTATATGACACGTCATATGTAGGTCAAAAAACTGACCTAGAATTCAAACTGTGCTTGCATGTCCGTTTTATAGGTATTACCTATGCTCATTTACAAATAAGATAAGAACATAAAAATAAAATCCCAATGTTATGAAATAGTTTCTAAAAAGGAATTATAGTGAGCAAATGAATAAATTCACAGTCAATTTTTAGTTCTTCTTTATATTACTAAATGAAGGTGTCTACGATGAGGTGGCTGGCCTTTATTTTGTCTACATACCATGTTATTATTCTTGAACTTTTTTTGGAAATAAAATTATTTTATTATTATCATTATTGCAATTTGTTGCATCAGTTTCAGATGAATGAACAAAGTTATAGTACTTCAGTCAGGGAAACTGTACTCATGAATTCAAATTTGTTTTTAATACTCTATGTCTACTCATGGTGACAATAATTTACCCCCATATTTATACCAAATCGACCTTATAGCAGCGTTAGTTGTTGGCACATGCATATACAAACAATTTAATGAAATAATTTTTATTCAAATTTCAAAAACGGAAAAAAATAAGGCCACAAAGTTTAATATCATTTTAATTGCCTTGATGAGCAGATTTAAAATTGCAAAAATATATAGGGTGTTCCATTTAAAAAAACATAAGTTATGTCTGCCACGGCTTTCTAGAACACACTGTACACGGTCCAATAGCGTCACAAAAGACGTTGTATTAGTATCTAAAACTTTTGTAAAAACTTTTTTTTTAACCTCAAAAACTAGCAAAAGTTAAGGAGGGTGTCAATTTATAATGAACCACCCTGTACATACCTATATTAGTGAATAAATAAATATATATACTCTAATAATTTTAAAAATCGTGTAGTTTTATTCCCTAACCCCCCATATGTATATTTTACAAATTAAGTTTGTTGTCCTATAAGTGATTTAGAAGCGGAGATATTATTGATAACGGACCTATATTTCAAAATGGCCGCTATAAAATCCAAGATGGCCGACAAAAATGATAGCTAAGTACCTAACTAGTACCTGGAAAAAATGGTTTATATTGTCTAGTGTGTCCACATTAACGCGAAATTCGACGCAATATATCTACGTGATTTTTCGAAACTAAAATTGTGTCACAAATTAGTTTCAAAGCAAGCAAAGCTGAGCCCCAAAAGCTCAAATTTCAACGCGAAATTTTTTCGCCTTTCACTTCACATATCCGGAGGAGACTCACTGTAGATATATTATTCATTTTTTACAAAATATACACTAAGTACACATACAACATCAATTTTTGAGCAGATCGGGGGCCTCAATTTGTTTTGCTGCCCCGAGCCTCCGACAGGCTTAGTGCGCCACTGGTTCTCACATATTTAAGACCATGTAAAGATGATTATTACACCCTCTCCTGTGGCGATCCTGATGCTGAAAATAAATCAGGGCCTGCATTACCTTGCACGTATTTAAGTTTAAGAATAATAGTTAATACTTCATGACATTTTTTTGCTCATTTTCTACTCGATATAATATCTAATAATTAATGGTAAATTTCGAGAGATCTAAAAAATAGTAGCCTTAATATCCAAAGTGTATTGTAAGATCATACACCTGACAACACTTCACGTGAACATCGATCTACTTCGACAATTAATTACAAAAAATTCTACACGAAATATAAATTACCGAATAATTAATCTGCTCACTCCAAAACAAATTTAGCTCTTAAAGCTGTTTAAAGTGATGATTAATCTTTGTAAAGTTTGAAAGAAGTAGGTAGATAGAAGGTAGAACGGATATTTACATACCAACGCATTTTGTTAGGTGATTTGAGATTTTTATATTCAATGAATGCGATTAATTTTGGTGTGCATTTTTAGGTGCAAATATTTGACCTGCTTTTTTGATTAGTTTGTATTGACTACAGAGGTGTAGGATGCAAGCGCAATATTGCAAATTATCATTAGTAAGCTAATAACGAAGTATTATTCAAGTGTTCTATAATATTAACGATTCGGTATGGTTGTATAGAGTCACAGAGATAGCTGCACAAAAATAATAATCACCACATCAAATAATTATGCAATATATGTCAGATTGGTCGTAAAATAAAACAACTACGAGAGCGTGTTACAGTTTTTTTAAAGTGGAGCAAGGTAACTCGGTAACTCCGCGAGGGATAATGAGAAATAAATCAAAGAAGGAATTTAACGCGACTGCATATTGAAAACAAAATGGCGATCTATACTTGTAGCTTAGAAACAATTTAATAATGAGTACTTACCTACCATAGATAGATAGATATAGATTGCAGTTGTATGCAACAAGTAAAGTATAGGTGCAGGTACACGGATAAAATTTCTACATTAAAAATTGAACATTCAAGTTGTGAAAACTTACGTTAAAAATATTTACCTAAGACTCGCTACAAAACTACAAAGAAGATGACATCAAGACAAAAGGTATTCTCAACTAAATGTGGATGCAAAACTACCTAGTTCCTCCGTACTTACGCTGTTAGCGCAAAATTTAGCTGTGTTTCATTATACGCGCTGGCATTGTCCAAAAATAAAAGGTTTCAGCCAACCACGGAATGATACAGTCACCAAGTCAATAAGTTCTTTATGCCCATCAATGTGAAACCTCAATACACAATATAATATTCAGAAAAATCTTTAGAAGCTATATTTGTGTTCTAGAAATATGCAACATTCCTGTTCCTGAATTGTTGCCACTGTGATATGTAGCATAAGATAAAGCTACAATAGCTACATGTAGCTTGATCTTATGCTGCCGTCAAAAGCATTGTCGAAGAACACCAAACAATTTGCCTACTATTGTAATATACCAACTCTAAGTATCTAACAATACCTAGTTTATGCCTTATAGAACCTCAACTTACTATCGAGTCCTAAGAATTTTAACATATTAAAATTTATCTGTTTTAATTTTAAATTGGATTCGTATCAAAGTTGGTGTGCCAAGATTTTTGCGGGTCGTTTCAACAATGCCTCTGACTAAATCTCATTTAATATTAGTATCTATATGTACCTATATATATATATATATATATATATATATATATATATATATATATATATATATATATATATATAGGTACATATAGATACTAATATATATATATATATATATATATATATATAGGTACATATAGATACTAATATATATATATATATATATATATATATATATATATATATATATATATGTATCATTTTTATTGATGAAAATAGTTATGGTTGGAAATAAAACGTCATAAAAGTATGTTCGGTTGCCTGTATCAATAGAATTTTATTTACAATTAGCTGGAAAAGCTAGCGCATTTGAAAGGTCTATTTATTTGAAGGGGTATTTTTAAAATATGCATATATGCTAATGACACTATTTTAAAAGCCACAGCTACTAAATTAGCTATATATTATTGAAATTTCTAACAGCTTTAGCTTTTAAAATAGTATCACTAACTAGTATCTATGAATATTTTAAAAATACCTTTTTTGTAAACCTTCCAAATTCACTAGTTCTTCCAACTAGTTGTAAATACAATTTTTTGATGACGTTATATTTCCAGCCTTAAACTTTTAAAGCGTGATATCGGCATTGCCATGAATATTGTCAGGAAAAAGGTAGATGTCCATTGTCCACGTCAGTCCATGAATAATTTCTGTTAAAAGCGTTAAATTAGTTCACGCACTTACAATGCAAAGAATATTAAATTGGTCATATACAACCCATTCCCACAAATAAAAACATCAGATGGCATTTCTCACCATGGAACTCCTTTTACACCCGCATTTAATTACCGCAGAGCTGTAATTACCTATCTAAAATTTTATCTTCCACGTTGTTTCAGTTTTAAGTCTACTGTTAATCGGTCATTGTTTTTTTAATTTTTTTTCCAGATTTCTGCTTCTCTCTCAAACATGGATGATAATTATTACCTATACCTATATAAAAAAGGAAATAAAGGCAAAAGCAATGACAGTTTCATTTGAAAATAAAACATTGATAGAAAGGAACTAATTTCATTTTCAGTTTAAAAAAATCATGATGTACCAAAAAAATTGGAAATAATTATTTTATACTTGTAAAACATACACAAGACCAAAACAAAACAAGTAACGGTGCGGCTGTCGCATTTTATACAATTCACATCATTTGGAAGAAATTCTTAGGGGTTATTACTTTTTATATACTAATTGTCACAACCTTAGACTAAAGAAAATATTTTTTAGTTCCTCGAAGAAGAAAGGAAACCTTACCAAATAATGACGATATCTTATACCGGCTGTTCCAAAAATATACCTACAAGGAAAAATCTTGGAAACCCGACTCATTTTTGCTGACAAGACGAAAGAATAATCCTTAGTCGGCAAACAATGGTGTATAAAAATGTGTAATTCTACTGCAGCCTGTTCTCGTCAAGTGAAAACCTGAAGGAATAGAAGTGTACCAGCTGTCCTATACCTATTTAAGCAGCTCAATTTCTTGGAAACTAAAAGCTCTACAAAAGAAATAAAGGTCATATCTGTCATTTCTGATTTTTTTATGATCTCTTGTCGACAAAGTTTTTTCCAAATTATTATTTCGATTTTTTCCAATTTTTTTTTTTTAATTTTGTTCAAATTTTTTCCCTACTTTTGTTTACCATTTTTTTTTCTGTTCAATACCGTTTCCCGCGATGTATTTATAAAAAAATCCAGGGAGGAAGAAATTTTGGCAAATAAATATTTCAACACGAAAAATGTTACTATTGACGGTGGAACATATTATAGAAAGTCGAAAGGGGGTGGCGGGAAGTAGGTATACGTGAAACTACCAGATGAAAATTTAAAGAAGAAAGCTTGCGTTCAGTGGCGGTCATAACGGGGTAGCAGGAAGCTACCCCTGAAGGGGGTAGCAGGAAGCTACCCCTGAAGGGGCCCCGGCTCTACTACAATTCTTAAAATTCAATATTCCACTTATTGGACTGTAAATAAATGCGGGGAGATGCAACCTAAATGCATTGTGCTGCTTAGAATTTAAATTTAGTTATGAATGACTCGATCCAAAATATATCGGAAATTTCAAATTTTTACAATATCATTTCTGAATTGTACGTTTTCTTCAGCGAAAGCTTACCTAGCAATTGAATGCTAAAATAAAATCTAGTTCTACTGTAACTTTATACTTTAAAAAAACTCTGCCCCACTCGTTGTTGGTCTTCTGGATTTGACAGCCTTCTAAGCATTAATCAAAATTATACCAGTATTTTGCGATGTTTACCATATTTAAGTTTAGCCAGTAAAAAGCTAGCAGAACGAACCGAAGCACAAGGGCTAAAGCGGAAATTTGAAAATGTTGACTTCATAATTATGATGCAATTTCAATATCAAATAATTGAAAAACTAAACCTTTCCTCAAAAAATATTCAAAATATTGACAATGATGTGGAAAAAATTGCTGACATATTGAAGATAATAAGGAAAGAATTTCTAGAGTTGCGCTCAAACTATAAATGTGTACTAGAACATTCCGAACCAATTGCAAACGAATGGGGAATAACAACAACATTCAAAAATACGAGAGTTAAAAAAGAAAATAAATTTTCGATGAATTAGCTCCAGATGAGATGATGAAGAATAGTAGTAAGAAGTTTGAAGTGAGAGTTTTTAATGCATCTTTGGACATTTTAATTAATCAAGTATCTAACAGATTTGAGAGCTTACTTAAAATATGTGAAATATTTCAAATATTGCAACTTTAAATTTTGCTGAATGTTACCGACACAGAAATTGCCAACCATTGCCAGCAATTGATTGAAAAATATAATGAAGACATTTCAACAAATTTGATTCCAGAAATTTGTCAGTTTCGTTCATTGTACAAGGAAGAACTAAGAGATCTGAAAACTATTAGAGATTTAACAGAATATTTATTCGTAAAAAACAAATATGTATGTTCAGCTTTACCAGATTTGTGTACAGTTATTCAATTCTATTTTACAATTCCGGTAACAACAGCTAGTGCCGAGAGATCTTTTTCGAAACTTAAATTAATTAAATCTTACTTACTTACAACTATGAGTCAGGACCGCTTAATTTCTCTGGATCTTTTAATTATTGAATCGCAAACTACTTTTCAGGTGGATACTGACCGGATTGTGGAGCCTTTTTTAACCGCACCAAAAGGCGCATTAAATAGATTGTTTCGACCCGAAAAAATTATATTACAGTGGCAATATATATTTTTTTATTTACACGTTGTTATTATTTTTACTTTTGCTTTAAAAAACCATTATAGTACACGGAGAAAAAAGTATATTAATTTTAAATATAAATATAATACTTTCTAATATAAAATATAATACTATTTGGGACAATTATACTAAATATTACAAGGAAATATATTTTTATTTTTTATTTTTTTTATTACCTTTAATTAAAACTATATTAAAAAGTTATAATAAGTGATTATTAAAACCAAAAATATATTGTTACAATTTTTAAAATCAATTTATATTTAGTTTTAAGATGAAGCATATTAAAGCTTAATATACTTGAATATTTAACCTTATAATACTCTATACTTAACTTTAACAACCCAATTGTACTTCTAAATAAAATATATTACACGTGGTAATATATTTTTGTTATTCTTGCTAATATTCTATATTTTAAACCGTAACATATCTGATACTTCATATTATAATATATTTTGTTTAATACCATTTAATATACTTTGTAAATTAATGGTAGGCCATTTTCCCAGGTCCGGGGCTTATTTCATCCCCTTTCGTGTGTTAGAGGAGTTTGTCTGGCTCTAAGCCATACCCCTATCAACTTAACAAATTTCAAAATTGGACAAACACAACACCCAGGGCGTGGCCACCACGGTGGGAATCGAACCCACGACCGACGGTACTTAAAATTAGGTCTGCGTGTTTCACACCTCGGCTAACCCACTCGTACACCGTCGCCTTGTTAATATTCTTCGCAAAATACTCTGTCTCAGAAGAAACACCAGAAGAAGCCATGATGTTTAATTATTTCCTGAAAACATTAAGAAGGTGACTGCTGAGACGTTTAATTGTTTTTACCTTAAAAAAGTTACAAGAGGGAATGCTTCATTAATAACCCTAGTTTATTGATAAAACTCTTGGTAGATGATGAAAAAATATATATTACACTACATACACTATAAACTATAACAAAACAAAATTTTCACTCGGACAGTTTTTAATAAAAAAATACTAAGTATATATAATACTATATTCTATAAATACATAGACCTTATAGGCTAGCTAGATAATGAATGATATACCTAAATAATTTTATATGTTTGCAATAATTCCATAAAAATGGCCTGGCATTAAATACATATAACCGCCGAAACAGGCCGGCGGGATTCTGCGCTGTAATATTGTGTATATTCCCGAGTAAAATCACTACTTTTACTAAATATTATTGGCATATTTTATTAATCGAATTAAATATATACGATTTATAAATTGTAATATATACATGTTTTATTAATTATTTGTTATTTTGGTATTTATTAGAATGTATTTTAAGAAGTTAAACATATCATCCATATTCTACAGGGTAAAATACAGAGTTATAGTAATAAATTTCTTATATAATAAATTTTTGTAAAATAAAAATATGTTGAAAGATAAAAAAACGTTTTTTATATACTTCCATAAATTATAATGCCATTTAAAATATTTTCTTTAATATACGGGAATTTCAAAATTACTGTCCCGATTTTTTTCCGTGTAGTTGTTATAGAAAAGGAAGAGAAAGGAAAGTTTGGGGGGGGGGGGGGCACCAAGACGCATCACCGCAGGGGGCCCGGGATACTTTATGACCGCTACTGCTTGCGTTAATGTTAAAAACGGTGATAATGCCTGTTTTGCATGGGCTGTTGTTTCTGCGGGCTGTACCCCGTACATCATAACTCAGATCGCACTTACGTGCATAACGACATTACGCGGAGGTTTTGCACCTGGATGGGTTGGACTTTACCATGTCGCTTCCTAAAATCAGGTTCGAAACGTTAAACAAAATATCCATAAACGTATACGCCCCTCAGAGTCAGTAAGCATAAATTTTATACTGGCCCGGTGCGAGTCATTAAAAAGAAGATGGATAGACACATGAACTTATCTACTAATCGTGCAGAACCAATATTTTTCGAATATGAAAGATTACGAGACATCTCCCGCCAATGACGTCGTGTTGTGATTCACTAAAAATTTATTTTTTACTTTTCTCCTAGTTCTTCGTGTAAAACTAAAACTAATAATTAGTAAAAAGTATGATAGATCCTAAAAGTTGGTTTAAATACCCGAGCGTGTACACGAATGAACGCAAAAAGATCGTAACGTCCTCAAGAATAGTCAGGATGTAGGATGTACCCCAAAATAAATAATATTAATAGCATAATACGCTCTCAATATTACACGTTATACATATATTTAGGTAGTTATACTAGATAGGGCACGATAAAGGGTAAATAATAATCAGGCAGCACTTAGCACTCGGTGAATGTTCAAAGCTATAAGGTCCTCTAGTGGTGGTCTTCCTAACCATCCATAGAACAATCAGGTGGTAACAATCTGCAGACCAACTCCAGAAACAATGTAAGATAAAAAACACTAATTAAATCCAAGAAAACTCATAGGTCGGAAAGAAAAAGTAGTAGGTTCTAATTGTAGCCGACCCCAAAAACCTGAGAACTAAACCTCGTACCTAACTAAACCTGAGAACTAAAACTCGCAGCCTAAAACTGAAACCCTAAACATAAATTTAGCCACTACAAATAATCACAAAATAAATCGAGGATTTTTTAGTTTCTTTCAGTACCCTTGAATTGACATTGGAACTTGCCGAACAACTGTTCTAAAATAAAAATCACAATCAGGAATATTAACAATATACAGGGTACAAATTCGGCTTACCAGCAATATTATTACTCCCAGGATGGAAAGAGGTTCCTTTCTTAGTAGATTCTGAGATCGAATTATCTAGCACAGCAGTTTAATCTCACAAAAGTGGATAGAAGACCAATCAATCAGTCACATAATAAACAACCGGTTTTGGGCCTCCAAATTCACATCCAGCGGTCGAGTTAATCCTTGTTACGCAACACGAGCTAAAACTACACTATAAATAAACTACCCTGACGCCGGGAAAACTTCCCGATATTCAACGGAATACCAGAACTCGAATTTAAGTAAAAGCCTGAATATGCGAAAGATATTTACAGTCTGGCATATGCAAACAAACTAAGAATTTCCCTGATGGCTCCAGGACAACCGCAACACGCACCTACACGACTACCCAACCGCGCTTGCATTTTTCCTCAACACTAGCTATATGGCTCTGCGCCAAACATAACTTCTGGAACTGTACAACAGGAGGCTTACAAGTTACAAAACATAACAGTGTCCGTCCATTTTTGCAGATGTGTTTCGCAACAAAACTAATTGATAATCCGCGAACAAGTATTTCAAAAATAAATCCAACTTTTAATCAAAACATGACCTATCCTGTAACCTTGTCTCCTCTTATGTATTATTCTACTAATAACTAATGACATGTGATATTCTATTTTTCCCGGTCCCAGAAGAAAATAGCAAACCACCAAGGCAATGATAAACATTAAAACCAGCGATAAACAATATGATGCTTGTCTTTGAGTCTGAAACGTTTCGGCCTGTGTTGTTCCTAAATACCGAATTTTACTTTTCCCGGTTGTGACCAGATATTAGACCAATGTCTATGTATATACCCGATATGTCTATGCACTAAATTTTGTCCTCCCAAATAAGCGACTTAGGTTGCTTCAGGGATTTTTTTTAAATGTTTATTTTGAATACATGCTTGTATATTATTTGTATTTGATTATTGTTGATCTTTTTGTAGAGTATGTTAATAAACATTATTATTATTATAGTATATTATAGTAAAGCATTGGGCACACGGCAGAGTTCACAAGAAGACTTCTAGCACTACGACTCATCCATGCTACAAAGAACCTACACGCATCACTAACTCACTATTTCAAATCAAAATTTCTTCAAACAAGTGAGACTACTAATGAAATGGTATTGTAAGTAAATTAAAAAAATAAACTATCTAAAGTTTCTACCACTTTTATTTACTTCAAAACTCTACAAAAGAAATACATTTATTCCACAAATAGTAATCCCAGATTTTCCACCAAATTTTTAATAGGAACTGCAAGCACTGCATTTTTAACGTACACCCTCACAATACTCCAAACTGCCCCAGTTGCTGTAGCAACTGAATGCTCTAAAAGTCACCTTTGCTACAGACACAAATCACATCTTCAATAAGTTTCCTAGCTTCCACAATTGCAGCTTCTGAATATGTTAACACACCAAATAATTTTAAGACATTACAATTCATCAGCTTTAATTTGTTTTCGTTCCAAAATCAAAGTTTGAAACTTGGTGTGCCAGGATTTTTTCAACGGTTTCAACAAATCTATCTGACTATAATACATGTCTCATCATTGAGTTCAGGGTAATTTCTTTACTCAATTTGATACTATGTATGCAGATATTATTTTTATTGATGAAAATAAAGGTGGATTTATAAACTCGACGTTTGCGTTGGCGCTCGAAGTTGACGGTGCCCTTCGCAGTTTGCGTCCAGAAATGCGGGACCGACAGAACGTGAAAGATGAAATTCTCTCGGACGGCATCGGACGCACACGGCAACGTTCGACGGCGTTCATAAACGGTTACACGTAAAATATTGGGATTGAATTTTCGACGCAAACGGCAACTGCGAGCGCCAACGCAAACGACGAGTTTATAAATCCGCCTTAATTCAACGTTTCAAGGCATGATATTGACTATTGACATTGTCAGGAAACAGGAAGGTGCCCATCCACGTCAGTCGATGAATAATTTCTGTTCAATTAGTTACCTAATACCTAAAATGAAAACAATATTAAAATCGTCACATATTTAACCCATTAACAGAAATAAAAACAACAGATGGCATTTCTCATCTTGGTGCACCTTTGGCTCCAACATTTAATTACTTCAGCGCTGTAATTACCTCTACTTTTTATTATCCACTTTGTGTTTTTTTTAATCTCCAACGTTATTTGAATAAAACAGAGAAAATAAGACAGTTCTTCGTGGGTTCACCATGACTTCAGACCTCTTCAAAGGCATAATTGCAGACCAAGAGTGGCTATTGATTATTTCTGGAATATGGCCAAAGAAAAACGCATCGTTGGTTTATAAGCTCAGGAAATATGCTACGTTATTTGTTACGTTAACTCTAACCATCATCCTGACTAACGGTCTCATTGGCTCTGGGGATATGGTCAAGTTGTTGGAATGCCTTTTCTTCTACACGGAAAATATGTCGCATTTGATTAAGAGGGAATCGTTTGTATTTAATAAAAAAATATTTTTGAAATTGCTTGAATATTTGAATGATTATGGGTTCATGAAGCATTCAAGGAAATACGAGAGTCATATAATAAAGGCATTAAACACGACAAAGTATTTGATGAAATTTTACTCTTGGACTGTGGTTATCGCCATAATTTCTGATATAGTGTTTCCAGGTATTAATTTCTAGTATTTACTATATACATATAATATATACATCTTTTTATATTAGATATTGTATCTTGTATAATGCATTAGTTTTTTAAAATACTTTTTTAACCGACCGTAAATAATTGGTATATTATCGATGAACGTATAACTAAGTATTTGTTTTTTTTTCTTCAGTTCTGGAAAAGAAGGCTTTACCAACAATTCCATTTCAAGGCAAAGGTTATCAAAAATACATTATCTACTCACTAGAGATTTTAGGTTTGGCTATAACAGCATGGAACAACTTAGCAATCGACTTGTTGGTGGTTGGATTGCTGCAAATAGCATCTGCCCATCTGGATATTTTGTACGAGAAATTGGCTGCCGCTGACATTGATACAAAGGTCCAGAACACAATTTCCACGGAAACATATTTGATGGAGTATTTTAGGCAATGCGCTATTTACCATACGAAAATTATTAGGTAAAAATAAGCCGTCTATAGTGTGTTTTACTTTTACTACAAAGAGTTTCTCTATGTTCTTGTGAAATAAAGTCTGAAAGAAAATTCGAGTAATGAACTGGAATAACTAAATTGACAAATACAAAAGTTATTCGTGGTACCTGGGCAAGAGGCGTTTTTTTTATGGGGAAATAAATGGTCAATTGAAAATGCTGTCAAAAAACGTGTGTGTAGTATCTCTTTTATTAATTATGTCCGGACACATCTTCGCCTAAACATTTTTGCTTTCTACCATCAGTTTTATTAATGACCTTTACAACTGGGATACCTGTACAATAAACATATTTCTGTAAGGTTGAAGAAAAAAGTTATTGTAGGTTACATACAATAACTTAGGTAGAAAAAATTGTATGCTATACGTCTAAAACTCTTTTTATTATTTTGTTCGAATGGTTGGATCACTCGCTAGGCGCCTGACTCTTCACTTACAAAATAAAATGCCACTTTTAATACTAACATCATAAATTACTATTAAATTACATTTTTATTTCCAGATTCGTCAAAACCGTTGAAAAAGTATTTTCTCTGGGCCTTCTTGTTCAGTTAGGAGGGAGTATTGTGGTTATCTGCAACTCTGGGTTTCATATTTTGCTTGTAAGTTCATATTAATAACTCTATTATACGATTTCTGAAACTATTGTAGATTCCATGGATTTCAATTCAAATGATAACCGCTGTTGGATACTTTTTGGCGATCATTATGCAACTGTCAATGTACTGCTGGTTTGGAAACGAAGTTAAGGAAAAGGCAAGCAAGAAGGCTTTTTTATATAAAAATATATTAAAAGTCGGGGATTTTAGAGCGTAAAAATTTTGGATGCTTGCTACATGTCTCGATGGTATGAGTTTACTCCTAAAGTAAGACGCGTGATTTTATTAATAATGGAAAGGTCAAAGACACCACTACTAATAGAAGCTTCTAGATTTGGGAATCTGTCGCTAGAATCATTTGCAACTGTGAATAATAAGCACAGACACTCCAGTACAGTGAAATTTTGATTCATTTATATTTTTCAGATTATGAGATGGTCTTACAAGTACTTTGCAGTGTTGCAGAATATGTATTACGCTGACAGTTCTTATTAGAAATAAGTTATCACTTCAATTTTTAATTCCTAGCTTGCATATAGAAAAAGACGAGTAGACAAGTAGACCAGTTTAACTAACATATAGAATATTATGTATTTGCTACAATTATATATAGTTAATAATGCTTATCTATTATTCTATTGTACAGGAATAAAATTATTGCTTAGTAACAAACTCGATGCGATTTATTTTAACATATCAAGAATAAATGGTCAACACGTCGATGTCCATTTTTGTTAATATAACATATTAATAATTAACTGATTAAAATTTAGACTTCTTATTATTAAATACAGGGCCGCAATAGAAAAAATGAATGGAAAAAAAGGAATTTTCAGTATAATTGTCTCAAAACATTTAAAAAAAATTCGAGTCATACATCAAGGTATTTACAATGAAAATCCAGGTCCGTATTTAAAAAAATAAAGTTGAAGATGGTTTCTCAAAAATGAAATGTTGTAGAGCAAATCTAAAAAAAGCCAGCTTAAAGCCCGTTAAAAAGTGCCACAAGAAAGTGTGTTTCTTTTTTCCTATTTGTGATAACAAGTTTAGAAAAAAATAAAATCGAAAACGCACAATTTCACTTTTTCCCAAATAACTCAAAAACGAAAAAATATATTAGAAATCTGTTTGTACATTTTGGTGACCTCAAAATTGCGCAACTTTTTTCCCACTTAACCGTTGGTCTGTCTCTCACCGTTTGCAAGATCCCCATGCTGTTCATTCTTGTCCGGGTCACATTGTATAATAACAGGCGACCTGGGCTCCACCCTGTCTACTCTAAATAAATACATGACTGCTTATTTGCATATTCTATATGAAAGGGTAGTGGGGAATCAGTAATTCAAGAGAGGGGTTTTATCAGGTCAAACTTCAGGAGGCTACTACGTGTAGGTACCTTACTACCTATACCTATGTAAAAGAATGGAGAAGTCGAGGGGGAAATCGGTACCCAAATCTTGTACACTAAAATGCACCTTTGAGCAAAAAATGCCCAGAAATGCCTCGATATTCACCGAAATGCCGCGAAATGCACCGAAATGCCCCTATTTGTACACCGAAATGCTCCATGAATTTCTCCATCGGGACACTCTATTTGCTATTTTTTGGCAATGCAAAAGTTCAATCTTTGGCAAAAGAGGTTGAAATATACCTACCTATATAGTACCTAGGTACCAACTAAGACAAAATCACAAGAGCAATTTAAATACCATTTATTGTAAAAATAAAAGTCCTCTTTTATAAATAAATATACAGTTTAAAACATGAAACAATATGCCAAAATAAAAATACCCTCTGTTATAAAAAATAATACCTAAATAAAATATTTGAAAGATAATAATGAGAAAATGCCTACCTCTGTTTAACTCGTACCTTTTCTGCCTATCCTTTTCAAAATGCCCACTATTTATCAAATTGAGTAGCAATCTTGCAGAAATGTCCTTGAAAGGATGTCTTCTCTTTGGATACCGCTCGTAGTATAAATTGTTCGTTGCATCTGCATTTTCCCCGGATTATTATAAAACAGACTATCATATCCCATTTTTCATAACTTTCAAATTTTTGTATAAATTGTATAAAGTTTATAAATTACACAAGAATAGAAAAATCTTTACACTGCTTTAACAGCTTAACTGAAAATTTGACAGGTATCAGTAAACATTTTTCCACGGTTGTTTCATTGTCTCACCGTCCGAAGCCTACTTGTTGAAATGGCGCGCTTCCAATTTTATACATGAAATCCTAAAAGTTATTAGTAATTGAAAACTACTTATGTAAACCATTAAGTGTTATATATTTTTGGAATGGTAATTTTTTGCTGTATTAAAAAATGCAAAAATATATAGGGCGTTCCATTTAAAAAATATTTTTTTTCATCGGTATCTCTTAAACCATTGATAATCCATTTTTAGTAAATTTTGCTTCATCTGTCCAAATAATATTATTCAAAAAATGATTCATCCTCTTGAAACTTCGTCAGAATAAATTCTGCAAAATTCACTCGTTTATGGAAGTCGATGGGTTTCAACTGTTGAACCATTGAAAATGAAAACGGGTGAAACTTATGTTGCTCTGTTAATTGAACATCATGATATTCCTGACTCTACAGAACACTGTCTTATAGATTTATTTGGATATTCCACGAAGAATCCCAAAACGTCAATTTCATTATCTGTGTTGTTTACAAGTGGCTTATTATTTTGTATTGTTGCCTTGACGGCACGGAAATTTTTGAAGCTTCGCATTATTCGCTTAACAGTGTTTGATAATGGTTCCGGTTTTTCCGGATATCGAGCAGCAAATGTATTACAAGTTCTTGATATAACTGTTGCATTCTCCATAAATAATAAATAAATTTAAATAGTCTTCGTTTGTGTAATTTAACCGTGCGAGCATTGTTTACAATAATTTTAAACTAAATTACATTTCTTCATTCTCTGACAATCGTATAATCAGCCATGTTCAACTAGATTTATCAAACTTAAAAAAACGCCCCCTTGATGAAGAAGTGGAAAATTAGTTTTTTGTAAATAAATCGAAAATGATAACATTTAGGTATATAGGGAACCAAACACAAACTTGCCCTAATTTTTTGTGCTGAATACGGCTACTACAAATAAAATGGGGGTTTCCATTTGAAAATTTTTAGTTTTTGGCATTTTTTAAATTAATTGTTGAATAATTTTTTGTGAGCACCCTGTACAAGATCGGAAACTTTCTTTATGGTATTTCTCTGCAACAAGCCTTTGACTACAAAATGCCAAGAGCACGTTACGAAATATGTAGCCGTTATGAAGAAACTGTCAATTAAGTACGGGTCTGCATCTGTCATTTTTTCTCTAAAATGGCAAATATCTCAAAGACGGTTGAATTTAGGTATAGGACATGATACATGAAATGTACCTAGAATTTTCCGTAGAATCCAAAAATGCAATAAAATATAGGGTGTTCCATTTAAAATAACGAAGTTGTCATCGACTTCAGGTATAACCGGAAGTGAGGTCATTTGATGGGTTCGACCAGGGCGACTGCGAGTGCATGCAGGTCTGCGGGCTGCAGCGCTGCCAACCTTGAAGTTACACATTACCGTATTTTGGGGTTATATCTGGTTTGCATGACTGCCATCTTGTATTTAAGAGAGAAATTAAGTGCTTTGTCTTTGGGACACAAACAGAAATAATTATAAATAAGTACAAAAAACGAGATCTATCAATCAGTGCAAATATTTATTAAAACTTAAATTTGTCTTTCCAGTTTGCAAATAACATTCAATAAAATAAATAATATTTAAACAATATTATACATTTATCCTGTATAATTACCGTACAATTGCGTACGGTAGCCGTAGCCACGTTCGGACCGTAGACCGTATTTGGGTTTAAATACCGCACCACTGGCGCTGGCGGGCTGGGAACGACCGAACGTGGCGGTTACCGGTTACCCCGCTTGGCTTTTCTCCCCCACTTCCCTCTTTGCGCATGCGTATACGTATGAAAAGCACCAAAATGCCCCGAAATGCCCCGAAATGCACCGAAATGCCCCGAAATGCTCCGAAATGCACCGAAATGCCCCGAAATGCACCGAAATGCCTCTGACTTGTACACTAAAATGCCCCAATGATTTCCCCCTCGGGAGAAGTGAATATAAACGAATTATGCCAAGCCGATTTTTGATATTAAAAAATTCAAAAACACAACAAACTTCAATTATTTTGTGTTTGGGGCAAGTATAAACCATTTTATATATTAATTGTTGCCTTAAGAACGCATAAACCTTTAAATTATGTATGTGTCCTCACAACTGCAGAGGGTGCGTCTGAAATAGTGCACATCCTTTTAGGGATGTTCAAATTTGGTATATTATGACTTTTGGGTTCTGCCTGATGAACCCTGTGTGTGGTGTCAGATTTTAAATATAAAAATAGCTAAATGGTTTTATTGAAAATTGAGGGTATAAAAAAATCGTAGCGGGCCCTAGATTTGCATTTTCCCAACGGTAGAAACGCTAAAAGAAACGTTTTTTAACACATTTCAAACAAAAAAGTTCAGAAGCATATCTCCAAAAAAGATTTTATTAATTGGCATACTTAGGTATAAGGATTGCCAAAACGTTTGAAAAAAAAAAAACATTTAAAAATAAAAAAAATCAGTTAAATATAGTAGGTAGTAGTTTTTGCTGAACCTTGATAATAATGTGGACACTTTAAAAAACGGAATAAGGGATACAATAATTGCAAATATTCCTCTACACGAAATACAAAATGTGTATAGAGAATTTACTAGAAGAGTTGACATTTGTGCAGAAATCGGAGGCAATAAATTTGAGTGAAATTTATTTTTGTAAATTTTAATAACATTATTGCATGCTTAAGTAAATATTCCATATTGTTAGCAATAAATTGACGTAATAGCATTGAAGAAATTGATTATTGTATAAATTCTGCAAATATTCTAATAAAGCGGCACAAACAAATTACCTGCCTGCCTTGTTAAAAAAAAAACATAAATTGCTAAAACCTCAAATTTGTAACCCCCTGTGGATTGGAAATGACATCCTTGATAATATTTTTCGATATTGTCAAAAACAACGGTCCTTACTCTTGGCGACTAACAAAATTTTTCTAAATTTTTCGAAATATTGAACACCCTGAATAAAAAATCAAAAATATTTTAACAGTTTTGGGCGTTTTGGAACAAGCAAAAATGTTTATAAAGAGTGACTTTTTGTCGTAAACCCACGAATAAAAAACTTTTCGCTCTTCCGGACATCAGAGCGGGACACGCTGTATAATATGTATAAAAAAAAACAAAAATGCCTAATTTCATCAGGTGGCGTTCGAGAATTAATGCACTGGTTGTATAAAACTTCATGTACCTACAGGACAAATCAAAAACAACTGATATGTTATTTACATACAGGATGCGTTAAATCATGAAAAAGTCAAAAGGACCCGTAATTTCATCGCGTTACGTCACAGATTTTTTCACAAATAGGTGCTTAGATGCAGGGTGGACAACAAAAGTACATACAATGACAAAAACAAAAAGGCCTCATTTCATCACAAGGCCACGCAGATTTATTATACTAAGTGTCTCAAAATTCACGTACCTATACAGGGTAAATCAAAAACAACTGATATGTCAAAAAATTATATACAGGATGCGTTAAATCATGGGAAAGTCACACAAGTAACTTTTTTATTTTTTGACATACGGTGAAAAGTTCAAACTGAAAATTGTTTGCAAGAACCAAACTTCATGAAGTTTTATGGTCGTGTGTTACAAAAAAGAAGAAGCATGGACTGGACTACACTCTATATGACGGATTCCGCATATAATGAGATATAATTATACAATACAATAATTGTATAATGTTGGATTTATTTGAGAAATTATTGTAAACGTGAATTAGAAACAGAGAATTTTTTGGTTATACTCTCACATTTAGGTGTGCACAGAAAACTTCAGTTCGTTTATCATGTATGTACCTACATAAAAACAGTAACGTTTAAAATGTTTAAAAATTTGGGAATGACGTTTACCTACATGGTTACAAAATGAAAAACTTTACATTTTCCTTTTTATAAAGTCGTTGGCCGAGTTTCGTGTTTAAATCTTGTGGACAAGGCAAGCATGCTTGACAAGGGGGAGATGATTTAATAATTTGCACGGTTAATTTTAATTAAAATATTAGTTTTTTGAGATGACAAGTTGAAAAATGCATAAAAATTTAAGGTGTCCCACTGCATTTTTAATTAAATTTTGCCATTTCTTTCAATTCGACAAATCTAGTAATCTGTCAATTGAACATATTTCTATACTTACCTACCTGTCAGATTAATTTAAAATGTTGTTGCTGGAGCTATAGTTACTAGCTACAGTTTGTCGTGTTTTAGAAACACGAATACTGTGGTACTTTTTGTGATCTTTATCAAATATAATAAAAGATAACAATAACTTCATATTGGCGTGAACTCTAAAGGCGGGCAAATAATCTGTCAAAGCAGGAATAATTCCTTTACTCATTGATGGAACTTATCTAGGTACATTATATCAATTATATCATGCATATGTATTGGAAAAGCTCCCAGAAGAAACCTGGACTTTAAAATGGTTCGACCGTAATCAACTTAACTATGCATATAGAGTGCAAACTACAAAAATAAAGTTAAAAAATATCTTTAAGTAAATTTGGAAAATCGAAATAAAAATCAAAAATTAACTTCAGGTCAAAATAAGTTGCAGAGGTTTTCTAGTAATAGGCATTTCCTTACTTTGGGAAAAAAATCCCAATTCTGTGTTGCGGCGATCACGTATTGAGTGGATAACACTGCATTGCTGTTCCTATAAACATGACCTAAAAATGCCTGCTAAGAGGGCAATAGCCCTCGAAATCATTTCCCAAATTTCAGAATGTTACCTTTATTCGTTCTGGAAAAAACCGCGTTTGCCAAAGTGACCATTTTGGGGGTTACAGCCCCCTCAGGGGGGCACTTTTGAGGCCATGTTTATAGGAACTTTTTTTCATTTTTTGGTTAATTTCGTACCGATAGGTATGACAAACGTGAACCTACAAAGTGTACCTATATTACATCCGTCGCGCGTCGGCAAGCTAGGACAATTAGGATTAATCATCCTTACAGGTAAGTTGATTAATAAGTTAATTTTAATGTTTTGCAAAAAAAGATTTATCCCAGTACATCCTCGAATTCCCTTCAATTTTAAGTGCAAATTCATTTTTTGAATCACGACCTTATGTTAATTATGGTCTCCACGTAACACACTTTTTCCCTTTTCCGCTTGGATGGGCCATCCTGTACAAACTCTAAATAATCGGAACTTTTTTCTTACAAATATTTTGCAGTTATGCGGAGAATTTACGAATCTGATAAAAAAATTTACTTCTCTAAACTATATAGGTACAGGGTGATTCATCCAAGAGGAACACCCCCCTTAACTTCTTTATTTTTCAAGTTAAAGAAAAAATTGTAGAGATTAAAGTTTTAAGGTTTTTCGTGAGCTTTTCCATGGTTTTATTGAAATTGACACAGGGTGTTCCGTAAAAGCTGAACAAACCAAGCTTATGTTTTTTTAGCAGAACACCCTGTATATTATTGCATTTTTGGAATCTACACTTCGTCCCGATTCCAACGACGTTTATATGTTATATGATTTCTCCAGCCGTTTTTAAAATACAGGGCGTTCGAACTTCATTTATTTCATGTTTTCACATCCTGTATTTCTGAAACGAAAAGTTTGCGGAGAAATTGAGTATAAGAAAAAATGATGAAAATGGTGCCTCTAAAACGTTCATAGTCATTTTGAACCCACTCCGAATCAAGGTTCATATTTCCATATTTTGCCCTGGACTAGAAAAATATCAACCTTAACTTTTTTGTGTGGATGATTACAAAATGACTATTATCGTTTTAGGGGCATCATTTTCATCATTTTTTCTTATACTCAAAGGTTTCGTCTCTGAGATACAGGATGTGAAAACATGAAAATATGAAGTTCGTAAAAACGGCTGGAGAAATCATATAACATATATATGTCGTTGGAATCGGGACGAAGTGTAGATTCCAAAAATGCAATAATATACAGGGTGTTCTGCTAAAAAAAAACATAAGCTTGGTTTGTTCAGCTTTTACGGAACACCCTGTGTCAATTTCAATAAAACCATGGAAAAGCTCACGAAAAACCTTAAAACTTTTATCTCTGCAATTTTTTCTTTAACTTGAAAAATAAAGAAGTTAAGGGAGGTGTTCCTCTTGGATGGATCACCCTGTACATATAGGGTAATTCCAAAACCGTCAAAATGTGACCATTGAAGCCCATATGGCTTATACAAATGTTTAAGAGATATTATTAATAATACTTATTCTTTTTTTTAATTGAATTACGGCTATCTTTACCACAATGCTGAACTGAAATTTGCCACTGATGTGTTTTTTGGAATAGAGAATCACCCCTTGTACTGTTTTTGGGTTGTGCTTTAGGCGTTACCTACTTTTTTTGTGGTTATCCACTTTTATGGTCATGCTGGGTTATAATGTTAGTGCATTTTTTCATTCTGCAGCAAAAGCGCATCTACTCTTGTTTCATAGTGATAAAATCAACTGTTTGCCTTGAAATCGGCAAAATGTGCCCCAAAACATCTGTTAAGTCAGAAATTTGAAAAATAAACTAAGTCCTACCTATTTCAAATGTCCCAGATTAATTATTGTCCCATTTAAAGTGAAAAAAAAAATCCACTGAACAATACAATGCTAAAAATTGTTTACTTTCAAATCAAAATGGAACGGATTGACTTCGACAAAATTTGGACACCCTATTTCAAGAAAACCCACGGTGTTTTGCCACATGCCCCTTTGGAATTTTTTTCCTCGTTTTGAATGTAAAATTAATTTTCGAAATTTTGAAAGAAGTATGCGTAAATTTTATTTTTCGAATTTTAGAGTTAAAGTCTGTTTTGGGACACATTTTGTCGAATTCAATGCAAACAGTTGATTTTATCGTTATAAAACAAGAGTATCCCGGCAAAATTTTTATTGACGACTTTTGCACACCAGACGGCGTATCGCTTATCTTGAATCCCCAATAAGTAGGTACAAGAAAAAACCTAATGAAATATTAATTTTCTTGTGAATTTCTCGATTACTGTTTAAATAATAAGTGACCTGGCTGGCATTTGGTAAAAAAATCCAGTTTCTGCCCCCCCCCCCCTTGGTGACGCCCTTGTATAGTACCCTTTTGGTGAATAATAAAAAGGTGCACTAAAATTATTATAACCCAGCAAGACTAAAATATAACTTAAAAAAAAGTACAAAGTAAAAGCATGATCCAAAAAGAGCGCAAGTGGCGATACGTACTTAGAATTTAACACCTTCACTGGTTCTCCACCACAAATTTCGCCAAATTTCAGTTCAGCAGTTCAGCATATTGAACCCAATTGCCATATTTTGATCTTAGGCCAGGAAACGAATACCAAAAAATCCCCTAATTCGGAAATAAATAGTGCTCAACGAATTATTATTTTAAGTTGTAGGGTTGACGCCTAGGAGTAACATACCAACAGTCCCCAGCCGTGGACCTTATGCATTAGGAGTTAGGGGGGTGGAAAGGGCCGTTTTTAAGGTTTTTCGCTATTATACCGGAAACTAAGCGTCCTAGCGAAAAGGTTATTGTATACGAAATGAAAGTAAATTGAATTTTATAACAAAAAGGTCCTAGTTATTTTTTCGCTAGGAGCAGTCCGCAGTAGGGTGAAGCGTAAACAATAAAAAAAAATTTTTTCGGAAATTAAATTCGCACTAGTGTAAAAAAGTTGCGTTTAGTGATAAGTTACTTATATGTGTATTACTTTTTGAAACCAAAAAATATCTTCAGGGTCCGTCCAGCCCTTAAGAGGCTACGATACTTATGAAATCCGCCTGAAGTGCCCGACTCAATTCAGGACAAACGTCGCTCGATTAGATATGCCTATCCTTTTCCTTCCTCTAGTCCCCACGACTCCCCACTCCAGCCTGCCCCTTCATAGTGCTACGATTGAGGGGCAGCCGGCCGTAGTTACTACAGTGAGAAAAATCTGTCACTTTGTTTATTATTTCTCAAACTCAAGCAGAAGCTTTTTTGTAACTAACAATAATCAATTCAATGACAATTGATATTGAATTCTTATGAATAATTTATATGTAATATTTTATTTCCATAAATAGCATGTTCTGGAATTGATTCTATAATACTTCTTTTCTAAGCACACTCTTTTGCCAGAACAACATAACATAACCTTTCATGGTGTTGAATTGAATAGGGGTACATTTAACTGTTCATTATACTGAAATTACAACTACTGCCACTGAATTTTTGCTGGATTTGTAATATTATTGCCTAAATAATAAGCAAATGATGTGTAAAATGCAAATCAAGTTGCTAGTGTAGCAACTTATAATTGACAAAACAGAAATGTTGCAGATGAGATCAATAAATTAATAACATTTAATTTTAGTGGATACAAGTTCTAGTAACCCCCAGTTTGTTAATAGCCATTCACTTGCACAGTGTTCATTATGACTACGAACGATAAAAAATGTAGGGTTGATTCAAAACCTTTGCGATCATTAATTTGCTGATTTTGGTAAATTACTCAGTCAAGGTCACAGCTTTTTTTACTAACGTGTTTGTAATAGGATATTAGTTCAGTCGAGTAAAAAGTACTTGATTCAATCTAACTTGTATTTGACATGAATTCTAATATGAAAATTTCTTGAATACCATAAAAATTGTGTTGTTTTTTCCGTTGCTTCTGGGGTACTCTTAGATAGTTTGGAGTAGTCTGAGGGTGAGAATTATTATTATTTAAATAAAATAAATTTAATTGTTTAAATAAAACATGAGAATTTTAAAACCGAGGTTATGCTTTCATTGTAGTATGCCAATTTTAGTATCGAAGTGACAATACGTCTTCGTAACGGAAATTTAAACTATTTTAAACTTATTGGTTCATCTGCAATTACTTCAAAAGTATAGATTAGATTAGAAAAGTGACTATATACACGAACTCACTAAAATCACAACAGTCTTTTTTTCCTGTGTAGATAATATGAAATAATAGGTGCCGGCCGCCGCCGACGGGTCACACGAGTCTCGCCGATGCCGACGAAGAAGCGCGAATATGTAAATTTAAAAAACGGCGGTGGCCTGTTTGCTTTATTGCAAAAATGATATTTTTTGGGAGTTATAGAGGGTTCACTTTTCGTTGGCAACACACTGCATATAGCTTTTTGGCGTCGAAGCAATTTTACTATTATTTTTCATATCAGCAAAGGTGCATAGGTACTATGAAGAGTTCGTGTATAAAAAACTTCTGTAATTGCTCAATTATAAAACCCAAATTAACGATTCGATTACCGAATTCTTCTTGAACCACGTTAGGGTCAGTTGAACATCTATCAATGTTTGATTGGATAATTATTGTTCTGCATAATAGTGTTGTTAAGACTAAAAAAGTGCGTTTAAATTCTACTTCTATTAAATGTTTTATATACCTAGTATTCCATATTAATATTTGTGTAATAATAAATAAATCTAACTGAAAACTTTCTACACTGTAAGAGCAGCGTCCAGAGATTTTCTAGACTTTGGTAAGAGTTCCCTTTAGAGGGATTAGAGGGAATAGGCCATAGGTATAATATTATATCACAACTATGATTTGTTTATTTAAAAACAGTAAGCGGTTTCGTTAATCTATAAAATTACATCATCAAGGACTACAATATAAGATTTAAAAAAGTAAATAAATAAAGGATAATCACTTATAGTCCAAGAGCTTGCAGGAAATTTGAAGGAGATACTTGAAAAAAGATTTTAATTATGTAAATGTTTTTAATTGTTTCAACTTTGACTTGTGGCTGAATGTATATATATCCAATATATAATGGCTATGTAAGTAAAGGTTCTTTATTTATTTATACATATACCTACTACCTGCCCTGAGGATGTAGGTAAATTTATAGAGTTGCGAAACCGGTCCAAAGTAATAGTTTTGAGGTAATAGGAGCTATTAATTTCTAATCCCTTGTAAATGTTTCATTCAAAGCCCTGTTTTTCCCAGAAACTTTGTTTCTCAAACCCTATGCACCATGCACCTGCACTTATACCTAAATCCGAATAATAAGTGTGCAAAATGCAAAATATGTGTTAGTACTCCTATTGTTTTCACTGTGACTGTTGCGACATCATTATCAAACATTATAGGTATTCTTGCCCTGACTGCCGTTCAGTTTCGGAACCTTCTCACAAATCTGAATTATCGAACATCCTAGAAAATGTATTAAAATGTCATAAATTCGACAGACTGGAACAATAAAATGTACCCTCTATTTTTATTTTGCCTGATTTTCAACTCAAATCACTTTCGAACAATCTTCTAACGAAGAAGTTTCTAAAACTGACTGGATGTCAGAATTATTATCGTTCCCTCTGGAAAGTATATAAATTACAATAATCGTATTACATAGGGTATTATTCGTTTTCAAAAAATGCTTCACATGACCCATTTATTTGACAAAAATATTACTTGTACCTATCACATTTTTAAAGTAAAAATCAAGCGCACAATTTGGTCTAGAATTTAAATTTACTCTTTTTGCACGACCAGGCCATTTTCTGCCCTAGGGATTAAACCATTTTACACAAAAGCAAAAAGTACTTTGTGAATAATAATTATTTATTTATTACTCCTGGAGGAATAATAATAATGAGTATTATTATATGCCAGTCGACATACATAATGTAATATTCTAACATTCAAAACAAGCGAAACACAAATAAGGGAGACTGAGAGCACAGACCTATTAAGCTATATAGGTCTGTGCTGAGAGTAATAAAATGAAAAATGAAACATCTGATATCTGATATTGAAAGTTCCCCTGACGTGGTTCCCGAGCCCGGTGAGGTAGGCCGAAGTAGGGGGAGTAGGGGAACCACGAGTTCCAGCGAACGCCCGCCCGCCCGTCTATCTCCGTACGTCTAATTCCTGCTCGGATGGCCAATTCACGGATCATTTTATTGCCGGGCAATGGGTTCGTAGTTTTCAAATCATAGCCAAACGAACAAACGTATCGACTTGAAAGTAGTCTTAAAATAATGTTATCGAATGCCTCAATCGTCGTTGTGTCTTTCGAATTATTTTTGAGCGGCGGAAATACTCGAAATTCTTAACCGAATATAGTCGAATTTCGGGTATGTTTGGCATTTTTTTTTAACAGTATCGCATTAGTCCTGCACAGTTCGTGATACACAACGACGATTCTTCATAGTTTTATCTTAGCCACAAAAAAAAATCAAGTGAAAATATTAAGAAATGCAAGTAGGAGATGTAAACTACGAAACCCTTGATGGGGGGTATCGTAGCGCCTTAAGGAATCGTAAAAGATAAAATATTTTGGCATTTTTTAATAATTAAATTTACTACAAAAGAACAGAATTTTACTTGCCCCTACCTACTATTGGTAAGTTCTAGAATATGAAAAACGCTGGTTAAAGTCCCAGACTAAAGAAAAAACATCTAGAGGATTCGCCACATTACATTTGGTTCACATATTTAGCAGTTCTTCGCTTATGTTGATATATGAATCAAAACAACCCAGAGCTCATCACGAGGAGCTGACTGCTAATAGAGCTCCACCCTACACCAACCCTATATCTCCCCACCAATATTGGTGTCATTTTAGACCTTGTATTGTCTCTTTGTTTAAAATTTTGGTGTTATTTTCTGAGACTCAATTTTGGCACGAATGAATCCACCCCTCGTGTCTGACCACACACCGACAACGAAACTTCCGTCACAAGCTTGTTCCTTTCCACTGATTGAGTGTGGCAAGGAAACCTCGGAATTTGTGGATATGTCCACTAGTCAGTAAGAAATTGCTGTTCCAATTTAGGAACTTTCTTGATTTTACTACAAGAAGACTCTCCGAAGTCTTTACATTTACAATACGACATATCAAATAGTGTTTCCTTACCTTGGCTCAAATGCTTTGGATTTTAATAAGCTCATTTGGTGAGAATTTTTTATTCCCATATTCCCATATACTACTTCTTATGATATAGTCTTTTAAATTTTTTACAATCTGCGCTGTATTAAGTGTTGGGATAGAAGCTCTATCCCACTGATCCTGGGTTTTTTGTGAATAACTTTTTGAGAATCGTCAAAAATGAAGGTAGAATAGTAGGTTAATAAAACTTTTAGGTCCAAGTCCATTCCTTGTCCAAAGATGAAAAAAGCACTCGTTTTCCTAGTTTTTATATTACTTCCACCCCCACTTATTTTTATTGTGACCTCCCGCGAGTTATTTGTTAGACCAGGCAGCGGCGTCGTCTTGTATATAAAAAATTAATCCTAAAATGACAAACCATGTCGGCACGTTGCGGAACCTCTAGATGTCTTTTGTTTAGTCTGGGATTTTAACTAGCGCTTTTATATTCAAGAACTTACAAATAGTAGCTAATGTCAAATAAAAATTTGTTGTTTTTTGTAACAAATGTAATTGTTCAAAAACGCAATTTTTTTATCTTGTACCATTCTTTAAAGGCTGGGCGGACCCTGAAGATATTTTCTGATTTAATAAATAAATCTATTTTGTTCAAACCTATTCTAAAACACAACTTTGGATTACTAATGCGAACGTGATTTAGAAAAAAAAATCGCTCCACCCTAGTACGCAGTAGATACTTAAGGGTGTCAGATTCTCTGAAAATGCGAAAAATATAAAAAACCATGGTTTTGCCGTTTAAAGTTCATAAATATGCTTGTCTACATTAGCTAATATTTTGTATTGAGTGCTTAGACAAGAGTGTGTCACATCTTTTTAAACTGCAAAGGACGAATTATTATTGTTTGCAGGTTCAGTAATGGCTATATGGAGATCAACAGCAGGAGCCAACTGCTTGGGGATGGATGAGGGCACGGGCGTAGCCAGGATTTAGTTTTGGGGAGGGTTTAGTTTGAGAAGTAAATAAAACAACAAAAATATACTTACATGAAATTTAATATCTATATATTCATCCGAAAAACTACGACATATTTATAAAGTTCTTAACTTTAAATGAAATGGATAAATTAACTTCGTTCCTCTGCGCTAAATCTAAAACCATTAAAGAAGAAATCTTCGGCTTTTTCTTTTAAATATATCCACTACTTCATCTGCATGAATTTCTGTTCCATAGTGAATGTTCATTAGAGCCAAACCATTAAGTCTGTTTTCACTTGTAGTGTTTCGTAAATAGTTTTTCAGTCTCCTTAGGCTCGAGAAAGACCTTTCTGGGGTAGCAGTGGATACAGGAATGGTAGCGAAGATTTGTAGTAATGTTTAAATATTAGGATAAAGGTTTTTATCGCACATATCTAGGCATTCCAAACTAGATTTCGGGGTAGGCAGTCTTCTTATCAGCATGCAAGGTAGCTGAAGCTTTGATAGCTAAATCCAAATTAGTTTCTTTATTAGAAACCCCTTGACCTTGACTACACCACTTTTTCCAGTAGTCCATACCTTTAGGTTTATCACCCTTCCTTTTTTCCCCTCCATTTTTCGACAGTCATAATGATTCCCGTATCTATCCTTAACAAGGTCATCGAATAACAGTGCACCAAAATAATTACTCACTTACACGGTACACTTAATTTTCTTCACTATTCGTTCACCACTTTTCACTTTTATTCGCTTCGAGTTCGCATGGAACAATGCTGCCGTAAGCGCGGTCACGCGCCGCTTATATAGCAGCCCAGTAGCCGTCCAGAAACTTCCACGAACTTCCACGAACTTCCACAAAGTTCCGCTCATTTCGACCGAGGGGCGTGGCGAATAATCGAGAAATAACGCAAAGTGTCCCTACAATACAAAATAGTTCGGCTGCAACTGCGTCTGCCTCTCGTCAAAAGATGGCGCTAGGCGCTACTATTACTACATATATTCAAACGTAATAATAATTTAACTCTTCACTCCTCGTATTTTTTCGGTATAATATTAGGTAATATTTTGCTTATTTCGGGGGGGGGGGGGGTTTGAATCCCCGAAACCCCCCCCCCTTGGCTACGCCCGTGGATGAGGGGATCGGATGGCTTCCTCACCCCTGTCACAAGCACGGACCCAGTTGCGCCAGAATCCGTCCTAAATAACATATTTTGCGGGTGAAAAACTGATTTCGGGGGCCGTTGCGGGTGCCGCAACGCAGGCATAGGGGAATGCGGGGCAATATGGGGTACCGGGGTATAACGGGGTACGAGTATTTTTACTAGATACAGCCTAACTGAAGCAGCCAAATTTCAAATCTACATGTCCCCTTCCACCTCTTTTCGATGCAAGACCACGCCCCAGGTCAAGTCAATTCAGTGAGTACATAGCTATTGTTGGGAGTACAACAGCTCCCGTGTTTTAAAACTTGTGTTTACGTTTTTTCAAGATAAATACAGTTTCTATACGATTTTCGATGTGAGTTTTATTGCTTAATTAAACTTATTATTAAGTATGATTAATCTAAATCATTTTATCGAAAAATAATTGTCGTTGTAAATTTTATTTATGTTTTATTGTAAAACGTGCGTCGGGGCAAAATGGGGTATTAGAGATGGGGCAAAATGGTGTACCCTGGGTACCCGAGTACCGTACCCGTATGTCCTATTGAAATACCTACAAGGCAATTTAGTTTTATTCTTGGACACTTCAACAGTTGATAGAAAATCATAAAATATAACTATTTTGTCAATAACTTTTTATACACAGCCGCCTCGTTTTCGAAATACAGGATGTTTAAATTGTGAAAAATTGTAACGTTTTATTTTTTATTTTTCCAACCGTTAAAGATAATTAAACGAAATTTTGTACACAACATGCATTGTTCCAGTGTCACAAAATACGGTAATACCAAGTTCCCAATGTAGCCAGTGGCGGAGATTTGGGTATACAATACCCTTGAATATTATTTATTATTCTAAGCAAAAACTGTCTCTTGACTTTTTTGTATCTGCCGAAGTTCTACGGGAAAATTAATTTATCTTTTATTGCTTTTATGGAATGCAAAAAATAATTTATTTAATTTGAAAAAAATGTCATTTTAGATTTCTCTTTGGCCAGTACTGAACCAAAATGTAAATTTAGGTACCGTCAAGAGACGGTTTTTGCTTAGAAGAAAAAAGCTCTACAGTGCCGTGTCAGTATTTTTCTCGATAAAACAAATGTAGTGTATCTCCACCACTAGCTATATTTTGGGAACTTGGTATTATCATATTTTGTGACACTTGATCAATGCATGTACCAAATTTCGTTTAAATACCTTTAACGGAAGGAAAAATAAAAGTAAAATGTTAAAATTTTTGAGAATTCATCCTGTATCTCAAAAACGAAGCGGCTGTAGATAAAAAGTTGTGCCACAAAATAATAATATTTTTAATTTTACATCACCCCCGTTGAAGTGTCCCAGAATAAAACTGAATCAACCTGAATATTGTTTAATTTGTTTAGATGGCGAAACGATATAAACGAAAAACACTAACATTTTCATGTTTTTACGTTTTTATTTTTTTTATTTAAAGATTACTGTTTGCTTAATAAAACATGTTGGAGAAACGTCTCTTTAAATCACCAAAAACTCACTATTTTAAAGCATTATTGTACTACCCCATTTTACCCCTCTTGGTACCCCATTAAACCCCGCATACGGGGCAAAACGGGGCAAAGCGCAATTTTCATAAAAGTCCAAAAAAGTTAAAACTCAGTTACTGATTCCGTTATACAAAATGTTGTTAATGTTACTAAACATATCTAACTACCTGTAAATATAAATATATAATTATTTCATTTATATATCCCAGAAATATGGGGCTATGAAATTAAGTACCCCATATTGGCCCGCATTCCCCTACTCTGCTCGCTTGTGCTTGCTGCACTTGCTGCACTTCGTGTACCAACGCCCCTCCAATCATCAGCCTTAATGACGACGACGACGACGACGAAATAATAATAATATAGTAAAATTTTCTACTTGAGTAGAATTACTTCCCACAATACACACTTTTTTCCAGCTCTTCGCATTTTCAAACTAGTCTACATCATTAACTACTGCTCTTATAGCAAAAAAATGAATAAAACCTTTTTGATAGAAAATTTAATTTTCTTTCATTTTGAATAGAATGACCTTTTCGCTAGGACGCTCAATTTTCCAGATAATAGCGAAAAATCTTAAAACCGACCCACCTCTCGCTTAACGCATAGGGTCCACTGCTGGGGACTTTTGGTATGTTACTCCTAAGGGCCAACCCTGCAACTTAAAACAATAATCCGTTGAGCACTATTCATTTTTATTTATTCATTCATGTTTTCGTTTCCTGGCCTATCTTCCCTATCTCCGGTTTCGAGATTTCCCATTCTCAATGAATCACCCTGTATAATCTAAACAGGTACAGTTAAAAAATTTGATATATTTATGTAGATAGGCACCTATTATTATTTACTAACTAGTATAATAAGTATCTAATATAAAGAATATGATACGTTTTCATTAAGGCGACACACAATTTTTATTAGGAAAATAAGTTTCCTAGCTTCCTCAATTTTATATAAAAACTGTAAAACGTACTGTCTAGTTCAAATAATTTTAAGACATTAAATTTCATCAGTTTTAATTTTTTTTGGTTCCAAAATTAAAGTTTGAAACTTGGTGTGTCAGGATTTTTTGCGAACGGTTTCAACAAATCCTCTGACTATGTATCATTATTGAGTACAGCGGTACATCTTCATTTTTTACTCAATGGTCTCATTTAGTACTATGATACTATTTATTGATGAACCTTTTAAAGCATGATATTGACTATTGACATTGTCAGGGAACAGAAAGGTGTCCGTCCACGTCAGTCGATAAATAATTTCTGATCAATTAGTTACTACCTACAATGAAAACAATATTAAAATCGTCACATATTCAACCCATTAACCGAAATAAAAACAACAGATGGCATTTCTCATCTTGGTGCTCCTTTGGCCCCAAAATTTAGGTAATTACTACAGCGCTGTAATTACCTATCTACTTTTTTTTGTGTTTTTGAAGACTGCTTTTAAGCTCCAACGTTATTTGAATAAGACAGAGAAAATAAGACAGTTCTTCGTGGGTTCACCATGACTTCAGACCTCTTCAAAGACATAATTGCAGACCAAGAGTGGTTGATGATTATTTCTGGAATATGGCCAAAGAAAAACGCATCGTTGGTTTACAAGCTCAGGAAATATGCTACTTTATTTTTTACGTTAACTCTAAACATCATCCTGACAAGCGGTCTCATTGGCTCTGGGGATATGGTCAAGTTGTTGGAATGCCTTGTATTCTACACGGAAAATATGTCGCATTTGATTAAGAGGGAATCGTTTATATTTAATAAAAAAATATTTTTGGAATTGCTTGAATATTTGAATGATGATGGGTTCATGAAGCATTCAAAAAAATACGAGAGTTATATAATAAAGGCATTAAACACGACAAAGTATTTGATTAAATTTTACTCTTGGACTTTGGTTATTGCCATAATTTCTGATATAGTGTTTCCAGGTATTTAAACTAATTTCTAGTATTTACTATGCATTATAATAACACATCTTTTTATATTAGATATTGTATCTTGTATAATGCATTAGTTTTCTAAATATTTTTTTAACCGACCATAAATAATTGGTATATTATCGATGAATGTATAACTAAGTATTTATTTGTGTCTTTAGTTCTGGAAAAGAAGGCTTTACCAACAATTCCATCTCAAGGAAAAGGTTATCAAAAATACATTATCTACTCAGTAGAGATTTTAGGTTTGGCTATAACAGTATGGAACAACTTAGCAATCGACTTGCTGCTGGTTGGATTGCTGCAAATAGCATCTGCCCATCTGGATATTTTGTACGAGAAATTGGCTTCCGCTGACATTGATACAAAGCTCCAGAACACAATTTCCACGGAACCATATTTGATGGAGTATTTTAGGCAATGCGCTATTTACCATACGAAAATAATTAGGTAAATAAGCCGTCTACAGTGTGATTTACTTTTACTACAAAGAGTTTCTCTATGTTCTTGTGAAATAAAGTAGGCATCTGAAAGAAAATTCCAGTAATGAAGTGGAATAACAAAATTAACAATTAAAAAAATATATATACGTGGTACATTGACAATAGGCGTTTTTTATGAAGAAATAAATGATCATTGAAAATGATGTCGGTTTATCAAAAAAAAGCGTAGGTGTAGAAATTATTTTTAAAAAAGTGTGTGTTCTATTATCCCGCACGCCATTGGTAAAGTTAACATCGTTTCTGAGATATTAAAAAACCTTTTTAAAATAAATTTTAACACCCTATATCTTTATTATTAATTATTTCCGGACACATTATCTTCGCGTAACAATTTTTGCTTAAAATGAGATTTTCTACCCTCAGTTTTATTTATGACCTTTACAACTGGGATACCCTGTGCAATAAACATATTTCTGTAAGGTCGAAGAAAAAAGTTATTGTTAAACTATTTTTATTATTTTATTATTTTGTTCGAAGGGTTGGATCACTCGCTAGTCGCGTGACTCAATTTCACTTACAAAATAAAATGCCACTTTTAATGCTATTTTAACATCATAAATTACTATTAAATTACACTTTTATTTCCAGATTCGTCAAAACCGTTGAAAAAGTATTTTCTCTGGGCCTTCTTGTTCAGTTAGGAGGGAGTATTGTGGTTATCTGCACCTCTGGGTTTCATGTTTTGCTTGTAAGTTCATATTAATAACTCTATTATACGACTTCCGAAACTATTGCAGATTCCATGGATTTCAATTCAAATGATAACCGCTGTTGGATATTTTTTGGGGACCATTATGCAACTGTCAATGTACTGCTGGTTTGGAAACGAAGTTAAGGAAAAGGCAAGCAAGAAGGCTTTTTTATTTAAAAATATATTAAAAGTCGGGGATTTTAGAGCGTAAAAATTTTGGATGCTTGCTACATGTCTCGATGGTATGAGTTTACTCCTAAAGTAAGACGCGTGATTTTATTAATAATGGAAAGATCAAAGACTCCACTACTAATAGAAGCTTCTAGAATTGGGAATCTGTCGCTACAAACATTTACAACTGTGAATAAACACACTCCAGTAGGTACAGTGAAATTTTGATTCATTATATTTTTCAGATTATGAGATGGTCTTACAAATACCTTGCAGTGTTGCAGAATATGTATTACGCTGACAGTTCTTATTAGAAATAAGTTATCACTTCACTAGTTCCTAGCTCACACACACATAGAAAAAGAAAAAAAAACAAGAAGTAACTAACATAACAGAATATTTGTAGGTGCTACATACAGTGTGTCCGCGGATGGAGTCCCCATTCATTTTTCAACAAAAAGTCATTCTTGATAAAAGTTTCTGCTTCTCGAAACAAGATGGTCTACTTAGAAAATTTTTGATTTTTTTATACAGGGTGCCCAAAAAAATACAAAAATATTAAATACCATCAAGAATAAACTACCTTTATTTTTTTGATTGCCAAGTGTGGAACTTCTTTGTTTTTAGAAATATCCAAAACATTTATTTAGAAAAGTTGTTTAGAATTAAAAGACGTGTCCGATTGTAACTTTTCAAGCAAATCGGCCGACTTTGATTTAAATAGGTAAAAAAAAAAACAAAAAATCAAAGTCATAGTAAAAGTTTTTGATATTTTTAAAAATAAATGTATTCTTGATGGTATATCATGTTTTTGTATTTTTTGGGCACCCTGTATAAAAAATCCAAAATTCGAGAAGCAGAAACTTTTATCAAGAATGACTTTTTGTTGAAAAATGAAATTTTTGGTCCATTTGTCCTCTTGGGGACTCTATCCACGGACACACTGTATATAGATAGTAATGCTTATCTATTATTCTATTGTACAGGAATAAAGTTATTGCTTAGAATCAAACTAGGTGCGATTTATTTTAACATATCAAGAAGAAATGGTCAACACCTCGATGTCGATTTTTATTAATACCTATAACCTATAACATACCTATTATATATTATATATAATATAACAGGTGACCTGGGCTCCGCCTTTTCTACTCTAAGTAAATACATGACAGCTTATTTGCATAGTCTATATGAAAGGGTGGTGGGGAATCAGTAATTCAAGAGGGGGGTTTTCTGCAGGTCATACTTCTGGAGGCTACTACGTTTTTTATTTTTTAATTAAAAAAATCAAAGTATAAAAAAAAAAACTTCAATTATTTTATGTTTGGGGCAAGTATAAATCTTTTTCTACTCCTATGCTAGTAACATAGGTACCTATTAAGTGACGGTTTAGGTTATAAGTAAGTTCATTGTTACGAACACTGACACGTAATGACTGACATGAAATGACTGACACGTAATAAAAAAAATTACGTATCTGTTCTTAATTAAAACGCAATTATCACGGGTGCCTTGTTAGCGCGGCATCCGCGTCACCATAGCAACTAACCATCATACTAGGTACCTAATTGTTGCCTGTCAGATAATCAGAAGTATAGTTCATCTATTATAATAGTTTTTCTTTCGCCGAAGAAAAATTATAATACAAAACTCGAGTTGTAAGCTTATTACATACTCGTGGAATTACAGCACTCGCCGCTGCGCGGCTCGTGCGCAACTTTTCCACTCATACGTAATAAGCTGTTTACAACTCTCGCTATGTAATATACTATTATACACTGTGTCCCGGATAAAAATGAACAGCATGTGGATATTGCAAACGGTGAGTGATAGAGCAACGGTTAAATGGGGAAAAAGTTGCGCAATTTTGAGGTCAATAAAATGTCTGAAACAGATTTCTAATATCTTTTTTCGTTTTTGAGTTATTTTGAAAAAAGTAAAATTTTGCGTTTTGGATTTTATTTTTTTCTGAAGTTGTTATCACAGATAGAAAAAAAAGAAAAACACTTTCTTATGGCACTTTTTAACGGACTTTAAGGTGGAGTTTTTAGATTTGTTCTACAACGTTTCGTTTTTGAGAAACCATCTTCAACTTAATTTTTTTAAATACGGACCTGGATTTTTTTTTCAGATTTTGAAAGCACTTTTCATTGCAAATACCATGATGTTTGACTTGAAATATTTTAAAAATGTTTTAAGACAATTATAGTGAAAATTCCTTTTTTTCCATTCATTTTTTTCTATTGCGGCTCTGTATTTAATAATAAGAAGTCTAAATATTAATCAGTATTGACAACAATTTAACTTACAAGTTATCTTTCAATTGGAGAACTAAAAAAGGACGGCAAAGGCTAATAACAGTCACATACGATAATAAAAATTTAATAAAAATCCTCCACCTAGAAGGCTTTGAAACAACGAAACCAACCCCTTGTCATTTGTCATAACTCCCACTGTATCATTTAGTTAACAATTTGTATCATCAGAAATGGAGCGTGCTTTTTCAAATGATGACAAATTTAACATATCAGCATGGTATAGGTATCTTGTGTCACAGAAATAGTGTAGAGGCCGAACAAATGTATTGTTGCAATTAATAAATGGCAAAAGTTACTGGTTTCGTTGGCTTAAAGCTTTCTTCTCACAATTAGAAAAAGCGAAGAATTTACTCCAAAACACAATGCGACACTGTTTGCTGTACGAGAACAGAGGAAAACACCAGACAGGGCCGTATTTAAAAATATTAAGTTTTCGAAGTCAAAATAAACTGTAAGTTAAATTGTTGTCAATACTGATTAATATTTAGACTTCTTATTATTAAATACAGGGCCGCAATAGGAAAAAATGAATGGAAAAAAAGGAATTTTCAATATAATTGTCTCAAAACATTTTTAAAATATTTAGGGTCATACATCATGGTATTTGCAATGAAAAGTGCTTTCAAAATCTGCAAAAAAAATCCAGGTCCGTATTTAAAAAAATAAAGTTGAAGATGGTTTCTCAAAAACGAAACGTCTTACAACAAATCTAAAAACTCCACCTTAAAGTCCGTTAAAAAGTGCCATAAGAAAGGGTTTTTCTTTTTTTCTATCTGTGATAACAACTTCAGAAAAAAATAAAATCCAAAACGCAAAATTTTACTTTTTTCAAAATAACTCAAAAACGAAAAAAAATATTAGAAATCTGTTTCTGCCATTTTATTGACCTCAAAATTGCGCAACTTTTTTCCCATTTAACCGTTGCCGTATCTCTTACCGTTTGCAATATCCCCATGCTGTTCATTCTTATCCGGGACACAGTGTATATTAATTGTTGCCTTAAGAACATAAACCTTTAAATTATGTGTGTCCTCAGAACCGCAGAGGGTGAGTCTGAAATAGTGCACATCCTTTTAGGGGTGTTCAAATTTGGTATATATGTTACGGTTAAAGTGTTTACTTGGCTAGTTTATAGACTAGCTGGATAGTATACAAACTATCCAAATGTCTGGTTATTTTGATGGAAAATCATCTTTTCACTAAAATAGCCACGAATATTGGTTGGTTTGTATACTATCGAGCTAGTTTACAAACTATATAAGATTTGTCGCTAAAGTACAAAGCACAAGAAAATTACACAAATTAACCAGCGTTTTTGGCTAGTCTACAAACTATCCACAGTATTTGGATAAAGTGTGAACTTAATATTGCTATAATAACCAACTCGTTGGTTAGTACGTAAATATAAACTAACCAATTCCCTTTGGTTAATTTGTTAGAAAAGTGAGGTTATGTTTATGGCAAGTGAGTCCTGTTATTGTCAGTGGCGCACCCAGAAAATACGACTTAAGGGAGCCCAACTTAAAAAGTTTGACGTATTGCATACAAAATAATTTATGATTAAAAGAAATTTCCAGGCCAGTCTCGGATTGGGAAAATAATTGCCGAGAGTCGCACAGAGGACAGTACATCTACGATACCACCCTCGAGAATTTTTTAAAATATGAGAGGTCTGGGGGGGGGCGAGGAGCCCTGCCCCCCTCCTTGGATGCGCCACTGGTTGTTGTTTACTGTGTCTTGTGAAATTTGTCTATTATGACTACGTTTATCTCGTGACAACTCGATCGGATTGAAATGGATCCGATTGAGTTGTGTCAAATCTTTTATAATTCTACGTTTACATCATCAGCATTTAAATCCTACGGTTTTTAATCCTCTCTAGGGACATTATCTTATTATACTTATTCCACAGTAGGTTGGGGCACGTTCTGGCCAACTTCTGTTTGGAAATAGCGGCTCGACTTGAAATTTTAAATATGAATTTCAATCTGTAGTGTTTACGCCGTCTATTTGAGTCCGCTCCAGTGAATTCAAACCTCTCTCAATCGGATCGAACACGTCGAGATAAACGTAGTCTATTTGATTATTAAAAATGAATCAACTACTAGCAATATTAAGTTCACACTTTATCCAACTACTGTGGATAGTTTGTAAACTAGCCAAAAACGTCGGTTAATTTGTGTAATTTTCTTGTGGTTTGTACTTTAGCGACAAATCTTATATAGTTTGTAAACTAGCTGGATAGTACACAAACCAACCAATATTCCTGGCTATTTTAGTGAAAAGACGATTTTCCATCAAAATAACCAGACATTCGGATAGTTTGTATACTATCCAGCTAGTCTATAAACTAGCCAAGTAAACACTTTTTTTTTGGGTATCCTGATGAACACTGTGGTGTCAGATTTTAAATATAAAAATGGGTAAATGGTTTTATTGAAAATCGAGGGTATAAAAAAAATCGTAGCGGGCTCTATATTTGCATTTTCCCAACGGTAGAAATGCTAAAAGAATAGTTATTTATGTACCAAAGCACTGAAGTTCAACTTTTTATGACTCATGTGGAATTTAGTTGCCGAGGCCTCTGTCTGCGGCAAACAAACCACATGAGTCATAAAAAGAACTTCAGTGCCGAGGTATAGTATTTTTAAAGTCACTTGAAACAGCATAAAAAACTCTAATTGCATAAAAGGACAATATAGGACATAAGCATCACGCAGTTTTTTTAAAGATATACATATTCTAAAAGCAACATAATATTTCACTTTTAAGGGTTTTTAAGGTTGTCGTCAAACACAACGTAAAGGTTAATGCACCATACAATATTGTCAAAAGGTCTCTAAAAAGCCACATCGATTACAACTATTTACGCAAGTATATCCTAAAATCTGTGGAATTATCGCTCGCCTATCCACCGCATTTTGCTGTACAAGTGGCCGGCCGTCGAACAGTGGAGCCCATGCAAGTATTGGTGATATATTATATTAGGCGAGCATGCAGTCAATTGTTTTTACTACAATATCTATCGTCTCTGTCTCCTTCATCTCCTTTTACTTATAATACCAGGAGCGGTTTAATATGGTTAAAAAGTGTTTTCACTCGTATTTTATTGCCGGAAGAGCCTATTCTCGAGCTACTGGTAAAAATACCAGACTCCTACTGGTAAAAATACCAGACTCCTACTGGTAAAAATACCAGACTCCTACTGGTAAAAATACCAGACTTATCAGCCGAAATCACCCGTATAAAATTCACAGGTTTTTATGCTGTTCCAAGTGACTTTAGAAATACTATACATATTATATTTTTCTTGAAATCGGCATTAAAATGTCCCAAAATCGTCATTAAAAGCACAGAAATCGTACAATAATGTAGCCCATTATTGTACGATTTTTTCAATAAGTAGGCTTTGGCGAGATGTAAACATCAAACGTCAGACGCGGAGAAATCGCCCGTCAAAAGTGACCAAATATTCAAAACCCAGCCGATAAAGGCTCATTTAACTTATCGTACACATTGCGAAATTGTTTCCTATAGAAGCGCAATCCTTCAGTATACATATTTTAGTAAATTTGAAAATCAATAGATTTGTTGTGTAGGCTGCACAAGAAGCAGCAGTTTGGTTTTTCTGTCAGAAGGTGCCGTACATCATTATACTTGTCCTAGGTAGAGCGATCGGTGAAGTCAAGCAACGCCGCGCGTAGTCGGCTCGTGGACGGGTGATCCCTTATTATTATTTTCTTGCCTAATAAAACATTTTTTTTTCCGATTTCAAGAAAAATATAATATGTACCTCGGCACTGAAGTTCTTTTTATGACTCATGTGGTTTATTTGCCTCGGCCAGAGGCCTCAGCAACTAAACTCCACATGAGTCATAAAAAGTTTAACTTCAGTGCCTTGGTACATAAATAACTATTTTTTAATTCGGAAAAGAAAAGTTTTATTAGGCAAGAAAATAATCGTAAGGGATCACCCGTTCAAGAACCAACTGCGCGCGGCTTTGCTTGACTTTGATGATAGCTCTACCTAGGTCAAGTAAGATAAGACACGACGTCTTCGAAAAGACAAACCAAATTGCTGCCTGTTTTGCAGCCTCCATAGCAAATCTCTTGATACTCGAAACCTACTAAATATTTATACTGAAAGATTGCCCTGGTATAGGTAACAATTTCGCAATGTGTACGAAAAGTTAAATAGGCTTTTTGTGGCCGGGTTTTGAATATTTGGTCACTTTTGACGCGCGATGGATCCGCGTCTGACGTTTGATGTTTACATCTAGCCAAAGCCTACTTATTGAAAAAATCGTACAATAATGGGCTACTTTAATGCCGATTTCTGAGCTTTTAATGACGATTTTTGGACACTTTACTGCCGATTTCAAGAAAACGTTTTTTAACACATTTCAAACAAAAAAGTTCAGGAGAATATATCCAAAAAAAGATTTTATTAATTTGCATATCTAAGTATAAGCATTGCCAAAACGTTTGGAAAAAAACATTCAAAACAAGAAAATCATTAAATTTTGTAGTAGTTTCCGAGACACGTGGTGGTTTACATAGCCTTTATTATTGAGACATAAGATACCTAATAATTTAGTCAATGACATTTTATTTTTTTATTTTTCACAGATATTTTAATTTTTTCTGTATTTCCAAAAATTATGAAAATATTTAAGAAAAAACTTATGATAGTCAGAGGTAGGTACAGTTAAAATTTTGGAAACCACAGGTAATCCTCTAATTATCAAGGGAAATCATTAGTAGGTACTTACTGTTTGTGAATTTCTTAGTCACGAGAAATCATAGAATCACAGTCACATTTCTGGAAATCATTAGCACCTAATCAAAAGGTATACGATTTTGGAAATCAGTGTACAAATTCGAGACAGTGAGATACCCTTCGGGTATAACTTTTTTCCACATCCGCCTCGTTTTCGAGATACGTGGATTCAAATTCAGAAAAATTTTAAGGTTTCATATCTTTTTAAAAAAAAGTTACACCGGGTACTTTCTTAAGGTTGTTTTTCTATTGCTATATACTCCCACAGAAAATGTGGCTGCTGTTATTTTCAATATGAAAATTTCAAAAATGTAATCACTCGCATCTTCCAAACAGTTGAAGCAAATATATATAAAACATTTGCATCGTTGTAACGAAAAAAAAACGTAGATTTAAATAAGCAAAAATATACAGGGTGTTACTATAATAAAAGCACACCTAACACGTGTCAGTTTTTTATTTGACATGTATCTGTTTTTCTGAATGCAGGTTTTCAGGTAAAAAAATATGAACAATATGAAAATATAAATAAATAAGAGGGGGCAACGGTTGTTAACCTTGAGAGGGTCACCCTGTATGCATTGGTCTGTATAGATATGCAAATTCATTAGTTTTGAAACATGTTGAGCTGCTTAACTAAAGAAAAAACAAATCATGGTTGATGTATTTTCCCTTAACAATAGTATCCTAAATGTTATGACAAAAATGCCATAGAAACAAATGAATTTTTAATTCAATTTACTTATGCATTTTACATGGCAAAACCAACGGCACTATTATAGTATATAAGTACTAAAAAAATTAGAATAGCTCAACCCGATAAAAAAATAATGAAATGTATTGAATTAAAGTGATACACACTGTATAAAAGTGTATCGATCTTGTTCATTTTTAAATAATTGTGAATTTGAAAGAGAGTATTTAATATTTTCTGAAAGGACCGTGCCCCTCTCTAGAAAAAGTGTCTAGTTACGCCGATTGTTGAATATCTTGGCAATAATTTATTAATGAAATTATGAACGACACTTTAAACACATAATATAAACAACAAAGCCATAAAAATAGCTGGAATATATAAATTTAAAAAAGGTAACTTGTAATCCTCTAAAGCTAGAATTCATATTATTAGCCGTAGAAAAAATAATATGCAAAATGTACACAAATAAGTGCCAACAAATTCAGGGAGTAAGTCAGAATAAAAAATGCTTAATAAAAACATACAGGATGTGAAAGTATAAATTTTACTTTTGTTTCCTAAGTAGGTCTAACTCTTGCAAAAATTGAAATATTTGCATGGAACTTGGAGTAAGTTTTTTTTTGGAGCTGGAGGAAATCTAATAGGAAACTAATATATTTTCTTTTGATACACAGAGTGTTATGGTGAGTTTACACATGCATAGATTTCTTTGCGCCAATAAGAACTGGCGCGCCAGTAAATTAAATTTGCACGTGTATACATCGACTTGCATAAAAGTTGAATCTTTGCATGTATAGACCGAAAAAGTCTGTTGTCTTCTGAAATCAGTTGCGCCAGTGGTGACTCATACCCGCAAGAAAATATAATTTGCGTGTGTAAACAAGCACTTGCACGTCGGCTCGCCAGGTTTTATTTGTTGCATTTTCGAGGGTGGACGGTGGAGCTAGTAACAAAGTCTAGAGAAAGTATTCTCTAGACTTTGCTAGTAATTCGTGTGATTGATAGCTATAAATAGTGTGTAAATATGGCTAAAAAAGTGGTCAGCAGAACTGACAATAAAATTTCTGGAAGGGCCGACGTGGCTTAACCCACACACGGTCTTTTCGTCGTTTCTTTTTTTCTGTATTTCTTCTATCTTTTTTTCACAAAAAATTCAGCAGTTATTTTGCAGGCTTCGCGAAGTGCAGTCCACATTGCGCACTGTGCAGTGTCAATTTCAAAATGAAACTGGCGTCACAGAATTATTCTGTGCTGGCGTGCCAAACGTTGCTGTTTTTGAACATCTGTGTAAACCTTTTCTGGCATGCAAGTAGAACTGGCGCGACCACTGGCGCCACCAAATCCATGCATGTGTAAACTCACTATTACACACGTTTTTTATCCATAACAGTGACTATAGATTCTTTCTATAGTCACTGTCCGTAAGTAATGTTGTGTGTCGTGTTTTTGATAAAATGTTTTCTCAAAAAGTCAAATACAAAATTAAAATAAATGAAACTATAATATATGTGTCACATCTTAAATGGGGATATCGCCTATATAAACAACGTTAAGTAAGAAACAAATTGAAGGGGTTGTCGTACCTTAAAATTATTTTTTAGTCACGCTCCAAAAATTGTCTGCAAGTGTTACTATTTTTGCACGAGTTATTTGAAGAAAACGAAAAAACCTTTCGCAGTAGATACAATATAGGTATTTTTTAGAACGCAGAATTTTGTTTCTTTATTTTAGGATCTGAATCACCTCTTGCATTGTTTCGACCTTATTGATTTACGTACTGTATTAAGTATTAAATTACTTGAAAATATAAAACTAAAAAACGTGAAAAATAAGCACCAGCTGCAACTAAATGTTGGTATACCTATTGATTAAACTAATAGACAGGAGTAGGGACAGCCGGTAGCGTAGAAAAAATGCAACTTGAGCTCTCTTTATTGAAGCTCCAATTAATATTACAATAATTTTTATTTCCCTTCTTCTTTTAACAAAACCGAATAATATACAGAGTGGATTATTATAAGTGGCTCACTTAAAATATCTCGACTATTTTTTGACAGAAAAAATTGGTCATATAAAAAATATATTAAGGCTCAATGTACAGCACGTGCGTGGCGATTCAATATTTTGACCCATAAAATGTTTTTTTTCAATCTGTAGCGAGCAACACGCATAATTTTAAACTTTTGGTTAATACAAATTTTAATCTAAGTAATTACTCACATTTTGAGACAAAAATTATTTAAAAAGATTGATCACAATGGCCGTTATTAGCATATGCGCAATAAGCCTAATAAATAAAAATGGCTTTTTTCGATCTATAGGGAGCAACACGCATAATTTTAAACTTTTGGTCAATACAAATTTTAATCTAAGTAATTACTCACATTTTAAGACAAAAATTATTTAAAAAAATTGATCACAATGGCCATTATTAGCAAATGCGCAATAAGCCTAATAACTGCCATTGTGATAAATATTTTTAAATAATTTTGTTCTCAAAATGTGAAAAATTACTTAGATTACCAGTTACCTTTACCTGCCCGCCGCCCGCCTTGTTAAAAAAAATTAACATAAATTGCTGAAACCTCAATCCTGTGGATTCTAAATGACAAAATTTTTCTAAAGTTTTCGAAGTACTGAACACCCTGTATAAAAAAATTAAAAATATTTTAACAGTGTTGGGCGTTTTGGAACAAGCAGGAGTTATTATAAAGAGTGACTTTTTGTCGTAAACCCACGAATAAAAAACTTTTCCCTCTTCCGGACATCAGAGCGGGACACGCTCTATAATGTGTAACAAAAAAAAAACAAAAATGCTTAAGTAATTTCTTCACGTGGCGTCCTAGAATTAATGCACTGGTTGTATAAAACTTCATGTACCTTCGGGGTAAATCAAAAACAACTGATATATGTCAAAAAATTATATACAGGATGCGTTAAATCATGGAAAAGTCACACAAGTAACTTTTTTTATTTTTTGACATGGTACGGTGAAAAGTTCAAAGTGAAAATTGTTTGCAAGAACCAAACTTCATGAAGTTTTATGGTCGTGTGTTACAAAAAAGAAGAAGCATGGACTGGACTACACTCTATATGACGGATTCCGCATATAATGAGATATAATTATACAATACAATAATTATTACTTCCATTTATTTACTTATATTTGTTTCAATTTATCATTGCTGATTCAAAACTGCGTGCACAAACTTTAATGATAAAATGACCAAAATAAGACTTTTTATCTATAAACATGTGTTTCTTATTACAAAACATAATAATAATAATAGTAATAATTGTTCACATATAGATTGAATAAATTTTGTCACACAATTAGATACCTATACTTATTTTTAACGAAAATAGTTGAAAATGTTTTCAGCAGGAAGACAGATCCCCACCTTGAACTATAAATAATTTATGTTAAAAGTGGTGGTTAATTAGCACCTTCAATACAAATAACATTAAAATCGTCACTTATCCAACCCATCACAAATAAAACCATCAGATGGTATTTTCTTAATAAGAAACTCTTTTTGATACCACCATTTAATAATTACAGTAGGAGGTAACACTATAATTACATAAAACCTTAATTTTCCTTTCCTCCTTTCCTTTTCCTGCAAGCCTGCTATCATTTGAATAAGAAAAAGGAAATTGGTCAGTTTTACATGGCATAACCATGACTCAACACCTTCTCGAAAGCATGATTGAAGACCAAGAGTCCTTGATGACTGTTACTGGAATGTGGCCAAAGAAAAATGCATCGTTTGCTCACACGTTCAGAGCATATTTTACTTTATTTATGAGTCTAATTCTGATTACCATCAAGACTTTTGGACTCGTTGATTCTAGTGGGGATATGGTCAAACTATCGGAATGTCTTTTCTTCTACACCTCTATTTTGTCGCATATTATTAAACGGCTACTGTTTGTGTCTAACGGAAAAGTATTTTTCAAGTTGCTTGGCTATTTCAATGATAATGTATTTATGAATTATCCAAAACAGTACGAGAAACATATAATAAAAGCGTTAAATACGACAAAGTATTTGACGAAATTTTACGTTTGCACTGTAGTAGTGGTTATCATTTCTGATGCAGTGTTACCAGGTATTAAAAGAATAATAATCTAATATTATAAGCAGTACTGTGCAATATACCTTTAAAATTCCATATTGGCTTCTTTAACCCATTAGATTAGGTAAATCATTTTTCTATTTCGTGTTTTCAGGTCAAGAAAAGATATCTTTATCAACACCATTCCCCTATGGGGGTAAAATTTATCCAAGATACATTATTTACGTACTAACTATTTTGGGTATGGCTACAGCAGCATGGAACGACACAGCCATTGACTTACTGGTGATTGGATTCTTGCAAATAGCCTCTGCCCAACTAGATATTCTGTATGAAATGTTGGCCCATGCAGACGTTGATACTGACCGTCAGTACACAATTTGTACAGAAAGATATCTGATGCAATATTTTAGGCAATGCGCTATTTACCATACCAAAATTATTAGGTAGGTGAGTGGTAGGTATGTACAGGATGTCCCAGTTAGGTAACGTGATAAACCGATTTTCTCGGATTTTAAAGATAAATTGCAGGTTAGAAAACTAAACTTGTGTAGAATTTTGCGAGGAGAAACCATAACATCTCGAAGAACATATTTCTAATATTCCATGCAAAGACGTACCTAAATCTATCATATTTGACGCAATTTATTAAATAATTAAAATAAATGAATAAAATTTTTTCAAACAATAAGTCAGATTTAAAATTATCTCCAGGTATGAAAAGAACATATTTCCATCCCGTTTAATAGCTTCAATCACGATCTGTTGCTTTCATTTAGTGGAATATCACTTTGACATTTTATTTATTATCCTACTCTCCACTCTCCTGATAAAGGGATCCTATAGTTTCGTGATAATGCATAGGTATATAGACTATCAGGTAGTGACAGATTTAGGTGCCCCATTCGCATAGTACAAGCCTCGAAGAGGGAAATTTACTAGTGACCCCTGGGGATGACATATATGGAAAATTTGAATGTCGCAGGTGGCTAAAGGGTTGAAATAAGGGCGGAATCTTGTAAAGAAAAATCGAGATTTCCACCGATTTTTTCCTCACAAGCCCGTATGAAAATGTACATCGTCACTAGCCCAGAGGCTACTAGTAAATTTCACTTCATTCTACTCAACATTGATGTACTTACTTTACAACCCTCTTCGCGGCTTGTTTGCGAAAATGGGGCACTTAAATCTGTCACTATCTGACGGTCTAGAAGGGGTCCACGCACTAGCCACGTTACACGATGTTACGTCATAGTCGTGGGATAACGTTCTATAATATACATAATATACATATACATTTTTGGATACAAATTATTAGAATGAAAATGACCAAATAAAATTCTTAAAAATCTAATAAAATAAGGATAGATGGAACGTGGTCTATTTTTTTTGTAACTGTATAACATTTTAAATTATTTAAACCTTGATCTCAAAAGCTTTAGGCCCTTGTAATATTCCAATAAATGTTCTTATATTCGTAAAATATTCAGATGATCCAGAGCACCTACAATAATCATAATTTGGCAATACTTGCCTTTAATTGAGGCGTCTAGTCTAGCCTAACAATATACATACAGTGTTAATGGGGAGGCCTGGCAATAGTTCAAAATTACATTCTAGTTTATTTTTTGTTTCTTTAATGATACTTTTATTTTCAGTTTCGTCAAAAATGTTGAAAAGTTATTTACTCTAAGCCTGCTTGTCCAGTTAGGAGGAAGTATAGTGATTATCTGCAATTCAGGATTTTATATTTTGCTTGTAAGTTTCTGAGATTGGCAAGTCCATTATGTTTCAATATAATTGGCAAAATTATCGTAGATTCCATGGCTTTCTATTCAAATGGTTACCGCTTTGTCATATTTTCTGGCGATGGTTACGCAACTGTCAATGTACTGCTGGTTTGGAAACGAAGTAAAGCAAAAGGCAAGCAAAAGGTTTTCAATTCATTCTTAAATATATGTTAAAAGACAGAATTTTAGAGCATAAGGATTTTGGACGCATGCTACATGTCACGATGGTACGAGTTTAGTCCGAAAGTAAGACGCATAATTTTGTTAATAATGGAAAGGTCAAAGACACCACTTATAATAAAAGCTTCCGAATTTGGGAATTTGTCGTTGGAATCATTTGCAAATGTGAGTAATCACACCAGAATTAAATGCGGCGAAATTTTGGTTATTAAAAATTATACTTATATTTCAGATTATGGGGTGGTCCTACAAGTACATAGCTATATTACAGAAGATCTACTATGCAGACGGTTCATCTCAGATATAAATTACCAGGTCACATTTCTAATTATTGTTAGCATAATCGATATAGAGGCATACGCTTTTGCAGCTTTGCAGTTAGTTTAACAAATATTAGCAAATATTAGAAAAAATCAAAATAAGCAATTTAGTCGGAAAATTAAGATTCTTGTGTATATTTTCAATTATATTTAAAAAAAATTCTTTATTTTTTTCTACTTTAGACAACAGTGTTTAGAATAGCATCAAATTTTACTAGGGCGCAGTTAAATTGCCCGCGTTGACTGCCAAAGCCAGACTTTGTAAAACTATCAGCTATGGCGAAATATCCAACATGCTCAAATCAATGTATCACATTAAAGTTGAAGGCGATATAATTCTTTTGCCTCTCCGGTACGTTATTTTAGCTGTCAGTTCTTCAAAATTTAGTAGCCTGTCTTTGTTGATAACACTCCAGACATTGACATATCATTTGATTTTCATGGCTAGTTTCATATGAATTGGATTAATGAAGTCCACCAAAGGAGGGTATTTTTAGAAAAAAATTCCATATGGAAGCCCAATAAAATGTATTGGCGTATCCAGAAAGAGTCGATCTGGTTACCACAGCAAGGCGCGGTCATATCCATTTGCGAAGGGGGGGGGGGGGGCATACCTGGGTATGTACTCCCTTACACTTTTTTAGGACTTACTATAACAATAGAACTTCAAAAAGGACATATCACAAAAAGTATATTCCTCACAAAAATAACAAAAATAATAAAAAAAGGTTTTATATAAGCATTATGAAAACAAAATTTTTTTCATGTGTGTTGGTCATTTTTTTTTTCGATTTTCCGCATTTAGACACCTTTCTGAGTATGTGGTTAAAATTATTGTATTTAGGTCTGGAACACCCAGTGTATCCACAGATTGAGTTTACATAAGGTGTAAATAACAACCAATTTTCGAGTTGAAATTTGAGATTCTGGGGATCAGCCCTGCTTGGTTTGAAACTAATTTGTGACATAATTTTACTTTCGAAAAATCAATGCCTTATTGGAATTTGTGAAGAAACTTACTTTCCACCTCAGTAAAGTGTCCTTATTGTATGTTTGACGGCAAAATATTATTGTGGAAACTTAAATTGTTCAGAATGAAAAACTGAGTAGGTTTGCGAAATTTCGAAAATCATGGCCTATACTTTGATTTTTTGGCATTTTCCCACTTTTTTAGAAAAGTGCATTTTGTGTAGTTTTGACATAAAAATGTTATTAAGAAAACTTGTTGACAATGAAAAACTGGATAGGTGTAAAAAATTTCAAAAGCCTAGGTCGATTTTGATTTTTTCTGCTAAAAAATTAAAACGCACAAAAATTAAAGTAGACCTAGGCTGTTGGAATTTCATGTGAAAACTACACAAAATGCATCTTTCTAAAAAAAAGTGGGAAAAATCCCAAAAAATCAAACTTATCCTAGACATTCGAAATTTCGCAAACCTACTCAGTTTTTCATTCTGAAAAAGTTTCCTTAATAATATTTTGCCGTAAAACCTACAAAAAGGGCACTTTACTGATGTGGAAAATTAGTTTATCATATTTTCCATGATGATGATGATGATGATGATTTTTCGAAAGTAAAATTATGTCACAAATTAGTTTCAAACCAAGCATCTCTGATCCCCAGAAGCTCAAATTTCAACTCGAAATAATTTTTTGTTAATTACACCTTAACTCAATCCATGGACACTGTAGGTTACATAAAATTAGTAATAATATTTGTATTTATTTTTTATTTATTATCATTTTTCATTTTATTAGGGGGGGGGGGCATGCCCCTAAGACCGCGCCTGTCACAGCATTGTAATTGTATATGTCGAGAAAAATTGAAAATATTTAAAAATAGGATATTCCGGAAAGCCCCTGATTTGTTTCTCAAAGTTTAAATTTTCTAAGTTGCTTCAAAAATAGTCCATTATAAAAAATGTCTTGTAAATTCAGGAAATAAATTTAGAAAAGCAGGTGTTTTTGTAATTATATTGTTTGGATAATTATTCAGTAAAAGACACATAATGGAAATTGAATTAATCACTTGTTACCTATTACCTACAATAGGAAACAATTATTATCACCTCGTGAAATATCCAACTTGTTTTCATTTATGAAATTACAAATTGAATCATTTATTATACAAGGTGTTTAGTTTGTTTAGGACAAACTATCACAGTTGCCCATTTGGGTTAATCATTTATAAACATAGGTTGTAAAGTTCTTTTGTTCTGAACGGTTAAAGATCTTCAAAAATTCAAACCAAAGTTGGCACATAAGATACGTGTATGGAGGGAGGGTCATAACGATATGTATTATCAACTTTATAATTTTACCAGTGGCGGAGACACGGGTAATCGCTACCATACTACTTCGATAATGTAATTCTAATCATTTATAAACATAGGTTGTAAAGATCTTCTTTTCTGAACTGTTAAAGATATTCAAAAATTCAAACCAAATTTGGCACATAAGATACGTGTATGGAGACAGGGTCATAACAATATGTAATATCAACTTTATAATTTTACCAGTGGTCTGCCAAATTTAGTTTAAATATCATCAACAGTTCAGAAATTAATGAAAAAATAAAAACCTCTTGTTCATCATTATCTCAGAAATGAAAAACTTTATATGAGCAGCCCGCCCTAAAGTGACTTTTTCAATCACCTGTGATAATTCGTCCTAAACAAGCCGAAACAAACTTACCACACCTTAAGGATTGATTTATAAAATTTTACCTAATCTACAAAAATCAATCATATTGATGATTCTTAATATGGAGTATGTAGGAGACACATCACTGGAAATAATTACCAACAGCCCAAATCAAACATGCTATATATTTTTTATAAATAATATTTTAAAATTTATATTTCTTTATCCAGTAGCTGACATATTGATTTTTGACTAGTCCCAAGATTAGTTTTTGACCGAGGAGACCGAGGCAACGCTGGCGTTGCAAATACGCACCTCCGAGACCAAAAAAGAGCTTACGCATTGTGCAATGTATTACATTTTTCCTGCTAAAGACAATTTCAGATTATAAAGGTACTTTGAATTAAACTCTAAATACAAAACAAAAAGGATTTAAATTATGTGAGAAGGAGGTGATGATGCGAGCCAAACCTGGAAGACAAAATTGTGTCGTTACCCATGCGCCAGAACCAAGTACCTATGTCCTCTTCTTCAGGGCCCTATGTCCCATCTTCAGTTCGACGTCTATCAAACTACGAAATCCGAACCAATCCGAGGACTTTTTTTGATCGAGCATTTTATCGACGTAACTCTTGGGTACTGTTTCACACTTTCTCCACACATAAAAAAAACTACGCAGTCAAACGCATACCGCAAGGCACGGAAAATAGGACGTGAACCACGCTTAATTAAGCCGTTGCCAACCGCAGTCCCTATATACACCCAAATCTAATGTAAACCAGCAGAATTGATCCAAAACAAAGCTCTTTATTCTCTAGTAATGTATGTTTTCTTGAAATCGGCATTAAAATGTCCCAAAATCGTCATTAAAAGCACAGAAATCGTACAATAATGTAGCCCATTATTGTACGATTTTTTCAATAGTAGGCCTTGGCGAGATGTAAACATCAAAAGTGACCCAATATTCAAAACCCGGCCGATAAAGGCTCATTTAACTTTTCGTACACATTGCGAAATTGTTTCCTATAGAAGCGCAATCCTTCAGTATACATATTTTAGTAAATTCGAATATCAATAGATTTGTTGTGTAGGCCGCACAAGAAGCAGCAGTTTGGTTTTGCTGTCAGGTGCCGTGTCTCATCATACTTGTCCTAGGTAGAGCGATCGTCAAAGTCAAGCAACGCCGCGCGTAATCGGTTCATGGACGGGTGATCCCTTAATATTATTTTCTTGCCTAATAAAACTTTTTTTTCCGATTTCAAAAAAAATATAATATGTACCTCGGCACTGAAGTTCTTTTTATGACTCATGTGGTTTATTTGCCTCGGCCAGAGGCCTCAGCAATTAAACTCCACATGAGTCATAAAAAGTTGAACTTCAGTGCCTTGGTACACAAATAACTATTCTTAGGTTTTCAGTAATATCACCAGAAAACCTTCATTTTGCTAGCCATTTGGCAAGGACTATCTACTTATTGCTTATATCTGAAACAAAATAAAACTTGTTATATTTTCACTCCCCTATTCCTAAACTGCTGATATTCCAAGAAAAGGAGAAAGAACTTTTTGAAGTATGTTTCAATACTTTTAAGTTATTTGCAAAAAACAAAAAAAATACTTTGAAGAGGTTCCCCCTCCCACTCTCATGGGTATTTTTAGTATGTTGCACAGAACACATCAGTGCATAAATAGGTGTGCCAAATTTCAAAACTCTGTGATTTTTTGTACTTTTTGGCTAGGTATTTTGACTGAAATATTAAGAAATTTGTAGAACTATGGAAAAATATTAAAAAGCCACCGTAAAAATTACAAACCACTAATAAAACATACTTTTAACAATAACTGTATAATATATTCTTTTACAAAGGAATTCAGATGTTTCAGATAATTAAAACTGGGCTTTCAAGACAATATACCTAATAATTAATATAGTGGATACCACGAATCTTGATCCCTGCGTCACAATGGCCAACAATGCAATTTCTATCGTCGACCCGAGACCTACCGCCGTAAAGACAGGCAATGGCTCACGAAAATCACGTGACCATCTTAGTTCGACGTCGATCATTGCATTATTTGTTGCCTTACATGTCAGTATACACATAACTGAAAGCGTCAGGTCGTGTTTTGAGAGGTTTTAAGTGTTTAATAGTATATTACACACCGAGGTGTGTTTCATTACTGTCGAGAGATTAAATAGTAAACTTTATCTCGAGACAGTAATGAAACACGTAACCGAGGTTTGTATACTATTTTATTTACAAACATCAATATTTTGTAATTTCAAAATTTTATCTCCGTTTGCTTCCCGCCCTCCTGGGTGGAAAGTAAACTTTCCACCCGGGCGGGAGGGCGGGAAGTAAAAGTAAAAAATTGACACTTTCAAACTTCTAAAAAGTCAGAAATGTCAACATTACATACATGGTTGTAAATAAAATGCATTAGTTATTAAGTATAGGTGACTTTTCATTTTTATCTCGTAAAAAAAAAACAACTAAATACCAAATATTGGGTTTGTTTGCATTTGATTTTTGGCGTACATAATGTATCCTTATATCTTGTGCAATAAATATGCTGACATTCAATTCCAACTAGTTAAATTACTTAATCTTGAAACTATTATGAATAATGATAAATTCCATAATTCCGTTGATTAAGTTGTTGTATCTTTGAACAAAGAAGTTATCCACTTAAGAAAAATAATTCAATTATATCCTGGAATATTTAATCGTTTTATTTGCAATTTTTGCTAGCTTTTTTTGGTATATTTTCTATAAAAATGTCATATTTGTTTGATATTACTTTAATTCTCTATAAAAATTTTATCATTGAATAAATTGTTTTTAAATTATAAAAATAATTTTTAGGACTATTAAAATTCCCTGAAACTGTAGGGCTGTAGCATCTAAATCATATTATAACAGCCAGGGAGAAAGTGTCAACGCTTGCTTTGCCTCGTCATGACAATTTGCGACAAAAATTGATTCGTAAAAATTCCAACTGAGATTCCATTTCTAAAAAAACCGTTTGTGTGTATAAACATCTTGAAAAAAGTGAAATACAGTGGACCAATGTGTTGTGGAAGAAGAATATAGAGAATATCTCAGAAAAATACCGAAGCTAAATGGATGATGCTATCTCAAAAGTTTTTGAGAATGAGCTCTCCAAACGGCTGAAGTAGATTGAGGAATTTTTTTTTTAAAAAGCAACTAGAGAAAGCTTGGACACAAAAAATATATACCTAGTCGAAAGAAAACACGCTACTTATACCGTTTATTATATAGGAATAAGTCGGTCACGTGACTTCGCGATTCTTAGTTAGCGCCATTGCCAGTCTTTATCATTGGCCTCGTTGTCGACCACTGTGACGTAGGGAACAAGATTTGTGATATCCACTGTATAGGTAGGAACCACAAAGTGGTCATATCACATGTCAGCACATCTGCAAATAACCTTTAAAGATATGTTTTGAAATTGAATAGTTGCCACCAATAAGGCCTCTTTCACCATTATCAAGGCTTCATTTTCTTTACAATCCAATCCACGTAGTTGGCAACCTTGGTGTATACTCCCGGCCAATTCTCCATACCACAAGGCGATGGTCCGAATGAAACAACTCCCACCGAATACCAGTTGACCTCTCCATTTTCCACTTCTAGAGTCATAAGGGGTCCTCCGCTGTCACCTCTACAAGAATCCCTTCCTTTCCTGCCACCGGCACAGATTTGACCGCTGTTGAGGTTGACATTAGCCGAACTGTAGCGGTTTATGCAATCGGTATTGCTATTCACTGGAACCTAAAATTAATATAACAATTGCACAATTAATTATTTACTTCTTTATTTCACAGGTTTACTAGATTTATGCTTGCAACATTAATTTAAACCAACTTGTCGAATGTACTAACAAAAAACAAAACTAACATGATAAAGACACTCGACAGCAGCTACTACATCATGTTCGTAATGAAACAGACGAAAACAAATTCACACTGATATTGCTTCCTTATTATAGACCGGGAGATAGTGACAGATTTTTGGACGTGATTTTACTCAGTATGCCTTGCAAAGGGCATTATGTGGCACATATTCTCACAATAATAAGGTATGAATCAGAGAGTCATCCTGGGTTCTTCATGTGAAAAACTGAGTTTTCAATTATTCGAAAAATATGCGTTTTGATATGATTTTATACAGGCTGCCATGTGTTTTATAATGAAGTTTAAAATAGAAAATTCCTCGGAAAACCATAGGCATACCGTTAGGGTGGGCCCAAAGGGCTATTATTGCCACGTGATCTTGTATTTTAATAATTAATTTTTCCACGTTTCTGAACCAATGCCAATGAGAAGTATGCAAGTTCTTATTATGAAAATGCTGAAAAAAGGATGGCATACCTTTCGCGCATGTCCAAATACTGTTTAAATTGAATGTTATTTAATCATTTAAACGAGTTATTCGATGTAAAGTGTACTTGGACATGCGCGAAAGGTATGCCATCCTTTTTTCAGCATTTTCATAGTAAGAACTTGCATACTTCTCATTGGCAGCCTGTTCAGAAACGTGGAAAAATTAATTATTAAAATACAAGATCACGTGGCAATAATAGCCCTTTGGACCCACCCTAACGGTATGCCTATGGTTTTCCGAGGAATTTTCTATTTGAACTTCATTATAAAAAAACATGGCAGCCTGTATAAAATCATATCAAAACGTATATTTTTCGAATAATTGAAAACTCAGTTTTTTCACATGAAGAACCCAGGATGATTCTCTGATTCATACCTTATTATTGTGAGAATATGTGCCACATACTTAATGCCCTTTGCAAGGCATACTGAGTAAAATCACGTCCAAAAATCTTCACTATCTCCCGGTCCATTACCCCAGCCAAAGAGTAAGAGGAAGCTCTGTGAAAACTTAGGACGGGGCAAGGTTAGTTTATACGCGACTGAATTTAAGATGCCCACGCCCCGACGGGACTATGCGAACTAATATATGGGCCATCGTCACCATGTGAACGGTGCTAGCCACCAGGTATACACTGGGTTGTTCTTTGTTGTTATGTTCATTGTTGGCATGACCCATAGACTAGTTTAGCATTGAGCCCATAGGGGGCGTATTTCTTATATTCAATCGCGTATAGGAAGGTTAGGACATTCCCCTACTCTTAAACAAAACCAAAGGTAGCCCCTTAAAACCGGCAACATCGCGCGACGGTGGCGCCTCCACCAACTGCTCTTCTTTTTCTCAGATCATTGAATAAGGAAACCTTAATCAATGCTCAGATCTTGATGCAAGTGGCGTATCAGAAAGGGTAGGGCAGTTACCGAAAGTCGAAAACAAAAAAATACCTAGCCATTTCAAGAGGGAAAGTGGCCAAAGCAAAATAAGAAATTTATGTGTAAACTAAACACGCCTTTGACAGCAGGCGTCAAGTTAATGTGCCAAAAACGTCTGTTTGCACCTATGGCTGGAAGCGTTAAATGGTTATAGGGAGTTACTAAATCGCCAGTTCACGTGAAAATGATATCAACTTAAATTCACCCTTTTTATTTGTTTATGGACAAAAAAACAGTGTATTACCACAGAAAACCTATAGTCAGGGCCGCGCCGATGCATAGTGGCGCCTGTGTGAAATTTTTTTTATGGCGCCCATGAAATGCACACAAATAACCTAGAAATTTTGCGCCTACTCGAAAAGCATCTAAACGTATCGAAAAACGCCTAGGCGCCTCGAACAACATCTAAGGATCTAAGTGACTCGAAAAGCGTCTAATCGACTCGAAAAACGTCTAATCTACTCGAAAAGCGTCTCGAAGCGTCTCGAGACATTTCCTACGAGAGTTCTGAAACGGAAGTGAATTCATAAAGATCGCCAGTAATCACCGGCCATATTGATGAATTCACGTCTGCTCCAGAACGCTCGTAGGAAACGTCTCGCGTCTCGAGACTCTTCGAAACGCTTCTCGAGTGACTTAGATGTTTTTCGAGTCGCTTAGACTTTTTCGAGCCCTTTTCGAGTAGTATAGACGCTTTTCGAGCAGTAATTTGCCAATACAATGAGAATTTTCCAAGTTTTCTAGTTCCGTTTCACAAGACAGCTGCCATACTTGGGGGTGACTGTGTTAGAAAACAATTTTCTTTGTCTGCCCGTGTTAAGGGTTGAAAAAATTTGCAAACCAACCGGTAATTTGCCAATACAATAACAATTTTCCAAGTTACAAAATTTTAATTTTTTTTCAACCCTTGAAACGGGCAGGATTGTTTCTATAGAATTTTTCCTGTTTAAATGCAGATTATAATAAGGCCGACCGCATTCACTCTATAGGATCTCTATAATTCATTTCATATTTCTTAACATGCTTTAAATAAGTTTGCAATTTATTAAATAGAGATTACTAAATTTGTAAACTATTATATAGGAGATCTTGAAAATTATGGTTTTTAAGGGGATTCTTGTTTTCAACGTTTGAGGTCAAAAGCCTAGGTTATGTCCAATTACTTTGGGTCGCCATTCGGCTTTGACGCCTTTTGGCGCCCGTCGTAGGCACACATTGCACACGTGAACGGCGCGGCCCTGCCTATAGTATCTATAGCTATATGGGTTATTTTCTCTGTGCAAATAGAAACATAATATTACCAAAGTCTAGAGAAATACTAGTTCTCTAGACTTTGATAATTACATCTACAGCAAACTGTGGGGAAGTATTGTTTTGGTAATTTGGTTGAAAATGTTCTAAAAAAACGTTGAATGTGTGTCATTTTTGAAGAATTGAGATATACAGTATGTCTTTTACGTTGAGTCGAGATAATTCCGTATTAGCAGTGACTATATAGTCACTGGTATTAGGTACTTAGTTAAACATTATGGATCAAAAACTCTTTTTCAGCCTATAGTACCCGGAGAGCTCTACATTTTGGATAATAACTTTTTGAAATAGTCCTATTCCATGGCCTACTGTATCACAAAACCATATTAGGCATTTTTTAAAGAATAAAATGAATAGTGCCATCGAATATAGCCATCATAGTTCAAAATCCTTAGAACAAAATTTCAATTCTCTAAGTTAAACAAGGATAACCAAATGGGGCCAAAGTTCGAAGAAATCAAAATTTTACCAAAAAAATAATGTGTTTAAAAAATATATTTAAAGAAAAAATCGGGGATTTACATTAAGCGTTGGGCTCCTAGGTAACTATCGAATATGTAGACGATAACTTTTTTGTTTTCATGACATTCATGCGGCACGCCTGATTTGATTGATATTATGTTTCAAATTGTTGAATAATAAAGCAGAATTAATTAAGGATGGAAATTTTTATTTAAATATAGATATTTGAGTGAATTGGGGTACTTTGAAAATAGCTAGAGATATATTGTTTTCTGGGTCAAGGAATTCAATTTTAGTATTATTTTGAAGAAAAGAGCAATTGAGAAGGATTTCGAAAGGAGGAAAGTCCAAAATTTGTCTAAATGGCGATTGCCACAGTGTATAGCAACATTTCTGAAAATCCCCCTTTGAGGTTGAAGATAATTAAAAGTAAAATTATTGTGATAATAATTGTGGTTAATAATAATTCCAGGGAATAAATATCGAATCATAGCTATTTACACTATTTAAAATATTCTAATGTTTTTTTATTTTCTGCTTTGTAATCTTCTGATAAATTTATTCCCAGTTTGAATATATTAAGGTAATGCTACAAAGTAGACTCGTAGCCTGTTCAATTTATTATCAGCAGGTCTGTAGACTTATAGAGAAACTCTCCATTATTTCAATTCAAGTTCATCGCGTTCAAAATATCATTTTATAATTATTGTTTATTGCAACAAAATAGTTGAAAAGTTAAATGTTCGATGAGTTCCAAACCAAATGATTTATAAATGTCATCGAACTAGCCAAACAATAGACTAAACTTTTTCGCTGCCATAACTAAATATTCTGAAACAGATCAATACCATTCTTCACAAAAACAAAAGAAGGGAAAATAAGACTGATATTACTTGCCTCAAGTTTCAGTTTGATGTTACTTTCTGATCTGTTCTCGGTTTTCCCCCATCCAGCTACTATTAGGTTTTTCCCAGTGTACGCTTTCCGCAATAATTCTGAAGACTTTGGCAAACACACGGGTTTCACATAATCTACAAAACCAATCAACCACCGAATGAAAAATATAAGAAAGAAAATAGAAAAATACCTGTATATTTGACATTCCTTATCAAACGAAGCAAAGCTATGTCGTTATACTGATTAATGTCGTATGGATTGTAGTTCTCATGAGCAATAGCCTCTTCCACGGCGACGTCTACTGCGGGTGGAGCACATACGGTATTTTTACCCATCTTCACACAATCTGGATCGGTATCTGTGTTGTATTCCCCAACGCGGACACTCACTCTAAAAGTTTTAAAGATTTTAAACTAATGCGCAGACTAAAACAAATATGGTGCGACTCTACAAGATGAATTAGGTATTGAAATTTTCAACAGTGAACTTGAGTATGCAGCAGGTAATATGGTGTTATAGTTCCATTGAAAGATCCTCACATTTTCCAAGACGGTGGTAAATCCTTTCCTTTCAGACAGTGAGCTGCCGTCAATATATATCTGCTGTTAATCAGGACACCCCCACAGTAAAATCCTCGTCGACCATTTGCTAAAATGGAAAATAATCAATATGAATAAGCCTAAAATAGTATATAATTGCAGAAGTTTCTTGAGTCAAGACCTGACCTTTTAACAAAACTTTATGAAGTTTACGATATGGATGAAAACTTTCTAATTATTTTATTCGTTGATAGCCACGGTCATGGCGACAAAGTCAAATACAATCATAAAGTTTGTGTTTTAAGAAGAGTGTAGACCTTACGCTTTTCGTATTCCACCAGGGCCATCCAGGGAAATTCATCCAGGCTGGCTTTTTCTCCTCCATATATTCTATCTTCTGTTGAGGAGCCACAAACGTCGGTCCCAGGTAGCAAATTTGATGTTATAGGAGCCACAGCTGAAACAAGGTTCATGCGTGCTTATAGATTTGATGCTTTTGAGCGATTTTTTATTTACAAATCTAAACTGAAATAAAAAAAGGCCGAAAAAAAAACGAAATAAGACCACCGTCATTTATGCCTGTTAAAAATAATGATTATGGGACATGCTTTCTGTGCTCTGTTTCAGTTGGTCGCTTCGTGCTTACAAAGTCTGGTATTATTGTATTTTTTAGAACAGCTTTTAGGGCCGCTGATATCTAATTCCTAATTATATTCTAACACTAGACAAACATTAACCAATGCTTTCATCCAACTTCAGAGCAATGCTTGAATATCAGGAAACCTTTCTGAGCTTGACTGGTATGTGGACTCGAAGGCGCCCAACGTTAGCTTACAGGATCAGACAAAGTGTCAGCTTCATTCTAACTATGACCATTTTTGCCATTATGACAACCGATCTTTTTCACACAAACTACGACTTGGCAAGAATATCAGAATGTATGTTTCTGTACACATCGGTGTGCTCACATATAATAAAACGATACACTTTTGAAAGGAACGGAATATACTGTCTCGAGTTGCTACTTAAACTGGATGATGAGGTATTAGGAAAATATCAAAAAAATGTTGAAACGCATGTAGCCAGATCTGTTACATCTACTAAATGGTTGGTTAAATATTACGCCTTGATTTGTGTCGGTTGTACGTTGGCACGCGCATTTTATCCAGGTAAATTTTTTAATCGTTGATGTCAAATACATAGCAATACAACCTTTGCAGTTTTGGAGGAAAAGCCTTTGCCAGTGCCATTCCCATATGGAAATGAAGGTACTACAAAATATATACTTTCCATGCTTGAAATGGTTAGTTTGTGTACGGCAGCATGGAACAACATGGCTTTAGACTTAACAGTGGTAGGGTTTCTACAAATAGCTTCAGCACATTTGGATATATTATTTGATAAACTTTCGAAAGCTCACCTCTATGTGAATTATGAGATTGAGACTTCATATGGAGAAGAAAATTTAATAAAATATTTCAAAATGTGTGCAGTTACTCATGTGGAGATAATTAAGTAAATTTGAAATCCAAGATTAATAAAAGAAGCATAAAGTTTATAATTGCAGATTCGTACAAACAGTAGAACAAGTTTTCACTGTAGGAATTATAGCGCAACTAGGGGGTAGCGTTTTAGTTATCTGCAATGCTGGTTTCCACATGTCATTGGTTAATTTGGTGCCTTTTTTATTAGGTAACAAAATAATTATTATTTAACTCCTAGATACCTTGGTCATCAGTACAATTTATTTCTGCAGCTGCGTATTTTGTAGCCATGCTTATGCAATTATCGATGTACTGTTGGTTTGGAAATCAGATAAAAGAAAAGGTAGAAAAATATTTCATTGCAAAATGAGCTAATTTTATGCTTTTCATTATTACCTACAGGGACAACAGTTGGTGGATGCCTGCTACTTATCCAAGTGGCACGAGTTTTCTCCAAAAGTAAGACGTATGATTTTATTAATTATGGAACGTTCAAAGTATCCACTTTTAGTAAGAGCCTACAAGTTTGGAGGCTTGTCATTGGAGATACTTTCTGCAGTGAGTATAAGAATGAAAAAGAAAAATGTACTCTAATGTTTCATTAATAGCAGAAATATACTGTTATTGCAAATAAGATCAGGATCCATTTGCGTGTTGGGCCCAATCTTCACATTTAACTTGTATAGAACTTTCTATATTCTATTGTGAATTGCTTCTGGTACAGGATGGCCCATCCAAGCAGAAAAAGTGTGTTACGTGGAGACCGGCTGACATAAAATCATCATTCAAAAAACGAATTTGCAGAATAAATTAATGGAATATGAGGACGCACTAGGATTTTGTATACGGGGGTGGATAACAAAGTCATACTCAATTTTTTTTGCCAAGTAATAAATTACAACTTATACACGATATATAAATTGACCTATTTGTCTCCAACCGTTTCCGAAACATTTATCAAAAACATTTATCAAAACATGGTCCCTTGCGTGCAGTATCTAATCATTGGGTTCTCCAGTCAACGATCTGATGTTCGATTTGGATCGAACATCAAATACATTTCAATGTTTGTTTGGCTTACTTGGGTAAACCAAATTTATGACAAATCTAGTTGGTAAACCGTGTAAAATTTAATTAGAAATTCATCAATCAATAACTTCGTATTGGCGTGAACCCTAAAGGCGAGCAAATAATCTGTCAAAGCAGAAATAACTTATATGAAATTACAGGAATAATTCCTTTACTCAATGATGGAATAACTTTCCTAGGTACATTATATCATAGGTATGTATTGGTAACGCTAACGCAACGCTCCCAGAAGAAACCTGGCCTTTAAAATGGTTCGACCGTAATCAACTTAACTATGCTTATAGAGTGCAAACTACAAAAATATAGTTAAAGAATATCTTCAAGAAAATTTGTAAAATCGAAATAAAAATCACAAATTAACTTCAGGCCAAAATAAGTTGCAGAGGTTTTCTAGTAGCTATTTCCTTATTTTGGGAAAAAATCCCAATTCTGTGTTGCGGGATCACGTATCGAGTGGATAGTACTGCGTTGCTGTTCCTATAAACATGACCTCAAAAATGCCTGCTAAGAGGGCAATGGCCCCCTGAATGTTATATCATTTTCCAAATTTCAGAATTTTACCTTTAATGTACTCGTTCTGGAAATATTTGGAAAAAACCGCGTTTGCCAAAGTGACCATTTTGGGGGGTTATAGCCCCCTCATATGGGGTACTATTGAGGCCATGTTGATAGGAACTTTTTCATTTTTTGGTTAATTTCGTACCGATTGGTATGACAAACGTGAATCTACAAAGTGTATATTATATCCGTCGGCAAGCTAGGAAAATTAGGATTGATCATCCAGGTAAGTTGATTAATAAGTTAATTTTAATGCTTTGCAAAAAAGATTTATCCGAGTACATCCTCGAATTCCCTTTAATTTTAAGTGCAAATTCATTTTTTGAATGACGACCTTATGTTAATTTTCTGCTTGGCTGGGCCATCCTGTACAAACTCTACATAATCGGAACTTTTTCTTACAGGTCATGGGTACCTCTTACAAATATTTTGCAGTTATGCAGAGACTGTACGAATCTGATTAAAAAATTTACTTGTCTAAACTATATAGGTACATATATAGGGTAATTGATTCGTTGAGAATGGGTAATCCCAAAACCATTGAAGCCAATATGAATATGGCTTATACAAACGTTTAAGAGATATTATTAATAATAGTTCTTTTTTTTTTTAATTGAATTACGGCTATATCTACCACAATACTGAACTGAAATTTGGCACTGCTATGTTTTTTGGGATAGAGAATCACCCCTTGAACTGTTTTTGGGTTGTGCTTTAGGCGTTACCTACTTTTTTGTGGTTATCCACTTTTATGGTCATGCTGGGTTATAATGTTAGTGCATTTTTTCATTCTGCAGCAAAAGCACATCTACTCTTGTTTCATAACGATAAAATCAACTGTTTGCCTTGAAATCGGCAAAATGTGCCCCAAAACATCTGTTAAGTGAGAAATTCGAAAAATAAATTAAAGCCTTCCAATTTCAAATGTCTCAGATTAATTATTGTGCCATTTAAAGTGAGAAAAAATCCAATGAACAATAACAATATAGGTACTAAAAATTGTTCACTTTCAAATCAAAATGGAACGGAGTGACTTCGACAAAATTTGGACACTCTATTTCAAGAAAATCAACGGTGTTTTGCCACATTTTTGAATGTAAATTTAATCTTTGAAATTTTGAAAGAAGTAAGTATGCGTTAATTTTATTTTTCGAATTTTAGAGTTAAGGTCCGTTTTAGGACACATTTTGTCGAATTCATTGCAAAGAGTTGACTTTACCGTTATATAAAATAAGAGTACCCTTTTGTTGAAGAATAAAAAGCTGCACTAAAATTATTATAACTAAAAGCTAAAAGATAACTTCAAAAAAGTACAAAGTAAAAACATGATCCAAAAACAGCCCAAGGGGCGATACGTACTTAGAATTTAACACCTTCAGCTGGTTCTCCACCACAAATTTCGCCAAATTTCAATTCAGCACCTTGATTATTTTAGCAGATATAGCCATTATTCAATATAAAAAAATGGAACTTCGAGATTCTGTATCTCTTAAATAAACAACATTAGGTATTTGTATAAGGCATATTGAACCCAATCACCATATTTTGATCTCCCCTATCTCCGGTTTCAAGATTTTCCATTCTCAATGAATCACCCTGTATAATCAAAACAGGTACATTTAAAAAATTTTATATGTGTAGGTAGGCACCTATTTATATTTACTAACTAGTATAATAAGTGTCTAAATCCCTAAATATAAAGAATATATGATACCTATCTTTTCATTAAGGCGACACACAGTTTTTATTAGGCAAATAAGTTGCAATATTTAAATAGTATTCCGCCACGTTGTGGAACAATGAGAGTACTCTGTCCGATGTGCCCTGTTGAACTCAGTTTAAATATGTCAGAACTTGATATATTTGGCAGTAGCGTGCTGTGGGTAAAAGGGCGGGGGGAGGAGCGAGCTATTTTAAGGGCGCCAAAAAAAGTCGTACAATTTTTTTGTTTTAACAAGGTAAACAAAATATATAATATTTTATGAGTTAGGTAAAGCTATAAACAAAAAAATAACACTGCCTACTTAATTAAAATAATAATTTTGTTTTTTTTACAGATTTAGGTTTGTTTGTTTCTGATTCAATACTAAGTATTGATAAGTTATTTGTCCTTTCCTGAGTCATTGAACATCTTTGGAAATTAAAATTTTGTTTAACCTGCTAAACGACTTTTCTGCTCCACGGCAGTTGCAAAGTATGGTGGAAAATATTTTTAACAAAACAGTGAGAGCAGGAGAGCTAACGGTGAGTGATAGCCCCGGATCTAGGGGGGGGGGGCAAACCGGGGCGCCTGCCCCGGGCGGCAGTTTCAGGGGGCGCCAAAATCATAATAGGTATAATATGTTTGAAAATTTAAAACTAATTATTTAAAAAATACATTTTTAAAGAATTTGGTAAAATTAATTATTCATAAAATAAATTATTTAAATTCAAATTCCGGCGGGGGATTCCCAGAGTCTCTTTTATGAATAGATTATTACTAATTTGTATTGGTATTTATTTAAACCTGTTTCAGTTTTTTAAATTTTTATTAAAAATCATTTAAAAATAGTAGGTTTTTTTAAACCTTAAAAAGCAATTTCAACTTCAACAGCCTCTCGTCTAACCCCTCCAGGGCCGGCTCTAGGTGGGTGGGAACGGCGTACGCGGCCTGCGTTTTGACGGGCCCCGCGCCTCTGAGTTCCGGGTACAGGGTTATCCAGTCATAGTATCGTATTTAAAAGGGCGGGGCCGAAACCATTTCAGAATTTGAAAATATTCACTGCAGCTTGAAAATCGGAAGATATTGGGATTTCCTAAGACTAATTTTAAGTAATTTTCCTTAACATTTCTAAAAAATTTCGCCTGCGGCGCATTAAAATTATTTTAAATACAATTTCTATATACGTCACTGAAGTGGTATAAACTGATCGCCCCGGCATACTTTTTTAAAAAGTGACATGCAAAAAATATACCATTCTAGTGGCGTATCATTTTTCAGAAATTTGTTGTTAATGGATTTAATAATTCCTTGCCGGGGCCCCGCACTTTCATCCGGCACCCAGCCCCAAAAAAGCTTGAAGAAAGAATACATATAATCATTGAGTAAACCCCTATTATTCCTTTACTCAATGATATAATATTATCTTATCGGTGCTATATCGAACTTCCTAAATGTATTATATCGTCGATGAAGTAACTCCTAACTTAACTAACAAATGGCCAAAATGGAACTAGAAATTTTTTTGTTGATTTTTGCCAGGAACTTGCGTATTCAAAGAGCTAGTAACTGAAATTAATGAAAAATCAAATGCATATCCTAAAGTTGGTATAGCTTTAACCTATGACATCTGCAAGCTGTGAGCGAAGCTTCAGCAAACTTGTCACACAAATGAAAAAGTTATTAGCTAGGTAATAGGTAATAAAGAGTACACATTTATTAATGGTTCTTATCCTCCCCTTCCGGTCACAAAACATGCCGCCTATTTGTGTTTTTTTTTTAACAATTTCTCTCAAACGCTGGAGAGAGGGGGCGCCACTATCAAGTTTCTACCCCGGTTCGAAAAAAATCGTAGATCCGGGGCTGGTGAGTGATGAAATTGCGAGGTGGAGGTAACGACGACTCGAAGAGCGAGGAAAGACTGAAAGAGGAAAGTCAAGAGCGGCGGCGTAGCAAAGTAGTGAACAAAGCAGCGTTGCCAACCGCTCTTTTAAATGAAATGTTGGCCAAGGAAAACGCAAAAATAATACAATTATAATAGACCATAATATTGTCGTGATTGTACGTTCAATTTTGCAATTACACTAGAGCACAAAGGGCGGGTTAGAGCTGAGGGCGGGGAGGGGGGGGGGGCACAGCTGCCCCTCCTACGGCACGCTACTGATATTTGGCAACACGGTATATTCTATTCTAGCGCCTTAGGGGCCCCTAAAATTAATATTCAATTGTAGGCTCTTTCTCCATCTCAAAGAAAACCGGAAAAAATATTTAGCTTTATTTTCAGCATACTTCATATGAAAAATATAGCTGCTTTGTTGCAAAAATTTATCATACCGGTATTGTTTTAGTTCTTTAATGATTATTTTTGTGTCCAGTCCGTTCATCACCAAATAATAATTATTATTGGTCAATTGTTTATCTATTAATATCAGTTCCGCTGGGTACCAATAGAATAATAATAATATTAATATGTAGCTTACTTCTATGAAAACTTGTTGAATATACCTTACCTCGTATTTTGATATTATTAGGTAGGTATGCATGTTTGAAAAGTTGCACATATTGTGAAATTGTGGGCACTTTAAATATTAATACAAGAATAAGCAATTTTTGTAGTACCTATATTATTTAAATATAATGCTTATGGTGATGAAATTCCTAATAAGACTCGTGTTAAGGTAAAATTAGCCGTGAAATTTTCACGGCGGGTCTCCGGTTTTTGTTATCATAATATAGTAGATACATATACTTTCAAATTATAGGAATCACGGTTAGATATTACAACTACAACAGTGTCTCGCTAATTTGTTAAACAGCACACAAGTCCACGCATTTATTAAAAAGTAACGGGTTACGGTCAAAACTGATCACATGTTCGGTTATTGTTGGTATACTACAGAAGAACGTAGCTGGATTTTAATCCATTTTCGCTAAAGAGTCAGTTCAGTAGAACTGGGTTCCTATTGGTCAGGCGGTCATAAAATCGGTAGGCGCTACGTGCTGAACACAGGGACATTATAGTTAAATTGTTCGCAACATTGTGGAAACATTAATATAATTCTATTCATATTTAAATAATTTTGTAGACTTGTCTTAATTACCTATAAAAGTGCAACCCCTGCAATTCTGCCGTTCTCGTGATTTTGTTTATATTACTTAGGCACCTACTGAAAACAATGGGCATGTAAAAATTTATACTCACATCCCGTAGAGATCCCAGATGAAGTCGTGGCCTCTATGGTGGGCTTTGGTTGATCTGTTTCCAGCGGACAGCACACTTTGGGCAATGTTCCGTCGAAGCCGCACTGGGACCTTCTCAAGTAGTCGACGTCTGCTGGTTTGATCGGTCTGTTTTGAAGAATAGCGTAGAGCGGCTGACACTGGTTGATAACCGTACACCGGCCATTCGCTTGGCGAGGTGTGTAGCACAGATCGTCCTCTGGAAGGGACACAGCAAACGCGGTTTATAGTTTGTAAGCAATAGGATGAGTCCAAAACAGTTTTAGTTACACTAATCAGGTAACTCTTGAAACAAAAAAGTTACTATAGGTCGAATAAGTTTCGGCCGTTTTCGGGTTTTTCAAAAATATTTCGGAAGGTAGGCAGTGGATCTCAAATATGCTTTTACACAAAGCTAGCCTATGCCTATCACAAAGGTAACTTTTTCTTTCAAACAAACTTTTCTGAAAAATCCATGGTATTTAACCGGCAATAACGCGAAAAGAACCAAATTCAAGAAGTTTGGAATATGTGATGTGTGAGTGTGAGTGAGGTGAAAAGTGATAAAAGAAAAAGAGGACTGTCGGCAGTTGACCTGACTTTGAGCATTTGATGACAGTTGATCAAACAACGCGTAGCAACGGCGCGACACTAAGAAAAAATAGTAACTTTCGTATATAATAAGACACGGAAAGCGGGTTACAGTTGGACGAGTGAACGTCTACGAATCCGTAATAAGTAATAATGCTTTCGGGGTGTTTGACGTACAAATTTTGTATTTTTTTATAGAAAGGTACCCACCATATTGCCCGAAACTATAATTTATTATTAGAGGCAGAATTACGTACATGAGAGAAGGTTATTTGGGAACCATTTTATGAAGTTGTGTCCATCCAAATGACATGTACATACCAAGGGCGTAGATACGGGGGGGGGGTAGAGGGGGTAATTACCCCTCCCAAGAAAACCAAAACCTTATCCAAATTTACCAAGGAAAGTAAGGATCTGATAGCTGCTAGTTTACTAAGCGAAATAGAACTTTGGAAAATTAAATTTAAAAATTTTAGCAAAGAAAGTCTGCCAAATTCGGATTTTGAAACATTACCTTTGTGATCCTAATTGTATATCCAAAAATATATGAACTTTTGAAAATTCTGTGTACACTGCCTGTAAGTGTAGCCTCGGCCGAAAGAAGTTTTTCATCTTTAAAAAGACTCAAATCTTGGTTGAGGTCCACTATGGGACAGGAGAGGCTTGTAGGGATGGCGCTTTTACATATTCACAGGGATATAAAACCTTGCCCTGAAGCGGTGCTAAACAGATTTGCCAATAATAGTAACGAAAGGATTTTAGATTTAGTTCTATAAAAACTCGTTTATGTGTGCATATATTTTTATTTTTTTATATTTTGACTGATTTTTTTTAATTTATAAATGTTTTTTTAAGATTAGGGTTTTTAAAGACTGATTTATTTTTTTTCTTGTTATTTTTTTTGTTTTGTTCCTATTTTCATCAAAGAAAAAGTATATATATTTTTATATGAGATACTGTCCCTTAGTACTATCAATAAAAAATAGAGACCATTGGTTTTCCTTGCCCTTCATATATTTCTGAGGTGTCCAGTATCAAATTGGGACACATGTGCCCATGAATGAACGCATCAAGGGGACAAGAAATAAATCTTATCAGATAGTCAGGCAGCATTGAAAGCTCGAAAGTCATATATTTATGAGTCTAAAGTTACCTGGGAACGCAAAGCACATCACGGGCTACAGGCAACAGATTGAACCTTAATGCGAGCGTGCCTCAGCATATGAGGGTGTTCATGGCAATAGAATCGCTAATAGCGACCGATTTTTCACCTATTCACCTGGGAACGCCAAAAAGCTTCTCACTCTAAATAAGAATGAATTAAGACTAATCACAAGTCTCCTTACTGGACACTGTCCTTATAGTCCCATAACCCATAAGATATCATCTTTAAAAAAATGGGCGAAGCGGATAATGAACTATGTAGATTCTGCAACGAACGGGATGAGACTAGTGAGCAAGCACATACTGTGCGAGTGTCCCCTATCTTAATTTGGAGCAGATTGAAACACTTCGAAAAGTGAAGCCTATTCTTTCCTCATTCTAATAGTCTCAGTGATGCCAAGTATGCCATTTTATTGGAGAATCTATGAATATAACAGGTACTTTGATTGTCAGTAAAAATTAATAATCGTTTCCATGATTTCTAAAAATCAGACTTGACAATTGTGTACTTGTGTATACAAGTGCAGAATGTGGCAACTGTCAAATGACAGAAATTTATTTTATAGTTGAAATGGGTTTCCAGCAATTATTTTCATGAATTTAAGTAATAAGTATGTGTAGTGCCGATATTGCTTAATTAAGATTTTTTCGCTATTGCACCTTGTTACCAGGTTCCTCAATCCATTTGTAATATGTGTACTTGAACTTTCTTCCCTTGTTGAATGTATATACCAAAAGAACTTTCACAGATTTGGGGATGGACTAATAAGATTAGGTCTAGTAGTTCTAATGATGTATGTTTTCTCGGTGTTCATTATACAATTTTTGTAATTTTATTTCTCTCCCAAGATACCTACCTCACAAACTTAAAATAAACTTGTAGTCGTAGATAAAAACTCTTTAACAAAGACCTGACTGAAGCTACCTGCCTAATAATTTAAAATTTTCGAAATACGATTTGTTTTGAACTACCTAGGTACCTACTTATACGTAATGCCCACGTAATGGGAATTGTATAGGATTACTAAAAGTGATACAAGAAAAATCTGGTTGCAATTATTGGGACTACTACGGGCGGCCGCAATACCGTTAATTGACAGTGTCTGAGTATGTGGAAGTTAGAAAAGTTAAAAATTGTGAACTATGATGGGAAATATCTATGGCACTGGCATGTCACATAAATACCTGATGGCAGCTGGACACTTACATATAACAAAACCTTGTATCAGCCCCCTTCTGGTCTCCTTGGAGTCAACAGAAAACAAACTTCCCCTCAAGGCTTCACTTTTCCTATGTGACAGACTGTGACATGCTGGGTCCCTTTATTTTAAAGAGTCCCTGGTCCAAACGCAATTGGCAACACGGCCCCAAGGAAAAGGCTGAGCTTTGCTAAAAGCCTAAACGACCTTTTATTATTTTAGTATTTATTAGAGTAGGGTCATTCACAAAAAGATCTATCTAGGTCGCAGTGAGAACGAAACAACCCCATGAAAATCTACATTATCTACAATCCAGTACTCGGCTTAAAATTCATAATTGGAAAAAGTTACCCAGACAAAAAGTGCGGCATTCGCAGAACCCGGCGCGCGTGATGACACATGACATCGGTTATTCACACGCGATGCTATAATACGCAGATAAAGTACGATATAAAAAAAGACACAAACTTACGAGCAATGACACTACATAGCAGACACGCGAGCACCACCACCGATCTGAACCGCATCATGACGCCACACCACCGCCGCTGCAGTCCAGCGTCCGAAAACCGCGCGCACACCGCCCGGACTCGTTATCGCTAACAAGCGTATCTAACAGCCAACATTTACGCCGACTACCGATGACCTAGACGGACCTCTAGCAGCATATTGCCGCCTTCGTCGATGTAGCAGCGACCGAGGAAACAACAAGAATCCTGCCAGCCTTGGAAATCCCAGCGCCTAGCCGAGCGCGCGTATGTGATACCGAAGAATAGTGGTGTATAGAGTGGTCTCGAAAACTGCAGTCCGCGGTGCTGGGAGTAGAAACGAGGGGAGTCACTTCGAGATTATCTTATGGGTCGCTGAATCGATTGACTGTAACCGCAGTTTACTTTCTGTTCCTTCGAATCGAAGGATATTGATGTGACGTAGATGTTGAGTTCGGTGCCAAGTAGGTACCCAGAAGTGACGTGGAGGCTGGTTTAATTTTAGTATCATGAAATCTAAATTATACCCATTATAAAAATTTGTCTCTATTAATCATATATAATAATTAGGTACGTATTAACAGTCCTACAACAGTGGCCGAATTTCGGATACCACTTTAAATTTACTAAGTATTTATTATACAGAAGTGTTTTTTATTTATTTTTTCATATAAGCATATGCAACGTGTTATAATGAAACAAAATTTATTGTCAAAAGAATTTTACTACATTTGTTTTTTCCAAGAAAACGACGGTATATGAATTCGGTACTTTTTGGTGCGACTGAAAAAAGGTTCCTAATTTCGGACACTGTATCCGAAATTAAGGGACTACTTTCTACAAGTGTAAAAACTATATATTTAAACAAAATTCGCACACATACGTTTTTTCTAGTTTCTTTATTAGCTTGTTTGATGTAATTTCCAATGTTTCGGGACCGAAACAAAATTGGAGACATTAGGATAGGTAGGTATCCCATTTGTTTTCCTCTGACCTCATTATAATGGCCAGTTTCAATGGATCTGTCACTTTTTCTGAAAATAAACAATTTACTCGGAACCAGCATATTATATTAAGCCAGAATTTTGGGTTTCTGGTATCCGAAATTAGGCACCTTTTCACTTTTTAGGTTAGAGTAATGCAGTACTGTTATTTTTGAAATCCGTTTAATTGTGACTAGAATACCGGCTTAATTAATATATTAACTTACCTAGGACGCAAACACAAAATTCTGGAACGATTATTTCAAAGATCGACACAGCTCAAACTGCGACTGAACAAAAAACTCCGCCATGCAATTTAGACGTTTGGAGCTGCCATCTAATGGAGAGAGATTGTACTACCACAATATTGCATAGTGGGCTTAATTTGACTTTTTGCATTGTATAGGGCGAGGTTTCAATTTAAAACAACAGATGGCTTCTTAGATAAACCACTATCCGAAATTAGGAAACCATCCGAAATTAGGCGACTTTCCGAAGAATAGTGCTGTATAGAGTGGTCTCGAAAACTGCAGTCCGCGGTGCTGGGAGTAGAAACGAGGGGAGTCACTTCGAGATTATCTTATGGGTCGCTGAATCGGTTTGTTTGGGTTCTCCGGTTGGTTCGTCACGCCGGTTTTGAATGTCACGGCCAGATTTACCGTAACCGCAGTTTACTTTCTGTTCCTTCGAATCGAAGGATATTGATGTGACGTAGATGTTGAGTTCGGTGCCAAGTAGGTACCCAGAAGTGACGTGGAGGCTGGTTTAATTTTTACCCATTAAAAAATTTTTATCTATTAATCATATATATAAATAGGTATGTATTAGCAGTCCTACAACAGTGCATTGTATATACTACATACTCAGACAAAAATAAATATGCCTCCTCCTTGTTATAGTAAAGCATCTGATTTCTCACTCAGCAGTGGATAAAAGTTAATCACCTTAAAGCCATTCTGAAAATTAAAGGTAGAAGTAATTTGGGAAAACCTTGAAGAACAAAACTGCTGATGTGATATTTTAGTAGGGATTTCCTATCATTTGTGTATATACATTGCACAAACTACAGAGTGTCCCACTCTAGCGTAAACCACCCATCTCAAAGTTTAATTTGTGCACCGGAATTGAAAACCTTTTTTGCTAGATAGCTCTATAAAAATGGCACAATTGCACTATGCACAATTTAGTCTTTTTAAAAACCAAATACAACTGGGCGAATTCGGCCACTTTTTTTTAATAATAATAATGTTTATCTGAAATGGAATTAAATCAAATTATTACAATTTTTTACAGGGTAAATGACAACAAATAAACAATTACCACAGAGGTTTAACACCAATACGTAGACTAACCTAACATCTAACAGAAGTATACAGTATATACAAGAGTACACGATACAATAAGTAATAATATACATGTCTATAATTGACGTATTCAGGAATTAAGTAATATAATATTCGGGACTTTGAGTCATAAATTAGCAAGTTGACATAATTGGGATTTAGGACTTTAGGAGTCAAATTCGGAGTCGTATTCGGGACTTTGAGTCATAATTTGGTAAGTGGACAAAATTGGGATTTAGGAGACAAATAAGCAAGTTTACAAAGTAATCAAGTATTAAAAGGTAAGTAGGTATTACGAATTAATCCAGATCATTATTTTTTAGTTTACAAGTCTATGAAAAAATTCACGAGGCGTGCCCAATATCCATATGCTTTAACCCTCACCTTGTATAGTTTTAAAGAAATTATATATTTCCAAAGCACAATAAACCGCCTTTCCAAAGCACAATAAACAGCCTTTAATTGATCAACACTGCAGAATTGTTTTAACAGTTTAAATTTTGGGAGTAAACCTTTCAGTTTTTTTACTAGGTATTCAATATACACGTTCCACCTCAGGTCATTGTCCACCTTTTACACCAAGATATTTAAGTTGTGAAGTTGAACTTATTTCTACAATTTTAGGGATACATATTTCAAGAAATGCTAATAACAATTTGTTTAGAACAAAGCTAATGACGGATCCTTATTTGGGACCGCTAAAAGCTTATCTTTGTTTGTATACAAGATGTCCAAGGAAATAACTTTTTAATTTTTAAAATTTGAAATATATTTTTTAACAGACAAAGTTATTTTGAGGTTCCTTAACAAAATAGCATTTTTAGTTAGAAGACAAAATGTTTTAAAGAAATTCATGCGTTAGGTATTTATTTACCAAATCGGGAAAAATATCTAACTCCGTCTCCAACCAATAGCACAATAAAATTTATTTATTGTTTATTTTAGTACTTGTAATATCTACTCAACTCATTATCATACGTTTTTGCTCGGTTTTTTGCTAAACAATAAACACCATAGTCACCAAACCAAGCCAAACAACAAACACGGAGACTTAACAACTATTTTTTAAAGTTTCCATAGCCTCCTTAACAGAATACAGCATACAGCCCAATAGAAAGACTAGAATGTTGTTTTTTCCCGATTGTCCTAACTAAAAATGCTATTTTGTATAGTTATGCTTTAAATGGCGCTAAATAAGAACCTGTCCAGTGTCCACACTTTTGTTAAAAAAATTGCTAAGAGCAATAGCACTTCTTGAAATTTGGACGCCCTAAAATGTTTTCGCAGTTGGCCGTGTAGGTATTGGGTTTTCAAAATAATTTAAAGGCGCATTGAATGCCATTAACTACTATTAGGGAGCTATCTAACAAAAAAACTGAGAAAATATTTAGGTAACACGTATTTTTCTTTCCTCGGAAAGACGTCAGTTTAAGCCTTTTTAATTAACTAATTTTATCAGAAATTTAAAATACAGCTTACAGCATTCAGTCTGCATATAAATACAGGGCGTTTATTTTAATTTTTTAAAATTGGATTATGGCTATACATCTCCCAAATTAATTAAGCTGCTAAACTGAAATTTGGCACTGTCATGTTTTTTATAATGTAGAATAGGCTGAAAATGTCAATTTCTACGTATCCTACAGATGGCGCCACTTGCGCTGTTTTTGGATCGTGCTTTTAGGTACTCTAACTTCTTTGAGGATATATTTTTAGTCTTAAAGGTCGATCATTTTAGTGGATCTACAACAAAAGACTCATAACGTTAAAAACACCTGTTAACTCCAACATCCGAAATATAAAATTTTCACCTACCGCTTTTAAATGTTACAGATCAAAACCGTACATTCAAAATGGAAAAAACAAAAACAAATGGACATTGGTCAAAATACCATTCATTTTCTGGAAATAGGTGTCCAAATTTTGACAAGTTTCAATCCGTTCCCTTTTAAAAACGAAATATTTTTGTTACATTGTTTATAGGGATTTTTTTTAATGATACAGTTGATATGTAGCACTTGAAAGAGGCAGGTGAAAATTGCATATTTCCAATGTTGGAAGTTTTTTGGGGCACGTTTTGCAAATTTCAATGCAAACGGTTGATTATATATATCGTTATTAAACAAGAGTACCTTTTTATTGCAGATTGAACAGTTATGCACTCAAATGATAGACCTGCAAGAACAAAAAGATAACATCAAAACAGTTACGAGCAAAAGCACGATAAAAAACAGCGCAGGTGGCGCCCTCTGTGAGATACTTAGAAATTGACATCCGTTTATTCTCCATCCCCAAGAACAGTGCCAAATTTCAGTTTAGCAGCTTGCTTATTTTGGGAGATGAAACCAAAATTCAATTTTGAAAAAGGAACTTCAACGCCTCGTTTCACAGTAACCATTGAGATTTGACCTGTAATTGTGAAGCTCAGTCCTAATAATATTTTGGCACAAAATATATGAAGTTGCTCTACGTACCATTATTAACGAGTCCCTTCTTAAGTCAGTATTTTCCATCAACCATTTAATTTTGCCTAGTGATGTTAGCTAATAACAATAACAATTCTCAGTTCTTTGTAGGTTAGCAACTGTAGCGCCTGTAGCGAATTTTCATCCTTTTCTATTTTTTCTATAAAAGTATACCGGGTATCCTGATTAAAACCGAGAGTTCTAATTTTTAATCTGAAATTCTTGTTCACATATATTTCGATCATGTTCTACCCACCCACCAGCCTACTAATAAACAAAATAATAAATAAAAAAATCTTAATAAAACAAGCTATTACTTATTATAAAATAAGTTTAGGTTTTCAAAGTTTGTATTATCAAAAAGCTTGTCATGCGAATTGTAAAGAAAATACATACTTGATTATCAACCATAATTACTGTCCAATTAAATTAATTGGTAGGTACCCACTTTTATGAACATTTCGCGCGACAAGCTTTCTGAAAACAAATTTTGAAAACCTAAATTTATTTTATTCATTTCAGTAGGTACTTAAATAAAAGCTGGTTTTTAAAAAGATTCAATTTATTATTTTATATTATGGTTTTTAATTTGGGGCGCCAGACATTTTGGGCGTCCGCCATATTGAAATTAGAATGACGACGTCACGTGTTCTGCTTGATAAACCCTTTCATTTGATACTCATAACAAGGAGGTTGTGAAGAAATAGGTAATCCGCCATCTTGGAGCGACGGCCATTTTGACCAAATCACAATACTGAATACATTAAATTATAGTGTCACCAGCGCCAAAAGTTTGTGCAAAATTTCAACTCAATGGGTTAGGTGGAACTGGTTTAAAATCCAGTTCCAATATTTGAACCACAGTATAACAGAACGCGACAAGTTAAATAATAAAAGCGTCTAAAAATTATACTCATTACTCTTGATTTTATTTGCTCTTCACATACCTACCTACTTCTGAAGTCGTACCTATCTCTGAAGTGTCCACGATTGTATCGGGTCACCATGTAACATTGTTACATCGTTCTGGTTTTGTGGTAATAGTTAGTACACTTTGTATTTATAGACGCGTCATATAAAGCGTCATCCTCCATAGCTTGTATGGTTATGCTTCGCTGGCATTATCATTTACGGAACCGTAATGAACTTGCATTGTCTGCATGTAGTAGCAATGAACGTGGATCTGGACATGTCGATATGTTTTAAAAATGTACAAATAGAATCTGCCTAACATGTTACACATATATGCCACATTTTAGAACATTGCGTGTTCTCAAGACACGCAAAAGCAGTTTGCATTGAAATTACAAATCTATTTTTTTATATTCATGCATGTAACAATGAATAGGCCAATAAATGCCAACAAGTGAATGCGAATGTGACATTACTGGTTGTCTCAGAACTCAATAAAATATCATAGGTAGGTACCTAAAAGTAGTAAGTACCGCACTAACGATGAATAGAAGAATCTAAGCGCAATCTTTTGTTCCAACAAAAATCTAATTTATTTTTTCTTAGGAAGCTCAGATGGTTGGCAGCCAAAGATGACAGCTCTTGTGCCTCTATTCATTCACTCAACGCTACTTACTTACTACTATAAAAAATATATAAATTCCGTTTCCAAAATAATTGTCTCAGCATCACTGAGAAGTAGAAAAATAAGTTCATTGATCTAACTGAAATTTTCTAACAATTTGGGAAAAACTTACTCCTTCACTTCAACTAGGAAGAACTTTTGCCTTTACTAATTGCCTTATTTATGTACTTATAAACAAGTATTTTGAGATGTTTTGTATTTTCTCCTTATATTTGTAGAAAGTTTTACCAAAAAAAACTTCCTTGCTTTTACCAAAGTTTAGAGATTCTCTAGCCTTTGGTTTTACCAAGGTTTCTGGCTCTTTATTGGAATATATCGATACATTTTTGCCAAAACATCGTAAGTGGCAAATTTGGAGAAAATGGGTTTTTTGAACTATCGTAACTAAAAAACAGTCAGGCACCTTCCAGCAAATTATCGTAAGGTAGAATAGCATAGTCTTAGAGAAGAAACCGAATTAAGTGTAACGTAAGTCACATAAAAATATAAACAAATTTAATTTGTATATGCGAAAACATCGCATGGTCTCCAAAACATCGTAAGGTGCAAGTCACGTGGTACAAAAAGTGCTACTTACGATGCGGCGAAGTGTTTTACGACCTTTTAGTTCATTGTGTATCATTGCCGAGTTAGAACGTAAGTACCACAACATTATGTTTCCTTGAGTAATTTATTATAATTTTTAATTGTTATCGTTGAGATTTATAGGAAAACATTGGGTGAATGTAGTTCTAATTCAAAATTATCTTAATACAATGTAGTTTTCTATAAGTTATAAGGGTTTCTAAGTAGATAATTTTATTGGTGTGATATATAACGATTGCTAACTAATTGATTTCATCTGAAGTGAGTCGTATCTTTTTGTATTATTTCATGGTGAGTACCTAGGTACAGCAATTATACCTAACGTGGAACAGGCAGTTATTCATTTTCTTCTTTATTTATAAAAAATGCCTACCTAAACCCTCTACTTCTTTTTATACCTGTCTGTTTGGTGGTAAACTAGAATATTTGGGCACTGCTTTTGGTTTGAAAGAAATACGAAAAAATATATAATATAAAAGTTGTCCCGTTTTAGAAACTGTGCATTTTAAATCTTTTGGAATATATACGGGGTTGATGGTAGAATGATTTCCTGTATCATGTTCTGTACGTATATAGACCGGGAGATAGTGACAGATTTTTGGACGTGATTTTACCCAGTATGCCTTGCAAAGGGCATTATGTGGCACATATTCTCACAATAATAAGGTATGAATCAGAGAGTCATCCTGGGTTCTTCATGTGAAAAACTGAGTTTTCAATTATTCGAAAAATATGCGTTTTGATATGATTTTATACAGGCTGCCATGTTTTTTATAATGAAGTTCAAATAGAAAATTCCTAGTAAAACCATAGGCATAGCGTTAGGGTGGGTCCAAAGGGCTATTATTGCCACGTGATCTTGTATTTTAATAATTACTTTTTCCACGTTTCTGAACAGGCTGCCAATGATAAGTATGCAAGTTCTTATTATGAAAATGCTGAAAAAAAGATGGCATACCTTTCGCGCATGTCCAAGTACTGTTTAAATTGAATGTTATTTAATCATTTAAACGAGTTTTCTTCAGCAATCAAGAGTAGGTAACTCAGGCGCAACTAAATGCACTGTACAATAATTGGAAATTAGCAAAAGTTCATATACTTTGCACATTTATTAAAATCCTGACAGAGCGCTTTCGGTTAAACAACCATCTTCAGTGTCATTTTTGTCATATACTGAAGATGGTTGTTTAACCGAAAGCGCTCTGTCAGGATTTTAATAAATACATATCTGTACAAAGTATATGAACTTTTACTAATTTCTATTTGATATCTGCACATGCAGCTTTAATTTTAATCTACATAATTAGTACACAAAATAATAAAATTGATGTGAATGGCCTTAAGTATCGAGTAGGAGAAGAAAACCGTTCTGCAAATACGAAAACTTAAATCGGCAAAATTATTAATTAATTATTAATAGTAGCTTAGACAAGGGAAATAGTAGCTTAGACGAGGGAATTCATTGCATAGGTACATATTGTCAAGTATACAGAGCTATCGGGGAGTTCAGAAGCCTCCAGAAGATCATGGATGGTGAAGAACAAACACAGAACCAGCACCAGAGGTTTCACTTAAGAGCACCTCGTGCAGATGCCAGAAAGGTTGTGGATCTGCTTCTGGTTGCCGGAAGGCAGGATTAAAATGTTCGGTTCTGTGTTTACACTATACTGGGACGTCCTACGAAAACATTCCCGACCTGATTGCGTTATAGACGACGACAAAACAGAAGATGCCGAAAACGTTCCCGATCAGATACAAGACGATGAGGACCAAACAAACAACGCCGAGTTTGCTGATTCTGTCTCTGAACTGATGTCCGAGGATGATGACAATGAAGACGAGTCAGCTTTACAATGTCGCAAGAGACTCAAAGTGAAATAAACTCCGATATCGACCGTGGATTAGGCCTCTTGGAGATACCACATTAAAAAAAAAACGCACCGATCAACTCTACCTCAAGGGTGGTGTTGATAATGACATTTTCTTGTTTCATGTATGCACAAAATTAATAAATGTGGCGGCGTAGACATTAACAATTCGAAAATACCCATATCGGAGTATGAAGCGGCGCGCTTCAAAGAATCATATATTTTTTTATATACTACCAAATGTATCAAATTAGGCATCTGCAGACTCGGAAAACATTACTCTTTCAGAAAAAAAATTACAGAATTGTTTAATAGCGATATTCGTCTTAATCCGCCATGAAATTCTGATTTTGTTGAAAATTGCAAACCAACCCCCAACTTTGGCACTGCGTAGAGCGGAAACTATTGGTCCCAGACGAAAAATGTAGAGACAAAATTGTGTAAAATTTTGTTCTCTACATATTTCATGTTAAGTTTTTTCATGTCCGTTTTTTCGGATGGCTTATACAACAACAAAAATCACGAAAATCCAGGAAGATTTCACCTCAAATGTTTCGGACCGCAAATGTCACCCGATCGATTTTGTGTCACACGTTTGATAGCCATCTAAAGCCAGATTTACTCTCTCTCTTCCCTCATCTAAGAATGTAAAAGCCTGGTTCATGCAGCCTCTTTATCTTTTACTTTTACTTTATCTTTAAGAAATAACCAATGGCATTTGTCCCTTGATTTGAACTGACCAATGACATTTAATATTTCTTAAAGATAAAGTAAAATTAAAAGATAAAGAAGCTGCATGAACCAGGCTTAAGAAGAGTAGTAGAGAAAATATATTCAGGACAGGAAGTTTCTTAATGACAGGTATCACATGGGCTCCAATTTATATGGATTTGGAAGGATTTGCTTAAGTACGAATTCCTTATTCAATGACTATACCTAATAGTTACATATGGCTATTCTGTAATTTTTGCGTTAATAGGTACGGGAGGATCTGTTTTATTGGCCAGAAATAAAGGCCCTTCACTTTTGTAAGTATTTTTTTTATTGAGAAGAGTTTCTTCACCAAATTTTGTCGAATTAGGATCACTTTAAATACCGAACCAATCAATTTTGTTTAAATTAGGCAGTCCTCTATAATAATTAATAGATACGCAAATAAAGAATACAGTACTTCATAGTTTACATCAAAACAATATTAGGTAGGTAGTGTGAAAAATTAATCAAAATCGGGCTCCATTATTGACAAAACGAGCTCAATGTAGATAATATGCTTCATTCTCAAATATAGGAGAATTTAACAGTTTTGTTGTTTTATTTTTTTAAATAAAACTAAAAAAAAGAGTTTGTTAGGAACGGTGAAGCGGCCGAGATTAAATGTGAAAAGTTCCTATTTACCTTTTAAAAACACGCGGTGTCAATCAATGTATGCCTACATTTATTTAATAGAGAAAGTGATTCCGATTTGACAAACAAAGTAATTTTTACATAAGCTGAATTGAATAGCAAAAATTGACAATTTAAGCCTGTATATTGAAATAAACTAATCGGCAGCTTTGGGGAGATCTCAACCATAACCTAACTAAAATACTTACGGGAAGAAACATTTTCAAAGTACCCAAGAGAACAAACCAAAATTATGAAAAAGCGAGTACTCATGACCCGCGGAAGATCTTATCACACACACTGACCCCCGGTCAGACAATTTTACTTGCGCCAACCGACAAAACGCATAACTTAGTGTTTATTTTGCAGAAAGTTGAGTCTAACTAAACTAACGTTAATTTATTACGACCGAATTGCAAATAGATTTATAAAAACAATCGTCGGAAATCCCATCCCATTGCGGATCAACGCTATGGAGAAATAATTACACCTAATCAAAGCGTATTTACAGAGAATGCATGAAAATATCGTTGTTACGTTATATTAAAAATACAAGTAACAAACAAATTATTGTTTTGTATTAAACGCAATGTCAAATAAATAAAGGTAGACCGATTAGGCTGAAAATTAAGATTAATTTCATCGTAAAAATATGACTCTAATCCTTAAAATAACTTTATATAAATATCTAATTAATAGGTAATATGAAAGATACTGGCAGTGACTATAGAATCTACAGTGTGTCCCACTTAAGGACTGACCACCCCTGTAAAATTTTTATTTATGGCTCGATTTCCATAAACTTTTTTTTGTTGGATAGAGCTTCAAAAATGGCATTAAATGTATAACTCAGGTACCTCGTGCCTTAAATTCATGGCCCACTGAGACGGTGTTTTAGTGCTGAAATTTCGAAAAGTACTATTAGGGATTTTTTTAGAGGAAAATCAATGCCGGATTCTTATTCAGCGTTGTTCGAAACCCAAACGTACCAATTTGCATTACCATAGCTCTACAGGGTGTTTCAAAATTTTTAGTGTCCCATTTAATTAGTGACCACCCCTGTAAAATGTTTATTTTTAGCACGATATCATAAACTTTTTTTGTTGTATAGAGCTTCAATAATGGCATTAAATGCATAATTCAGGTGCCTCGTGCGTTACATTCATGTCCCACTGAGACGAAGTTTTTGTGCTGAAATTTCGAGAAGTACTATTAGGGACTTTTTTAGAGAAAAATTAATGCTAGATTTTTATTCACCGTTGTTGGAAACCCAAACGTACCAATTTGCATTAGAAAATGGAGGACTAATTGAAAACTGAAATTTGAGTTTATGTTATGTTGTGTTGTTTATTCATGTATGTAGTATAAATTGAATAAAAAAATTGTTCGCTAATAAATTTTTGAAAGAATATGAGTTCCTCATGAATATTTTAGTGACCAACTTACCAGAAACTAAGAAAATTAATTACAAATTAGTACGTTTTTGTTTGGAACCTCTCACTGCATATAAGAATCCGGCCTTACTTTTCCTTTTAATTTTTTTGGAACACCCTGTGGAGCTATGGTAATGCAAATTGGTACGTTTGGGTTTGCAACAACGCTGAACAAGAAACCGGCATTAATTTTCCTCTAAAAAAGCCCTTAAAGTGTGGCAATAAAAATTTTGAAACTCCCTGTAGAGATACGGCAATGCAAATTGGTACGTTTGGGTTCCGAACAATGCTGAATAAGCGTGTGGCATTAATTTTAATCTAAAAATATCCCTAATAGTAGTTCTCGAAATTTCAGCACTAAAACACCGTCTCAGTGGCACCTGAATTATGTGTTTGATGCCATTTTTGAAGCTCTATCCAACAAAAAAAAGTTTATGAAAATCGAGCTATAAATAAAAATTTTACAGGGGTGGTCAGTCCTTAAGTGGGACACACTGTATAGTCACTGATTCTGGTAATATAAAATAAAACATAGTTTACATACCTACTTTCAATCATAAAAACCCTGCATATTAACTGGTAATGTATTTTTTACTCCATATCAATTTAGGATCAACTATAGGCAATTTCTAGTGTACCTACCTGTCAGCATCCAGGGTGATTAGCCTTATTCTTTCTTTATAAATAATATATAAACATCAATGGGGGATACAAATGCATAAAATATGAATATTTTGTAGTAATGTCACGTTTTCAGAGCGGACTTGTTTTACAAAATCGTCATTAAAGCACGATTTGCTCTATTGCGTTGGCCTTGGTGAGAACCAAGCGTCAGACGAGCCCGTCGCCCATGTGTAGATAAATATTTATCTTGGGATTTCCACCAAATTATTATTTTATATTTTCTTTATGTCATTTATTAAAAAATTATTAATTTATTAAAATATTGTACAACACGTGTTTCGACTATAATAAGTCGTCATCAGGTACATAAACAAAATTATCACATTCTCGTTCTTATTCAAATAGGACAATTTTTTTTATAATATTGTAATATTGTATAACTAAAAATAGAGTGTAATTGTTTATATAGTTAGTAGTCAATGTTGTTTATAGTGCTATAAAATACAATTTTAATGAAAAGTAGAAAAACGTTTTTTTTTATTTTTTTGCAAATTTCAGGATATAAATAAATATAGAAAAACTTTCATTCCTTTGGTTTAAGAGGGTACTTGCATAACAGTTGGTTTATAGGGTAAGGTTCCATTAATTTTGTTTGTTATCTACATGTGCAACACATGTTCTAAATAAAAGTATTTCTCTTGTTTATGTAGTTCTGGTGGATCTTTTTAATCACTTTTAAAAAATATTTGTGAGATATTTTGTTATTATATATTTTTGGAGGAAAATTCGAAAATTATTATTATTTTTTACATGATGAAGTTTGGAAGTGGAATGAATTCTAATTTTATTTTTTCCAGGCAGGAGCCCAGCCATGTGAAACCATCGTAGACAACAAAAAACTTTTATGCGTTTTATTTTTTATACAAACCAAGTAGAAAACAATCATATACAGGGTTTATGAAGAATGCAAGGACTTAAATTATTAGGTTATTTATTGTAGAATTGTGACAAATTTTCAGTGTCTGTTCTAGTTGACGCAATTATTACTCATGTTCTTTATGTTTATCATTTCTTAAAACATTTCTTTTTGTGTAATCAGATTCTTTACCTATAGGATTTTTGTATTATCAAAGTGAAAATGGTGATTATTTTCCAAAGAATGTTTTGTTAAAGCAATAGAATTGTTAAGAGTTCTAACATCATATTTGTGTTTATAGATTCGTTTATGTAGATGTTGTTTTGTCTGCCCAATATAAATCGAAGGACAATCATTACATAGGGGATTTTGTATATTAGGTTAGATAGATAATTTTTGTGGATTGGAAGTTTTAAGTTAGAAAAGAATTTACCTATTTGTATAGTTATTTGGTTTATGACTAACATTAATATTATATTATTTAAATAATTTTGTAATAGGTTCAGACACGACATGTACATAAGGCATGGAAAAATATTTAGGTTTAGTTGCAGTTGTAATAATAGGTTAAAAAAATTTTTTTGGATATTTAGGTATAGTATTTATTTTGGATATTTATACAATAACGACCAGGAAATGAAAATAAAAAATAATAAAGAACTAAAAGTATGCAAACATATGAACTTTTCACATTTGTTATCGCATTATATTTTCCATTTTTTTGCGTTTAACAAATTAAACTTCACGGTTCTATGAAACAGTATTACGATATTCTAAAATTTTTCCCTGTGATTGTCACAAGAGTCTACGTTTGCCCAGTGGATCTTTTACAGAGTCCAAAAAAAATTTAATTTGAATCCAAAGAGGTAGGTATATATTTTTAACTTTTTACAACTACAGATTCACTACCATCTTCGATGGAACGGTTTGTACTCCCTCATTGGTATGACCATCATATTACACTCTCGTGCTATCTTCAGAGCCAATATAAAGACAACTGTACTTTTGAAAAGGTCCCAGTAGTACCTCGTTTGATAAATCTTCACTATGAAATTTACACAGGAGAACGTAGGGTCTTCGTAGGTGAGTGTTTCTTCGGAGTCTGTTTTTACGGTGTCATCTTCGTCCTTCTCTTCAGATTTTTCACTCTGAGAATCTGACTTTACGTCGTCTTCGATCTTCTCTTCAGATTTTTCGTTTTCTCCAGCTTCTCCACTTAGTTCCGAATGTTCCGATTCCCCAGAGTTATTTTCTACTTCTCCGGATTCATTATCCTCGGACATTTTTGGGTCTGGAATATCTTTGAAGTACTACATGTGCAACGAGAGGATTTGAACGAATTTCTTGGAGTTTCTCCGAGAAGGTAAAATGAACCGTCACAAATTTTGAATGATTTGGATGTCATTATGACATTTTGGAGAAGACGGACAGCAACAATTATCATTCTTTAAATCACTCACCTGTCTCACTTACCTTAATCGTTTCGCGATTTACAAGTTAAAGCCATGATATAAGGACAAGAGCGAATAATAAATCGGTTATAACTCGCTTAGGTACCATTAGTATAAATATTTTGGATTATAGAGATTTCCTGAAAAGGAAATGTGGTGTTGGACACTCATTAAATAAGGGTGAGTGAATGAATAGAGTCGCCCCTTTGGACCAATCTCACCAATAAACGGTTGAAACAAGTCAAAATTTCAAACTGTGAGACTTCGGTAATCAAGTCGACGTATAGCACAAAGTAACATCACTTCTGTCAGTGTCGATTGACCCCAAATTTCTGTAACCGATAACAATGGTCATATTTAAGGAACTATAAAGCAAATTTAAGTAGTTTCAAGCTTATCATGCTTATGCTGAATGGATAGAAATAAAAAATTAAAGGTGAAAAAAGCCTAGAATCAGTAATTATCACATGGCGAGTCGTTTGAGTCCACGAAATTCCGAAGTGAATGCCTTAGAGCAACGGGGATATTTGATCGGGAAGAAAATTGGTCAGGGTTCGTATGCTACTGTCCACTTGGCCGACTATGTCGACAGTTCTGGGCCGAAGAAGATGCGCCTCGCGTGCAAAATTTTTGACAAGGAAAAGGCGCCCAAAGATTTTTTAGATAAGTTTTTTCCGAGGGAACTCGAAATTCTAACGAAGATTGAAAATCCACATATCATACAGGTCCACAGTATTTTGCAAAGGGGTCCTAGAGTGTTTATTTTTATGAGGTAAGAATGTGATTGTGTCAGATTTCTAAACTTAAAGGTGTTGAGACGTCTTCACTTTCAGAGCATTTATTTACAAAAATACCTATTATTTTTCATGGTACTTTCGCCATAATATTTTCAATAGAATTGCAGTAGGTACCTAAGTTATTTGCAACTGTAGGTATCCTTTAAAATAAATTGTGCTTGTTATTAAATACTTACTGGTAAAATATTTTGTAGGTATGCGGATAATGGAGATCTACTAGACTTTATTAAGAGAAGCGGGGTGGTCCCAGAGCAACAAGCAAAAATTTGGTTCAGGCAGATGTCCAGTGGTCTGCAGTATCTACACAATAAGAACATAGCGCATAGAGATTTGAAATGTGAAAATATATTGCTGTCGAGGAAGTTTAATGTCAAGCTTGCGGATTTCGGCTTTGCCAGGTTTTGCGTAGACAATGACAATAGAAGAATATTGAGCACAACGTATTGCGGATCCGCAGCATATGCAGCACCTGAAGTCGTAAATGGTAAGTAAGTTATGCAGTTAATTGTTCTTCGTAAGAGCAAAACAAATGTTCCTTTTCAAAAAACTTTTCTTCCTCTGCAAATGGCAATGACTTTCACCCGTTTTAATATCGTCTTTATATAGCGGCTCCTGGCTATAAAAGTTGACATTTTTACACCTAATTTTCAAGCGTTTTCTGAAAGCGCGCGAAATTCTACGTTCCGACCTGTTATGGGTCAAAATGACCTCTAGAGGTAAAATCACGTTTTATTGTGGAACCAAGGTTAGTTTATAGAAAGGTTAGGACATCCGACGACTTGACAGCGAAGGAGGGGGGAGGGTGAAAGACGCCAATCACCATTTTGGCTTAAGTTTGAGTAAAGTTGGGGAAACACCTAGCGGAACTCGGTTTGGCGTAAGTAGGGTGCCGCTCGCGGTCCAGGTTTGACCTCTGTCTCCTCCGGGACCACGAGTGGTCGAGCTACCAGTGCATCCCTCGACGTCGAATTTTTGACCATAAATCTGGTTTTCTGAGTGAACACTCATAAGAATAAATTGTGCAGTACTGGAATATATTTTGGAATGTTTTAACTAAGGTTCAAAAGCACTTTCCTAATTTATGTGGGTGTTCTCATAGAAGCACTTACAGCGCTTAATGGGCTAATGCAAGTACGAGTACTTGTTACCAACATGTAAATTAAATGGTGTTAATCTTGACCTTAACACAATAAAAAAAATTCCCTGACAACCCAGTTCTATAGATGAGGCTACTCGATCATGCCATAAATAAATTAAAGGTGCTAGACGAGAAAATATGAGTACAGCAGAAAATATGGAGAATTGTAATTTATACTTACCCAGCTCCCGGTCTACAATTTCGGGGTGTAACTCGCGACTACATCGTCCCGAACTTACGCCGATTTAGATGCACCTAGTGGTTATCTACAAGGAACTATTAGTAGGTACAGTAAAATTGGGCCAAAACCCAAACATCCAAAAGAAAAAGTTCTTTCTAGCGAGAAATAATTCCATATCCTCCTAAGAGTTAGTACTAAAAAGTTACACCACCACCAGCGTCGGGTTTCGGGGGGAGGGGGTGAAAAGGGCAGAAAATTCTTATTTTTCACAGTTTTGCGTGAATATATAGTAAACTATGAGGTTTAGAGCAAACGTCATCCTATTCGCAAATGACATACATTAAATTCCGAACAAGAATTGTTATATACAGAATTATGGTAAAGTGAACGGTTTCCATGATATGGAGGGGTAAAGATTTCTTTGTTTTTATTTCACGTAGTTTTTGTTGAAAAAACTTAAAATAATTACAGTATAAATTAGTAACTGAATAATGTATGTAGAATATATATAGATATATCTATGCATATATAGATACATATTACACCCATAGATTGTTATTTTTTGTCATAACATAACCTCATAAGTATATGACTGTAAATATATCCAATACAAGTTAGCAGCCTTAGTTAATTTGTACTCACTTTTTGCCCTCATTCATTATACAGGGTGGTTCACTTTTATGTGGTAGGACTTTAACATTAGATAGAAAAAGATAATCTAAAATGAAAATTTTATATCAACATATATCGGGGAAAGCTTAGTTTCCGAGATACAGGGCGTTGAAGTGTTGGAAAAAATATGAAGTATTAGTTATAAGTTATAAGTAATTAACAATTGTTGAATGTTGTACAAATTTAGAATTATAAAAATTATTAAGAAATAATACAGATTTGATAAAAATGTTAAAATGATAATAAAGTAATGTACCTCAAACCAAGTGCCAGTTTATTTTTAAAATTGTTTCCATAAAATTAAAAATAAAATAGCTGAATCCGATAAGTGTTCCATAATTAATTTCTGTTATTTGCGATATTTATCAATAATCTTAGAAAACACATTTTTAGGCAAAAAAGGCTGAGATGGAAACGAAATAATTTATTTACTACACAACCGTGGCAGATACAAAAAAATGTCAAGATACACTTTTTGTAGAGAATTGAAAGAACTTTACGAAAAAAAAGTCTCAATTGGGGATAAGTTGGGGCTACTTGAAGGCCATTTTAAAACAGAAATATTCATTTTCGTTGATGTGAGACAGGTCCGTACTAATTACTTTTTAAATTTAGTGCTAGTGAAAACCCATAACTCCACCACTGGTTATTTCAGGACCTTCATATTATCACTAAATATCGTAGTCAAAAAGGTGGTACTACACATCAAATTTGGTTTAAATATCTCCACTGGTTCGGACAGTGTAAAAAATACTTCATATTTTTTCCAACACTTCAACGCCCTGTATCTCGGAAACTAAGCTTTCCCCGATATATGTTGATATAAAATTTTCATTTTAGATTATCTTTTTCTATCTAATGTTAAAGTCCTACCACATAAAAGTGAACCACCCTGTATAATAATAATAATAATAATAATAATAAAGTCCCTTTATTTGCATAGTAATATACAATACAACAAAAACCGAGGCGAAGTCTAGCTAAAGCTACTCTACTTAACCTAATAGGTACACATAATAATAATAGTTGGTGACACAAAATGAGGTAAAAAAAGAATTAATATATAACAGGAGTTACATTTGCACGTAAGTATGGCTAGGCGAATACATCGAAACTATATAAAACGTAAGGAACGATGCCGCTATATAACAAAGCAGGTATTCTATATACTAAGTATATGTAAATAAAATTTAAAAACGTAAGTAGGTAGGTACATATAAAATTCAAGTAAAAAAGGAGCATAACAGAATTTAATTAAAAAATAAAAAATAATGAGAGGAAAAGGAATAAAATTCACGCACTGATCAAAACTGACTAGACAACAATAAGTGCTTATATTTTCTTTTTAAATATTGTAAAGAATGTGATTTTATTTCCCCAGGTATACCATTATAAATGTTGACAGAATTATAAGAAAATGACCGCCGAAACATGGACAGACGATATTTTGGCAATGCCAAGGTATTAGGAAATCTAATATTAATGTTGTGCGCGTCACTTCTAAGGGAAAGCTTATCCTTAAGAGGGGGTTGCCGACAGCGAAAGTGACGTTAGATTTCGTATTTTTTTAAGTTGTATAGCATAAAATCTAATAAAATTTTACCTGGCAAAAATTTAGTACAAACATCTCTATCTTCATTTTAATCATAAGATCTTGAAAACATATGCACTGGAATTATTATTTTTCCCAAGGATTTCATAACTTATAAAACAAAACGCTGCTTGTAAGATCTTATGATTAAAATGAAGACAGATATGTTTGTACTAAATTTTTGCCAGGTAAAATGTTATTAGATTGTATGCTATAGGTACAACTTAAAAAAATACGAAATCTAACGTCACTTTCGCTGTCGGCAACCCCCTCTTAAGATAAGATGGAGTCCCCGTTTGAAGAATGCGAAATACTGTAGATGAAAAATGGTGTTTATAGAGATTCTCTATTTTGAGCCAACAAAGCAGTTTCATTTTAGCAGAGACTCTGTCGTATTTACGTAAACCATATACAAAGCGGCAGCAGTAATTTTGAATTTTTTGTAACCGATATTTCGTTGCTTGATCCAAACATGGATAGAATAGGATTAGCCGGTAATTTAGTATCGACAGAACTAAAGACTCTGCCAAAACTTTACGCAGATTGAAATTTAGAATGTAACGGTTTCGGTACAACTGTTTCAGGACGAGATATGACTTTTTCACAAGAAGCGATACATGTTCCTCAAATCTCAATCTACAGTCAAAAATTATTCCGAGATTTTTTACAGATTTGACAATTCTAAGAGGTTCATTGTTTATTGCAATATTTATATTTGATTCACAAATGTTAGTGTCATATTGACTCGGGCAGAAAAATATTATATGGCATTTGTCTAAGTTAAGTTTAAGATTGTGATTAGTCGAGTATTCAACTGGGTGTCGTCAGCGAAAGATTGGATAGCGCAATTTTTAACCACTTTATATATATCGGAAACATAGATCAAGTAAAGGAGTGGTCCCAGAATCGACCCCTGGGGCACACCAGACGTTACTGCAGAAAAATCGGATGAAGCATTTTCAATAAGAACTTTTTGATATCGAAAGCTAAGGTAGTTCCTGAAAAAAGAGTATGACAATTCATCAAAACCATAGTAATTTAATTTAGAGATCAGAAGCAAGTGATCAAGTGTATCGAACGCCTTTGAGTAATCCAATGAAACCAGACCAGTGGAAAGACCGGAGTCAAGTGCTGAAAACACATTGTCAGTAATATTTAGCAAAAGTGTGGTTGTGCTAAAACTCTTACGAAATCCAGATTGGATGTCAGTGACAATTTTATTGTCAATTATAAAAGTTGAAACTTGCCTGCTAACAATTTTTTCCAGAATCTTTGAAATTGTAGGAAGCAGACTGATAGGTCTCAGATCACTATATGACGGAGGATTATTTTTTTAGGAATAGGTTTGACTATGGAGTACTACTATTATATTATATTGAAAAAATGGGAGGGAAATCAAAATGATACAAAAGGTTATAAGTTTTAGGTGAATCATTAATTGCGTTATCAGTCAGCACCAAATAGTTCACTCGGGCTGGTGAGAGGAAACAAATCTTCGTGTTCTTCGTCCACTTGAAAATCATCATTTAAATCGTCGTCGATGATTACAGTATCTCTATTGAGACATGCAAGTCCTAAGCAATTGCTGCACATACTTGAACAATTGAGACCACTTCTTCGACACTCGCAGTTTTGGACGCATCCATCTCTGCAGAAGCATACGATGAGGATTGTTTAATATATATTTTCTTGTTTTTCACATGAGCTTCCTATTCATGACTTTCTCATTTTTACAAGCTATAAGGACAAATTAGATATGGGAATGATTTGACATAAAAGAACGAATGGAAATCAGAGCGCTATAATGAATGAGGGCAAAAAGTGAGTACAAATTAACTACTACTTAGCTACTAACTTGTATTGGACATATTTACAGTCATAGATGGACAATAACAGACACATGCCAGCGGAGCCTTGGATAGTGGTCGGCGGGCGCATAACTTATACTTATGAGGTTATGTTGTGACAAAAAATAACAATCTATGGGTGTAATATGTATCTATATATATATATATAGATATATCTATATATATTCTACATACATTATTCAGTTACTAATTTATACTGTAATCATTTTAAGTTTTTTTCGACAAAAACTACGTGAAATAAAAACAAAGAAATCTTTACCCCTCCATATCATGGAAACCGTTCACTTTACCATAATTCTGTATATAACAATTCTTGTTCGGAATTTAATGTGTATCATTTTCGTATAGGATGACGTTTGCGCTAAACCTCATAGTTTACTAGATATTCACGCAAAACTGTGAAAAATAAGAATTTCCTGCCCTTTTCACCCCCTCCCCCCGAAACCCGACGCTGGTGGTGGTGTAGTTTTTTAGTACTAACTCTTAGGAGGGTATGGAACTATTTCGCGCTAGAAAGGACTTTTTTTTGGATGTTTGGGTTTGGCCTAATTTTGTGTTAGTTTTACTGTACTATATGCACCTGTTCTCAAATTCATGAAAGGCTTCGTTTATGAGGAGTAACAGTGTCAGTGTCAGCCAGTGTCAGAGGGCCTGCATGAAACAAAGAAAACTTTCGGATCCTATAGTCGAGACGTAGCGTCCGATTGGAAGTCTCGCTAGCTGGGTGGGCCGTTTCGAAAAATATACAAGGGAAAGTTTGGCTAGACACCAGATGTAGTGATGTCCGTTGTCCGAAAAATACAAGGCAACCTGCGTATAGTTAGGGCGTTTTGGCCATCCTGAATGGGATATTTAGATTTCGATTACAGAATAATAAAATACTATTAGAAGAAATATTACAAGAAAAAATCTAAGAAACAACGGCCCCTGGGTCGGAGTGTTTCAATACCTAGTCTGTAAATAGTTAGGCAAATTTTACTTCTAAGTAACTACTTTTCTAATATAAGTACTTATATTAAAGCTTTTCAAGCATAATAGAATTTATACTACGTCTCTCATGGACTTTCTGTGGCTGTTTTCAATATTTTTAAACACTAGTCTAAGTGCACGGCCACACATAAGGCGGACGGCGGACCGCAGAACAGAGCGGATAGCGGAGAGTAGTGCGGCTAGTGTCCACACAGTCAGCGGATTGTGACAGCTTTGAAAGACGTATTGAAACATTGAAAAGTCAAACTTCTTGGAAACAGCTATAAAAATGTCGATTTCTACATTATTTTTATGCGAAAATTATCAACTCAAACTTCGGACTTAACAAAATAAACGTGCAGTGTGGGTACAGGAAATAAACGTAAGCAGGGAAACATTTGGTGAAGTCCATCATCTGTACAAAAATAATGTTGGAAATCTCGACCCAAAGTTTGTCTGAAACACCTCGGTTCAAGGCCTACTATAAAGACAGGCCCTGGCGCACAAAAATCACGTGACCATCTTAGTCAGAGGTTACATGAGAAGAAGAGAGAGAATTTTTCAATGTTTAAAGTGTTTTTAAACGTCTTAGTTTATATTTTGGAAACAAGTTTGTGTCTAGTGCGCGTGTGTCCTGGCGGAGAGGAACCGCCCAGGTGTTATTATGGCCTCTGGGTGTCTGGGTGGGAGTCGTGCCGTCCAAGAGTATTGGTGCCGCTCGCACCGACGCGACGCGACGCGTGAGCCTGTAAGGGGAATTCTCCTCCGAACCACAGAATAGGGACTATTATCGACATGGGACAGTATTAGTATTGGACAGTGGAGCCTGAGACACAGAGGGGTGAACTGCTTACGGGAGATCCGCGAGTTCAGACGGTCCGGGTAGCTGGAAGCCGTTCCCGTTGACCACGTTCGGGTTTGTGTATTTATTGTATTCACCATTCACCTTGTGCGAAATAAATCAGTGTTGTAACATACTCGAGGATTTTCGTTGTCGACCTACGCCCTGATATGGTCTTTCACGCTTCCGATCAACTGAGACCTCGTCAATATTTACAGTAGTATACCTACTGAGGTTATTTTTTATTTTTATTTCGTAAAAAATAACCTAAATACCAAATATTGGGTCTGTTTATATTATATTTATACATATTACAAAAGCCAGGAAGAAAGTGTGTCGCCATAACAAACATTTGTTTTGCCTCGGGATGAAAATTTCCGCCAAAAATGGATTCGTCAAATCCCAACTGAGATTTAATTTCTAAAAAAAACCTTAGGTATGTGTGGCTAACACATTTTCAAGAAAGTGAAACAAAAATTAAAGTGGACAAATGTATTGTGGGAGGAAAATACCTATAGAGAATATCACCTAAGCTAAAGGAAGGTGATGTCCCAACAATTTTTGAGAATGTGCCAAAATATTGTGAGTGCAGTGTGCAGTGCCGTTTAACTCAGCCTAAAACAGCTGAGGCAGGTTGAAAATTTTGAAAAAACAATTAGAGAAAGCTTGGATGCACAAATCCAATAATGTAATAGATGAAAGAAAACTTGCCAAATTGTTACGAAATTTGTTTTTTCTACTTATCTCCAAAAATGCCTTTCATTATATAGAACTAAGTTGGTCACGTGACTACGCGATTATGCGTTAGCGCCGTGGCCTGTCTTTATCGTTGGCCTCGACCTTGGTTGTGGTGATGTGCATGAGTTATGTCCCATAGGGGTTTGCGGCTAAAAACTTAACTAATTAGCATTTCGCGATCCATATTGTTTATTATTAAGTAGGTATATAAGAATACAACGCTCTATTTTCGAGATTAAATACGCGCCAATACGTTTGAAAAATGTCAAATGACTTGAACGCTCCGGTACCAGCGAGCAAACACGCTTTACTCTCCGCTCCCCTCTCCGCGGTATGTGTGGACACCATAGTAGGCTTCCTATTGTTTTGAAAGCTCCGGCTATCATCTCCGCTCTCTCCGGTCCGCCGTCCGCCTTATGTGTGGCCGTGAACTTAGGTATCGGGTATAGGTACATACAATGCGAGTCTTGAGTGCCATGTTTCTGATCAAATTTCGCATCGCGTCTACGCTGATATCAACTATGACATTTCTGGTAGCTCCTACTGTGTAGTTCAATTACATAGTACTTATGGGAACTTAGGTAGTATTAGTAGTAGGTACCATAAATATGCATGCAGTTCTTAAGAAATTGAGAATCTTTCACTTTTCATCTATAATAGCTTCTTTTGCAGGAACGCCGTACAACCCGAAGCTGTCCGACGTGTGGTCGCTCGGCATCATCCTCTTCATCATGCTGAACGCGTCGATGCCGTTCGACGACTCGAACCTGCGCAAGCTGCTCAAGGACCAGATGACGAAGAACTGGGTGTTCAGGTCGCGCGTGCGCGACACGCTGTCGTCCAGCGCCAAGTCGCTGGTGCGCCACCTGCTCGAGCCCGACCTCACGCTGCGCCTGACCCTCGAGCGCGTGCTGCAGCACGACTGGCTGCGCGTGCGCAAGGACAGGCCGTCCTCGCTGATTGGCCGCCTCGTGCACTCTGCGCCGCACGGCCAGTCGGCCGGCCAGTCGTCGCACGTCGAGAACGAGCCGATCGCCGGCGACTTCCAGAACCCGGAGACCAAGAAGAGCGAGATGATGATCTCCGTCGCCGACTAGGGGCGGCCGAACTTATTTGGGGAAACGGAAATAAAATGGCGGCATACATTTTCTTATAATTCGGTTTTTTATTTACGTACCTCTACCAAACCTAACAATATTAGATAGTCATAGATAATAACGCGGCATTATTTTGTGATGTGTAATTTTGGAAGAAAAAATTAACACTTCCGTAGATTAGATAAAGCACGATTCACGAATTATGGCGTAGGTACACGTCATCAATTTTTGTATCAATCAGAGACGCCCAAAACCGATTTACTGCATACACAATTTTGTCTTTGATTAGTCGACATGTTCGGCTGACTTCAATCCATCCGTGCATGTGTCAGACAAAGACGCCAATAGGTCGTATAGCGTAGAGTTCATAACCGCCGACTCGGGAAGGGTATGTCACTGTCACAGCATAAATTTAGAAATTCTGTGATTTTGTGCGTATTTTTAAGAATTTTCTTTGTTTGCAAGTTTGGCTCTTAGTTTTTAATTGTTCTTGTTGTGGATTATTTTGCTGTAAGTTTTGTAATAATAGTTCGGCTTTGGTAATATCTGTTACCGCGTTACCTACGGGTTTGTGAATAAACATTTCCTAATAATCTTAAGATGCCTGGCCACAGACTTAATTTGCAAGCCAGAGAAATTGTAGCGAAGCTATTAAATTATTTCAAAGATGAAAAACGCAACGGAGGACCACTTTCACCAGTTCACGCAGTCCAAGAGGTAAATTGCAAACATTATGGCAGTAGATAGTGATTATGGAATCAAATATTTTTCGGCGTGTTTCTCAAGCTTCGGGCATTAGTTTACGCACTGTTTCACGCATTTCCCACGAAGTGCAGAGAGCGGAGGGTCAAGATATGGTCCCCAGGAAAATCCAACTACTTATTCTGCCGCGAAATATGGACCTCGACAAAAAACAAAACCACGGACTTGCCAGAGGAAACGAAAATGGAAGTAAGAAATGTTATTTATAATATGTATTCCGAAAATAAGTTTGCATTCTAGTTAAATTCGGTCTGTGTGTAGTTAAATGTTAAATTTTCTGTTACGTTTCTACATTGCTATAACTAGATAGTCAGACTATCACTTTACAATTTCAAGGCCCGGTAAAATGTATAATAATTGTAATATATAAAAGTAAAACCACACACAGACCTAATATTATAACTTCTCTAAAAAGGTGATGGTAAAACGCATTATTTTACAATTGAAATTTGGGTGAATTCACCGAGGTGAAAGGTCTGGGTAATCTATGGTATATCTGGTTGCGTTTTACAAGTAGAATGTGATACAAGGAAAAGAGCAGAAAAAATATTCTAAAATACAGAAGATATTTAGGAGTTTTGTATCTGGGTTAATGTTTAAGACACCAACTTTTAAATTAACAAATTACCTTTTTTCATTCTTGCAAATATCAAAATTTGCTTACAATGTATTTGTTTTAGGGTTAAGGGTAGCTGGCGTGGGTTAGAGTTAAACATATGTATTTTTTAAATTTTAAATTCATTTAATATTTACAGAAAAGCACCTAACTCTGAAGACTTCGAGGGAGGATGTGGCTATTAAAGTGCCGCTTGATATTAGTAAATCATCCTTGAGTCATTTATTACCACAGATTAGTTTTAAACATAAAAAAGGACGACAACCGCAGAGCGTTAATGGAAAAGGGTCATATTGTCTTGAGAGGAGCAGAGTTTCTGCGGAAATATAAAAATTATCAAAACTCTGAGTTGAAGCGGCAAGTTGTTTTCCTTGAAGAAACTTGGATATTTGCAAGAGGAAAGCAAAAACGATCTTGGCATTATGAATCCATAAAGATAGTTCGAAGACCTGAGTGATACCAAGGAAAGCGCTTTATAATTTTGCCTCCTGATCATAATAAAGGATTTGTGGACAACGCTTCCCCTGTTTATTCCACTCGGTCAAAACTAGCTGACTAAAACGGAGACATGAATGGCGACATTTTTATAAACTGGGTTAAGGAAAAACTTGTTCCAAATTTGGAAGAGCCGTCACTCATAATCTTGGACAATGCACCTTACCACAGCACTTTATTAGAAAGGCAGCCAAACCCATCGTGGAAAAAAGCAGAGATCTTACAATGGTTGCAAGATAACGACATATCTGTGGAGCCTCACCTATTCAAGGCAGAACTATTAGCATTGGAAAAAATACATGCTAAACCTGTTAGGTATGTGGTTGACGAATACTTACCACATGGATATTGTAAGCTGTTAAGGAAAGGATTGATAATACTTGGTAAATAGGCTGAAGGTGAACTAATAAAAGTATGAGAAAGATCCAAATGGGGGAAGGATATTCATTAGTGTAAAAAATATTCAAGTTTCTAAGTTGGAGCGAAGAGGAAATACCAGGAATATTTATACTCACAAAAGGATTCCAATGGAAAAATAGATCAAGTTTCCAAGTTGGGATGAGGACACAGTTATAGCAAAAGCTGGACCTGGACCAACACATATATTATAATATTAAAGACCTGTGCATAGCGCTGTTTCTAGCGATCGCCACTGGCGCCACACGACGGAACAAATTTACACGATGGTTTAATGTTAAAACACCATTGTTGCAGAATCTTTTATAAAATAAAAACATGCAAATATGTTTGTTACAACGAATTTAATATTCAAAATAAAATAAAATATTTGTTTATTATGTCCCTCTAATTTGACAAGTTCACATGGCATATTTCCATAAATTTTCTTAAGAAAAGCGAGTTTAAATAGCAAGCAAGATTGTTTGGTACCTTTTGGTTTGAATTGAATTCCATGCAGCTAGTTGTAGTGTATGTAAGCATAAAAGGCATTAGATTTTCCAGTTCCTTCTTTATATGGAGGACTCTTGGTTCGCTTTGAAGCTATAAACAAAATTTTCTATTTTCATTTTTGCATTACAAAATACTCTTCCAAAATAATATCTAGGATTTTCGCTTCTTCAGCTGATTGATAAGATCATCCCAAAATTCCAAAATAGTGTTTATTCATCTGCAATTTTTCTAATAGCCTGTGCATACCATTTTCTTCATGTGCTTGGAAATTTCTTGTTATCGCAAACAAATGTACCTATAGAAGCTGTGTTAATACGATAAAACTGCCAAATACTGCACGCAAAGGCAATTCGTTACCATAAAGAGAAGGTAAAGCGTAATAAAGCTGAATATTTAAAATTTGGGACATTTTAAACGTCGGAAACCATATGATACAATGATTATTATATCATGGTCGGAAACAGACATACCAATAACCACAGAATACCCCCTATAACCTATAATAAGTCGCCATTTTTTTCGTCGTGTAGCGCCACCCCAGTTCGTAAACAACAATGAAATAGGACATCATGCTCCGTGCTCGGGTGTTTAATAGTGTTGGTCCAGGCTGGACATATCCGTCCCAACGATGAGGTGGCGTATGACCCATATTGGCTAGATTGCTGAATGAAAGGCAGAGGCCATAAAAAGAAAGGAAAAAGAAGAATAACTTTGGCTTTAGCGTTGGACGACTCTTTTTGATGAGCGCGCTCATTTCGTTCAGCTCACTGAAGTGAGTCGTTCAGACTGAGTCGTTCATTTGAACGATATGTAGAACGAGAACGAATGGCGCGGCGCGAACTACTGAACTTCAATCAGAGCATATTTGCTCTGCTTCAATTGCGGGTCGTGCCCAGAGAAATACTCCATTTTTCTGGTCGTGCCGTACGAACACGAACGTGAGCGCCCGCGTCGACTCTTCTGTTCACCGGTGAGCGTCAAATCACAGATTCGTTCCTTTGTGTTTTACCTCAGCGGTGCTCACCAGTTCACCAGTAAATAATAATTATATAAGGTGACGGTACCGGTTATCGACAACACACTAATTAACGACACTTTTCACATAAATGCTGAGATAATAAGGTTTCCCTTTGCTTTAGCCTTCCTAGCATTTATTTGGATTTAAACTTGATGTTTAGACTCCCTCTAGTGTTGTTTTTAAAGATTAATGTCGTACCAATAACTGTCATAAACAGTGTTTAAGACGGCCAGTTTCGCCGCAACCACAGCAGTGGCAGTGTCGTTGTTTCAGCGCTAAGATACAGGTAAGTGTTAGATACTTATACAAACTCTGTGTTGATTGCCATACATATTTCTACAATTTTATAGGCATTACTAGTGTTGCTTTTTGCTGCTATTTACTATAAAAAGTCTTATAATGATCGTTTTTTGATAAATTTTGGGGTGTCGGTAACTGGTACAATAAAATATAGCATTGTACTATTCACCGACAGGGGTGTCGATAAATAGGGTTTTTACAATCCGAATAATTTATTCTATAATAAATAAAAATATTAACTGAAAATAAAGAATAATGGTTTATATTTAATCAAAATGTTTCATATTTTATGTTGACCAGTTATCGACACCCCCTTTTCCTAAGAGAACTCGTTTTACAATAACACAAAAATCTATGTTGATAATTGGTTCTTTCATATGTTGGTAATTGGTACTCTCCTTTTAATTCCAGTTTTACACCATGCCACCGCGCCGGAGAATGCAATATACCGAAGAAAATTTGTTAAAAGCCATTGAAGCTATCAGAAATGGTATGGCCAAAGCAGAGGCCAGTAAAGTATACGGAATTCCTCGTACTACATTAATTGGCAAAATTCAGGGAAAAGTCCCGATAGAAAGAAAAATTGGACCAGAGACTGTACTATCAAAGGCAGAAGAAGACCTGTTGGTTAAGTGGATTTTTCACATAGGAGACTGCGGATTTCCAGTTACAAAACATCAATTGTTGGACAGCGTCGAAATGTTAGTTAAGGAATTAAATCGTCCAACTCCATTTGTGAATGGACGACCTGGGCGAAGATGGTACCAGTCATTCTTAAGAAGGCACCCGGAGTTGACTAGAAGAGTATCACAGAATCTAACAAGTTCACGGGCAAATGTTTCAGAAGATAAAATTCGTCGTTGGTTCGCAGAAGTGGAGGAGTACTTAAGAAAAACTGGAAACTTTGACATCACTGAGCATCCTAATAGAATATTTAATTGCGATGAATCAGCATTTTTCCTGAGTCCAAAAGAAGATAAGGTTTTAGTTCGAAAGGGAGAAAGAACTGTATACTCTTTCATTAGTAACGACGAAAAAGAGTGCTTAACAACGTTAATTACGTGCAGTGCTTCGGGGGACATTCTTCCTCCGATGATTATGTTCAATTATAAGCGTTTACCAAAGCATATTGTTGATAAAATTCCTTTAAAGTGGGGAGTTGGTCGGTCTGACAACGGATGGATGACGTCGGAATCGTTCTATGAATACATTACAAATATATTCCATCCATGGCTCATCGAACATCACATACAATTGCCGGTCATTCTTTATCTGGATGGTCATGTATCACATTTGACAATGGCTTTGAGTGAATTTTGTTCTAAAAACGGAATAATTTTAATTGCCCTTCTGGCCAACTCAACTCACATCTTACAACCACTCGATGTGGCTGTATTTCGCCCATTAAAAGCTGAGTGGAAGAAGTCCATCCATACATGGAGGATGACCAATGAAGGGAAAAGATTGACAAGAGAGTATTTTGCTATAATCTTGAAAACAACTTTGGACAAAATGGAAAATATTCCCGATATTTTTAAAAGCGGATTTAGATCATGCGGACTTTCACCTTTTTCGCCTGACAATATTAATTATAAAAAATATTTTAAAACAGAAACGCAAAAAGCAGATATAATTACGACAAATTCGGATGAAAATGATAATAGAAATACAGAAGACGAAAAAAAAAACAAGTGCAAACTTTTTTGCAGTTTTTAGAAAAGAAAATTCCTGACCAAAATAAGTAAATTTAAGGAAGCTGGAAAAGTATGGATAGGAAATAAAGAAGATTCCAGCCTTTTTGCTTTGTGGCGAGCTGCCGAAGATGAAATGATTTCATTTTCATCAGTGGACAATTCAAATTCTTTTTGTGAAGAAACTGTTGTCACTGAAACTGAAGACACGTCCTACACTTTTGACCCTGGAAACGATTTTCAATTCCTGAATACATTATTTGATGATTGTCAAAACATTTTGGAAACAAGCGATGCTGATGCTATTGAAATGGCCGACTGGGACGGTTTAAGCAATGTTTCTGATAATAAGTTGGATAATGGCAAAGTAAAAATACTTCACGACATAACAATAAAAACTAATGTCGATAATATCTTGGATGCGACTACGGAAAGAATCATTAACGAACAAAACTTCCAGATAGAGACAGATAAACATAGAAAAGATGATAACGTATCGAAAGATAAAACCAAACCAATAACAATAATTAGCAGTAATATTCTAAAAGAAAATGACAAAAAAGAAATAAGAGAAGACTGCCCAGAAAGAGAAGTTAATTCAGAACAAGAGACAATAGGAAATTGCAATGAAAGTAAGCCAAAAAGCAATGGAAGCGACGAAGAAAAGATAAAAAGTATTGAAATGAGAAACTGTACTAGTCCAATATCAAATGTAATGGTTGAGAAAGCAACCCTTGAAGTAGATGTAGCCGCAAAAAATGTCAATTCTAGTCATGATTCTAACACACCTGTTACGATGGTTGATGGAATTCCTGTGCCTTCGCCATTTAAAAAATGTCTATTTTGGCAGGCACCAAAGCCTGCTACTGTTTCTAAGAGGACAATTCGAGAAAAAGTTCCTACGGTGGCATCATCCTCAGACTGGCAACAATTTTATAAAAAGAAGGAAGACGAAAAGAATTCACTTTTAAGGGAAAAAGAGAGAAGGAAGGAAGAGAAAGAAAACAAAAGATGTTTAAAAGAATGTAACGGTGATACTAAGATGACCCGAAAAACAAAAGAAAAAGGCGAAGATATAGAGAAAAAAATTGGTACTAGCAAAACACAAGATATAGAAAAAGACAGTAAAAAAATAATGTTTGAAGAACAAAAAATTGGTAAAGATGAAGAAGTATATTTGGTTGACGATTTTGTAATAGTAAAGTACAACAGTCAAAATTATCCAGGAAAAATAATAAAGATTAATTTGCCTGTAGAAAATAATGAAGAAGAAGAATCAGCAGATGGATTTGGATATCTTGTAGATCACATGGAAAAGAAAGGATTAATTGGGCTTGGCCCAAAACAAAAGATAGGTTGTGGTACGATAAAAGTGAAATACTTCAAAAAATTAAAGCACCATTGTTAAAAAACAGACGAGGGCTTTATGATGTAGAAGAATTATCAGAGTTTGTATAAAAGATGCACAAAAGATCCTTATTTTTTTTGTTATGTTTAATTGTAGAGTCTACTTTTATTTTTTATAGAAATTGTTTTTGAAATAAAGCAACTACCTACATTAAAAAACGAATGGTTCTTATTCAATATTGTCGATAATACGTTCATCTAAATGTCGATAACTAGTGACATTAGAATTTTGAGGTGTCGGTGACTGGTACAAATTGCATTTCATAAAAAAAATTGTTATAAAAAAAATACCCAAAAATAGTTAAATTATAATGTAATAAAATGGAAGATAAATAACTAATGTATAAAAAATATGTATTCATTAACAACTAAGGCATTTATATAAATATAAATTTCTATGTACCTATTGAAAAACTCTTAAAGTGTCGATATACCCCGATTACTGTAAGAAGTCCCAATTTTGTCAGATGACATTCTCAACAAAATCCCTAGGAATTTTCTGTTAACCATGGGTATATCATTGGTATGTGTCTCAACCAGTTAATGACGTCACTCATTGATTTATGATGTGAAAAGTTACCCAAGTGATACGAAAAAAAGAGCATAATAAAATAAAAACCCCATTGCAATCACGATTATACCGCTATAAATAACAATAACTATGACTACAACTCATTTTAATAATAATTTCAAATGTCATGGAAACACTGTCGTTTTGGTATTTTGTAATAATATCAGCTGCTTTTGGCAGCGTCTATGGCCGGACTCAGGCAAATTTAGCTTCGGTGTGTCAAAGTGACAGTGAAGGTTTTCCAGATCGTTCAAACTGGTTCAAACATTCGGCAATGAAAATATTCGCGGGTTTTCTACGTTTCCTGAGTTTTACCATCATCTGTGTTGTTCTTGTTCGTGTTACTTTTCGTGTTATTAGTGCAAATGGGCTAGTTACTGACCTGAACTTATGACCCGGTTGCAGTTTTTGCTGCATTGGTGCCAACTTAGGATTTCGAAATTACCAATTGACAGTCCCAGCAAGGACTTCTTAAAATAATTTGAGTATAACTGGTGCGTTTACCTTAATGGAGTTTTGAACGAACTACTTGGTGGAACGGAGTCGTTCGTTCAGCGCTCACTTAACTGAGTCGTTCACTTTGAACGACTCGTTCATCGTTCATGAACGACCCATCACTATTTGGCTTCCAGGATGTTATTCATAGATAAGAAATATATACGAATGTGATTTCAGAGATATGGAGGTGGTGAGAATGTTCGTCAAGCTGTGCGAACTGTTGGGCGCCATTAGACACTTTGCCCAGTTTATATACGTATATTAATAAAAACCTTAAATTTAATCCACCTAATCTATCTAGTAATAAATGTAATTGGTACAGAAAGGTACGGCACAGAACCGAAAAAAGTAAACAAACCTGCTATTGGAAAATCCTTACCGGTAAAAACATATTCTCTCACATCTTTCTCTTATAAAATTCTTAGTCTTTCACAGAACACGACATAACGCTAAAATCAATCGAAATCAGTTCGAAAACTCCAAAAACAGGTAAGAACTCCGCACCAGCCGGTAAAATGTCAAAAGTGTCTTCAAAATGGCCGTTTCTGCTGCAGCAGTGGTACACCAAGGTCTTTTGACCTTGGTTGTAAACGAAAATCATGATGCGCAGTAGGGCGTTCTCACCACCTCCATATATACAAGGTGTTAGTAAATAAGTGCGACAAACTTTAAGGGGTGATTCTACATGAAAAAATAATGACAGTTTGCTATATAAACGTAGGTCCGCAAATGCTTCGTTTCCGATATACAGGGAGTCAAAGTTTTTTTTAAAAAATGATAATTTTTTTATTGTTATAGCTATGCGCACCTAACTAAAAATGTTTTATTTTTATTTTCATTTTTCATGTAGAATCACCCCTTAAAGTTTGTCGCACTAATTTACAAACACCCTGTATGTGTTCTTTGATGGTTCTGGACCATATAGAGATCATATATATATATAGAGTGCTGGACGATGTTTTTTATACATATGATGCGCGGAAAATCTTAGACGAAGACAAATTTAAAATCATAAAATATTAAAAAATAGGCCCAGTGGACATGCGCATTTGCAAGTTGAGGTAGTGTTTTGTGAAACTTGACACTCTTTGACAGCCATTGAGCTATTTGACAGCGACAAACTAAGCATAACCTGAGAACAAGGAAGAGCTAGCCTGCGCATCTGGGCGGCGCAGCCTATATCAGCCATGTTTTTAGTTTAGACAGAGGCGTTACTTTCAGTTTATTGTTTCGAGCGAACAGATCTTCAGTGGCGGCGTTAATTTGAAAAGTTTTCTTTATTGCGAGTGTGTTATTTTGTTCAGTGTTTTGTCTTATGATCATGAGTAAGACAAAAGCGGAGGCGTTGTGTGCGCAGCGGAAGGCTGCGTGCGTGAAAAAAGTTACAACTGCAGGTTATCGTTCTTCTCCTTTCCAAAAGAGCATTGGTAGATAATTAATTGTGAAATATCTGGGAATTAGTTGCTGTTCAGGTGCAATTTACTGTATTATCATAACCTTCCACCTAAGTATCTAAAGGCAGACTTAATTTAAGGATTTAATTTAAAAATCGTAAGTTAAAACGCTGAAAATGCATGGTGTAGTTCACGCGATTTCACCTAAAAATAAGTTAATATCTTAAGTCATTCGTAAATAACATTATCGAACTTACGTGTAATTTAAGACAAAAAGGCACAAAAACAACAAAAAACCTTTCAAATCAAAAATATGTTTTTTGGGCTAAATTTTACATGAAGCAAATGTGGAAAAATAGAATACATAATAAGGGTTAAATTAAATCATAAATCCTGTCCTTAAATTAAGTCTGCATAAACAGGAAACAGGCCATACGTTATTGGCCATATATATTACCAGTGTGGGTTTACTCCGTTTACCTGTCCCAAGCAGCATTAATGTTGCGGTAACTGAGATGGGAACTTTGAATAAGTATTTATTACTTAATTATTACTTAAAAATCGACCTATTAGTTTTTATTACGTATATTTAGAAAGTATGTGTAATTACCTAGCAATTATTACTACAAGTTGGAACTTTATGGTTTCAGTACTTCTAAGTAGTTTTTGAAGTATCTGGAACAGAATTGTTACTATGCAAAATTACGTTGAAGTCACGTTAACTCTAAAGTTATATTCAATGGTCAGAATTACTTTGTTGTGTTACTTGTTTATCGCTTTAAAGTTTTTATTACTTTATGGTAACGGTGAAAGTAACTTCTACATCTTAGCGACTTTAGAAATACCTCCAAAATTACGGAACTATATAGTCATATTTAAAGTGAAATTAACTTTCCCGCTACTCTAGAAAACTACTGTATGGTAAGCTTTACTTCCCACTTTATTTTAAAATTACTATAGAATTACTACAAAAAAATACTTTAAAGTAACCGTCACTTCTATACGGACCAAAATACCTACTCATTGGAAACTACATTTAGTTCGCTAAAATCGTTTGAAGGATTCGGTAAAATCATTAGAAAGAAGATAAATTATAGACACACATTCACATTTTATAGAAAATTAAAGCAGCAGTTGAATGAAACGAATAGAAACCCGAGCACCTGTCTTCAATACAAAATTATAAAACGCTTCTCTTGAGTGGTTACAATTTTAAATATCAACATTTCGAAATATAGCACGAAACATACACCGGCTGAAAATAACACTCTCATATAAAAATTATAGGTTAAAGTTCCAAATGGAACCTAGTCGTGGCATTCGGAACTTAAACGAGGCTTCTGGGACCTTGAAGTCCTCTTGTAGTAATTGGGACTTTAGAGTTTAAAATATCTAAAACTAATTTTCGTCTTAAAAGTAGAAATTACCTCAAAGTGAAAAAGTCTAGTTGCCGTTACTACCAGTAAAGTGGCAAAGCCTTCAAACACCCATTTTAAGGTAAATAATACTCGGAAGTAATTACTGAAAATTACGCCATATTTTCTTATAAAATGATAGACGCCATTAATATAAAATGTCAATTTCCTTTGGTACTGAAATAGTTATTTCTTCAAAATTGTCCCAAAAAAGAGAAAATTGAGCAAAAATGAACTCGTATAACTTATAGAAATATTAAAAAAGTATTTTTCAGCATTTTTAGGTAATTTCGCACATTTTCGTAATTTATCTTCCCGACAAAAAAGTGTTAAAACATGCATTTTGAGAGGGCGCGTTGTTACTTTTCAATCTATCAATGTCATATTTGACAGAAAATTTTCAATCGTTTTAGTTTCTTGAATCTAGCAACGAGAAATAAATCAGCAAATTAATACCTTTCTTATACCTACCATATTCATAGATATAAGTTAAAAATAAATATTACTTTCATTTTCCACGGTTATTGAAAAATGACGGAAGATGCTGGGCTACAATACTTTTTAATTATTTAGACAAAGACAAAGCGAAAACGCGAATGTAAAAAAGAAAACAAATCCAACAAAGTAGCGGTGACCACGCCGCTACGTCTCCACCACGTTGCCGGAACGTAAGCACGTCGTAGCGGTGTAAGTAGCTAGGTGGTCGCCGTTACGTATCTATCACCCTCAAAATGTTCCCCACTTTGGTCGCAGGGACGTAATAGGAACGTAGTAATTGCGTTCCTATCAGTAGTAATCACAACTTTAAAGTTGCAAACAAAAGTCGCCGGAACGTAACGGCGACTAAAAATGAATACCTACTAATTGGGCTTAGTTTTTTTATCGAAAAGTTAGGCACCCTTCTAAAGTACATAATAACGACAAACACGCCTGTAATATAGTATGTAGTACGTAATTGCATTAAAAATTATGACAGAAATTGAAAATGTACAAACAAAAATAGGCTTATTATATGGAAACATCAATAAAGTTTATTTTATGGAAAAAATATATTTTTTTACTAAGTATATCTATTCGCATACAAATATCCAAGTTTTTTCGCATAGTCGTAGGTACCTACTGATTTTAATGAAGGAGACAAAAACGAAACTGTTTTAGAACTGGGTAGGTATATTTAATTAATCCGATCAAGACAATATTCTAATACATACAATACCTATGTTTTGTTTTTCATTTGTATTCTACAAAATGATTGCTTAAAAAATATTGCTCGGGCAGTCATCAAATTTTAAGATCAATAAAATTTTAAATTTTTGGAATAAGATAAGAAAAATCGCCTTTCCATACCTACTAAATATTTCAGTTATCTAACTAGGTAAGTACCTTAAATTAAAAATATTCCTTCAAAATCCAATTAACATTTTTGCCTGTTCCAATCATCATTTCAGTATGTACCTATGATAAAATATCTGAGTACAGACCTACACTATCCCTTCACTAAATTCTAAATACGGCCCTGTTTTCTAAACAGACAACAAGGTGATGACCCCCGCCGCCGTCGAGTTTATATTCTCCCCTTCCTTGTTCTCTGGCTCTGGCATAACGTACCGTTGTTTGCATCATAGACACTTTGTGGCATAATTTATCAGATTTTCAGCTAATTATTACCTAATAGTTTATTCGCGTTTTAGTTGTTTGAGTTTTTTATCTAATTAAGTGATCATCTCGAATATGTTCTGCTCATTTTACATCCTAACCTATATATTTTGTGGTATTGGGTAGTTTAGTTTTTGCGTCGATGGCAATCAACGGTTTTTGGGTGTTTTTTATCCCTCACTTTTCCCTCTAACCACAAAATATCCTCTATCTAACCCTCAGAAAAATAAAAAAAATTTTCTGAGATCTAACCATATTTTCTGGGTTTTCCGTTTTCCTTTTTAGTCACAAAATATATGCTTTAGTCTTTGTTTAGGAGGCTAAAATATTATTTAGTATTATTTATCAAAGATCCTAATATTTTGATCTTTGATTGTAATTTATTTTTAGTAAATTAAATAGGTCCCTAATAATATACCTATGTGACATTCTAATTATTAGAGATGAAAGTTTACGGATCACAAGTATTTTATAAGAAGGAAGTATCTGGTCTTCAACTCGGAGAAATTGCCACAGAAATGGTAAGAAAAAATTGTAATGAACTTAGCAAATCTGCTCGCACAGCAGAAATTTTGATTTGAACAGGAACACAGTGATTTTGATGTATGTTCTAGGGATACTTACCAGAAAATTTTTACATTCTCTGTAATGGCAAAAAAGTTGAAAATGATGCCTACATACAAAATAGCACCATACATATTGTTCCACGGTTGGTTGGAGGTAAAGGAGGATTTGGGTCCATGCTTCGTGCCATTGGAGCACAAATCGAAAAAACGACCAATCGAGAAGCATGTCGGGACCTAAGCGGAAGAAGACTGCGAGATATTAACGAAGAAAAAAGGTACACAAACTTAACTCTAATCCACTAAAGTTTAGTACTTATTACAAATACGTCATTCTTTCTACAGTTAAGTATTCACACAATATAAGTAATTAGAGATTTTAAATTCTGCCTTTAGGCAAAGGAAATACTACGCATAGAAAACTCATCCTGGGTTAATTTCTAGACCCCGTCGATGGAGCCCAACTTCTGCTACCTGCAGAGGTTGGGCTCCAATCGGCCGGCCTCGGAGAGAACGCAGAGATTCCACCGATTCGGCGTCCAGTATTTCTGTCAGGGCATCGAAAGTCGATCGAGCCTCGACCTGTTGTTGGCTTGGCAGGACGGCGCGTATTGCCGCGTGCTGCAATATTGTTTATGCAAACAAGAATTAAATGTTCCTTATTCTCTAAGTCGGTTTTAGATGATTTAAAAACGTCGAGAACCAAAGTTTGAGCAAACAATTTTTGAGTGTTTCGCATAAAATATCAATATGATGGTTTCTGTCGAATTTCGGGCGAAAATAGCATACGTAAACAGTGCATTACGCTCCTTATTACAATACTTAAGTACAACTCGTTACAATATTTACTTCGGACGTAAACATGAGGCATACCTACTTAAATCTTTTAAAATTTCGGGAAGTGCATTACGCTCCTTATTGCAACCGTTTACTTCGGAGGTGTATGGAGTTAAATGTTCGTCCAAAGAAGTCACGTGACTTAACTCATCAATGAGAGCTCAAGACATATACCAACTTTTATATACGTCGGACGTATAAATAGCCACTTTGTAAAATTGAAGAATCTTGTGTCTTTATTTGCGGGATAATATAGAATAATTCTTGGTAAGTTTCTGGCAAGTGGTCAAGTACCCTATTGTCAAATTATTTGACAAGAGGGTACTTGACCACCGTTGACCATTTTTAAAGTACTTGAATTCAAAGCTACAGTTTTTTTGTCAGCCGACTACCAAAATCGTTGGAATTTGTTTTCGATTTAGTTTAAAAGTTTTGGGGTTTTGTTGTACTTACAGAATTTTTTTAGAAGGTTATCTTTTAATCAACGTTAAAAAATCTACTAGTTTGCTAATTTATTTTTTAACCGATTTTGTATTGTGAATGATAATGGAGTTACCAATGGTGGCACCCTGTATATTTTAAAGTAAAATGCCAGGATTAAAACGACAGAAACTTGCCAAGAATTTGACAATACTTGATCACTTTTTAAAAGTACTTGAACTTGAAGCTAGTTTTTTTTGTCAGCTGAGTAACAAAATCGTTGAGTTCTACACAAGTGTTTAAAATTAAAATCTCTTTTCCAAAGTTAAATTATACTGATTTTACTTCTGCAGTTTGAAATAACGCAAAGGTATCGCAGATGTAAGGCTTTATTACTCCATATAGATAAGTTTCCATTAAGATTCTATTCAATAAGAAAGAATAGGTACCTACTAAAAACTAAACAAACTAAAGCTCTACAATGTCATTTACCAAAAATGAACTAACTCGCTTAAAATTAACTTTAGAGGAGAAAGTTATTCAAAATATCTCTGTAGTTCACCAGGATGAAGAAAATAGCGGCACATGTCAAATTATTACACATCCGATTTGACCGGAAGTACCGGTAGTGACCCATTTTCAGTTCAAAATGAATATACTTTCCCTCAAAATTGGGAAAAAGTATACCTACCTAATAACAATCAATCAATCAATCAAATATGCTTTATTGCCATAAGTAAGGACTTGTTGACAAAGCTGTGTTAATAGTAATAAAAATGTAAATATATATAAATATGCAAAATATGCAAAATGCAAAAAAAAAATGCAAAAAAAGGAGAAAAAAAAAAAAATATTAAAAGTAAAAACACATATTTAAAAAAAAAAGGAAAACAAAAAAATAGAAAAAAAAAAAAACACAAAAACAAAGAAACAAGCAACAAGCAAAACAAACAGCAAATAAGAGTATGTCAATATAAAACTACAATGAATCCAGGAAAAACTCTTCTAATGTATAGAAGGCTTTTTCCAATAGCAACTCCTTCACTGACCTCTTAAATACTGTCTTAGAGCTCAGGGATTTAATGGAATTCGGCAAGTGATTGAAAATCTTCTTAGAACCGTAAAAAATCGACCTCCTGACCAGAGCGGACACAGGAATCGGAAGATCGACATTTAGCGCCTGCCTTGTGCTACGACTGCAGCGTCTCGAAAAGCCAGGCTTATGTTTCTCAAAGATTAAACACACAGTCTCCAGAATGAAGAGGCAAGTGAGAGTCAGAATTTTATGAGTCCTAAATAATGGACGACAGGACTCACGGGGCATAGCACCACAAATGAAGCGTAGGGCTCTTTTTTGTAACACAAATAACGATCTCCAAAGAACCAGACCACATGCTCCCCAGAAGCAGATACCATATCTTAAGTGAGATTCCATCAGAGCAAAATAAGCAGTTCTTCTAACAGAAAAGTCAAGCTCTCTTGAGATGACTAAAAGCGCATAGCAACCCCTAGAAAGCACCGCGTACAGAGAAAGAATATGATCCCGAAAAGATAACGTGTCGTCAATATTCAGACCAAGAAATTTAGAACATGAAGATTGTTTAATACTTTGTTGATCTATACTTATTTTATTGAGACAACACCTAAAGGAGAGAACATTGGTTTTTGAAATGTTAAACTTTAAAAGGTTAGAGTCACACCAACTCTTCACTCTAAGAATGTCTTCCGCGATGACAGCATTCAGTTGGACCGGATCTCTGTTATGCCACAGCAGAGTAGTGTCATCAGCATACATTGTGAATCTACACTTAACATCAATAAATGCCAAATCATTCACATATAGGAGAAACAGAACAGGACCCAGGACCGATCCCTGGGGAACCCCACAATGTATGTCAGCCTCATGTGAAGTTGTGCCGTTCACAGAAACAACCTGGCGACGATCAGACAGGTAAGATCTGAACCACTCAAGACAAACACCCCTAAAGCCGTAACACTCAAGCTTTCCCAGCAATATGTCATGGTTCACACAATCGAAAGCCTTGGATAAATCACAGAAAACCGCTGCAGCAGCGTCACCATCATTGAGGTCCATATAAAGATTCTCAAAGAAAGAAAACATTGCATCCTTAGTGCTCTTTGAATTTTGGAAGCCAAACTGAGCCGAACACAAAACTTTAGACTCCTCCAGAAAACCCAAGATTCTACTCTTTACCAACCTTTCCACAACCTTGGAAAGAGAAGGTAACAATGAAATAGGGCGAAAGTTGGAGGGGTCACTACAATCGCCTCCCTTATGAAGAGGAACAACAATGGCAGACTTAAGGCAAGAAGGAAATGTGCCAGTACAAAATGACAAATTTATAGCATCAGCCAATGCCTCAATAGCTGGAGTTGGTAACTGATGAAGCACCCTTATAGAAATTTGATCCCAGCCAGAGGACTTCTTATTTTTGATCTCCGTAAACACACTTCTTAATTCCCCACCGTCAGTAGGAGTAAAAAAAAAGGAATCCCTAACGTGCCGATCCGCCAAATATTCAAGCGGATCAATGGAAGTCGGAATGCTTGCGGTCAACACGGAAGCAACCGAACAATAGAACCTATTAAAATCATCTCCCGAAAGGGAAGAAGTATCAGCCCTTATCCCAGTTCTACCTCTAAGCTCATTCACTATTGACCAACATTCTCTCGGTCCATTCTTAGAGATACTTATGCGGCCACGAAAGTGAATCTGTTTGGCAAGAACAATTAGCCGCCTATAGATCCTTCTATAAATGTTATAATACCCCACCAAGAAACTATCCGGTGGCACAAACTTTCTAATGTAATGCAGGGAACGTAAATTTTGGGACGAAGTTTTAAGGCCCTTCGTTATCCAAGGTTTATGATGTTTATTTTTATTTCTTTTTATTAACACCTTAGGAAAAGCCAGTTCAAAGACATCCAGGATTAGTCCATGTAAAGTAGATAATAACACCATGTAGTAGGTACATGTTGACAACGAAATTAGCTGAATTTATTTTTATTACTATGATTAACCATTATTACAAAAATTAGTAAACTAATTAGCTCACTAATTAGACAAGGAACATTGACAATGATAGAAAATTACGTGGGCGTTTGAAGTTAAATGTCATATTGAAACAATGGACACAGCCACCTCCGGTCATCGAAAAGTTTATTTGCATCGCAGCGCCATCTATACCCCAATATCCAAACGAACGCTTAGCAGTTGCAAATAAAGCTCTCTTCACATTCTAGCGAACCGCGTTTGCAGAATGAAAGTATCTCTTTTTGTTCCCGAGATATCGGCGACGGGAGTCCTTATTGGGACACCCTTTATAGTAGGCCATTGGTCCGTTTTGGGGCTTTAAACACATTTTTCTCTTCATTCTTGCATATGTTGCAAAATACTCTTCATAAATATAATATCTAGAATTCTCGCTTCTTCAAACTGGTTGAACAGATTAGGTATCCCATAATTACAAAATAGTGTTTATTCTTCTGTAATTCACGTAATGGTCTGGGTATCCGATTTTCTTCATGTGCAGGGACATTTCTTGTTTTCGCAAACAAATCTACTTCAAAATTCTGCTTATATGACAAAACTTCAAAATATTTACTGCAAAGAGAATACCTTACTATAAAAAAAACACGTAAATGGTAATAAATCTGGATATTTAAAATATGCGACATTTTTTTACATACGTACGACATACTTTTAACCATACAATACCCCCTTTTAACCTATAATAAGCCACCATTTTTTTCGTCAAGTAGCGCCACTCCAGATTGCAAACAACAATGAAATATAATATGAGGTCATGCTCGGGTCTTTAATATAGTGTCGGTCCAGCCTTTATTAAGGCATTTACTCTTTGATTTTGATTAATGTTTGTGATATTTCTGGCACTATAACTTAAGGATTAATTGTCAAAAAAAATAAAAATTTAACAAACTACTAATGCTAATAGGGGGATTACAAAGTAATTTGCAAAGCTCCGCAATCAAAATGCTTGGAATGCTTGGTAACCTTAAACACAGCGAATGTGTGATGTCAGGTCACAAGGATATCCCAGGAATGCAATACCTATACCCATGGATAGAAAACAAAAGAAGCGTTGACTGACATATTAATAAAGACTGCTCACGGCTGTCATGTTTGACAGTTCTCTGGCTCACCATGCGCTTCCCGGAGACAAAATACAATGCAAAATACATAGTTGACCATAGGCGCCATCTACTTTTCAGGACATGAAGCTATATTCGTGAGAAGTCTTATTAATACGTCAGTCAATGAAAGAAGCCTCTTTAAGGACTTGTGTCATTCCAATTTATCTAAAAATAACCAGTATTTCAAACATATATTTCTTTTTAATACAATCTATTAGCTATCTATACATGGATAGCATGCTAAGAAGTGCTAATCGAACTATTCTAATGCGTTGAACTGAAAGGAAATATAGTATCGTTTGCTCAAAAAAAAAAACGAAGATGGGAGATGCTAAGGGGAACGCCGCACACCCGCCTACCTCGGGAGTAGGGGTTACATGCAATAGCTGCTCATATCAGCCACGAGTCTCCGGGTTTGTAACCCCCACTCCCGTGGCAGGCGGGTGTGCGGATAGTTCGATTACCACTTCTCAGCATACTCTACGTGTATAGATTAATCCAAAGTCAAAAATATAATGGATGGATCTCTTTAGAAAATATTTAGTGTAAAAGCGAGTCTCCTTTTGACACGTCACTAGGTTACTCGTACTCTTTGATAAAGGCTAGAGATTTGTGAGTTAAAATGAAAGCATCTGGATGGCTACATAGTCTTGTGTCAAATGATCTTCAAATATAAACATTCAACAATTTTCAACACTATTTTATTCAAGACACTGTAGGTGCAAAGTAGTTAAAACGTTGTGTTTATTTTCTAGGTTGAAGAATTGGATAAATCAACAGGCGGAGAGGGAAAAGGAAGCAAAGGAGAGAAAACAAAAAAAGTTGGAAAGGTTGTGTGAACAACCAAAACATGAATTTAAGGATGAGGACTATGATAGGGAAAGATCCGAATTGCCTGAAAAAGTGGAAGATGCAGTATTGAAAGGACTTCAAGCTTCTTGTAGCACCAAAAGAAAATCCGATGAGAAAGAATTTGTTGTTAAAAAAAAGAAACCCAGGCTTTGGTAAGTTTTATTCGATAAATTTGCACTTTCATAGTTTTTAATAAAAATTAAAAATTGTTATTTATGTACTGGGTGATCATTTTTAGACGCTTAGCCCTTGTGCATGGAAAACGGTCAAAGATATGGAGATATTATATATGGGAGATGATGTAGGGTGTATAAAGGAATAAATTGGCTCATTTAGCGACTTTTTGAAAATGCAACGCTAGGCATCGTGATGCCAAAAAATATTTTTTCCCACCAACATACCACTTTTGATAATTTTTCCGAACATTTTTCATTCATGCCATTTTTCTTTATTCTCTTCCATTAAAAAGTTACCTATTCTTCAAATACGCATTAAAATATTAATTTTTGTTATCGCAAATGACAGCGTTTTCAATGATTTTATTTTTTGGGGATATTCCCCCGACACTTTACTTGTTTGAAAGATCTTCAAACCACGTCTTTTGACCTTCTTACCGTTGTCAACATACAAATCCGACTACAATTTTTTATACCTTCAATTTTCACTAATGCATTTAGCGTTGTTTTTTTTGTTTAAAATCTGACACTGCAGCTTTAATCAGAACACCACAGAACCAGCATATTATATCAAATTTGAATAAGTTCTATTCTACAGAGTACCAAAATTTAGCAAAATAGGAATTTTAAATGCATCTGGCCAATCAAGAGTCAAGTATATGCCATTGAATTACCTCAACACAGTTCAATGGTCGACAGGACTATACAAGGTGTGCAAAGATCCAATAACAAATATGCAGGTTGTTTTTTTCTGTCATATCGAAATGCTAATTTTTTAAAAACTTTATACAGGACAAGTGCACCCTGGAAATATTATAAATTATTGGAAATGTATTCATAAATGAAAAATAATAAATTTTTTACAAAGTATCCAACAAGCAAAAAACGATTTAAATTATTGGACTTTTCTCGACAAAGCTTACCTGTAATAAAATTATACATTTTTCTATGGCTTTCTGTTGTGGCACACTACCCGCCTTAACTTGTCTGGACTTACTGACTGTCAGGCTTCTGTAAATTTTAGACGTTCGTTTATAATTTCTGCGGCGATTTCGACACCCCTAATCGATTTTTATCGCTCTCGATGCGTAGCACTTTGAGTTGGCACAGAAAAAATACAGGCTGTATATTTGTTATTGGATCTTTGCATTGTCTGTCTGGTCCTGTTGACTATTCAACTGTTTTGAGATAATTCCATGGCATACTTAACTCTTGACCCGCCAGATTCCTTTAAAATTCCCATTTTGCTAAATTTTGGCTCCCTGTAGAACAGAACTTCCTGTATATTTTTGTTCAAATTTGGTATAATAGGCGGGTTCTGTAGTGTCCTTATTAATGCTGTGGTGTCCTATTTTAAACAAAAAAAGCCCTAAATATGCATTTGGTGAAAAAACGGAAGAGAATAAAGAAAAATGTCATTAATGAAAAATATTCAGAAAAAGTATTAAGTATATATTGTTTTCATTGAATACTTCACATTTCTGGGTCATAGCGAATTATATTTAGCGATTTTTTAATAACAATTGTGACAATAATTGCTGACGAAGTGTATTAGTGTGTTATTAGTTTTGTTGTGACTTTAAAAACAATTATTAATTGTGTTATTTACAAGTGAACTTGCTGAGAGATTTGTGTGCTTTCATAAGGTAGGTATTCAACACCCAATTTTTAATGAACAGTTTTTTTGATCAATTTTTTGTTAATGTAGATGCCGGTGAGAGTTGTTTGCAGCATCACTGCATGCAAAAATAACTCAAGAAAGGCGAAGGAAGCTGGGCATTTTTTAAATTCCCTAAAGGTGTAACAATTCAGGAAAAATAGTTAAAATATTGTTATCCTAAGGAGAAAGAATGGAGCTGCTTTAATAAAAGAGTCTGTAGCAAACATTTAAAGTTTCAAGCTAAATGATTATGTAGGTGAACTACAGGCCAGGTTATTGAATTTACAGGCAAAGAGGCTGAAAAAAAAACCGATAAGTACCTAGTTTAAAAACTTTTGTGTGGAAATGCCTTTCTATCTAAATTTATTTTCCAGCCGTTCCTTCATTGTTCTTAGCGGTGAATTATGCAGAACCTGAAAATACCTCGGAAAATACCGAAAAATGGTGATTAATTTGCAAAGAAACACCAACGGAATTATTACGTGACAAAGAAAATGGTGATAATTTCATTGACACTTTTCATATTTTAAAAAAGAAATTACCTATAGAAACTTGAAAGCGACAATGCAATTTCTTAAACAAAGAAGAGTACGTTACAAGAATCATGCAAAGCTTTTGAAACAACACATTTTTGTTTTAGAAGACCAGATAAAAAAGATAATGTTGGTTTTGAAGAAAAGGCGAAGCTTGCTGTTAAAGATTTTCCAACTACAAACCAAGGTGACATTGCTTAAAAAAATCTAAAGCACGTTGGACACAAGACGCATCGTCTTGAGCTTTTACTCTTAGATAGATGTTTTAGTAAACGAAATGAGCCTTTATTTGTCTGAGAGAAACATGGCATTATCCTCTGCCCACACTAGTAACATTGCAGCAATGGGACTGTGCCACAAACACATATCCCATAATACCATCCAAAAGTTATCGCAAAATGGCACATATGCATTATAAAAAGTATTTTATATTGTATTATACATTAATAATATGTACTTATAGTGGATACCACGACTCTTGGTCCCTGCGTCACAATGGTCGACAATGCAATTTCCATTGTCGACCATTGTGATGCAGGGATTAAGATTCGTGATATCCACTTATATTGTATATAATTTTGTATTTAAAATGTAAACATTCAAAAAGTTGATAAAGTGAAAATGTAGGTATTTGTTTATTGCGTTTGTTTTACTTGATCATAACTGTCAAGGTTGACTTTATTTAAACGATTTAATGGTTCCTTAATATTATTTATGTCAAACACAAGTACCTACCATATCACAGTTTTTTTACTTCCATCATAGATTAAGATTAAGATTAAGAGGGGGTTGCCGACAGTGAAAGTGACAGTAGATTTCGTATTTTTTTAAGTTGTATAGCATAAAATCTAATAACATTTTACCTGGCAAAAATTTAGTACAAACATCTCTGTCTTCATTTTAATCATAAGATATTACAAGCAGTGTTTTGTTTTATAGGTTATGAAAACCTTGGGAAAAATAATAATTCCAGTGCATATGCTTTTAAGATCTTATGATTAAAATGAAGACAGAGATGTTTGTACTAAATTTTTGCCAGGTAAAATGTTATTAGATTGTATGCTATACAACTTAAAAAAATACGAAATCTAACATCATTTTCGCTGTCGGCAACCCCCTCTTAAAGAAGCCATAGATAGTCAGAAGCATATTGTTGAAACCGTCTGCAGAAAATTCCGTTGCACCAAGTTTCAAACTTTAATTTTGGAGCGAACATAAATTCAAACAGATAAATTGTAATGTCTTACAATTCTTAGGACTCAATACTGAGTTAAGGTGTAGGCATTTTAATTTAGTTATTACTTTTTAAATAAAATTTTATGCAAAATATTTGGTGTAGAGTGTGGAAATTTCAACAATGGTTCTGACAGTCTATTTGTAGCTGTGTCTATGCTTCCATTAATAATTAATTTCAAGAAAAGATATTGCTTTCGGTATCCTGAAAAATATTTTGATATCAGGTACCTATAAAAATATAAACTCTACTTATATTTTCTGTTTTGCCATAAAAATTATATTGTGGGAAAATAACTGTACTCCCTAATTTCGTAATTAAGACGTCTGAAGTGTAAAAAACATGATAAACGGATCGAAAAATTCTGGTAATTTCCAACTTCATTTTCTGTAAATTCAATCGGGCAACTGGTTGACGTCATCCCCACGCTGTGCGCGGATTTGTTCAAGACTTACCATGCAACCTATGCCTCTACTAATCTTGTTTATACACCCTATATCATCTTTGACCGTTTTCCAACAGAGGCTCGGCATCTAAAAATGATCACCTTGTACCTGTAACCAGTTAGGAAAAGTATGATTTTGTCGAGGATTTTGTGTAACATGTGGGTTATTTGCAAGACGAACGAAGTGAGTTTCAAAATATTATGAGTTGCACGAAATTATGTTGCTAATGTGTAATGCTTGGTGTACCTAATAGTGACAAAATATTAAAATAATAATTAAGTTTTAAATTTGGAGTTCACACTGCTCGTCAGTTTTTTACAAAGCTGCTAATTATCAAGCCTGTTACGTTACAACTTTAGAAACTAACCGGTTAATACTAACCTTTTTTCCTTATATGAAAAATCATTCACAAACACCCATGTACTTATTTCATTATTGGTTATATGTAACTAACATAGGATATAAGGAACCATATTTAGTTAATTTTGAATTTCATTATGTCTGGACATTACTGTATCTCACAAAAATGTCTGATTCTGGTTCAATGACTTTGTTTTTGTAGCTTGTGATGTACCTTGGTCATGAACTATTTTTCATAACAAGTTATAAACTAATTACGCGAAGTAGGTAGCTTTGAATTGTGATAAATTGAGTCTTTTTCTGTCATTTTGTAAGTCAATGGATAAATTGAAGAGCTTATGACCTAAGTATGACATTTTTTTCTTCTTCAAATAAAATTTGCTATAAAATTGCTATGGACAGGTCTGGTCAACGTGTAATTTTTGATAAATTTATGTTCCTAGATACGAAAATAATTCATTATTTTTGACATAAACAAAACAATTTAGCCTACAAATGCTATATTTTCTGTGCTTAAACCATGGTTGTGGGAAAGAATACTGTATACCACACCAGATAGATAGTTATAGTGGTGAAGCAAATGTATTCTTTGAGAAATCTGTCACTTCTCATACAAATTTCTTAAGACAAGTAATTAATACACAAGATTTGCTGCCTTATAAAGGCTATATTTTTGTTCCATTCTCACACTTAATCACCTGCTAATTCTTTACAGGGTTGATGATGAATTAGATGAAGATGTGAGTTCTTCTGACGATATTAGCGATAACGAAGTTGCACCACGTTCAGAATCTTTAGAAAAGGAAAAATGTGGCATTGAAGCTGTATCTGATAGCCAAGGGAAATCAAATCATGTCGAAAACAAAACTTCTAAAGATGAACTTGGAGATAATAAACAGGTCAAAGAGGATGAAACAAAATTTTAATTGAAAATGTCGAGTGCAAAATTTGAATTGTTGGCTATTAATTTTAGTGGTAGGTACCTATAATGTAAGTTGTATTTTTCTATTGTATAAAATATAATTTAAAACTATACAGAGAATTAATAGCCTGTATTTTAGATATTTTGTTCAAACCCGTTCATTAGATAATAAAAAAATCTAAATCTATAAATAATGGTTTTATTTACGTTATCTTTTATCTCCTCCCGATCATTGTGTAGTGCATTGACAATTACACATTTGCCTGGTTTGGTGTTCTATAATAATGTAAGTCGTAGGTACTAGAATCATTTGACAAATTTTGATTTTTTAGTTATGTTTTGTTAAAAATTGGTAATTTTTTATTATTTTAGGAAAGGAATATCAGTAATTTTGGTCCTGGGAATATTTGCCAATATTGAAGCAACTGTGTATTTTTGCCTTGACAGAAAAACATACAACAATCATTTCTCGGCATCTAATATTGAATTAGAGACTCTTAAAGACGAGCTGAAAGAAATCCTCATTAATGATGACACAATCCATTTTGACAATGTCAATTTTGATTTTGATCACCCTGCTCTAGCGTGAGTTTTCAAACTTGTCTAGGTGATAAAATTCTTAAGATATATAGACAATGTTCTATGAACTAAGGTCCTTAAGTTAGTACTAACGTCGAATGGAGGAATAATAAGAAATGTAGCCTTACTGGACGCAGCGTAGCCGAAAATACAGCCCAAAAAGCGTCCGAGATAGAAAAGCGTCCGAGACTGAAAAATACATATCCTTCCAGTAAAATATAAAATACCTATATAAAATTGTACCGTTAGCCCGTTGCAAAGGGATCGGTGTTCTCGAAAACGTAAAAAAGTTTTAAAAATCTGTGGTCGCTAGGCGGCTAGAGCGAGTGGGGGCAACGAGGGGCTTCAGGGTAAGCACACGCCGAGCGCACCCGCAATTTTATTTGGGCGCTGCGCCTCTTATTATTCCTCACTCAACGGTACTAAGAAAGATACAGGGTACTAATATTATAAAAATACAGGGCGATTCAGTCATGATGTCAAAAAATTTAACCACAGGTGGAAAAGAAACTTAACATGAATCTCAATTTTAAAAAAATCTAGTCAACCAGAAAAAATATTTTCAGAAATGCATTAAAACCACTACCTAAGTGTAAAAACAGTGGAAACAGGTTACCTGCTTTCCGGTAACCAGCGCAGATCGGCACCAGTAAATATTTAAAATAATCCTGTTTTTAAATAGCTCATAACATGGTATAAGTAGATTGAAGCTTGTCGGTGCTGGTAACTGGCGCTGACTGTTTTGTCAGAATTAATATGTAGTTTAGCCTCTTTCAGGCACTGGTTGCGTTTATTTATCAATAGATAATGACTTTCTGATTTCCGAAGTCTTCAAAATAACCCCTATATATGGGATAAAAGACATACGCTACACAGCAACCGAAATGTGGATAAGAAATTCACCTCAAAGTAATAACAAATCTTTCTTCGGGTATGATGGGCTGCTTACACGTAGATTTCACCAACTTTTAGTTAGTCAATGTTTAATTTTTTTCTAAAATATAGTAAAATATTTTCTGACCCATTGTATTCAAAGAATCTTTCATCATCATTTTTCACACTTTTAAATAAATGATGATATTCTTCATATTCAGATTTAGCACTATCAAGGGGATGGACACAAAATTTTTTTTCTTGTTAATTTCACAGTTAATCATACTCATCAGATGATGGCGACGACACCTTTTCCGCTCAAAGTTTAAGAGAAAACTATCAGTTTCCAGCCGCTTTTACAATGTTTTTCCACATGTTCCTTTTTAGTGGGCCTACTTAGTGTGGTTAACAATTTTTACATCATGACTGAATCACCCTGTATATAGTTGGAAAAATAATGGATTCTTAAACCAAGTACCCAAGTTCATAGAGCAAATTTGTACAATTTCCATGCCGTAGCTCATTTCAAGATAGATCAGTACTTCTATGAAATATTAACGGAAGTTGCACAGTAGTACCCTTGGTGTGTGGGTGATATGTCTCTGCAATAATAATATGTTACTTTTGTAGATGTTTAACAACAATAAATTGTACTTAGTGTACAATATATAGGGATAAATATGCAAATCAATTTGCAACAAGTAAATTGTGAAAAATATTGTGTTTGAAGTGGTGGAGAGTAGGGAATAAAATCCCTAAAAAATTTGAGATTTCGGGATCCTGGGATTTTCAAATGCAAATCCCGGGATCCAGAGACCCAATCCCAGGATTTTTTAGGGAGCTATTTTTTTCTAATATGTAATAATGTTACTGTTATGTAATAGTAAATCAAGCACATTTTATTGAAATCAAAAATCAATGTTATTTATTAAAAAAAAAAGATTTTCTTTGTAACAAAGGCAAAACTAAACATTTTTCTTAAAAACGGCATACTTTGTTTATAAACTTCATACGAAAGGAAAAAGGAACTGAACTAATAAGATTATTCTAGGTTTTTAAAGAAATAGTGGAAGAAATATAATACTATCTACGAGTATTGTTCCATCTGCCATAGCAGAGTGAAATTTTGTCAATGTCAATACTAATTCTGACGAAAAGCATCTTTCTGATTTAACACTAGGGGTATTTTATTCATAAAAGTCAAAAGCCAGATGTAAGTTCGGTCCATGTTGTCCACTTTTCTGAAATGTTTGCATTTCATTTTTTATTTGTTTCCAAGTTATGAATTTTTGCTACTGGCGCTACTGCTACTACTAATACTGATGGATTTAACATTTGTTAGTACTTACTTCGTTTAACCTCTCCGAAAGTGACTTGTTTTTATTTGAATCCTGACACTGCCTCTGAATAGTGGCAACTACAAATAGTCATCTGAACTTTCTAAGGAATCTGATATGATTTTACTTTTATTACTGTTACCATTGAGTAAAGGAATAACCTTTACTTACTGCTGTTACTAATTTCTAGTCGTTTTCTAGAGATTTTGCACACACATACTCCACTAATTAAATACATTAAAATTCCGGGATCTAATATTTTAATCCCGGGACTCCAGGATTGGAAAAATCTAGTGTTGCCGGACACTTATTTGTGACCGGACATAAATGTCCGAGCACGGACATTTATGGACATGACACATTCAAAAATGCTCGAATGTGTCCAATAAATTTCAAAATATTAAGAAGCGAAACTTAACCTCAATTTTTTTTAATTTTTTATAACATGTTTTGGAAGGGTTTCCCTCCATAAGATATCTGCTGTGTGTGTGTGTTTTTTTTCTTATTTCCTTTTATTAATGGGTAAAAGAAGTGGAATAATATGGAATTACTTCCAAAAAGTCCAAAAAAACAATAAAACATATGGAATTTGCAAATTCTGCAAGAAGACTTATCTTGAACATGCTACACGCGTCACGTGTTTTCTTTTATTAGTTTTATTTAAAATTTTAAAAACATATATAAATAATATATCGTTTTAAAGTTCTACTTAAATCTTAAATCCAATAGGATGGTGATGTTTTTAGCTTATTTCATAAATGTCCGGACATATTACGGACACATTGGCTGGACATTTCTCTGAAAATAAATGTCCGGACATTTGGCAACTCTAGAAAAATCATTTAAAAAAACCCGATTTCGTGATCCTGGGATTGGATTCCCTAGTGGAGAGGCATTATTACAGTATTCAAATATGTTGAAGTTTACTATCTTGAAAAATGCAAAATTTTCACTTATAATCTCCCTAATGATTGAATTATTACTGGAAATTTCTCCTTCGAAAAGTATCTGGAACCATAGACAAGAGAAAATTTTCTTAAAATATTCTTGAACAAGGGAAATTTTCCATTTAATTCAATTGTTACAAGTAAGATTTGGTAAGAAAATTGTACGCCTAAATAAAACTAAAAAAACTGTCACTTTCCAAATTTAAAGTCACAGCTATGTCCTTGTTTGTGGAAACCCTACTTAGCCAATGACTGATCCAGTGATTGCCTACTAATTTATGTTATGTATTTGCAGAGCTGGGAAAGATCGCGCCAAAAAAGGTATAGATCATAGATCAGATCGGTTTTCGAAAAAAGATCTAAGATCGTTTAAAAATAGATCTTTTCTTGCTCTTAGATCAAAGATCGTCTAAAAATTATCTATTTAAAAAATATCAATTGATCTAAGATCTTCTGAACTATTTAAGATCTTCTAAAAGATCTTCTAAACGATCTAAGATCTTCTAAACAATCTAAGATCTTCTAAACGATCTAAGATTTTCTAAACAATCTAAGATCTTCTAAACGATCTAAGATCTTCTAAATGATCTAAGATCCTCTAAATTATCCAAGTTCATGATATTATATAGTTAATAGATATAAATACTTTTCATAATTTTGACATAGTATAAAGCGACATCTTTCAAAACCTGAGCAAGTGATGATACGTCCAGTTTTACGTAACTAGTTGTGTAAAGTAAAATTTTACGTAACTAGTTACCTAAAATTACACCTCTAACTGAACTGGTTACGTAATCAATCAGTTAATATACCTATGGAGAATTAGACTTTTCTTGTAAAAACGTGTTCACCGATTATTTATGCAATTTATAATTTTATAACTTACCTAAGTTATAAAATTCGGAATTTTGAGAAATAGATAATTGAAAATAAAATACAAATTAACAAAGCATTCAGTTAAATTTTAATTGTGACCTCAAAATAGGTTCTTGTAGTTGCAGGTAAAATGTACGTCAGTTTGTTTATATTATTTGTCATTTTTCGCGAATTCTGACAATTTGTACTTTAGCTGGAGACCTATAGAGATCTCCTGAGGTAAACTGCTTTAAATGAACGCTCATTAGTAACGTAAGTAACTGAATTCGTAATACATATATTTTAGAAATAATATTTAGATTATATGTATAAAAATAAAAATCCTTGTTCGTACAAAACTATTCATTCTTCTAAAAAATATATACCTACCTTTCTACCTACATTATTTTGTATAAAAAAATCCGTAACAATACGATAATTTGTAAAATTTTCTGTTCAAATTTTTAAATACTAATACGTTGTTTAATATTTCTAGTGCAACTGGTAATTTTGAAGATCTGGACATTGCTAATCTAACCAATTTTAATATTGATTTACTCAATTTCAACAATATCTCAAGTATAGAGTTAGCGAATATCACGTTCAGCAACATATCTTTCTCAGGCAAATACGACTTGTTCGGAACTGTTGGGCAATTATTTGAAATTTATGGAAAAGGTTCTTTCTGGTGAGCATACCTTATTATTTTTTGTGCCAAACTTACTATAAAGCGAGATTATTCTTTTGTCATGGACATGTGTAGGTAGTGTTCGCCAAAACCGCACCACAGTAGGTCCTTGTAAAAAAATAACAATAAATGCCGGACCTAAAAAATGGTACCTTTAAACGAGAGGTTTGTGAACTACAAGTTGGAGGGGGCTCAGAGTACAGAACAGGTGACTGACGTATTTGTAAAGACTTCTCCCGGCTATAGCCTCATGTCCTGGAAACAGATAGGTAGTGTCTCCGGAAAGCGCATAGCGAGCCAAAAAAGTGTCGGACTTGACAACCGTGAGCAGTCTTTATTAATACACCAGGCAATGAAAAAATCCTTCTGGTTACTTTGTTCTTCAGATTTTTTTGACTACACACAAAATTTACTGAATATTAAGAAAGAAATTGTTCCAAATTTAAACAGAATATTTATCTTAAAATACACAGAAGTTATTAATAATTAAAAAATGATACCCTAGTTTCGGTTCACATAAAAAATGACATAAATAATCATATTCCTTGACCAACCAATCTGGGGTTGTCCTACCGGTGGTGCGGACTTTTTAGCAGACACTATAGATAAAATGCATTTTTTTTTGTAGGGCAAATTTGATAAGATTTTCAGTGTCAATAACAACTGGGATAGAATTAAATAGCACTGAACTTTGCATTCCTGTAACAATTGATGCTAATGTACAAAAAGTTGAAGTAAGTAGTATATTATTAATTGGTATATCAAATCAGATATACGGCAGCATTTGCTTATTTAATAATAAGTTGCATTTCTCTATACTTTATAATTCACACTCCTTAGGCTCATCATAACTTTTTAATTTTGAGATATCAACTTAAATTGTGCTTGTAGTAACAAGTAGGTATGTACCTAATAATAATAAAATCAAATTGTTTTTGTAGCATGATATTGGCTCATATTCATAAAAAACCCGATATCCAGATATGGGTCTTTGTTCTGCATACAGGATGTTCCTAAATTAGTGGAAAGTATTATAACTGGGTACTTTTTGGCAAAAAAGAGTTTTTTTCTTCATATAAACATATATGTCATCAAGCTAGGTTTTTAAGACACAGATAGATACAAATTAAAATTTGAGGCACTTTATGACGTGATGAGTAGGCACTAATTGGTATACTATTATTTGAATCAACAACAATAACAAATTCAGTAAACATCAAATCTATTCACTGATGAAGTAGGGGAACCTGGGTAACAGTGAGACATTTTTCCTTTTTCCAATAACTCTAAATTCAATGATTTTTTTAAAATTCTTTTTTTTTAGCTCTTTGTGTCTAAATGACTCCCTAACCTGTGTGAAAAGCATCTTAGTCATATTATTGTCTTCTAAAAGTCTAGAGCAAATTGAAAGTACACTTGAACCAGGCAAAGTACCTTTGTTTACCTTTAGGAGATAATTTATACACAGAATGTATGTAATTTTATGGGTTTACATCCGAAACAAAATTGAAAACATTTAAATTTTTAACATGTAAATGTACAACTGTAAGCAATATTTTTCTATTATATGGAGAACAGTGAGAGACATATGAGTAACAGTAACACGTCTCAGCATTCCCCTACTGAAATTGTCTCACTGTTACCCGTGGTGCTGCGAAATGAAGTGCCAAATTCCAGTTCAGCAGCTTTATTATTTTGGGAGATGAAGCCATATTTCAATTTCAAAAAATGAACTTCAATGAACATCTTAGTAACCATTGAGATTTGACTTCTAATTGTTAAGCTCACTATAATATTTTGGCACAAAATATATGAAGCTGCTCTATTATGTACCCAGGGACCCTTTAAAGTAAGGAGACCCAGCATTATACTTTCCAAAGTGAGGCCGTTTCTTTCCCCATTCTAATGGTCTCAATGATGCCAAGTATGCAATTTTATTGGAGAATCTATGGATATAACAGGTACTTTGATTGTTAGTAAAAATTAATATGATTTCTAAAAATTAGACTTGACAATGTTCTGTCAACAAACACAGAATATGGCAAGTGCCAAATGAATCAAATTTATTTTATATTTGAATTTGGTTTCCTGCAATTATTTCCAGGAATTTAAGTAATATAAGTATGGTAAGTCAGTGCCGATTTTGCTTATTTGAGAATTTGTCGCTATTGCACCTTGTTACCAGGTTCCTCAAACCATTTGTAATATTATGTAGGTATAATAGGTACGTACTTGAACTTTCTTCCCTTGTTGAATGTATCTACCCAAAGAACTTTCACAGATTTCGGGATGGACTAATAAGATTAGGTCTTGTACTTAGTTCTAATCATGTAGTTTTTCTCGGTGCTCATTTTTGTAATTTTATTTCTCTCCCAAGGTACCTCACAAACGTAAAATAAACTTATAGTTGTAGATAAAAACTGTTTAAAAAAAGACCTGACTGAAGCTACCTGCTTAATAATTTAATATTTAGGAAATACCATTTTTGTTTTGAACTACTTACTTATACGTAATGCCCACGTAATTGGAATTGTAGGATTACTAAAGGTGAGACAAGAAAAATCTGGTTGCAATTATTGGGACTACTACAACAGGCGGCCGCATTACCTTTAACCGTTGACTGAAATATATTTCAGTCAACGCTTTAACTGACTATCTGGAAGTTAGAAAACTTAAAAATTGTGAATTATGAAGGGAAATTTTTTACCTCCTTTAGAATCTGGCAGTATCTATCACATAAAACCTGATGGCAGTTGGACACTGACATATAACATAACCTTGTATCAGCCCACTTATGTAGTCTCCTTGGAGATGTACTATGTGATAGACTGTGACATGCTGGGTCCCCTTATTTTAAAGAGTCCCTGTATGTACCCATATTAACGGGACACCCTGTATATATAACAGGAAATAAAATGTGCTAAATATTGTTAGTAAATGTTAGGTTAGATTATAAAACAATACAATACTTATTTCATTTCAAGCATATTTTTAATTTGTATTCCTATTGGAAATAGTCACCAACTTGTTTTGTACCAGAGAACAAGTTCTCTGTTTGTACTATTTCCAGACAAAAGTCATAAATAGAAACTTTATCCTTTTTGTTAACTCAATGGCAGGTATCCTATACAGTAAATTTTTAGTATCTTTATTTTAGAATTACTTTGAAAATTTCATGGACGGAGATGACCTGCTTTGTCCTTTGATGAATCGTGCAATTAGTTCCCTTGGTCAAGAAGCAGTGGGGATTATTTGGAGTGAAATAAAAAATAAAGTTGACAGCGATTTGCAAAAGGTAATATAATGTAGACCTTTGCCTGTTATTTATAAGTCAGGTAATAGTTACTTATGTACCAAGGCATTGAAGTTCAATTTTATATGACTTGTGGAATTTAGTTGCCGAGGCGTCTGGCCAAGGCAAATAAACCACACGTCATAAAAAGGAACTTCTGCGCCGAGCTACATACAGCATACAGTGAGCACGTGGAGGTTAGACCAAATTCAATAAAATCTGTCTGGAGCAAGGGGAAAAAATCGCTCACACGTCAACCTTAATTTTTGTAATGGGCAAATTTTCACAGGTAAAAGCGTCATGTGACAACATCGGTGTCCCAGATATGACGTCATTGTCATTTTCTTTAATTGTAAGCCCACTTTTGATAGCGCCATTTTTTTGGGTTTCTTTTTAGATTTCAGTAACCCAAATACTAAGCACAGAGTAAACTACAAAAACAAATGACATTTGTCAAAATTTAGAGTATATCTTTGCTTCAGCACAGAACCTACAATGCAATAATAAAACTGTGCAAAATATAGCAACTAACGATTTGACAACCAAAAAATGTAAAAAATATTTCTGTATTAGAGTTTTTTTTTTACCATTTGCAACCATTTGTTGGCGTAGTATTTACTTTAACTGAGATTTTATTGAATTCGTTCCAACCTTTGTGCGCTCGCTGTAATTTTGTTTTAAATCGAACGAAAAAAGTTTTATTAGATAAAATAACTAAAAAAGGAAATCGTCCATCCATGAGCCAACCACACATGGCCTTGTTTGACTTGAACGATCGTTCTACCTTGATCAAGCACGATAACCATGGCACATCTTGGAGAAACTGCTAAGCTGGTGCATCACATGCAGCTTACATAGAAATAATATTTATGTTCAAACAGACCAAAATACTTAAACTGAAAGATTGCCTTGTTATCCACAATGAGACTGAAACGTTAAATGATACTTTATGACATTTGGTTTGTTTACATCTCGCCAAGGCCAACTGATGGAAACTTAATGTCGCATTTTGAGGTTTTAATCCTTTAAGGATGTCTACGGTTTTACCGCCCATGACCTGCTAGACGGGTGTGGGGAGCCCTTGCTTTCCTTGCTCTGGTAGCTTCCCTCCCTGACAAGCTAAAATACATCCATCGGAGTAAGTTCATATTGTGTTTTTATTTGACTTCTCGATAAGAAAATAATCGGAACAACAAATATTAAATGAAAAGTTCAATATACAGGGTGAGTTTTTTTCGATGCCCACTATGGGGATCTCCGAAACTAGCAGAGCTAGAACAAAGGTTAAATGGGGAAAGAATTGCAGTTTTGAATGCTCGATCTAATGCCCCTTATGGATTTTTCAAAAAGTTCACGGTCCCTAGATATTTTGAAAAAAGTGATTTTTTGCTATTTCTTCAGATCTCTGTAGCTCCGATATTTCTGATTATACAGAAAAACTGTAGAGACAAAAATTGTAGATAATTTTGGGCTTAATATGATAACCTTATCAATTTTTTTTATGTTTGTGATTTTTGAGATATGACATAAACTTATGTTTTTTTAAATGTAAATTATGGTCGGCTGTGGCCTTATAAAATTGGCCATTTTTTGAGCTTTCCAAAGATATAATACTTGGCATAGATATTATATATATAGTTAGTATAGTTAAGTCCGTGGACACACTGTATATTATTTATAGTACATGTACTCGTAAACTCATTAGTCCAGGAATTCGATATTTTTGTCCCTGTCCCTATAAGTGTATATTAAATACGAGATGTACTTGTAACTAACTTGTTCTGAAAAATATTATTGTTATTATTAAGTATTTTAAAAAATTAAGCAAATATGAAAGTTGAACTTTTCTGTTTTCAGATCATTGACAATATTCTACATCGTGGTGGCACAAGAGAAGCATTTACTAAGTTGATTATTATGGCCAACGAAAACCATGATGGTATAATGTAATAAAATTAATAAATTTTAATGGGGCCATTTATTATTATAAATCACAAACATAGGTACATTATAATTATTGTGTATTCAGAATAAAAAAATACACTAACTAAACAAGTACAAAAATAAAAATTCCGATTCTGTGCTTACATATTTGAAATAAAAACTATTAAGTGATTGATTGACCAAAACAATTTTGTCATGACTTTCATTATACTAAGCATAAGGCACGTTAGATAGGTATACACGAACACATTTCTTTGTGAAGACTACACCTTGGACTCAATATTAGTATATCCTTTTATAGTAGTTATTTTGGTCCATTATTGTTGTTTAGTTGTACACAATAGCACCAATGCCTGTATCTTTTACACATCGCAATCCATCTAATAGGGAAAGATCCGACTATTTTCTATGCTATCCACTAGGATAGACGTTATATAAATGCAGGGTTTCAGTTTTACATTGACACACTTTGAAAGACAATAGAACTTTGAAAAATAATGTCACATTCTCTTATAAACTTAATGTCTTTGGGGCTCCCTAACGAAGTTACAGGGTGTTAAAGCTCGTAAAAAAGATATTTTTTTATATCTCTGAAACTGAAGTGGTACTTATAATTGGTATAGATCTCGGTATAGGTTGACACAAAATGGTGAAGTTTGCCTTATTAAAAAATCAGTGGTTATTTAAGAACAAAAGTAGTCCAGCCCTGTGTACACTCAAAGGCGCCATCAATTTTGTATGTCCCTTTTTGTTACCAAGAAAAAATTATTCTTCATATTTTTTTTGTATCTGCTACGGTTTCATGTCAATTTCAAACCTGTTTTTTTTTTTGGAAAAAGTAGGACCAAAATTGAATGTTCCTAAAACCTTACTGTATTAGTGAACTCACAGCCAAAGAAAAATACCGACCATAGCGCGCAACAGCACGAGCAAGGTCATGTGACATTAGGAGTTTTAGCATTGCATACGTTTACCATTGCTTCACTTGTAAAATATTGTAGGAAAAATGCAATACATTAGAATTATTGTAAATATTTTGTTTGGATAAATTTAGGCACTCAAGGTTAAAAAATATTAACAACAAAATGCCTAACCTAACCTAAATGAGAACTCCTAGAGTCACGTGGGTTTGCGATGCCGGTATTTTTCGTTGCCTGCGAGTGAACTGCTCAAGAAAAAATATTTTGCTTCCTACTTTCTACTCTACTAAAAACATCTTATATCCTGTCCCCTTTTTTTCCAAAAACAAGTTTTCTATTCATATCATTTTCTGTTTACCTATTAAAATTTATAAAGTTGGAATTACCATAAAGCCTTAGGTGATTCGAAAAAATATGAATATTTTTTGTGGGGACAAAAATATGAATATTTTTTGTGGGGGACATTCCTAATTAATGAGGCCTTTGACTTTGCCCAGGCCTGGACAACTTTTTTTCTTAAATTAGAATCAAAATATCTCAGACACTTGTTTTTCGGTTAGGCAGATCCTTCACTAAGCCCCAAACACATTAAGTTTGTAGAAGGTGGCAATATTATTCAAAGTTCTGTTGTTTCCCAAAGTTTGTCAACTTTGTATGTATATACATAATACTGAAAACACCTTTCTCTGATACCAAATTAAACGTTACTGGAAATTTGTGTCAACCAAGTCAGTTATTTTACTGGCTTACATTTTTACTGGCTACCCCCGGATGTTTTGGATCTGGAACTTTCAATTTGCAAACCACAATTTTGATGTCCACATTCCTAAATATAAAGTCTATCATCGATCTGACTTCATACCAAATCAGACCGTCTAGCCCACATCCTATTGTAGGTATGGCGAGTTGTGTTACATGGTTCTCTACAATATGTGTTCGCATTTTCCTCAATGATTTCCAGAGATCTTCTAACCTAGGTTTACCTCTAGAATTCCTTTTTGTCACGAGATAATAAATGAATCTACCATTTGAGCCCTTCAGCAGTGCCAACCCCCCGGATTTTTGATTTTGGCTTCGAAGGTAGGCCACATTACCAAACTTAGTTTTAAAGGCAAGAGCAATCCCTTTTCCCATGGCCATATCTTCAGCTACACAATGACCTAATGAAAAATTAGGAGGCATGTTGAATAAGTCCTTTTCAACTTCTTGTATTTTACTACAACTCCATCTAACTCCTTGCTGTTTAAATACGAAGAACTCCTCACCTAATTCATCATCCTGGAGGCAATTTTCACTTTTACTGGAGTCTAAAACTTTTTTAGTTTGTGCACTTGTTTTTTTAGTTTCTAGGCACTTCAATTCACAAACAGTTATCTTGGTTATAACATGCATAAACAGAAACCCCATCATAGATTTGACTGTCTGCCATGCAAGAACTTTGTCTTCACAACCTAATTTTGGAATAGCGAGATTTTTGATCTTATGCTCTGCAACATGATCTCGTAATTTCTTTAAACAACTCCATAGATTTATTAACTCCACTCTATCGTCCATGTGCTTCTTTGTTATCAGGTAGTAAACATACCTCTTATTTGGTTTATCTTTAAATACAGCCAACCCACCAACCTTCTGATCTTGCCTCAAAAGATCATTCCTGTTGTTGAATTTATTTTCAGATGGTGCTTTCATATCTTCACACACACAATAACCCAAAGAGTAGTCACTGGGCATGCAGAATATGTCTTTTTTAACTTCTTTTGCCCTACAAAGTTCCCAGTTGTCACGTTGCTGAAAAACAAAGTACTCACCATCTTCATCTGCCTTAATTTCATCTCTTTCGCTAGAATTGCTTCTTTCGCATTTGGAGTATTGGCGTTCTTGTTCTTCACCTGTGCTTTTCAATCCATCATCATTTTTTGAGTTATACACAACAATGTTGACATCAATTTTCCTAAAAATAAACTCTATCATTGATTTAACATCAAACCAATCCAAGCCACTTGTTTTATGACACAGTATTGGCAAAGCAAGGTTTTCAACTTGGTACTCTAAAATGTGTGATCTCAATTTCTTTAAAGAATTCCATAAGTCTTCAATCTCCACCCTATCAACTGCATGTTTCTTGGTCACCAAGTAGTAATTGTAATTTCCGCTCGACTCAACCTTAAGCACTACTATAGAACCAATCTCCTGGTTGTGTTCCAAAAGAAGCTTCATATTTCTGGCTTCATTTTCAAACGTGACACCAATTCCTTTCCACACATCCATATCTTTGGTAACAAAATGGCCTACAGAGTACCGAACCGGAATGTTATATCGCACTTGTTCGACTTCATTCACTTTTGAAAAATTCCAGAATTTACCTTGTTTAAAACGATAGAATTCTTCATCATCTAAAAGTGTCTTTGTACTGAAATCTCCACTTTCAGAGCTGCTGGACTCACTGGTTTCAATGTTGAAATTTAAGTACTTTGAGTACATTTGTTTAAAGGTTTCACTCATAGTAACTTTCATTTTAGTCTCTTTCTGAGTAGGTGTTATAATTTCTTTTTCAGGAAGTATGACCTCATCAAATGACTGTATTATGTTGGTCTCCATTAATTCCTCCTTTTTTCTTCTTTTTGGTGCAGGTGAATAAGTTGGGATATATTTTTTTATACTATAGCTACATGTTGCTTTCCGCTTTGCAGCTTCACACAATGCTTTTGACGAGAGCATGAGTTTACTTCGTCTTTTCATTATTAATGGTTCAATGTAGAAACACGTTTTAAGTCTGCAAATTAAGAGAAAAATACAATTGCTATATAGAATATGCCCATGTTTGGTATTAAACAGAACAATAAATAACAGAACAGAACCATTAATTTGTGACTTTTAAGAAATCCATGAAAGAATTATTTTTTTGGGTTGTTGTATGTGTACCAAAAACGGTTTTTGACTCCATATCCAAGGGCTAAAAGGAAGCTCTGTGACCATTTTCGGAGGAGTCTTTGAATTTAAAACTTTCATTTGATCTTCACGATAGGCGAAAATACTTTCTTTTTACAGTATCTTTGATAGTGTCTGGTTTTTTGTGTTAACACCCCTAAAAATCTAAGTAGACTGGAGGAATTGAATGGGGCAATTTTTTAAAAAGAAATGTCGCTGAAAGGACATTGTGAAATTTTCATTATTATATGTTCATGGTTACGGATTGTATATGTAAGTAGGTAATTACCGATAGCTAATATATTTTTGTAATTATTTTGAGCACAAAATTATATCAAAACTTAAGGACAATTCATATTTGCCTCCATTTAAACAACCAATGAAATAATACTTCCTGTCATAGGCGTTGCCAGCTGTTATAGTTATTCCCTAAAATTGCCGTTTTCAGTATCAATTCGATTTACTTAACCTTAAAGCGTTATTCTTCCTGCTTTGCTGTTAACCTGGGATTTGTGATTGTTATATTTTTGGGATTTTATTATCATTTTGATCTTTAATATAGTATAGGTAGGGATCTAATGACTTTTTGAATTAGATTTCTATAAAAGACCTCTGGCAGGTGGATATAATATTTATTTTATTGTTGGTAAACTATACAGGGTGAGTTTTTTCGATGCCCACTAACAAGATCTAAATATGGGGATCTCGGTAACTAGCAGAGCTAGAACAAAGGTTAAATGGGGAAAGAACTGCAGTTTTGAATGCTCAATCTAATGCCTCTTTTGGATTTTTAAAAAAGTTCATGGCTCACTAGATATTTTGAAAAGAGTTATTTTTTGCTATTTCATCAGATCTCTCTAACTCCGTTATTTCTGATTATACAGAAAAACTGTAGAGACAAAAATTGTAGATAATTTTGGGCTTAATATGATAATCTAATCCAATTTGTTATGTTGTTTGTGATTTTTCAGATATGACATGAACTTGTTTTTTTTTTAAATGTAAATCATAGTTGGCTGTGGCCTTATAAAATCGGCCATTTTTTGAGCTTTCCAAAGATATAATACTCGGCATAGTTATTATAAAAAATAAAAGAGCTATGGCTAATTTTCACATAGTCAGCCATGGAATATTTTCATAATTACATTCTATTTTATAATTATTAGACATACTTCAAACTTTCTAATATTTTGTTTTTAGCTGGTAACAAAATGTAACAAAATAAAACAAAAATTATCATGAAGGAGCTCCACCACATAATTATTTGCCCGTAAGAAATTACCTAGATCAGCTATATCCAAAATAGTTGGATAGGGAGAAATAGACCTATTTCCCCTGATTTGTCTGTTTTTGGATTTCTTTTTGTGGGGAACAGTACAAAATAAAGTATGAGACAATTGTTGAATTAAGAGCAGCTGTTTTAGAATCAATTGCCAGAATTGACAGGCGCTCTCTAAGAAAAGCGACAAATTCACTTTTAAAAAGATGCAATATTTGCATAAATAATGGTGGATTGTTTGAACACCTTTTTTATTTTAAATGATGACCTTTAAAATAATAATTTGAATTTGAATTTTTTAATTTTTGTTTTATTTTGTTACATTTTGTTACCAGCTAAAAACAAAATATTAGAAAGTTTGAAGTATGTGTATTAATGTGTAATTATGCAATTATAAAATAGAACGTAATTATGAAAATATTATATGGCTGAGCTATGTGAAAATTAGCCATAGCTCTTTTATTTTTTATAATAACTATGCCGAGTACAGGGTGCGGTAAATCAAACAGGACAGTTTTAAAGGGCTATTAAAAAAAATTGGCACAGCTTACGAAAAAGTGGTTTATTCTGCTTGAGTCAGTACTACACCCCATTTTTTTCACTTAAGTTTTAAAGAGCACATCGACAAGATTATGTCCTCCAGAAGCGATGCACTGATGTAGGCGATTTCTGAAGTTTTCAACTGCGCTCTGGCACATATCAATAGGAATGGCGGAAACATCACTACTAAACAATATTTTTTGAGTCATAATTGGAACGGTTGGCTGAAGAACAAGGCTTTGAGTATATTAGTTCCAACTAGGGCCTACACAGTGCAGATTTCAATGACAAAATTGCGGTAGATGGTCCCTGCGTGCCTCGTCTCTGAGGGGTGACCTGGGGTGGTCGGCAAGGCGAGATCACCGGATTTGAGCATTTGCGATTTTTTTATATCTTTGGAAAGCTCAAAAAATGGCCGATTTTATGAGGCCACAGCCGACCATAATTTACATTAAAAAAAAAAACACAAGTTTCTGTCATATCTCAAAAATCACAAACAACAGAAAGAAATTCAGGTTATCATATTAAGCCCAAAATTATCTACAATTTTTGTCTCTACAGTTTTTCTGTATAATCAGAAATAACGGAGCTACAGAGATCTGATTAAATAGCAAAGAAATCACTCTTTTCAAAATATCTAGTGAGTCATGAACTTTTTTAAAAATCCAAAAGGGGCATTAGATTGAGCATTTAATACTGCAATTCTTTCCCCATTTAACCTTTGTTATAGCTCTGCTAGTTTCCAAGATCCACATAGTGGGCATCGAAAAAAACTCACCCTGTATATTATTACTTACTTATACAAAACTGCGACTTGTAACTTTTTTGTTTCAAGAGAGAATTTCCGGATGGAATTTGTGAGCAAAAGCGATTGCTTTAAACCTACTTTATTAGAATTTGGAAAAGTGCCATGGTTTAGTGTGGATGCTCTCTTGCACTCACCCAAAAAAATTTGCTCACTTTATTGTAGTGGGCCGTGGCCCCGAATGCTGTACTTTCATGTTTTCAGTATGTTTTTCACCCTGCATTGCAAATCTTGGCAATTTCTCTATCTCGCATATGTTTAATTTTTTTAGTATGTCAGCTATAAAATTGAATACTATACAAATGGGAAGTTCACATAACCAACTATCATGAATGGTTACCCTACACCTTCTAACCCCTTCTACTATATGTAGAAGATGCTGAAGTCTCCTACATCTCACCACTACTAACTAATATCAATAAAATAACAGCTGATGGAAACCATATCTCCAGTACCTTAGTTAGTTAAGTGCCTACGACCACAATAGAAGTCCCGTGTTCGAGTCCCGGCTGCAGTGCATTTTTTTTTTTTTCAATAAATATCCTTTAGGTACCTATTATGCCACTATAAAACATCTTTTATTATTTAAGTATACTTAATTACAGGTACTAAAAAATATTTTTTGTTAATATTCTTGGCTATCGACATTGTAGGTCCCGGGTTCGAGTCCCAGCTGGAGTGCATTTTTTTTTTCAATTAATACCCTTTAGCACAGAATAGCCACTTACGGTGGCTATTCTGTGCCTTTAGGTACCTATTATTATTATGCCACTAAAATATCCTTTATTATTTAACTATAATTATTACAGGCACTAAAAAAATCTTTTTTGCTAAATGTTGTTAAATGTCGAATTTTGTGGGTTGATGAACAAATAGGAAGTTCACATAACCAACAATCATGAATGGTTACCCTCTAACCCCTTCTGCGACTGCGAAGTCTCCTACATCTTACCGCTACTAACTAATATCAATTGGATACCGATTGAACCCATATTTCCGGTAGCTTAGTTGGTTAAGTGCCTAAGGCCACAGTAGAAGTCCCGGGTTCGACTCCTGGCTGGAGTTCATTTTTTTTCAATCAATATCCTTTGCCTGATATACCACTAAAACATCATTTATTTATAATTACAGGTAAGTACTACAAAAATCTTTCTTTGTTAATGTTCTCGTTTGGACATTGTAGGTTAGAATTGCCACGTTCCATACTTGCATTATGTTGTTAATGTGGAATTTTGGTTGGTTGATGAACAACAAATGGGAAGTTCTCATAACCAACAACCATGAATGGTTACCCTACAGCCATTTTAACCCCTTCTAGTAGCTGTAGAAGAAGCCGCGAAGTCTCCTACATCTCACCGGTACTTAGGCGGGTTGCCACCTTTTCAACATGGTTAACCCGTAGGTTACAATTTAGATCGGTAAATGCTGGGTAAGAACAGTCTTGGTCTTAGAAAAGGTGGGGGGAAGGGAGGAGCCGAAGGAATGTGGAAGGGGAGGAAAGAGGGGGAATTGTAGAATAAAAGTTGTTTCAAAAATTATATCCATTTTTAAATGGAAGCACCCCGTAAAATTTTTATTTACTTTGGTGCAAAATTTTAGGTCTTATAATCTCAATTTTCAATCCCTACTACATTTTTTTTTCTAGAAAAAAATATGAAGAAAATCCATTTAGCGATTTTTTATATAAAATCTTTTTATAAAAAATATACAGGTAATTCCATTCTACAGGGCTCCAAAGATGAGCAATATGGGAATTTAAAGGCTTCTGGAGAGTCAAGTGTGTCGTGGAATCCCCTAAAAAAGTTGAATGGTCAAGAGGATTACTTAAAGTGTTGGTGTGCAAAGATTCAGTACAAGAATATACAGGGCATTTTTCTCTACACCATCTCAAAATGCTGAATTTTTATGAAGCTTTATACGGGTCAAAAATGCTCTGGAATTATTGAAAAATCACTAAAAACACGAATTTCTTTACAAAATGCCAACCAACAAATAAACAATTTAAATTATTAGATCTTTATCACTAAAGTCGCTGTCTAAGATGATACATTTTCTCTGCGTTTCCTGTTGTTGGACTTCAGCCACCTTAAATTAACTCATGTGGACTCGCTGACTGGCAGGCTTCTGTATTTTTAGACTAAGTTCGTTTATACTGTCTGGGCCGTTTTGATATATCTACTCAATATAAAGTTGCAAAAAATGCAGTACTTTGAGATGGCCCAGAGAAAGACACTCTGTATATTTTTGTATGAGAACTTTGAACATCAACAGTTTGAGTGGTCTTGTTGACAATTCAACTATTTTTCGACTTTTTATTTCTGATGCATAATGGGTTTTGTTCCGGGTTCCATATTGCATTTCGGCAAAATTCACACAGTTTGAGGAGTATTGTCGAAACTGCGCGAACGATTCATAGACGCCACAATTAGACAAGGTCAAGAAAATCATATTTATGTTTAAATAATAATTAATTACGATATTGCTTTGTTTGTCCAGGTTTAAGTCTCGACAATTTCGTAAACTCCAGGAAATGCATTACATTTTTTACCCCGGAAAAATTGGCCTCAAACCTGGAGCCCAGAGAGTAAGCATAAAACCCCAAAGACTCCGGGTGAAACCCGGAGAGGTGGCAACCCTACCGGTTTTAATATCAATTGGAATAAATAGGTAACACCTAGCCGATGGAACCCGTATCTCTGGTAGCTAATAGTTGATTAAGTGTGCCTACAAGCACAGTAGGAGTCCCGGGTGCGAGTCCCGGCTGGAGTGCATTTTTTTAAATTGATATCCTTTAGGTACCTGATATGCCACTAAAACATCCTTTATTATTTATAATATAATTAGGTACCTACCTACTAAATTTTAATTTAGTTTACCTCTGTTTTTCTGACCCACCTTTGTTATAGGTAGGTATATAAAATTGTACTTCTATGCAAGAAATACCTTACATTTTCATGAACAGACAAGGATCTGTTTGTTCAACTTTTAAAAGATAAAGCAAACGCATAAAAATAAATATAAAGTTGCTGCATGAAATTGGCCAAGAAAATTGCAAGGCTTTTTTATCTTTTTAATCTAGACTCACCTATTTAGAGTTGTCAGCAGCAGGAGAGATTTAAGTTTTAAAATTACCTACCTAGAATTTTCCTAATATTGCCCAGAATTACAAGAGTCAAGAGGTTGAACTTGAAAATTTGATAAGGGAATGGTCTTTATTTTTAAAAAGCGGGAACCACAAAATAATAAAATATTAAGGTTACTTTTGACTTTGACTTCGAAACTACCTCACCTAGATATATTTTGTGGAAACTACTGGCCGTATGAGGACAAAATTCATAGACATAAACAGAAAAGTTTTAAACGATCTGGTTTTGGGTTAATCCGGAGTGACCCCAGAGTACTTTGTTCCTGCTAACCTCTGTTCAACGAATGTTCAAACCTACGTCACAACTTCCGTCCTTGTCTGACTAGTGAATATACGACCGATTATGGTACCCTACAAAGGCAAAACCATATATATTCGCAAAATTTTAGTTTCGAGAAAAACGAGTTCAAAAGTTTTATATCTTAATTATTGTCCTATAGCTTCGTGACTTTTCGGCCGATTAACTTGATTTTTGGATATGAAGTGGAGAATTATGTTCTTCAGCAAGTGGTTATCAAATATGCCCGAATTTTTTATAATTTTTTGAAAAAAGGACTAAATATACATGTTTTTGCCATTGTGCTAAAACCAAAGAACTTGGACAAAATGCTTCTGCAAAATAAGGTAAAATGCAATACATTTTTATGCCAAAGGAAAATTAGAGAAAGAGAAGAAAGAAAACTATAATAAATGAGGTAATTTATTACATACTTTTGTATGAATATACCAAATATTGCACAAAAAAATGCATTGTTTACATTCCTTCATCTAGAAAATCTGGAGCGTTATCATTTGTAGATAAATTTAAGTAAAAGCCACGACGCTTCATTTTAGGGACAAGTTCCAATATTCTTCCACTGACGATTAATGAAAGCCTTAAATATCAGTGCATAACTACTAGTAGTAGTAACATTTATTATTTTAGCCTTGTATGGCTACTAAATACAATTAAATACAGAGATTATAATGTAGAAACTAAAATAAATAATTTTCTTCTTGCCTTAACATTTGAATTAAATTATTAGTTAAATTGCATCATTTGGAAAACCCAAGTAATACTTTTTCACTTTTTCATTTATCTGGCAATTTGTTATACTCGATCAACCTTTTTGATAAATAGATTTATAACAAATATTCTTACTAAAATTTTGTATATGAAAATCACTAAATGATCTTGTATAATAATTATGATGTTCGAAATTGAAAGTAATATAGGTATCTATGTAAACAAACCGGAATTAAATTATGTTTTAATTTAAATGAATATAAATACTAGAAATTTTGTTAAATTTTTTATATTCAACCAGTGTAATTTCTTGAGCATATAATTATTGTTTTATTGCATTTGTTTAAATTTAGAATCACTGTCATAACTTTATTTTTAAAATTTGTAATTATTTTGAAAAATATGCTCTTTTGCAGTAAGTATATAAAATTGTTCAACAACAAAGATGATGGCATTATATATATAATATACAGAGTCAGTTTTTTCGATGACCACTATGAGGATCTTGGAAACTAGCAGAGTTAGAACAAAGGTTAAATGGGGAAAGAATTGCAGTTTTGAATACTCAATCTAATGCCCCTTTTGGATTTTTAAAAAAGTTCATGGCTCGCTCCGTATTTTGAAAAGAGTGATTTTTTGCTATTTCATCGGATTTCTGTAGCTCCGTTATTTCTGTTTATACAGAAAAAATGTAGAGACAAAAATTGTAGATAATTTTGGGCTTAATTATTATAATAAGATAATCTGATCCAATTGTTTATGTTGTTTGTGATTTTTGAGATATGACATAAACTTATGTTTTTTTAAAGGTAAATCATAGTTGGCTGTGGCCTTATCAAATCGGCCATATTTTATTTTTTTGCCGAGTATTATATCTTTGGAAAGCTCGAATCTTATTAAGCCCAAAATTATCTACAATTTTTGTTTCCACAGTTTTTCTGTATAATCAGAAATAACGGAGCTACAGAGATCTCATGAAATAGCAAAAAAAAAAACATTCTTTTCAAAATATCTAGTGAGCCATGAACTTTTTTAAAAATCCAAAAGAGGCATTAGATTGAGCATTCAAAACCGCAATTCTTTCCCCATTGGACCTTTGTTCTAGCTCTGCTAGTTTCCGAGATCCCCATAGTGGTCATCGAAAAAAAAAACACCCTGTATATTTTTTAATAAAGACTCAAATCTGCAAACTGCAAGTCAAATTTTAATTTCATACTCACCCTGTTATTATCTAGGATCATTACAGAATTCTCCTGCCTCTGTAATTCATTATTCTATAGCCACCACACGTTCAAAATAACTACAAACAACGCTCTCTTTCATTTTTTCTGGGAAACTGAGGTAAAATAGTGTACTATTCGATTAGCCTAAGTTTGACAGAGTTGATATTTAAACTCTTTTACTGGTAAAACCATTTAGGTATTATACAATAAACTATTTTGCCTTAGCACGTAACTGTAGCTAATAACGAAAATCCAACGGTATTGGACATTACCTTCTTTTGCCTTTGGACATTTAGTGAACAAATGCTGAATACCTTACTTTGCCAAAGGATTTTTTTTAATGTTTACTAATACACTCTTTTGCAGCAGTCGTAATTTAGGAATGGATTATAATATCAATGTGGCAAAAATAGCACACGAAAGAGCGAGAAATGCTGAGCCAGAAACATGCATTATCAAAAAACGTCATTTTTTGCGAATACATGGTTTTGCCTTTGTAGGGTACTATGGTCTATTAAATAAATAGATACTTATGCTTTCTTACTTCTTCGTTATTCTATACGCGACTGAATTTAAGATGCCAACGCCCCGACGGGACTATGCGAACTAATATATTGGCCATCGTCACCAAGGGAACGATGCTAGCCTTGGGTCTACAATGCGGCATTCTTTGTTGGCATGGCCCATAGACTAGTTTAGCATTGAGCCTATAGGGGGCGTATTTCTTATAGGGTATTCAATGGCGTATATACCGTCAAATAGGGTTAAGTGAATCATCACTGTGGGTAAAGTGAACCGGTGGCCGATTCCAGAGCCGATTCATCCACGCTGAGCCCGAACCGGTGGGAGAATCATTTTAGAACGGACGGCTCCTGATTTCTGTATGTTTGGCACGGCGGTAGGGTGTGCTTCCCTGCTTCTTCAACAGCTGACTGTTTTCTGAGAAATTGTTTAAAAAATAACTCGTTTTGAGGATTTTTTGGAATCTCGAAAACGTCTTGTTGCTCACATGAGACCAGTGAATTTAAATTGTTTGTGATTAATTCAAATCATGTCATAACTATGTAGGTACGAAGAGTTGTGCATCACAAAATTTTGAAATATGTTTATGGTTGGTGAATTATAGCTACTTTTATTAAAAAATGTAACCTAACGGGGTAAAGTGAACCATTCAAATATCTATATTTGAATTTGAATGAAATAGGTACTAACACTTGGATGCTTCAATAATGTAAATTCCAAGTTAATACAAATTGACAGGTGAGGGTGATGCAACAGATGACATGGGCATTGAACTTGACAAATAATTAAGTTTTTCAAAGTTAAACGCCAATATCTATGTAAAGAGTTAAAATAAAATGAAGTTTTTGTTTTCCGAATGCCAAGAATTTGCAAAAAAATTAGACAATTATAATCCGCAATAGAGCTGCGGAGATAATTATTTTGTTTTTCCCGAAAATCAGGACATTAGCAGTCATAACACCTGACCAAGTGTCTAAGAAGATTAGACAAAATGTGTTAAAAGGGGACGACATTTCTTTTATATCGACAAAACCGATTTTAAAGACTTAGAGTAGGTTGTTTTTTAAAGGATCCCGACATGAAATTGTCCATATAATTACATAGAAGACCGTGTTAAGTTTTATTTTTGTAAGAATTTCGTATTTTATTTTTGAAACGTTTCTGGGATGATATTGTAGACTGAGAATATAAAGCTTTATTTTATTATAAGTTGGGCTTTACTTCTTTCCCTAATATGAAATTGATATTTTTTTAAATTTTTTTGTGGTTCACTTTACCCACATAATTTTTAAAATGGATTTCATGGGGTTTTAAAGGGGTGATTCACTTTACCCCAAAGTAGTGGGTAAAGTGGATCACACTTTGAGAAAAAAAATAAAAAAACCTTACCTTTCCCAAATATTTTTTTTATTGGAAAATGCATAGGAGGCTCAGAAGAGGTTATATATATTTTTTGAAATTTTTATCTTTTCTGGATTTTGGAGGATTCCCAAAAACATAATATTTTTGATCCACTTAACCACGTTTGACGGTACTTACTTGTAATAAAATAAAATGTAATTCAAAATTAAAATTACAATGGAATTAGAAATTGTGTACCAGCATTGAGTTGAGTAAAATTTATTCCTTTACTCAATGGTACCAGTAACAAAATCAGCGTTGGGGTACAAATAGTAGATAAATACAGCACCTCGTTTTATATTTTTCTGAGTCTTTCACCTACTGAAACACACTTAAACCAGAACATAAGTATAGGTATACGCGACTGAATTAAAGATGCCAACGCCCCGACGGGACTATGCGAACTAATATATTATGGGCCATCGTCACCATGTGAACGGTGCTAGCCACCGGGTCTACACTGCGTTGTTCTTTGTCTTTGTTCTTGTTCATTGGTGGCATGGCCCATAGACTAGTTTTAGCATTGAGATGTGGTGCCCCGGTAAGCGTCCAAAAAAAAAGTTTAATTTCACGATATTTCTACGATATCCGATATCCCAGTGAGGGCCCCAGGCAAAGTTATAAAAATATGATACACAATCTACTGTAGGCCTGGAAAAAGCCGCTACCGGCTGTATTCCTTTGAGATACCAAAAATATGCACCCTAAGTGCTTTTCAAGGTTTGTTTCCTTTGATTCCGATGCCGCCGAGATCCCAGGTACGGAGGCTCCCTGAATAAAATTGGGTACAATTCGGTATATAAGGAGGCGAGCCGCGAGTCGTGATATAAGTAATAATAGTAGTCTAACGCCGACGAAGCAGTTGCAAGGGAAACCACTGCCCGAAAGAAGAGGGCAGGCGGCCGCCCTGCGGCTGGCCAGCCGCAGGCTATCACCCAGTTGCCGTAGAAACCCCTGATGAACAAAACCAAGAAAGAAGTATTTTCCTAAGCACATCAGTAAGTTTGGACTAGCCAAAAAGTAAGATATTTTTGTTTTAATTCCTTTGTGTCTGAATTTTTTATTTTGAATTGTTTTGGAAACTTTTAGAGAAATTGAATTTATTGTGCATTTTTAATTAATTAGAAATAATTTCATAACTTTTGTGAACCGTATTATGATTTTTGGGACTTTATTTTGAACCATATATTATTTCACTGGAGACGACAGAGTTTTTATTTTATTCAAACAGAAATAATTTTGTAACTTTTATTGGAAATTTAAAATGGATTTGGGAAACTATTTAGAGTCAAATTATTTTGTTGTTGAATTTAGAATTTTGTTTTTAATTGAACTATTTTATATCAGAAATTTTGAATAATTTTGAATTACATTCTCATACAAACTTGTTCTGAAACTAAGCAAAGCTATACAGAGTCATCAATTAATTTTATTCTATTTGGGGAATCTTTTGCAATTTTGGTTCTTGTAATCTGAAGGTTTGTTATTTTATGCCATAGTTTTGTATTTGTGCCATTTTGACATATTGTTTTGTGTCTTATTTTAAATTCAATTGTTAACAGTGTACCTTTTGAAACGATTGGATTTTGTTACTTAGAAAAGGGTCAAATTTCGGATATCTTGTGCAAATCCATAGATTTTTAAATTATTCGTTAATAATTAATGCGCAGGTTTTTTAAACTTTCTCTTAAACTGTATTTTGTTAACTCAATGTACTGTTCCGTATTTAATCTTAATACACATATTAAAATATCCCTGTGTATCCGTTATTCACCCTTAGGCCCACACTAAAAGTAAATAACTTGTGTATACCACAGAGCCTATAGGGGCGTATTTCTTATGTTCAATTCAATGGCGTATAATATAGGTAACAGCAAACAATTTAACCACAGTTTAGGTATTAATACCGAGCATGGCCTCCTACGATTACATCTCCCTTCGGTCGAAAGGAAACCGAAGGGAGCCGTAAATCGTAGTAGGCCATGATACCGAGTTTGTTTGTCTCGCTGTTCTGTCGGCGCCTATTTGATCTCGGCGGTAGTGACTTTCGTTTTTTATACAAACGCATTCTCCATTCTCCTATAGAATCTCACTTTGAATTTGAAGTTGAAGTCACGTTTACGTTCTAGACCCATTTTAGACCACGCCCTTCCAATTGTTATATATACAAAGGCGTAGAAGGGCCTGCTCAAGTCCTGCAGAGTCCTGCATAAATACTGCAAGGTCCTGCACAGGAACTGCAGAGTCCTGCCGAAGTACTGCAGATGTCCTGCATACAAATTTGTACACCTACTGCTGAACCTGATGACCCCTCGTTGAGGGATATGTAACTGTCGATTAGCCTTAATATACCCCGATTACTGTAAGAAGGCCCGATTTTGTCAGATGACATTGGTATATGTGTCTCAACTAGTTAATGACGTCACTCATTGATTTATGACGTGAAAAGATACCCAAGTGATACGAAAAAAAGAACATAATAAAATAAAAACCCTATTACAATCACGATTATTCCGCTACAAATAAAAATATTACAACTCATTTTAATAATAATTTCAAACGTCATGGAACATCTTTCATTTTGGTATAATCAGCTACTTTCGACAGCGTCTATGGTGCGTACTCAGGCAAATTTTATTTCGGTGTTGTGAAAGTAACAGTGAAGGTTTTCCGGATCGTTCAAAAGGATTCAAACTTTGAGCAGTGAAAATATTCGCGGGTTTTGTACGTTTCGTGAGTTTTACCGTTATCTGTGTTGTTCTTGTTCGTTGTTCATGTTATTAGTAGTAATTCATTGTGCAAATGGGCTCGTTATGACCTGCACTTTTATGACCCGGTTGCATTTGGTAGGATCGCGAAATTACCAATTGACAGTCCCAGTAAGGACTTCTTAAAATAATTTGACTATAGCCAGATGCATCTCTCATCTCTCTATCAGTAATAATGTAATAATCGATCTGTCAGTACTAATACGAGACTGAATTTAAGATGCCCACGCCCAGACGGGACTATGCGAACTAATCAGAGAATTGGAGTACTCCATTTCTCTGGAACTAATATATGGGCCTTCGGCCATCGTCACCATGTGAACGGTGCTAGCCTTGGGTCTACACTGCGTTGTTCTTTGTTCTTGTTCATTGTTGGCATGGCTCAAGAACGTTAAGTCAAGTTTAACGTTCTTGGGCATGGGGCATGGCCCATAGACTAGTTTAGCATTGAGCCTATAGGGGGCGTATTTCTTATATTCAAGGCGTGCGTATTATTATTATTAAGGCCAATCGACAGTTACATCTGTCAATTAGTATAACTGCCAATTATCGACAGATGTGCATCTGTCAATTGTAGGTACCAATCGACGTATACATCTGTCTATAATAAGGATAATTGACAGTTATATCTGTCAATTAGCACCAGTGGCGCACCCAGAAAATATGATTGGGGGGGGGGGGGCAACTCAGGGCAGTCAGACAGAAACTTCAGGCAGGGCAAATGACTTTCGAGTGAGGGCAGTACACATTCGAGAAGTGAGAGAGAGGTACCTACAGGGCGGTAGGTACTTTGTCGGTGGGGAGAGGGGGGGGGGGGTAAAAAAAGGAATTTAACTTCCGATATTTCAAATCGCGCCGCAGGCGATATTTCAATGTCAAATATAATATGAACATACAATTTAACGTCAAAGGTAATTTTTTGTTGTTAATTATGCGGGCCCATAATCATGTGTGCAGTAAGCAAGAATACTTTTTAACTGGCAAAAATCCAATAATTATCAATAACAACACCGAACACCCTTTTGTGATTATCATATTGTTTCAAAGGGCCACAATATGTCTATAATTTTTGCAAACATTTTCTGGTCAGTGTAGTAGGCATAGGTAAATTGAAATTTGTTTGAAAGTCGGACAATAAAGATTATTGTTTTTAAGCGGTCAATAAAAAGTGTACTTAGAGGTGTCTGGTGTCTGCACACTAAAATGCGCCGCAGGCAATTTTTTTTTAGTACATTTAAGGGCAAATTAAGTTTAAATGAAGTACCTATAATAAATAAAAAATCAACATGATATCTTTTTTCCTCGTTTTTTTCTCAATGGAGCGCCTTATCTACGGCTCAGGGTGAGGTGAGGTGAACTATTGTGGCTCAGGCAGGGCAAACATTCTGCGTTGCGTTGCACTGCCTGCCCCCCCCCCCCTGGCTACAGCCCTGGGCCAACTTAAAAAGTTTGACATATTACATAAAAAATATTTTATAATTCAAAGAAATTTCCATTTTTTTTATAAAGGCAGGTACAGTCGCGGACAGTTGGTATCGAACGACCTGAAGAGGTTTCTCGTGGCTATCGTTACAGGGCGCGCGGAGACGGCAACATCGCGCTGGAGTCTGCAGCCGGCCGGTCTGCTAAAAATAGAACCATAAAATGCAAATTACAGCCTCCAGCCTCTCACAGCAAAGGAACAAAATTCGAGGAAAATGCAACTTTGTGCTGGTAATAATTCCAACCCCAGTGTTGGTATTTAATATTTCGTACTATTTTATCATGCTACTATACCGTCTAGTATTTATGATAATGAAATAAAAAAATAATAAATATCAAGGCTGAGATTAGAATCAACACCACAATAAAAGTTGCTTTTTCTCGAGTTTCCTTCCTTTGCTGCCAGCACCCTGTATTAATTAGGAATATGAAATTAGGTAAATCCATAGTCAATTTGAGCCACAATAGAATTCCGAAGAATTTCTTAAAAACAATAATTTAATATACAGGGTGTCTACTTTTAAACATATGCAAATTAATAAAATCTTTATTTTTGGAGATAATCCCTGAACATTCTTTGTGTGAAAGGCCTTCAAAAATCGCTTCTTTTAGCCTTCCTATCATTTTCAAAAGGCAAACCCAGGTCCGGCTACGATTTTTGAGTGTTTTTTTATTTAAAATCTACCAATACAGCGTTAATCAGGATCCCCCTAAAACCCCTTTATATACCAAATTTGAACAAAGAATTTAGAGAGAGATCTATTCTACAGGATGTCAAGGTTCAGCAAAATAGGAAATTTACAGGCATTTGGCGAGTCAAGTGTGCCATGGAATCCCGTCAAAATAGTTTAATTGTCAACAGAACCACTCAAAGTGTTGGTGTGCAAAGATTCAATACAGGGTATTTTTCTCTGCCCCATCTGAAAATGCTGAATTTTTATAACTTGACTCGCCAGAGATGCCTGAAGAGGTTTCTTTAAATTTCCTATTTTGCTCAATTTTGACATCCTGTAGAATAGAACTCTCTCTATATTTTTTGTTCAAATTTGGTATATAAAGGGTTTTCGACTGTCCTGATTGACGCTGTGGTGTCAGATTTTAAATAAAAAAATGGCTAAATGGTTTTTGTGAAAATCGGGGGAATAAAAAAATCGTAGCCGGCCCTGGATTTGCAATTTGAAAATGGCAGGATTGCTAAAATAAGCGGCTTTTGAAGTCCTTTCGGACAAAAAACAGATCAAGCGATTATCTCAAAAATTAAAGATTTCAAGGATTTGTATAATATGTTTAAAAGTAGATATGGGGGCTCTTAATATTAATTAGAAAATGTATGGCACAAAATTAATGGATTATCGTATTACCTGAGTTGAAATATTTTAGCATAGATATTTATATCTTTTTAAATAGGTATTTATTAATTATACCTACCTGCACTTAATATAACTAAATTTAGGGGATTAACTTAATAATTGTAATATTGAATTGGATGTAGATTTTGAAAATATCGATTATACCTGCTCCTAGCCCTTTGTATAAATACTAAGGTGGGTGGGCTAAAATTATTTAGTCAGTATCCTAATTCGAGAGAGTAACTAACAGTGTTCGTTATGCCTCGTTTGAGTGAATCCGTCAAGCACCGTATCATCGCCAAACTAGAAAATGGTTGGGCTATTTCCCGACTGGCCGAAGAATTTGGTGTATCTAAAAGCACCATTTTCAATATAAAGAAGAAATATGACGAAACCGGAAGCGTGGAAAACATACATAGAGGAGGAAATGTGAAAATTACGTCTGACCAACAAGATGAGCAACTAGCTAATTTTTGCCTTGCAAATCCGTTTAAATCCGCCGTTGAAGCAGTATCTGCAACACAATTTCCAGCAAGTGTTAGAACTGCCCGAAGGAGATTAGATGCAGCCAATCTGAAATCTCGCACGGCCAGCAACAAAATTCAGCTGACCGAGGCTAATAAGGAAGTCAGGTTGCAGATATGCCGAGAGTTTCAGCGTTTACCGCCACATTATTGGGAGAAGGTAATATTTAGCGACGAAAAGATCTTTCAAAGCCATTACAATGGCAAAGTGCGAGTATATAGACCTTCGGTGAGTTCAAGATATGACGAAAGATTTGTGTCACCCAGGAAAAGGAGTGGGCATTTTTCCGTCAACATATGGGCCTGGATAAGCTACCGTGGACCTGGCATTTGTTGGAGAATCGACGACCGCTTCACAGCAGCTCGCTATTGCGAGATACTCGAAAGCGGATTGTTACCAACTGCAACGGAAATGTATCCCGATGGCTTCGTTTTCCAGCATGATAACGCTCCTGTGCATACAGCAAGAATAGTTCGCGAATGGTTCACCGAAAACAACGTAGAAAAGTTGCAATGGCCGGCGAAGAGTCCTGACTTGAATCCCATTGAGAATGTGTGGGGCAGAATGGCGCGGACAATGGAGAACTTCGTACCCGAAAATAGGGAGGCACTTTGGCAGAAGATTCAACAAACGTGGGATGAAGTCGTAACCCATGATCTCTGCTGCCAACTCATAGATTCGATGAGCAGGAGAGTTCAGAAAGTCATCCTATCCCAAGGTGGGTATACTAAATATTAATATACATATAATATAATAATGGAAAATGCATTTGATTTCTTGCCTTTATTTAATTATGTTATAGTCATAAAGATTTTAATGGGTTTATAGTTTTTTCGGATTCTTCCTGTGTCGGTGGTTCTAATAAAACTTCGTAATCATTATATCCAGCTTGTGGAAGTCCTCAATCACCTGAAATTATTTTATTTTATCCAGGTAATCACATTGAGGTCCAGGGAGGTGTGTAAAGCTTGACACGTGTCCCTGCTGTGTGTCTTCTGATGTTATTGATAAAGGTATGCAATTTAAATAATAGAGAGTTATTGCAGAAATAAATAACGTCGCGCTCTTTTTTGACGTTATTTTGACATTTGAGCATGCGCAGTCGTAGTTTGACATAAGGTCGTCCATAATAAGGTTATTTTCCTTTATTTTTGTTTATTGTGTATACCATAATATACGTTATTTTTACCTTATTTGTCACAATTCTTAAAATAAATTCTGATTTGTCAGAAAACGCTAGTGTTCTGTGAAAGTAGGACTTAACCTAAAATGTTCGTTGCTTGTTTGCGTTTGCACCTTGTTTGTTTTCATTAGTCTTTCACCTTGGTGTTCCGTGGTTATTTGGCTGTTTTCCCAGTTTTTTCCGGAGCAAAATTATAAAAGCACATAATATTCTAGTGAAAGTGTAGAAATACAAAACAATAAAGTAAACGTAAACAAGCCCTTAATTTGGATACATAAATTACGACTTGCAATAACTATTGTCAGAATCATAAATAACGTATGAGAGTATTCAAATAAGGTCGTCTTAAATACTGCTTAATGCCAAAAACAGTTTCTGCAATAACTCTCTATTAAGTTACAAGGGTAATTTTATGTCTGTGACCCCCTAATCTCATTTATCTGTTGAAGGGCATTTTATGAGAAACAATGGAGCATTGCAGCACCACGAAAACCAATTTATTAAAACTTCTGACCAATTTCTTCAAAAATAAGAAAAAATAAATAAAAGGGACACCCCTTTTATTTTATAATCATTTATGTTTAGGACTACGAGGCCTAACAACTAAATGTTGGAACAAATACTTATTTTGCAAAGAAAAGAATAATTTATGAAAATCCTTTTAATTAACTTTTTTAATTCTAGGGTTATTAGCTAAATATATTTTTAGTGTTACTACATATTTTTTTATTATAACATAAAAATACATTTTTGTTGCAACGCAAAATATTTATTAACTTAATGTCTAAAACCGCTGACAACTATACTTAGTGTATTTGGAAATGAAAGGAGGCCATAAATATTGATTGAGAAGGAAAATTCGACCATTTCAGTGGCGTGCTCTTTTGCTAAAAATCTGATGAGGATAAATACGCAAATTAATATTCGGGCGAGTTATGTAGTATTTTATGACGGACTCTCGAGCCTCTGATAAAGAATTTGCATTTATATTTATAATAAGCCATAAACCTTCCTTTCATTTCCAAATACACTATGTATATACAGTATGTCCACAGAAGAGGTGTTGAATAGGAACACTTTCTTATCTTTAATTTTACCGCAAAAAGTTACTCTTGATAAAAACTTTGCTAACATTTCTTATGTGGAAATAAGTTGCTAGGAAAAGTTGTTCAAAAGTAAAGGATACTCCATACTACCAATTTTAGAAACAATTGGCACACTTTGATTTATTTGAAAAACATTTTTCGCTTTGGCCCTATCACTGCATTAAATATATTTTTTTTATGTAAGTAAGCTTATATAAGCATAATAAATATGGCAATTTTAGACGGCTAGGTGATGTTAAAAAATAAATCGGCATCCATAACCAACTTTTCACGCAATACAAAAAAAAAACTCAAGTCGACAAAAATGTGAAAACAAAACTATCAATTTATTTAATTTTTTTTTGATCAAACAAGATCTTTAATATGAGAAAATTTGTCTTTAATTTGAATAACTGTTGATGTTTTTAATTGCTATTTCGACTTCACACTTTAAACAAATTAGCGGGAAAACTAGTACAAATTGTATGAAAATTTTCTTTTGTCAATGTTCTTGCGTGATCTAATTGCCGCTAATCTCCAATTAAAATTTTCCCTCGACTTTCAAAATAAATTGATTGTTTTCAGATTCTTGTTGATTTAAGTTTTTTTTGGTATTGCGCGAAAAGTTGGCCATGGATACCGACTTCTTTTTTTAACATTAACCAACTATCTAAAATTTACACGTTTTTGTTTCTTAAGATTTTTCAGTAGGGAGCCAAATAACTACTTTAATAAACTAAAACAATGGCCTTTAATAACTAAAACAATGGCCTTTAATAACTAAAACAATGGCCTCAACAGAGCCGAAGAGCCTGTGTAATTTTCAGAAACTATCTGAGCACCCAGTTGCATAAAGCTTCTCAGTGCCATCAATTTTCAATATAAAAGTTTTCTTCGGTATCTTAAAATAAATAGGTATGTTACGGCTATTTAATAATTTTGCTCAATTGGAGGTTTTTTTATATTGCGCGACAAGTTGACCATGGATGTTGATTACTTTTTCAGGGCCACTTAGCTGTCCAAAATTGTCACCTTTTTGTTTCTCATGTTTTTTTTGTAGGGCGCAAAATAAGCGAGGAAATCGCGGTGGTAGTTTAAAAAATCATACTGTATACTTGTGAACTGTTTTAATAAATAGTTTAATACTGATTCCTTAATTTTTTTTAACCCTTTCGGTGACATCGGCTTAATCGCTTGCAAAGAATTCTCGGAACAAGACACCCGTTCGAACCATCCGATGCCGAAGGCGCGCGCTGTTGCCGTCTCCGCGCGCCCTGTAACGATAGCCACGAGAAACCTCTTCAGGTCGTTCGATACCAACTGTCCGCGACTGTACCTATATTACAAAATAAGAAAAAAAGATCAGATATTAGCCAGTCAGTGCGCAATAATTGCCGAGGGTCGCACAGCGGACAGTAAGTACATCTACGATACCACCCTCGAGAATTTTTAAAGTATTTAAGGTTTGGGGGGGGGGGCGAGGCCCCCTGGGTGCGCCACTGATTAGTACTAATACTAATCGACAAGGTTAGTTTATAGGAAGGTTAGGGACATTCCCCCCCTCTTAAACAAAACCAAAGGCGGCTGTCCCTTTGCACCGGCAACATCGCGCGACGGTGCCGCTCTCACCAGCTGGCCTTCAGCTTGATGCCAATGGCGTATCAAAAGGGACTACACGGGTATTGAAAACCAAAAACAAAGTAAAAACACAAACCTAAGCAATAATGCGATGCACCGACATACTCCACAAAGTTCCGTTATTTCAGTGCACAAACATTAAAATGAAAAAATAACCGAAAAGAGCCAAAACAACATAAATATACATATACGCCATAAACAAAGTACATACCAAAAACGTCTGTGTGCGCCTATGGCTGGACCGGAAGCCTTATATCGTTGATTGACATATGAATAAAAACTGCTCACGGCTGTCATGCTTGACAGTTCTCTGGCTCACCATGCGCTTCCCGGAGACAAAATACAATGCAAAATACATTGTTGATCTATTATTCAGAATATGAAGCTATATCCGTGACAAGTCTTATTAATACGTCAGTCAACGCTTATACAGGATGATTTTTTTAGGTCTACCACCGCGATTTTTTCGCTTATTTTGCGCCCTGCAAAAAAAGCGTAAGAAACAAAAATGTTACCATTTTGGACAGCTAAGTGGTGCTGCAAAAGAAATCGGCATCCATGGCCAACTTGTCGCGCAATATTAAAGAACCCTCAAATTGAGCAAACCTATTAATAGCCGCGGAATGTTTATTTTAAGAGACAGAGAAAAACTTTTATATTGAAAATTGATGGCACTGAGAAGCTTTATCCATCCACGTAGTCAGATAGTTTCAGCAAATTAGACAGGGTCTTCGGCTCTCTTGAGACCATGAACATTTTTGTTCATTTGAAGTTTTTTTTAGTACACCGCGAAAAGTTGGGCATGGAGGCCCATTCCTTTTATAAAGTTGTCTCGCAGACCAAAATTGCCATATTTTGTTTTCTTACGTATTTTCTGTGCGGCCTAAAATAAGTGAGAACATCGTTTAATAAGAAATAAACAAAAAAAATTCCATAGCCTCAAGAGATCCGAAGACCCTGTGTAATTTTCTGAAACTATCTGACTAAGTGGATGGATAAAGCTTCTCAGTGCCATCAATTTTCAATATAAAAGTTTTCCTCTGTCTCTTAAAATAAACATTCCACTGCACTGTTAATTAATAGTTTTGCTCGATTTGAGGGTTTTTTAATATTGCGCGACAAGTTGGCCATGGATGCCGATTTCTTTTGCAGCACCACTTAGCTGTCCAAACTTGCAACATTTTTGTTTTTACGATTTTTTTATAGGGCGTAAAATAAGCGAGAAAATGGCGGTGGTAGACCTAAAAAAATCATCATCATCATATACATATTTAGGGAGCTACTAAATCGCCTACCAACTTAAATTGCGGCCTTTCCCCCCTTTGCCTCTCTCACCCCCCCTTCCCTTCCAAGCCGTCGAATGTCCTAACCTTATAAACTATATATAACCTTGCTAATCGACTGATAGGGGAACCGGAGTAACAGGTAACAGTGGGATACATATGGATAACAGCATTGAGTAAAGGATATTATTCTATACAGGATGATTTTTTTAGGTCTACCACCGCGATTTTCTCGCTCATTTTGGGGCCTACAAAAAAAACGTAAGAAACAAAAATGTGGCAATTTTGGACATCTAAGTGGTGTTGCAAAAGAACTCGGCACCCATGGCCAACTTTTCGCGCAATATTAAAAAAACCTCAAATTGAGCAAAACTATTAATGGCCGTGGAATGTTTATTTTAAGAGCCAGAGAAAAACTCTTATATTGAAAATTGATGGCACTAAGAAGCTTTATGCAAAAGGGTTCTCAGATAGTTTCAGAAAATTACACAGGGTCTTCGGCTCTCTTGAGGCTATGAACTTTTTTTTGTTTATTTCTTATTAAGCGATTTTCTCGCTTATTTTGGGTCGCACAGAAAATATGTAAGAAAACAAAATATGGCAATTTTGGTCAGCGAGGTGACATTAAAAAAGGAATGGGCCTCCATATCCAACTTTTCGCGGTGTACTAAAAAAACCTAAAATCGACAAAAAATTTTATGGTCTCAAGAGAGCCGAAGACCCTGTGTAATTTGCTGAAACTATCTGAGCACCTGGGTGGATAAAGCTTCTCAGTGCCATCAATTTTCAATATAAAAATTTTTCTCTGTCTCTTAAAATAAACATTCCACGGCCATTAATAGTTTTGCTCAATTTGAGGTTTTTTAAATATTGCGCGACAAGTTGGCCATGGCTGCCGATTTCGTTTGCAGCACCACTTAGCTGTCCAAAATTGCCACATTTTTATTTCTTACGTTTTTTTTGTAGGCCGCAAAATGAGCGAGAAAATCGCGGTGGTAGACCTAAAAAAATCATTCTGTATACAGGGTGTCCCAGAATATGTGGCCAATCTCCCGGATTTATACAGGGGACGTTAAAATAACATTACAAAATCCTATAAAAAAATTTCCCAGAGGGCCCCCCTACGGAGATACAGGGTATGAAGTTCTTTTTTTGAAATTAAATTATGGCAATAACTCCCAAAATAATCAAGCTGCTGAACTGAAATTTGGCACTGCTGTGTTTTAGGCGATGGAGAATAAGCTGAAGGTGTCAATTTTTAAGTGTCTCACAGAGGGCGCCACTTGCACTTTGCACTATTTTTGGATCGTGTTATAGCTCGTAACTTTTTTGAGGTTATCTTTTTGGTCTTGCAGCCTGCAAGTTGCAGGTCCATCATTTTAGTACATTAGTACATCTCTTTCATTCTGCAAGGTAGGTACTCTTTAACGATAAAATCAACCTTTTGCGTTTAAATTGTCGAAACGTGCCCTAAAACACCTGTTATAGCTTCAACATTCAAAACATAAAACTTTCTCCTACCACTTTCAAATGTTACAGATCAACTGTATTCAAAATGAATAAAAATATATCAAATGGACATTGGAAAAACACCATTGGTTTTCTTGAAATAAGGTGTCCAAATTTTGTCAAATTCAATCCTTTCCATTTTGAAAATAATTTTTGGTACATTGTTCATAGGGATTTTTTTCTCAGTTTAAATGGTAATGGAGGTAGGTATAATTATTGTTAATGTTGCGGTAAAATAGTAAGTAAGCAATAAAATCTGCACTTTTGTTGATAATTAAAAAAGGAAAATGCATCGTGTGGGATTTGAACATACGAAGTGAGGCGTTCATATAGGCATGCGCGTTTACCTGTTAGGCTAAATTCACTTCAGAAAATTGTTTTCAGGAAGTCACACTTATCCAGTGGCGCACCCAGAAAATATGATTGGGGTGGGGGCGGCGGCAAGTCAGGGCCGTCAGACAGAGACTTCAGGCAGGACAAATGACTTTCGAGTCAGGGCAGTACCTACACATTTGAGAAGTGAGGGAGAGGTACCTACAGGGCGGTACTTTGTTGGTGGGGAGAGGGGGGGGGGGGGTAAAAAAAGGAATTTAACTTTCGATATTACAAATCGCGCTGCAGGCGAAAATTTGTGAATTTTTGAAGGTCATATATAATATGAACATACAATTTGACGTTAGGTATTTTTTTTTGCTAATTATGCGGGCCCATAATCATTTGTGCAGTAAGCAAGAATACTTTTTGACAACAATCCAGTAATTATCAATAACAACACTGAACACCCTTTTGTAATTATCATATTGTTTCAAAGGGCCACAGTATGTCTATAATTTTTGCAAACATTTTCTGGCCAGTGTATAGTAGGTATAGGTATATTGAAATTTGTTTGAAGGTCGGACAATAAAGATTATTGTTTTTTAAGCGAGCAATAAAAAGTGTACTTGGATACTATGTCTGCACACTAAAATGCGCCGCAGGCAATTTTTTTTAGAGGGCAAATTCAGCTTAAATGAAGTACCTATAATAAATTTAAAAAATCAACATGATGTCTTTTTTTACTCGTTTTTTTTTTCAATGGAGCAGCGCCTTATCTACGGCTCTGGTGAGGTGAAGTGAACTTATGTGGCTCAGGCAGGGCAACGCCCTGCCTGCCCCCCCCCCCCCCCGCATAGGCTACGGCCCTGGGCCAACTTAAAAAGTTTGACGTATTACATAAAAAAATATTTTATGATTCAAAGAAAATTCAATTTTTTTTATAAAGGCAGGTACCTATATTACAAAATAAGAAAGAAGATCAGATATTAGCCAGTCAGTGCGCAATAATTGCCGATGGTCGCACACGCACAGCGGACAGTACATCTACAATTTTAAAATATGGAGGGTCTGGGGGGGGCGAGGCCCCCTGCCCGCCCCCCCCCCCCTGGGTGCGCCACTGCTCATATTTGATAATGATATTGAAATAATTAGTAGTTTTTGATTAGTAATTCAGAGAGGACCTTTATTCATATTGTGTTTATTGGAATTTTTTGAACAGATTGGTATGTATCATCTGTCTCGGAATAAATCGGGTACTGAAATCTATACTGCCTGTGCTATAAACAAATCTCACAACCTACTTAATTGGTCACGCATCGGCATATCCAACGGATCCCGCGCCCACGAGATCACCACAATATTATGTTATATCATTAAAAGTCGAGAGATGTTAGCCCCTGGGAGCCTGTATCTGACCCGGGGGGTCAAATACTGATACCTCGCCAACAGCAGCGACTCTCGTGGTTTGTCTACTGCGACTATCAGTTTGTTTTTCGGTCTGAATTCCGGTTGTTTTCGCGCTGTAAGAAATTTCGTGCGGATTTTCTTCGTTTGTGAAATTTTACTAAGGCCGCAAGGAATTCCAAGGTAAGTAGGTTAGCTACTTTTACTTTTTGTCCGATGTCGCTCTTTTAATAGACGTTTGGAAAATAGGAAGTTGGGTCTAATTGCAATTCCAAAATTAGCTATTTATAGGTAACATTTTGGGCTCGTGGTGGGGCCAATCGATATCTTGCACATCTGACAGATCCTAGAAGAAAAACGAACGCTAATTGCTGAATTATGAGTATTTGGCATGTGACCTTATTGTATAATTTTTCGGGACTTTTTTACTTTGCGCTAGTGGTTTGTCGTGAGTCATTACTTTATTGTAAATAAGAAAGCAGGGGTTATTGTTAAACGCTTTCGTAAACAAAAATTTGTCAAAAAATTACTGACAGTGTTATTTACGCCACAACAAAAATGGTAGCCAGATAAAATCACATCTCAAAATCTATTGAAACGGCTTTCTTTCCTTCGTTGTATTTCAGTTAAGGCCTATCAGATATATATATAGGTAAATGGATGAGTTGGAGTAACATTTTTAAATGTAGGTATGCCCGCGTCCTGGAACATCGATTCTAAACTTTACAAACTAAAAGTAGGTACCAATAGTGCCATCAGCACTTAGGAATAATTAATATATATCCCAACACACTAGAAACATAACAATATACTTAGGTACAATATTTTCAAGCAAATAATGATAATACCTAGATCTTGATTAATTGGGCTGTATTGCGTAATGTTGGAGCGGTCTTTTAGAGGCCATATTTAAATTCACAATACTACTTTAATTTAAATTTTAAATATTTGATTAAATATTTGATTCTGGGTTACTTAATATTATAATAAGACGTGTGTAGCTATGCCTAGGTAAAAACTTCCAATTGGGTAATGCACTATCTCAACAGTTTATTTTTCTATGTGAAATAAATGTGCTATTTTTGTTTCCATGAATGCGGGACAATAGAGATCTACAAGCACGGCATACAAAATTTGTTGACTTGGTTCATGGCTTTCATTCAGTGCGGCAGTTTTTAGAATTGTTTTGTCCAAAATAGATTTAGTGCGCGTATTCAAAATGATTTATTTGGCATGCTTACTATACAAACCTTTTTTAATAGGGGCACCCCCGTAAAAATATATTTCGCCAGATTTAACAGCTCTTTTTCTCATCTCAGCAAAGTAGGTACCTATACTAAAATCGAGCAATCCGTACGCCTGATGTAAATAAAACCACGTGTTCAATGACGATCGTCGATTGGTCGGTAGGCTATACAATTTCACCCGACTCGGCAACAGGGACGTGCTCGATCACGGAAGTGTAGATATTCGGTTTTATCTTGTTGTTTTCAGCTATTTAGACACTGCCACAAATAATTTTATCGATGTTTTGAACCATTTTAATTAAGCCAATAATTCTTGTCTGAAATATTTTGATGTACACAATTGTAAGACTAAAATTAAATAAAGGTCGTACCTCCGTGCGGCTATGGCAGATATTTCAACCCACGTGCTCTTGTTTACTCCAGGCGTAAGAGTTGCCCGATTTTACTATAGGTATATTTTTAAAACTGAAAAATATATTGCTTGAAACTGACTACACCACTGCTTCCAGGAGAAGTGTCTTAAATAGGACTATACCAAAAAGATTTATAAAAAATGTTTATTATTAGGCTAGTCAAGAACAGAACTGATCTAAATAACATTTTTACCAAAATGGTGTTAATACCATTTATGCACTTTAAAATATGTAAACTTCCATATGCAAATGAGATCTAATAAGTGAGTCAGGTTTGTTTTCCACCTAAAATTATTGTACTAGTATCTGTTCTATATTATTATTACGCTGCAGAAGTGATCCAATTCACGCAATGTTACTTGGATCACTTTTTTACTATAAAGGAGCAAAAATACGAGAAATCCGATTTCTGAAAGGGGATAGTAAAATATTTACCAGAATATTCTATTCAGAGATATAACGGACAACTACTTGTTTGTACTTTTTTACCAGACCTGTCTTTTAACTGCCGCACTGTTTGCACTATGACCTCACTACTTGCGATTTCTATTCCCGGTCTAGTTTAAATGGTTTGTAACTTTTTACACCCGACCGAAATTCGGTGCAAATATATATATAAATTATACAGGGTGACCTATTCGAAATGGAAGCACTCTCATAAAATTTTTATTTTTCATTCGATTTTGGCCGTTTTTTTCTAAAGATAGGTCTTATATTCAATTTTCAAGGCATACTAAGATTTTTTTTCCAGTAAAAAATAACAAAAACCATTTAGCGATTTTTTTATTTAAAATCTGCCACCTCAGTGTTAATCAGGATACCCTAATCCCCCCATACAAAATTTTAACAAAAAATAATACAGGGAGTTCCTTTCTGCAGGGTGTCAAAGTTGAGCAAAATATTAGGAATTTTAAAGGTATAATGACATCTGGCAAATCAAGTGTGCCATGGAATCCCCTTAAAACAGTTGCATAGTCACTCAAGGTGTGGTTGTGTAAAGATCCAATAGAAAATATAAAGGGTGTCTTTCTCCGTGCCGCCTCAAAATAATTAATTTTATATAGTGTGTCCACGGATAGAGTTCGGATAGGGTGTAAATGATAAAAAGTTTTCAAGTAGAAATTTCAGCTTCTGGGGATAAGCCCTGCTTGGTTTGGAACTAATTTGTGACATAATTTTGAAAAAACTAATTTTCCACATCAGTAAAGTGCCCTTTCTGTGGGTTTTATGACAAAATGTTATTAAGGAAACTTGTTCAGAATGAAGAACTGAGTAGGTTTGCGAAATTTCGAAAGTCTAGGCCTACTTTGATTTTTTGGCATTTTTCCCACTTTTCTTTAGAAAAGTGCACTTTGTGTTGCTTTCACATTAAAATGTTATTAAGAAAACTTGTTCAGAATGAAAAATTGGATAGGTGTGAAAAGGCTCTTTGATATTTTTCTGCACATTTTTGGTTTAACACCAGTTGTTGTTGATACGATGATTGGAACCATCTGGATGTTCTCCATTTCCCATTGCCTTCTATTTCGTTCTTCTAAGTCTCTGTACTTCGCGATCTTCTCGGCATGCTTCACACGCAGGTTTGTTGTTGTTTGGGTTGGCCACATCAATCAGAGTTGTCTTCCTATAAATTTTATCAACTCTTATTATAAGGTCCTGTCTATTATGGGCAACTCGTTGATCTGTCAGGACTGTGTGCGGTCAGTGCGGTCCCATTACATATTGTAGTTGCGGTTTTCAAGAACAGACTCCGGGGTGTAGATAGCTGTAATATGGAACTTTCTCTGACTGCATGCACAAATATCTAGCAGTTTTTCCGCCAGTTCTTGGTGCAAGATCGTGGCAACCGAATCATTCCGTTCCTTATATTCCGCTGATGCGAATATCTGACATCCTCCTATATAAGTCCTGGATTGTCTGAAGTTCATAATAACGAGATCTTGTATGGCCAGTAAGAATCCTTTTCTTTCGGATTTGTCCAGAGGTCAGCCAATAGTTCAACGCTAATTTGTCGACATTTTACTGGTTCTTTCAGACGTAACGGTGTTGAGACGTCTGCTCCGCATATAGCTCTATGCAGTGTGGAACTGTTGGCCATCCTGTGGAAATAATTACCTACACATATTTAATATTTGTCGGTCTAATTGCTTTATAAGGTGTAACAATCCTCTTCCTCCTAGTTGACGTGCGGCAAAGTTGTTCTTTCCATACGGCGCTTTTGAGCTTTTGTCAGTAGTGTCCTATAACTTTTCGATTTTGTATTTTTTTAAAAAAGGTGGTTTTGGTATATAACGTTTTCTTCATAATATTTTCGTTCCCACGTTACTATCTGTCGAATTTAAAAAATATATATATTTCATAATTTCTAAACCAGAAGTAGGTACTTATTTATGTAGGTCAAAGGCGTTAAGTAGGCGTTTGAAGCCCGTAGTGTGAAGATAATATGCCGAGGCCTTTGGTCGAAGGATATTACACGCGTAGGACTTTAAACGCATTATTACGCCCGAGATTCATACAAAATTGTATTCATTCATTGCCGAGATATAAGGCAAGCTTGCATGTATTTGCGTAAATAAGGAACTAAATGAAGTCGGACAATTTGCGTCAAAAATTAAATAAAGTAGGTAAGTATGAGGGGGCTTTGCCCCGTCGGTTGCTAAGTATCGGAATCATCACAGTCAGTTTTTCCATGTTCGCTATAATAATATTTGACGGAAATGGCTCAGCCTGTATAATTAACTTGTGCAAGCAAATAAGACTATTCCTCAAGCAATTAAATTTGACTTGGTTTCATTATACCTACAGTTTGCTCCGAAACAGGCAGAAAACCGTGAAAATCGCACGCATGCGCATTCAGGCTCATTTTGGCAGCTCTGGCTAGGCCCCCCAAAAATGGTGGATGCAATTCGCGACGCGCCACCCAACCGGCACTCGACGCCGCGCCGTTCACCGATGCTCCAGACGCCGTTTCCGGAAAAAGTTTCCCGCGCTTTTTTCCGTAAACTCATTACCCGACAAAGACTACATTATGTAGCTTCGACGATTTGGATCTATACTAGATAAGAGGTGAGCGATAAAGTAAACTTATTAAAATAAATTTGAACTAACTAATTTTTTAAAGAGTAGGGGAAAGTGGCCCAAAATGATCCCCCTAAGGCAAAAACTCAAATAGCGTTCACGATAAGTGTGGTGACGAAATATAAAATTACCTCTTGCATTCTTTAGTGCTTATGCCAGTAAATTAATATCAGTTTTTTGTTTCAAAACTAATGTGTACCGTTTATTTTTTCAAAACCCTAACGGGTTGGGTAAAATGATCCCTTAGGGTAGGGCAAAATGATCCCGCCATTCTATTACCGAAACAATATGTTTAAAAATTAAATGAAACAATCCAGCGCTGCCTTTCAGTCTTGCGCTTGTATTTATGCACCATTTTTACACATGCAATGAATCTGCAAAAAAATAATTATTATTTGTTTTCATTATTCCAAAGTTAGGGTAAAACGATCCCGAGATCATCATTTTGCCCAAGATTTTGAGGGATCGTATTACCCGACAGAGCGTTGTTGCATGTAACAACGGCATTCTACAAAAAATGGCTACACCGGCATAAGTATTAAACCTTCTAAATTATAACCAAATACATGTGTTTGTTACAGGTAATATGCAAAATTGTGAGAGATATCCGTTATACGCGCTATACTAATTGTTTTGTATAACTTACCTTACATTAAAATCACAGAAAATCACTTTTTTAAGTTATAAGCGAATAACGATGTCACCAGCTCGGTAATTGTTATACTACTGAAAGCAGCGCCACCTAAGACAATATTAACGACTCGATTAACGATGTTAAAACCTAGATAGCAGCACTAGTTTTACGAATAACATGGGGGATCATCTTACCCGCAGGGATCATTTTGGGCCACTTTCCCCTACTTATCTTATACCACAGAAAATATAGCTAAGCTAGATATTCTGTGCTTATACTTGCAGTTCACACTTCACTTAATTTGAATTTTTATTATTAAAATATTTAATATTATAGTAATATTTTCCCTAAATTTGATTATGATGCATGATTACTCACTCTCAATTTAAAACGTACCGATTTTATTAAATATCTGTAATAATTATTTTGCAAATCTTAATCAAAGATGTCAAGAAACTAGTTGCGTCTAATGAATTTAATTATAGAATAGAAGTGCTTCTCGAAAAAAACCTCACTAAAATATTTCTTACCAGACAAAAATATTTTTAAAACGTACCGATTTTATTAAATTAAAAAATATATATTCATTTGTTGCTTCCGAAATCCTGCCTATCTCTTTGATTTGGTTATGTTACACCGTACTGATGTTTTTACACTCGTTAATACATCATTATTTTTATACATTTAAGTACTTTAAAATTATTATATTTAATTATTATTATAACTAGAACTCGAACTAATTATATTTTTCTCTGTGCGGGATTACACTACACGTGCCCCAGACAAACAAATCCCAGCTTGGAAGGGATGAAAATAAATAAAGGTAAAAATACATTTAAATTATAGTACACAACACGTCCCCGAGCATAACGCAGGGTTGTATTTTTCTCACGGACCCAATATAAAAATGTCAACTTATTCCAAGATAATTAAACGAATTTCACTAAACGTCGTTATATTGGTCTTTTAAAACAGATCCTTTACATACTTATAATGATATTTTGTAATTTGCATTTCAGGAAAATTTGGTTTAACTGGTTTTCTTGTTGTTTTCGATTAGCATGTAAATGCCCATTCTCGCATATCCACTATCTAAACAAATATTTCTAAATACATTTCTTTATCTAGATCCAAAGTAAGGTCTACAGGTTGATTCAGATACGATTTAAAAGTTTTAACCGCACAGTGGGGGAGGCTCACTAAAAACTTTTGTTTGTCAAAGTTTAACTTGTGTGGGGCAAATAAACCTTTTTACACAAACATTAAATTATTGTTGAAGGTTAATCTGAAGAAATAAGAAATATCTACCTACTATACCCACAACTCCTATGTGAATTATCTAGTAGTCAGTGTTGATTTTTCAAATAATACCGGTTTATTTAACACTGGAAACACCTTAATAAAATTTTGTATTCACATTACAAGTAAGTCTCAGCACCTTTTCGTCACTTTTCGCACCCACATTTTTGTCATAATTTTTAAATTATTTGCATAATTTTTAAATTATTTGCACAAGAAAAATTGCAACCGCTGCAACGTCACACTGTCAGGCTCATGCCAAAGCCTCGGTTCACGCTCTCGGTTCTCAGTCGAGGCTCACCGAGGCACGCGGCTTTACGGCACGGTGTTCCTGCATATTACAGTTACAAATCCTCATATTCAGTTATCCTTCCTTATTGTATATTGTTTGGCGCAATTCAGGTAATTAGGCGGTATAACATCATTTAATTGAAAAAACAAACAAACAAAAAACAAACAGGAACAGTACCTAATTACAGATGTGTTAAACTACTGGAAATTTGTCTCAAAATTCTGCAAAATACGTCCTTGTTAATAAAAGGAAATAATTGTTCTTGTGATGTATCCTATCATCAGTTAATTGTAAAATGTTTGGCTACAGGGTGGTGACAATTTCGATGCCCACCATTGGTATCTCGGCTGTGGTTGCTCGAAATTTAGGGGGCCTAGAAAATTTCTGACACCGGCATCGAGTTGGCCATGACCAAGAACCTAAAACTACCAAGTTTCATTAAATTCGGGTAATCGATGTGGAAGATACAAAGTTTTTAAAAAAATCTGATTTTGCCGTTTTGTGAGTATAAATCACGAACGAATCAAGATATCTGAGATTTAATAACAGAATATTGTAGAGGATACGATAGCGCAACTTTTGTCTAATTTGACCGGTATTGTATTTTTCATAGTTTCCGAGATACCAATGCTAGGCATCGAAATTGTCATCGTGTATACTGGCAAACATATATATATGTCGATAATTATCGAAAGATTCAAAATGATAGAATAATGGCGCAAAAGGCTGAGAGAAAACTAAAGAAATTAGCGAGTTAGTGATATTTCTTAGTTTCAACATTGAGTATATTCCTTTACTCAATGGTTTCATTCATTATATTATATACAGTATGTCCACAGAAAAGTTGTTGAATAAGAAAAACTTTCCCATTTTTCATTTTATCGAAGAAAGTTATTCTTGATAAAAAGTTTTGCTGGTTCTTAAAGTAAGATTGGGATAAAGAAATTTAACATTTATTGTACGGGGTGTTCAAAAAATTGAAAAAACTTTAAGTGGTTCAAGAGTAAAGTGCACTTATTTGTGAAGATGTGAAAATAAGTTACGAGGAAAAGTTGTTCAAAAGTAAAAGGCAGTCTCTAATGCCAATTTTCGAAACAATCGGCCTACTTTTATTTATTCGTAGCCATTAAATTTATTTTATACAAATTACGTTATTTCAAATTAACAATTTAATCTTGTTCTAGTAGGCGTTGATAGTGACAAGTTGATTTGACAATTCGCTGTTAAAATTTATTAGCCATAGCCATTGACAGGTTAAAAAAATTTACTTAGTACAGTTAATTTATTTAATGAATGAATTAATAAATAAAAGTAGGCCGATTGTTTCGAAAATTGGTATTATAGACTGCCTTTTACTTTTGAACAACTTTTCCTATTAACTTATTTTCACATCTTGACAAATAAGTGCACTTTACTCTTGTACCACTTAAAGTTTTTTCAATTTTTTGAACACCCCGTACAGGAAATGTTAAATTTCTCTATCCCAATCTTACTTTAAGAACCAGCAAAACTTTTTATCAAGAATAACTTTTTTCGATAAAATGAAAAATGGGAAAGTTTTTCCTATTCAGCAACTTTTCTGTGGACATACTATATACAGGGTGTTTCTAAATTATGGTGCCAACGTAATATGACAAAAAGTTTTCTATAAATATAGGTTCTAAATGCATAATAAGAAAGTTACAGGGTGATGAAAGTATAGTTTGAAAAACATCTTTATTGCAATAACTTCTACAGAAGTTATGCAATTTAAATGAAACTTGGTGCACTTCTTTAGTAACTGAAGTGCTACAATTTTGTGTAAAAACGATTTATTCCCATCGACCAGAGGCAGAGGGGCGGGGTAGCACAATGAGTTTTCTACTCATAACTTTTTTGAGGTTATCTTTTTAGTCCCGCGGCTTCATCAGTGCATCTTTTTATTTTGCAACAAAAATATACTCTTGTTTCGTAACGATAAAATCAACCGTTTGCGTTGAAATCGCGGCAAAACGTGCTCCAAAACACCTATAACTCCAAAATTCGAAAAATAAAACTTTCAACTACCGCTTTCAAATTTTTCAAAATAATTGTACCATTTAAAGTGACAAAAAATTCCCTATGACCTATGTATCAAAAATTTTTCGCTTTCAAAATGGAACTGATTGAAGTCGATAAAATTTTGAAATCCATATTTCAGCAAAACCAGTGATGTTTTCCTAAATATCCATTAGGCATTTTTTCTTAATTTTGAACGTACAATTCATCTGTAAAACATTTAGATACTTCAGTTAATAAAGAATTGCACCATAAATTTCATTCAAATTGCATAACTTCTTTAGAAGTTATTGTGATAAAGATGTTTTTCAAACTATACTTTTATCACCCTGTAACTTTCTTGTTATGCATTTTAGGATTCATGTTTATAGGAAATTTTTTGTTCAAAATTACATTTTCTATCTGTCGTATTCCGTTGGCACCATAATTTAGAAACACCCTGTATATATTTCTAAGTACTTTTCATTGAGCTTATTAAATTTGTTTCGACGTATTATCACTTCACCGCCGCTTTATTATCATTAAATAAAAAGATAAATGTTCATAATGTTGCTTGTTGCACGAGCTTTTTATGCATTTTCATTAAAATTTCCTTAAAATTTCATTACTATCTCACTAGAAGACAATCCACTTTTACCTTTGTAATCAGTTGTAATCTGCTCTATAAAATGATAATGGAGTGATAGAGAACCGATGATTAGTGCTGCATAAAGCTGATGATTTTTAATAATTGTTGAATTTCGTTGAGTTTATTTGAGTTGTGCGTAACATTTTTCTGTTTCATATGGTATGTGCTAATGTTAATAAATAATCTGGAAAATAAAAAAGTTGGTTCTAAAACTCCCCAAATTACCGCAACGCATAGAATATCTTAGTTAGAATCGGCCCGAGTGTGTGACGTCATCCATCGAGCCTGCGACCGATATCCATCGTATATTTTATGAATCATGACGTAGGTATGAACATTCGTTGAACAGAACAGAGTTTACCTACCAAATCCTAACGACGTCTACATAGCGATACGTTTTGCACACAAAGGTGGGTTATGTTTCCAAATCACTACCAAAGGGTTCCAAATTCCAACAGAATTTTCTCTCATTTGCTGTGACTTCGTGCACCAATTAGGTGAATTCGTGTTGAACATAAAAGAATTTGCCCGTAAATAAGGTATTCGACATTTATTATGTAGCTCGTGTTCCACAATAGATTGGTAACTAGATAAACCGATTTTACACTTTCTATAACATTCTTTGGGTGAGAATCGGCGAAATATTGTAAATTTATTTTCAACCTTTACCTTTGTGCCCCATAATTTTCGTTTGGAATTTGTTGGAGAATATAAAAGCAGGGTAACGTTTGCTTTGTCTTGCAAGATTTCGGCACAAATGCAGGGAGGAACTTCTATATTGTTTTCCGCCACCCCCATACTAGAAATGAATCGCAACATTGAATTATGAAACAGGAATTTAACTCAGTTGCCTTGGCAACTCTAAGTTTGCTTAAACCTTGAAGTTCAGTAAATTCCAGCTTAACTATAATATATAAAAGGTTTTTTAGGAAAATATACTTTGATACAATTACAAGGAGAATTGAAGCAAAAAAATCCTGCAAGAAATTACATGCGGAATTGTCAATCATTTATCTATTTAATTTTTGCTATTAGTTATTCCTACAGCGAGCATTTTTTTTCACAGTTACTATTTACTTAGTCAATTCATAACATTTGTGCTTTTGCAAAAGCATAAATTATGTGCCATAGGGAAAGTGAAATTGAGTATTTGACTCCACCAGTAGAACAGGCAACGTGAGCCGCAAACTATTACCGGTAAAATCAGCAAAAAATATATATTCCTACATATTTTGTTTCCAGTTTATGGATCAGAGAGATACAAATAATATTAATAAGTATGTAAGATTAACGAGTGTAAAAAATTTTTCAATGACATCGATGGTGGGCAAGCACCCAGAACAAAAACAAAAAAAAAGTTAACCAAATCAGAAAGGCAGGCATGGTATTGGAGGCAACAAATACAATTTGCGGCTAGGGCCGTCTTTTTCCTGGTAGAATTAGGATAGCATTCGCTCAAATACTACGGAAAATCCTCGAAAACCGTAGTAGTCCCAGGGAGTTTAGGGCAATTAATAAACAACACAGATAATGCTAGTTAGGAAAAATAACTATTAACTACTAGCTACCTACTAAGTACTGGAATATTATACGCCTCATATAAAGTATTTTCTATTGAAATAAATTTTTTGTGGTAACTTACGCACAATTTTTTTAAAACCACTAAAAAATAATAAAAAAATCTGCAAATCGATGGATTTTTCGATACCTAATCCCGTTTTTTAAACCACGCTATGCCACTGTATCGATGACTGGCTATTGGGCAACATGTCACAGTTGTAAAGGGCCATTTTAAGTTAAACGATAGAACATTTCATTTTCTGCAAAAGTGGTGTTAAAGCTTAATTTTAAACCTTTTATTTTATTAGTAATATTTCAGAAACGCCAAAGATATGGATATAATATTTGGTCACCTACATATCGCAATCGTATGTATCGTATGTAATAAGATACTTTCACCAGTGGTGTACGTACAGGACACGCTTACTTTTTAAAAATAATTTCTACGCCCGTGATTTGTTTCGAAATCGACAGCGCTCTTAAATCGCCCAATCATTTTCCCATAATAACCCATAATAATATATAAATATTCCTTTCATTGCCTATGTAGGTAGATACTATTCACCTGCTGACTTTTTGTGACCATTTTAAAATCGGTAAATATTGCATGTTCTACGAGGCAATTTTTTAATTGTGACACGCCGAGTACTTGTGATATTTCCTACCACATTAACCAAAGTGGTAGCCTGACTACTCAGCTTGCTTTCAGCCCGCAGAGAACTCTGTTGTAAGCGATTGTTTATATTGCGGTGGGTCGTCTCAGACAGAGACAGAAATGTCTGGAAAAAATTATTACATTCATTACGTTCGTAGCTTGTTTCAATTTTCAACGGATGTCCAACCATAAAAGTTTTAAGTCTTTTAAGATTCGTCTAGGGTAATATCCACTATTACATTTAAGCGTTCATCAGTCAAATCTGAAAGAGCTAAATCAGAACAATCAGCCTCAAAGTTCAATATTTCTCACTTTGAGATTACATTTGCATTTTTCTTTATGATATTATTAACATCTCGGAAACTCCCTAACACTTAAAATATATTGTGCAGTGAAAAGTAGGGGTTTACTTTTTAAATCATTATTACCAAAGTATTATTATCCTGCCCCTATCGCTTATCTAGACCTGGAGCTCCACTAGGCCATAAAATTAATAGTCAAAACCAGGGACTCTTTAAAGTAAGGGGACTCAGCATTATACCACAGACCTATATAGCTTCGCAAAGTGAGGCCTATTCCTTCCTCATGCCAAGTATGCCATTTTATTGGAGAATCTATGAGGTACTTTGATTGTTAGTAAAAATTAATAAAGGTTTCCATGATTTCTAAAAATTAGACTTTACAATTTTTTGTATTATGTTACAGCCTATATATGAAAACAGACCGTATGTATACGGTCTAGGCTGTATCTATATGGCATAAATGGCGCAGACCGTATGTAAATGACATGGCATTTCATATACGGACTAGACCGTTAACATACGGACTATTGACATTCAGACTGTATGTGCAATCGTAGTGAATTACCCTTCTTTTTATATAGGCCCATTAAAGAAAAATATGCCTTCTTCTTAGTATATATTTTGCAGAAAAAAAATCTAGGTTATCTATACATTATACTAAATAATTACATTTTTTCCTTCAAAATACTACGTTCCAGCAAGAAGTAATATCCTTCTTTGATGGGCCTATATAAAAAAGAAGGGGCAATTGAGAAATTGCGTACGTCGAAATCGCCCGGAAAACATTGGACATACATTCTGTCTTTGTTTAAATCTCTCTGTGATATACGGTCTAGTTGCAGATACGGTCTGTAACATATACAAGAACAGAATGTGGCAACTGTCAAATGAAAGAAATTTATTTTATCGTTGAAATTGATTTCCAGGAAAAAGACCTGAATGAAGCTACCTGCTTAATAATTAAAAATTTTCGAAATACGATTTGTTTTGAACTACCTACTTATACGTAATGCCCACGTAATGGGAATTATAGGATTACTAAAGGTGATACAGGAGAAATCTGGTTGCAATTATTGGGACTACTAGGTACAGGGTGGCCCATCCAAGCGGAAAAAGTGTGCTACGTGGAGACAGGTTAACATAAAATCGTCATTCAAAAAATGAGGTTGTAGTAAAAATTAAGGGGAATTCGAGGATGTACCCCAATTTTGTATACGGGGGTCGGTAAAAAAGTTATCGCGAAAAAACATTTTTTGCAAAATAAAAAAATAATTTTTTTTACCTACACGTCCATTAGAGAACCTTTAAGTAGTATTCCCGAATATTCAATTTTTTAATATAACTTCCGGTTATAGCGGAAATGAAAGTGGTTTTCTCTATTTTACAACTTACACATTTCTCTTAACCATCACATGATTCCTTTTTTAATTCTGAATCCAACGATGGATAATTTGACCTATTTATCTCCAACCGTTTCCGAGATATTTATCAGAGAAGCTCCATCAAACTAGATACATGGTCTCATGGTCGGTGTCTGATGTTCGATCTGAGTAGGCCAAACAATAAAACCAAATTTATGACAAATCAAGTCAGCCATGATAATAAAACTGACAAGCGAGTAGGCTGTCAATTCAATATTTCTATTTACGTGTCAGATTAGTCTAAAATTTTGTTGCTGAAGCTGTTAGTATAGTTGCAGTTTAAAAAATGTTTTTGAAAGAAGAATGCTGTGATATTTTAGAGATCTTCATCAAAAATGATAAAAGATACGTAGAAACTTTGAATGACGATTTTATGTTAACGTGTCTCCACGTAGCACACTTTTTCCGCTTGGATGGGCCACCCACACATCTGAGTATCTGGGAGTTAGAAAAGTTAAAAATTGTGAATTATGATGGGAAATATTTTGCCTCCTTTAGAATCTATGGCACTGGCATGTCACATAAAACCTGATGGCAGTTGAACACTGACATATAACATAACCTTGTATCAGCCCCCTTGTGGTCTCCTTGGAGTCAACAGAAAACAAACTTTCCCTCAAGGCTTCACTTTTCCTATGTGACAAGCAGGTTCTCCTTATTTTAAAGAGTCCCTGGTCAAAACCAACTCTGTAGAATTTGGTCGAAGCTTTCCACAAGACCGATTATCGCGAAACCTAAATCCCAGGACTTGTACCTTCCACCAAATCGGTTGATAACCGAAAAAAGTATGGACAAAACAAAAAAATGCAAAATTTTTCGGCCCAACCGGTTAAATTTCTTTCCGAAATCATGACGATCACGACTGGTGATTATGCCATGCATAACCAACAAGAGTACCACACTTTTTATGCGTAAATAGCGGAACAAACCAATTTTTAGAGGTTAATAGTTGAATCTAGGACTGCATCTGCATCTAATCGTCGATATTCCTTTCTAGATGCCGTTGCTCCGACGATGATAGACCGAACCCGCCAAGCCGGAAAGAGGGAGGCGGAAACGGAAGCGGAAATGGACTCCCCGGACGCAGACGAGCGCGTGCAGGACCACCGCAACCTGCTCGACTGGTCCGTCACCAACAGCTCCGACCCCGAGCACCACCTGCCGATCAGCATGAGATTCAATGACGGCCACCGATTGTCCATAACGGTTTACAGCATCCTGACGGTGTTTTCGGCGGCGGCCAACAGCACCGTGCTGGTGCTGCTGCTGCGCAGGAGGAAGAATAATCCATCGCGGATAAACACGATGCTGATGCATCTTGCCGTAGCGGACTTATTTGTAAGTAACATTCATATTAAGTATAGTCCACCTTACGAGAGAATACGAGCCTCAAGAATGCGAGTAAAAAATTTCTAATGTTACCAAACTTCGAAATATAATTCTCCTTAGGAAATATAATAAACCAAAGCCATTACGCTAGTGCACCAGAATTGTACAGGTTTTTGGCGATCCGGCAACGCCTAGCAAGCCCAGTAAAGATTCTTGAGGCTCGTATTCTCTCGTAAGGTGGACTATAGTCTCCTTATACAGTGTCCTCCAAAAAGTTCGCACCATAGGGGGGAAATTTTTAATTAACGTTTTATTTTGAAATCTAATTTTTGGGTTACCTTTTGCTTTAAAAAAGATGAAAAATGACCCACTCAAACGTGGTCATGTGACTTTCGTTATCTGTCAAAAATGACATTAAAAAAATATATCGCCAAAAATGGGGTTGCAACTTTGCAACAAACAACCGAATTTTAAAGCGTAAATATCATTTTCTGTTGAAAAATACTTATTCTTATCGGTAATTAGTAATAAAAAATTAATAGAATGATAAAGCTGGTGGTAAAAAATAGTTTGTACTAAGTTTCGAATTTTTAAAATTTTCAGAAATTTCATAAATATTAAAAATTGGCAAAAAACTAAATATTTTAGTAGAGCGTTCAAATGGGCACAATTCACGTTTTTTTCTGATAAGCTCAGATGATAGCTTTGACTAAAATATACTTATGGATTTTTTTTTCAAATTTTTTTGAAGGGCCGTTTGGCCGAAAAAAATAAAAATGTCCACGGAGTGAGTATAGGTACTTTTTGTAGGTCCGGCAACGCCGCAAAACGGTCAGGTTCAAATTTAAACAGCCCGCCCACCTTTCTGTCAAATCACAGCTGTGACCTATTTATTGCGTTGGTTTGTTTTTGTGGGTTATTCGTTATTCGTTTGGCTAGCCATCGTTTACGTTTTGTTGCGAGTTACTGCTTTATATAATAGTATTCAGCATGGAAGACGGCTTTGTTAAAGCATTGTTTAGTTTTCATAATGAAAAATGAAAAAACTCTCAACACAAAGAACAAATCACCAACTATCGACGAGGTTAACTCCGACGACGTAAGAGGTAAACAATCGAAATGACAGTGGTGCGATGTTGCCGGCTATTTTGTCTTCTACCTGGGAGGGTTTATTACTTTAAAATGTCCTATTTAAATTACATCATAAAACTATAATTAAACTACAATCTGGTTATAATGGTGTGCCATATAATTAATACACCCCAGTTGTATACCTTTTATTAATAATAAGTGTTAAAAAACAAGTAAATCTATTAAATTTTTTAGCCCGAACTTAATGAAACTGATTGGTGAAGGGTCCAGCTGACGTCAGCAGGACCCCGATTTTCAAATTTCAATTCTAATTTTTGGCCTAGTTAAAGATAATAAAAACAAACGGGTGGACTTTTTGGGCCTTTGAAGACATAATACATAAAGTAAACGCAAAGAAAACAAAAATTTTTTTTTATGAAATGACCCCATTTGTTACACCTACCTACGTATAATTAAAAAAGAAACAACTTTTTCAAGTAAAACTTTTTGATATTTTAACAAATAAACCCATTTTTGGCGATATATTTTTTTAAATGTCGTTTTTGACAGATAACGGAAGTCACATGACCACGTTTGAGTGGGTCATTTTTAAAATGAATAAAACGTTAAGTAAAAATTTCCCCCCTATGGTGCGAACTTTTTGGAGGACACTGTATGCATTTATGGGGATATTTTCTTGTTTCGCCTTGGCATTCTCTGTGAATAAATAATTGTTAATATCCTTGCAGAAAAAATTAATTAAATAATTAAAAATTTTTGAAGAATTGACAGAACTACAGTGGCGTAGAAGTTCTGGTTCAGTTAACTGATCACGCGGTAGGCCATTTATTTAATTTTTTTTAGATCCCCTGTTTATTTGATACATCAGGGTTATTGGTAATTCTATACATTCCTTTGGAGAAGTGATAGAGGAGGAGGTAAGGAGTAAATTTAATCCTATGTGCATTATGCAAAACTCAATTTTCTTTAAATATTTTTGACAACTTTTTATTTAAAATTTTCCTATGATATAAAGGTTTCCGGACTTTTTCATTATATAAGACCATAGTCTTGGGCAAGTAATCCAGTTAAGAAGTTTTAAAAAAGATTTTTGTCTACTAAGAAAAACTGATACCTATAAATCAAAAACTATTGAATTTTGCATAATGCACATTAGGATTAAATTTACTCCTTACCTCCTTCCCTATCACATCTCCAAAGGAATGTATCGAATTACCAATAACCCTGTATATTTTTTGACTCTTGTAAAATTTTGATTTAAGATTCGGTTTAAAAGATAATACTACTTATTTGGCTATTATCTATTGAGATGACTTGTTTATTTTCTACTTGGCACCTTTAAAAATTGTTTTTTGTTCTTTGAAATTTCGAGTTAAAGTTTGGTAGCTTCTCCTAAACAAAATCTTCCTGTCATAATAATTTGCCTATTATAATTTGAAAAATTCACCCCAAAATCTGTTAATTTCTCATTTTAGGTTATGTACATCACGAGATTGGGTTTAGTATGGAAAACTCATACCCAATTTGAGCTCGATATTTCAAAAAAACATGATTTCTTAAAAAAGTTAACCATGATTAATAAAAAATCCATTAAATACTCAAATAAGTTGGAATATCTCGTGAAGTAAATCTTTAATGACATTTTTCAAGACAAAAAAAGTACAGAAAATTAATGTTGATTCCAAAGAATTAATCACTTAAACCATAGGCACACGCCGAAAAAGTTGGGATGGACAAGGTGTACAAGTACATCACCCCTATTTTATTCCGCTTCGTCTTTGATTATTTTAACTAAAATTGCACAAAAATGGGTTTGTATAAAAAAATCCTTGAAAAATTCCAAATAAATAGGTATTTTAAAAATTCTGCAGTTATTGAGAAAATTAGTTTTTTACAATCCAACTTTAACACCCTGTATAAGTAAGTGCGTTTAAATGAAAAATGGCATAAGGAAAACATTATTTTTGCCAAAAGTATCCGTGGTCAACGGAGTAACTTCTCTTTTTGTAACATCCTGTATAAAAAATAATATATTCCTTTTCCGTTTCTACAGTATTCCGATTCCAATTGGATTCTATTTTTAGCACGTGTTCCATGTACCTAATTGTCGGCCTGACGTTGCCGGCAATATGCCCCCAAGTCCCAACAAGAAAACAGCACGAATTATTATTTTTCGTCCTCTTTGACACGTGTATTTGATCAACTTGATTGAATGCGGGACTGGGAACAATAATTGTAGTGGAGCGTATTGTGTATTCGTATTCCTATGCAAATGTTTCATACCCAAATTGCATTTTGCCCAGTCCGTGTTCATAAAACTAAATTCACTTTTAAAACCTGACCTAACTACCTTTAGAAGGCTTACGCTGATTCAACTAACTGTATACAGGATGATTTTTCTAGGTAACATTCCTAATGATGCCTCTGGAGATAGCGTGGGCTGTAACGGTTCAGTGGAAAGCAGGGGACGCCGCCTGCAGGATAATGATGTTCTTCAGGACATTTGGGCTGTTTTTGTCAAGTTTCATCTTATGCTGCATCAGCATCGACAGGTAAATTTGTTTTTGATCTGGAAATCCGCAAAAACTAAACTTTGATTGCAACTACCTATATCTTCGGACAAATCGTTTGCACCGTCTATCCGAAACGTGAAATGTGCGCATGATCTTATCTTCTCAGGTTATAGTAATAGTAAATAGGATAATATTCTATAAACATTTCAGATACTACGCAGTTTTGAAGCCACTGCACATGCACGCAGCGTTGGATAGAAGGGAGAGGATAATGCTGGTGGTGACATGGATGGGGGCAATAGTGTGCAGTTTACCCCAGGTAAAGTTAATTTATTTTTAATCAAATATCTAATGCTTTTATTTTAAAAAAATACACTATACCTTCGATAAATAGTTGCATCTATTAGCAGAAGGTATGTAAATATGCATTTATTTATTTATATCCCTAGACCCTAATTTAACTCGAGAAACAAAAAATTATCCTATGTTACTCAGTGATAATGTAGCATTCTATTAGTGAAAGAATTTACAAAATCAGTCCAGTAGTTTTTTAGTTTATTCATTACGAACAAAAATACAAATCTTTTCTCTTTATAATATATTTTTCTTGAAATCGGCAGTGAAGTGTCCCAAAATCGTCATTAAAAACTCAGAAATCGGCAATGAAGTAGCCCATTATTGCACGATTTTTTCAATAAGTAGGCCTTGGTGAGATGTAAACATCAAACGTCAGACGCGGAGCCATCGCCCGTCAAAAGTAACCAAAATATTCAAAACCCGGCCAATAAACTTTTCGTACACATTGCGAAATTGTTACCTATAGCAGCGCAATCCTTCAGTATACATATTTTAGTAGGTTTGAATATCAATAGATTTGTTATATGGAGGCTGCACAACAAGCAGCTGTTTGATTTTTCTGTTCGAAGGCCCATGTCCTGTCATACTTGGCCTAGGTAGAGCGATCGCCAAAGTCAAGCAACGCCGCGCGCAGTTGGTTCATGGACGGATGATCCGATTTCAAAAAAATAATAATAGGTACCTCGCACTGAAGTTCCGTTTATGACTCATGTGGTTTATTTGCCTCGGCCAGAGGCCTCGGCAACTAAATTCCACATGAGTCATAAAAGTTGAACTTGAGTGCGTTGGTACATAAATAACTATTTCATAACCCAACACCTATTAAATTTTCACTTATAATCTCCCTAGAGCATGAATTATTTCCGGAAATTTTTTTCGAGGTGCGAATTTTTTGAAAATTTTCCCGAGGCGGTAACCGAGCTTGTTTAGGCATTATTTAGCTACATTTCCATGAAAAAAAAATCATACCAATGCATTTAATTTTTTTGAGAAAATTAACCATTTATGTCGGAATATCGAAAAAAGCCCTCTAGCGGCTACATGTGAAATTACCAAAACTTCAAATATTATAATATTTGTAGCCGAAGAGTAGCTCTTTTCAACTAGCTCAAGTTTGTTAAAATCGGCTCAGCCGTTTCGAAGATACAGGGTGTTTTTTACGGAAACCTTTGAATACCCCCCATCACTTTATTTTTAGAGATACGGCAAAACTTGTCAAACAAAAAAGGTTCAGATTATCCTCGACTTTAAAGATCAGGTATTTTTTTGTTAGGTTAATATAGCGGAATTCACAGAAACATCACTTTTTTAGATTCAAGATTGCAGTTACGCCCCCTAGCGGCCATTTCAGAAACTTGAAAATATTTTCCAAGTTTTTATCTTGGCCGTTTTAGTCATAAAATTTTTTGCCGCAAGCCTCTACGATGGATAATTTCCCAGATACAGTACCTCGCATTCTTAGTTGGCCACCCTGTATACACTGGGGTTACTACGGTTTTCTAGGGTTTTCCGTAGTACTTGAGCGAATGCTATCCTAGTTTTATCTGGAAAAGTAGGCCCTAGCCGCAGATGGCAACGAAGAGAAAATAATAGTATTTGCCCCCCTCCCCCGCACAAGCTTTCAGTTGCTTTTGGAGTATTAAGAGGGTGAGAATGATTATTATATCCCTTAATCGATTCTCAAAGTTTAACGGTTTAAAATATATTTATAGTAGGTATTTGAGCGATTTTCAATTTAGGAATCAATCTCGGAAAGGGTTTCCTTAGAAAGTCCATATCCAAAGAGGTTCGCTAAACTTTTCTCGGACAACTCCAGAACACAATAAAAGGCCAGGGCTTGATACACTGACGAAACAAATAACTTTGACGTTCCAAACATTACTGTTTGCACGTGATTAAATCGAAAAATATCTTTAATATAATAGAAAAATGTGTCCGTTTATTTCTTTCCCAAGTTTCAGGACGCTTTTTTGTTTTTCAGATGGCCATTTTCCACGTGGAAGCACACCCCAACATCACGTGGTATTACCAGTGCGTCACATACAATATGTTTCCTTCATATGCGCACGAATTGGCATACAACGCATTCGGAATGATAATGATGTATGTGTTTCCACTAACTGTGATAGTTTTTTGCTATGGATCAATCCTCGTTGAAATATTTAGGAGGACTAGGAACCCACAGAATGGTGAGTATTAAAAGTAGTTTATTTGCTTTAAATCTCCTAAAGTTTCTAACAAACCTAAGCATAAAGAAAATATAATATGTTGAGAAATAAGTAAAACAAAAATAATTTCAAAGAAAATCTACTGCTTTGCTTGATAATCTAATAGCACAGACCTATATAGCTTCGCTATATATATGTCTGTGCTAATAGTATAGCCATATGATAATCCAACAAAATAAATTAAAAGTAAAAAAATATTTAAAAAAAAAGCTTTTATTTAAATGCGCTAAAAAGAATAAAATAATCTTTTCTTTTAAAACTTTTACTATCAACTTATAACGTCATTCCACAATTTATATGATATAAAAGCTTGTCGCGAGATTTAAGTAGTGGTATTTACTTAGTTTGAAAACTTAAATCTCGCGACAAGCTTTTATATCATATAAATTGTGGAATGACGTTATAAGTTGATAGTAAAAGTTTTAAAAGAAAAGATTATTTTATTCTTTTTAGCGCATTTAAATAAAAGCTTTTTTTAAAAATATTTTTTTACTTTTAATTTATTTTGTAATTTTTAGTTTGGCCAGGTGTCTGAGTCTATTCATCTCAGTTAACGCATCATTGTTGCAAGGTCGTTTGCCGGTTAGTTTAGAACAGTCTAGCTCTTCAATGAGGAGACCTTCTAATGACCATCTTGGGTGTTCCGCCATGTTGGATTTAGAATGACGTCACACATATAATCATGCATTGTCATCCAAATTAAACGTGTGTACAAAATTTCAGCTCGATCGGTTGAAATTTAACTAGTCCGCCATCTTGAGTGTTCCGCCATGTTGGATTTAGAATGACGTCACACATATAATCATGCATTGTCATCCAAATTAAACGTGTGTACAAAATTTCAGCTCGATCGGTTGAAATTTAACTAGTCCGCCATCTTGAGTGTTCCGCCATGTTGGATTTAGAATGACGTGACACATATAATCATGCATTGTCATCCAAATTAAACGTGTGTACAAAATTTCAGCTCGATCGGTTGAAATTTAACTAGTCCGCCATCTTGGGTGATCCGCCATGTTGGATTTAGAATGACGTCACACATATAATCATGCATTGTCATCCAAATTAAACGTGTGTACAAAATTTCAGCTCGATCGGTTGAAGATATCTGCTTCAAAATTGAGTTGCAAGATTCCACCCGAACAAATTACATACATACATACATACATACATACATACATTGCAAGTTAAATAAAAGCTTTTAAAATAGTCCTTTTTTAATCCTAAAGTGCTGCAGTTTAGGAAGCTTCCTGTTGATGGGCAATCTAGATACTCGATACTCATTTCTTATATTAACATGAATAGTTGTGTCAAGAACATTGGTTTGAGTTTCCAGTTTTTAAATACTCTTGATGTATTATTATACAGGATGATTTTTTAAACACTGCCACCGCTATTTTCTCGCTTATTTTGCGCCCTACAAAAAAACTAAGAAACAAAAATGTGGCAATTTTTGACAGCTAAGTGGTGCTGTAAAAAAAATCGGCATTCATGGCTAACTTGTCGCGCAATATAAAAAAGACTCAAATTGAGCAAAACAATTAATAGCCGCAGCATATACCTATTTATTTTAAGAGATAGAGAAAAACTTTGTACTAAAAAAAACTTAAAATTAAGCTTCCCAGTGCCGTCAATTTTCAATATAAAAGTTTTCCCCTGTCTCTTAAAATAAACATTCCACGGCTATTATAATAATTTTGCTCGATTTGAGTTTTTTTTATATTGCGCGACAAGTTGGCCATGGATGCCGATGTCTTTAGCAGCAGCACCACTTAGCTGTCCAAAATTGTCACATTTTTGTTTGTTAAGCGACGAAATTGCAGTGGTAGTCCCAAAAAAATCATCCTGTATATTAGATATACAGTGTTCTCTACATAAAACCTAAACCTGCCTTTTTTGTGTATTTTTTTTGTTCGAACTGTTTTTTTATCAACATAAAGCTCTTCAAAATCCCCTTGCAACATTTATTCTCAAATAGTAGGTACCTATTTTATTGCTATTTTTTGTTTAGCAATAGATTTTTTCTGTGAGATATCGAAAAAAATATGAAAAGTCCCTGCGAATTAATACTTACCCCTAGTTACCAAATTGCATATTAATGGAACTACTTTATCTTTTGATCATATTCTGTATTTCCTTTCCTTCATTTCCTTTTTTTGCAATTAAATACTATTTTAGTATAATCGGCTTATAAACTCGTGGACAAAATTAAGGCACCAACATAATAAATCCCCACAAAAATTGCATTTTTGAAAATAAATCAATGGAAAAATAAATTATTGGAAACTAAATAAAAAGCAACAAATTGCATTATTTAATTAGTTCAACAGTTGTAAATGCCCAAAGCCTGCTATCTACAGACTTGGCAGACACGCAAAATAATTTAAAATATAATTTGCAATTTTGTATGTTGGTGCGTTAATTTTGTCCAGGAGTATATAATTGTATTGCCATAGGCTATATTTTATGTGCCTACACCAGCGTCCAGAGATATACTACCTATACGTAGGTATTCTCTTTGATTCCAGCCGACAGCGTGACCAGGTCAAGTTTGGCATTCCTTGGAAAGGCCAAAATTCGAACACTCAAGATGACGATTATCATAGTCTTTGTGTTCTTTGTTTGTTGGACCCCATACCAATTCATGAGCGTTTGGTAAGTAAAAATAGTAGTAAAGTAAAATAATGCCTTAAAATATTTTATACCTGCCCATTTTAGGTACTTAGGTATATATATATATATATATATATATATATATATATATATATATATATATATATATATATATATATATATATATATTATTTTCCAGTATAGAAGATAGCAATTATTACTAATTTAGACATCAGTTAAAATTAATGAAATATTTAGTTTTCAAAATTGTCGATAAACAGTGTGTCCACGGATCGGGTTGAAAAAAGGGGGACAATTTTTATTGTTGATATTACAACGAAAATTCAATATTTTTATAAAATTCTGCTCGTCGAGAAAATAAAATTTACCATATAAAAATCTTAGATCAGATGAAAATTAATAAATTTAGAAAATATGAAAATGTTTCAAGAGGGAAGTACGACTACCATTATTCATTACTTTAGATAAAACGTTTATTAAAGAAAGTTATTTACTTATAGACCAAAAATAAAGTCTAAAATTGTAAATCTTAATTTTAAATTTTGTCTCTATTTTTTTAAAGTTGAATTTATGAAATTCCTACAGAAATCGGTCCTTAAACAAGCAAAACAATTTGTAAAATTGTGGAAAACATTATTCTATAAATCTTCCTCCAAACTCTACACATTTATTCATCCATTTTCAGGAATTCAACAAAATATATAAATATAAAATTCAGAATTCATGTTTTAAACTTTTTACTGAGGCTTTATTTTTGAACGTAATATACTTTCTCTCATAAAAATGTTGTTTAAAATAATAAACAATACCTGGTACTTCCCTTGAAATATTTTCATTTTTATATGGTACATAATCTTAGTTTTCTCGCAAACCAGAATTTTCTTTAATGAATTAATCAATAATATAAAAATGCTTCATCCATGGAAAATGGACACACTGAATAATAGGCCCGCGGTAGATAATGATATATATTATGTACCAGGAGACTAAAGTCCTACTTTTATTCCCGAAAACGAGTTAGCGGTAACTAGCACTATAGTGTGTATACTGTATACGGAACATGTTTCTTTGCCTGACGCAGTTTGCGCAAGAAACGTAAAATATAAAGTAAAACATAAACCTGTCTTCAATAATAAAATAATTGCAGCGTCTGATGGGCTGCCCATAACCTGAGCCCTATTGGGTATTGCATTACAAGGTCATGTTCTGGGAAAATTCTTTACTACTCAGAGCCAGGAGCCGGTCAAAACACCTTTCTTTTCGCCGAGGGTCCATACCTTTATGTTTTGATTTGGCGTCGCCTTGAGTGCCATCGTTATCGAAAGAGGATGCCGGGGACGTCGGTCGTTAGACTTATCTGGCTTCATGTCTTCAATATTCGATTTAGGATATCGGAAATGTATGAGGTAGAAAACAACAACCGCGAGACGTTTTTCGGCCTATTTGTGTTATCCGATATACTTTTTATAGGTGTGTTCACTAATTTAAATCGGTAGATCTGGGCCTATAGAAACATGTAGGACGGGCACGCTTCCAAGTACGGCAGTGACGTCAAGCTAATGAGAGCGTCTCATTCAAGCGAATTCAAACGAATGCAGGCACTTATCGCTATTTTTGTTTTCAAGGAGAAATATTGTTTGATTTTTGTATTTCACAGATAAAATTAGGAGGCTATTTCAGATTCAGGGGCATCGCAAGTAATTTTTAAGGGGGGATGGCGGAGGGCGAAACTCAGTTATAAAAAAATACCTAACAATATACTTCCAAAGGCAATCCCAATATTTCCCAATTTTTAGTTTTAAATGTCAAATTGGACATGCATGGGCTGTGACGTCACGACTCTCTTTAGGCGCAATATGCTCCAACATATAACGAAATCCTGTTTTCAAAAAAGAAAAGAAAAATACAAATTGTCCCCAGTTGGTCAAAACTTTTTGAATAGCACTGTATATTATTTGTTAAAAAATAATGCCTATTGCCTATACAAAAAAAACATGTTATTCTTTGGTTTAAAGTTTAAAATAAAAGTAACACCTGTCACATATAAAAAAAGCAAAAAAATAAATATATTTTTTAATACAGGTGCCGAGTTTTTTTTGATGATCAGTATGGGGATCTCGGAAACTAACTTAGATAGAAGGAAGGTTAAGTGGGGAAAGAATTGCAGTTTTGTAGGCCCAATTTAATGCACTTTGTGGATTTCTGAAAAAAGTCATGGCTTACCATCTTCGTCGTTTCTGATTTTAGACAAAACGTGTAAATACAAAGGTTGGAGGTAATTTTGTCCCCAATGCGGCTATCTTGTCTTACATTCTGTGACAGCTGCAATTTTCAAGACACAAACTTGTGTTTTTTTAATGGAAATAATAGTTGGCCATGGCCTCAAAAAATCAGGCATTTTTAGAGCTTTCCAACGATATAATACTCTATATTATGGTTATTCGGAAAACTAACGGAAATAACTACGATTTCCATTTAAAAAACACAAATTTGCATCATATCTCGAAAATGGCAGTTGTCACGGCAAGTAGGACATGACAACCGCATTGCGGACACAATTCCCTCCAATACTTTTGTATTTACACTTTTTATCTAAAATCAGAAACAACGAAGCTAGTTGGATTAGAATAAATCGCCAAAATTTCATTTCTTCAAAATATCTAGTACCTACCTAAGCCATGACTTTTTTCAAAAATCCATTGGGTATACAAAACTGCAATTCTTTCCCCATTTAACCTTCCTTATATCTCCGCTAGTTTCCGAGGTCCCCATACCGATCAAAAAAAATGTCAGCCTGTTTAACACGTTTTTAAAAAGGGCTAGAAAAAACGCGGGGCGCAGGAAATAGATGATATTAGTGTTTACGTTTTACTCGTTCGGCTATGATGATATGATGCCCCCTCCCTCGCCTCGATAACCATTTATGCATTCCAGCAAACTCATAACGCAGTTTTCAAAATTTGAATATATCTCATTTCGTATATGGGGAAGGTTCGAAAATATTTAAATGGATGAAGAGTATACATACAGTGCGGCCCGTTTGGAATGGAGACACCTCCGTAAAATTGTTATTTTTGCTCCGATTTAAAAAACTTTTTTTGTTAGATATGTCTCTGAAAATACCAATCGACACACCTTCCAATTGTTTTGAAAACCAAACACCTGGCTAACTGCGACATTTTTTATACCCCCAAAATTCAAGAAATCATATTAGGCATTTTTTTATCAAAAAAATTTACTAAAAAAAGTTGTTTAGAATGAACCAAAAATCCCAAATCCAAAGTTTTATCAAAATCAAAAAATAAAAAATTTCCGAAAAAAAAATTAAAGGTCCAAAAATCACATTTTAATCAATTTTTACGGTTAGCAAAGTTAATTTTTTAACTTCAAATTTCCATGGCACACTTTGCTATAGAAATTCATAAAATGTGATTTTTGGACCTTAAATTTATTTTTTCGGAATTTTTTTATTTTTTGATTTTGATAAAACTTTGGATTGGGGATTTTTGGTTCATTCTAAACAACTTTTTTTTAGTAAATTGTTTTGATAAAAAAATGCCTAATACCTATGATTTCTTGAATTTTGGGGGTATAAAAAATGTCGCAGTTAGCCAGGTGTTTGGTTTTCAAAACAATTAGAAGGTGTGTCGAATGTTATTTTCAGAGACCTACCTATCTAACAAAAAAAAAATCAAAATCGGAGCAAAAATAACAATTTTAGAGAGGGCCACACTGTATACTTAGTACTCTTAAATTAAATTTTAGAGAAAACATATACATAGTATGAAGAGTTGTTTAGAATTTCGGTGCTTTTATGATTTACCCCCTATAGAAAATAAAACCACTGTATTTAATATATCAGTTCCGTTTTAGAGATGATTTATCATTTATAAACACGAGTGTCATAACAATTAATTCGTTTGAACAGTAATACAGTAATAATTATGGCCCCTGCAAAATAAAAACGAAAAAATACTAATTTTTTGGTGCGTATACTTTCTGCCGATCACTGCATATTTCACAGCCTTTGCTCAATGTTCACTCAGAGATGTTATCAACCATCAAAAATAAAATACAAAATCATATAAAATTTTAGGACAGCAATACTGACGGAAATTAGTTTTATTTGGCGTATCACAAGGGATTCTATGTTTGATTCTATTCCAAAAATATACAGTAAAGCGTCCGGCCCCCACTTTTAAAATTGATTTTTTTTTTCTTAAAATATTGCCACACTCTCTGTCAAATCAAACTTTAAATTATTTAAAACTACCCCATTTCCTGAGTATTTTAGATGGGATGGGACTGTACGTTCCTACTGTAGAAAACTGTATCTATACCTCACCCAAACTCGTTTAATTACTGGATGCATTGCGCATTGTTTGCGCATACTTATAGAATCATGTGTTTAACGCTGATAAGTAAAATTAAAAGCGGCAAACAGAGAGTGATAAAACTGGAAAATGAGAAATAGTCCCGTGAAGAGCAGATGAACTGCTCTTTCATATTAAGTATATTCATTTTTGTATTCCCAAATGAACTAGCGATATTTGGTTGCGTCCTTGCCACAGTCTATCTGCATATTTCATGTTTCCAGGTATTGGTACGACAGAAAATCGGCCCAGGTGGTTGACCAGCGCATTCAGAAAGGTCTGTTCCTGTTCGCGTGCACCAACTCTTGCATGAATCCGATCGTCTACGGGGTGTTCAACATCCGCGCCAGACGGACGGGTTTGAAGGTGAGGCCGAGACTCAACACCCTCAACCTCACCAGCAACCACCGCCCGACGGCCTGCGTGACCACCCCTACAGAATCGCGCCTGCCGCCTATAGAGATTTCTCTCAAAACACTCGAGTAGAATTTTATGTGTTGTTTAGTTTGAGGTGACCCTCCGATGCTCCTTACTACAACTCGATTTACAAGCGTTACTCATTCCTCTTACTTATGAAGACCAAACACCGAGATCTGTAGCCATCTTTTATCGAGTTGCTTTCTGTTTCCTTCTATGAAACGGCGCCAGTTCTTGTGTAAAGTAGATATGCATCTAAGAATTCATTCGATTTTAATTATCCCAGCTTTGTATAATGATCATTCCTGACTGAAACTGGAGACTGACTAACTAAGGTCTGTATGTAAATAGGCTGTATGTGCAGGAAATATTTATGGGTGTTGTTCCATGCACAGTCGCCTTTCAAAATTTTACAATATTCTGTGCATGTAAAGAACCAAAGATTTTGTGATTTTATATCCCTCATTTAAACTATTTGTGCTTCAAATTTGCAACCTAGTACCCCCACATGTTTTTTCTTACCTCAGGACCATGATATTTATAAATCCTGTATATTGGCATTCATTGCATCGACTCTACCTGGAGCCCCGTTATGAGGAGAGTCACAATGTTAAAATTATATCCCACTCAATTTTGAATAAAAGCAATAAATCAGACGATTGAAGCTATAAAGGGGGTGGAAATATGTCGAAGTCACAATATGACACCTCTACTTATAAATTTCAAAACCCCTTTTTGGCAACTTATTTTAAGCTAGGGTCAACCATCTTTATTTTGTAAATGACATGGCAACATTTTTTGCATTTTAGGAAAGACCTTATTAGTTTTCTTATAAAAAAATATAATTCTCCTGTAAATCCTCTCCTGAAAGAATCCTGTTGAGAAACGATAATTCGAAAACAAATCCCATGGTTGTGTATTCTAATTGAACCAAGACACATCTGGACCTGTTTACTAAAAGTGGATATTATACATTGTGTTCGAGTTCAGGTGGATGCTTACTGTATATTTTTCTATAAAATTAGAATGTAATATTAATTATTAAAAAATATTGTTCCTTTTATTGTCCGGCCATTGTAAAATCCAAAGTAATCTGCCCTAAAAATACTGGGTACGGTACCCAGTACTTAGGTACCCAGAGTACCTACCTATAAATATAGTAGGCACCTATGCATTTATTTTATTTATTTAAGACATTATGAAAATTGAGAAAATAATTGGAACTTATGATTGGGATCGGTTACTTCGTTATGGAATTCAAAATTTTGTTTATTATTATGAGGTGAAATTTTCATATATTATATTCTCCTATCCTAATGACACATCTCAGAATTCAGAAACATTTCCTCCATCATTAAAAATAACGAAACTGACACAAATTAGGCGCGTTTTATAGCAGCTCCATTCTCTACAAGCAGCAACCTGACATCGTTTTATTGCATTATCTTTTCTCTACCAGTGCTGTCGACTTTGCCATCTCCTAAGCAAGTAAAGAAAGTAGGGAAATGGTGGGAAGTATAATTTCTTGTGTTTTGTGTTTATAGTAACGTACAACCACAGAATAATTATTAGAACCTGCAGCATTAACAACCCTTGCAGCCGCACAAGTCATGTAGAAGATTTTTTTGTTTATTTTCTGCACTGGTAGAGGTTGTTGAAAGATTACCAGCTGGGGGGGGGATAGGTTATGTGGATCTTTGATATTGACATTTTGATGACATTTATCATGATTTGCGTTTTTATCACGCCGTCCTTTTGTTTCACCATTTGCTCCATCAGTGGGAAGCAAAAAAATGCGTCTATTGTTTGAGATGTAGGTACTTTTTATTTTACAAAAACTGGTCTACCTGTATAAGGCCTGTTTCGGCAGGACTTCAACCGGGCAGAAATTTGAGGTTTTGTACCACTGCGCATGCTCCTGACAGTGTCAACTGATTAGAAACGGTTTGGAGTTCTGCGGAAACAGACCTATTACATTTGTAGCGCACTGTATGTCGCATTCGACCTTATGTTATAAGTTGAAACGAAAGCTGTGAATTATTTTATTAAATATTTTTTATTTTTCTTTTTGATTTTTGTTGTTTTGTGGAATGTACTTGCGTGTTGTGTTTTCAATTTTTTGTATTGTATTTTTCTTGTAGATGAAGGTAATTGTGTAGTTTTAGCATTAGGTATATAATATTGTTTCAGAATGATGTATACGTAAATACTAGATATGGGTACACCACACCCCGTATTGCAGAATTCTTTGCTACTTAATGTTTAAATATAGACTGAACATTATAAATTTTGAATATACCAGTTTTTGAGAGATACAAATTTTATCTCTATTCTCGATTTGGGACCGAAGCTATATTTTACCTAATAGTCCTACGAAGTCTATTAAACATACACGACATTTAGAATGTTATCACCTACCTTACATAATGACCTACATAATGATATAATACAAATCTATCAGATGTAGGGGAGACCTGGGTTGGAAGTCACATTTTTTTCTTTTGCATTTTTAGTGCCCATGTTCTTAGTTTAGCAATGATATTTATACATCAATGAATAGTGTATTTATTCTAGTTTGAAAAGAAATAAATACTTTTTCTCTAACATTATATATTGAGGAAATATTTTTTTATGATAAAAGAGAAGTGTGACTTTTAACCCCGTGTCAGGGATGGTTGTCACAATGTCTGGAGTAGGTAGTCACATAGTAAATTAAGTGGAGGAATATAAAAGAAACACCTATTTAAAACAAATGAGTATATTTTTATTAAAGATAAAATGTTGTACGTAAATAATTGTACCCAAGAAAAGAACGAAAAACGTCTTATTCATAATAAAAAAATAATAATAACCAAAATTGGCTTTAAGCCAGTAAGTAACTCAGAATTCTGGTAAAGAAAATAACAAAAATATAATAATTATAGTTAGTCACTAATCTCTTTGGACGCAATATTTTTTAATTAAAAATACCTAACCTAACGACGAAATTATATTTAGTCAATCTGAATATTCAGAATCATACTTTTGGCAAAGGTAGCTCAGGTGAGCAATGAGCATGCTTCGTGAGCCCATAATTTGCAATCCTGGCACTGAATCCATACTTCCCTAGACTTGCTTGCAGAGTATGGAGACAAGCAGACCAAGCAAAACTCTTCATTCTCTTCCTCGTCTTCGTCGTTGTCAACTGCTTTCTTGTTAATTTTCTTTCCTTTAGTAGCCTTTTCCTTTTCCTTGTTCTCACTGAACACACCTCTCGATACTTTCTTCTTCTTCGCTTCTTGTTCCTTTTTTTTATCTTCTAAATAGGCACAGAGTAATAATTTATTCTGTGAAATAGGTATTTTCCGGTGTGTCTGTTAGAATTGCCAACAAAAAAAAAGACAGCACACATGCATGAGGTTGGTTGTCACATGTGACTACCAGCCCCAGTCAATCTGAGACAACCTGCCCCAAAACACGTTTTAGAACCTAACCTCCAAAAATAAATGTGAATCAATGTTTATTTGAAAAACCATATAACGATATCATGAAACACATATTTAACATCATAAATACTCGAAAAGATATACTATCATGCAAAATTTAAGGTTACTTATGAGACTCGACACAGATGCACAAAAAATTACTTTTGCTGTGTGAAAACAATGAACGCACATGTCTCCGTCACAGCATTTTAGAGCGGACTGAAGTGAAGTAGGGACTAGTAGGGAGGGAGGTGTTGCCCTTGCGCACCTTCGGCCTTCGACGCCGATCATAACCTCATTCGTTCGTTCAGTTTTCTCTTATGGCCGCTGTGACAACCAACCCGTGGGACAACCATACCCGGTCTCCCCTACTAATAGTAGTACTATATATTTGTACATTTTAAATTAATTAAAATGCTCTAGACGCCAGAGTTTCGAGGTAGTCTGTCCTTCAAGGACATGCAGTCCTTGTCCAACTCTCGATACTTATTTTCTATGTTGACCATGACAGCTTCTGTTCTGAGGTTCCTGCTTTGCAAGAGTATAAAAACGTCCAATCATTAACAATTTTTGGAAGTAAGTATATAAAATATCTGACTGACGATTTAACCACGTAAGTAAGTACATAATATCATAAAAAAAAATCCATACAATCTTAATTTTTGGAAATAATCGCCTCAACTTTTTTTGTTTGAAAGTACTTTAAAAATTGCTTCTTCTGGCATTCTTCTTCTTGACCGATTTCTTTATTTAGAATCTGAAACCACAGCTTTAATTAGGACACCTAAAAACTTCCATATACAACAAATATACATTCTACAGGGTGTCTAATTTGAGCAAAATGGGAATTTTTAAAGGCATCTGGTGAGTCAAGTGTGCCATGAAATCCCCTCAAACTAGTTGAGTGGTCAACAAGACTACTTAAAATGTTGTGCAAAGATCTAATACAACCAAATATACAGGGTGTCTTTTTCTGGGCCATCTCGAAGTACTATCGAGTAAAAGTAAATTACTCTTCCTTTTTTATCCGAAGAAAGGGGGGAATGTAACGAAGTTACCGCACTCCTCTAATTAATAAAATAATTTACAAGGTAAACCAGAGCCCGCGTTTCTCCCTAGTCTGCCGTCCGCCTCTAAAAGTAGCGCTCATCATCATTATTCGCGATCCCACCGGCCGCCTTGCCCGACTGGTTCGCCCGAACCGCCGATAGATGGCGCCACTGACTGTATCTAACCGGCAGGTCTTAGTCCCCCGGCAATAAATCCTCGGCCGCTCTGATCGTTGAACGTTGTTGGAACGCCTATAACCTTTAGGTAGGCCAGACCAATACTGGGAGTAAGCTTTACCCGATAAAGCTGAACCCTGCTTCTTGCCTGCAATTACTCGAAGCCTGATTCCGCCGAACCGCTTGAGCTGTGAACCCGTATCGAGAAAACCGACAGTCCGCTGTCCCCCCCAGACACTAAAAACGAACTAAGTGTAAAAAATACAGAAGCCTGTTAGCCCATATGAGTTAAGGTAGTTGGTTTGCCACGACAGGAAATGCTCAGAAAATGTATCTTACACAGTGGTTTGTTGAGAAAGGTTCTAGTGTTGGGCATATTCGGATTATTTGGATACTCGAATATTTAGAATCGGATGACTTTGATATTCGGATGAATCATCAGATTCCGAATATCCGAATTTTTTAAAAAAAAATGGCGAAGGATTTGGGACTAACCCCCACATCTCAGATGTAATCACACAAGCATCTTATTATTATGCTATAATAAAGTTGTTTGTTGTGTCTATACGACGTCTACGACGTGACTGCGGCCGATGGCCATGTTTTTGGTTTAGCTTAAATAGTCCATTGTCAATTTATTAACAATTCAGCATACTTCCGATGCCACGTTCTGGCACAAAGCGTAGAGTTCACTTGTATTTTGCATTATTCTGTCGTTTTCAAATAGAAAATTAAACTCTTCTGCGCATCTACGTCACTTTGACAAAAGCGCGGCCAACTTATAAAAAAATAGTCCTGAAATTAGTCAGTTATCAATTTCGCGGCAAGTTATATCCAAAGATAGAATGTAGGCGTAGGCACCTTGAGACACTTTGGTGTATATGTGTTTGCCTAACTTACTATAAAACGAGTCAAAGCCATGATTTTGTCGAATAAGCGTCACCGTTTACATCACAGTACCTGCGCGCGGGCATACCGTTTTCTGTGTATCGTGCTAACTTCATGCTTCATGTTCTATCCAAGTCTATGATTAGTAGTATTAGTATTAGTACTACAGTCTCCGCAGTTTCGTTGCAACAAAAACTGTTAAGTTCGTCAAGTACAAGTAGGTACAGTGTGCAGCAATTCCCTGTGAAACTTCAGGTGCAGGCCAGGACTTAACTAAATTTAAAATGGCTCCCGCGTCAAGGTCTATTGTCTGGACATTTTTCAAGAAGACCATAGACAGTAAATTTGCTGTATGTAGTTTATGTAGTCAAAAGTTGAAATATTTTGTTAGTACCAGTAATTTAAAACAACATCTTATTCGGAAACACAGTGTGCAGTATAACACAGAAGTAAAAAATCGAAGTGATTTAGGAGGTGAAGAAGATGATAATGTTCCTTTGGCGAGTTTTGCTTCTGGCTCGAATCAGAAAAATGTCGATGATGATATATCCTCCCAACCACAAACCATAATGGAAAATCAACCTTCAACATCGGGAAATGAGAAAATAACAAGAACTGCACCAGTCTTTCACGTTTTTCAGCAAAAAAAAAATATTGAAGACGGAAAAGTAGTAGAAAAACAGATACCTCATGTAACTTTAGAATTGATCCCTCCTGTGGCTGTGAAAAAACCCAGAAAGCAATTAAAACTTTATGGTGAGAAAAATATTAATGAACTGACGGAATCCCAAAAGGCTGATGTAGATTTAAGTTTGATAAAAATGATAGCCAAAGATTTTCAGCCAATATCAGTGGTAGAAAATATCGGGTTTGTCGAATATACAAGAAAGCTGAATCCGTTATATAAAATCCCTAACAGAAAGACATTGGCAAATGACTTGATACCAAGTACATATGAGAAAGCTGTTGCAGACTTAAAAAACATTCTAAATGTAGTTGAATATGTATCACTCACAACAGATATCTGGCAGTCTGATAGCAACAAGTCCTATTTATCCCTAACATGCCATTTTATACACAATGCTCAAATGCATTCAAAAGTGATAGGGACAAAAGAACTGTCTCATCAACATCACACTGGAAAAAATATAGCAGAGGATTTGACTACATTAATTGATCACTGGGGTTTAAAAAACAAAATTGTTACAGTGGTCTCAGACAATGGAGCTAATATTAAAAATGCAATAATTGAACATTTGCATTTATATCACCATCCTTGCGTCGCCCACACATTGAACTTGAGCATGAAAGAATCATTAAATAGAAATGATGTGCTCCAGAAGCTCATTTTGAAATGTAAAAGTTTAGTTGCACATTTTAAACATAGTGCCCTCGCTATAGGTGCTCTAAGAAAATGCCAAAATCAGATGGGACTTCAAAACTTAAAGGTGAAATTATTATGGTATTTATACGACTCTTAATTTATTTAATATTATATTTCAGGTTAAACAAGCAGTTGATACAAGGTGGAATTCTATTCTTATAATGCTGGAAAGGCTATTGGAAATTAAAGATCCATTGACATTGGCTCTTACCAATTTGTCTGCTGCACCTGAACCGTTAGATGCTACGGAATGGGCCCTTATAGCGGAATACGTGCCCATTTTAAAGCCTCTGGAAATTCTAACTGAAGAATTTTCAGGCGAAAAATATGTAACAATATCAAGCATAATTCCCCTTATTAGAGGACTTCAGCACCATCTACGAAACCTACAACCCACATCTGCTACGGGTTTATTGCTACAACAAAATCTTTCAGACGTAATTTCAAGGCGCCTGGCAACCCTTGAAAAAGACAAAATAGCGGCAAAGAGTACATTCCTGGATCCTCGATTTAAAAAGGTAGCATTTGGCCTTGAAGAAAACGCAAAAAATGCTGAAAAATGGATATCAGAAGAAATAATTGCCATGATTGCTCGCACTCAAAATACTGAACAAAGTGGAGTCACAGAAGACGAAACCCCATCTACATCTACGTCTACAGCTACCTCGTCTTCTTTGAACCAACATTCACTTTGGGAGCATTTTGAACAAAAATTGGCTCAAAGTAAAACAACTAAGACCCATCCAACCACGAATGCGATGCTCTATTTGAGACAATACTTAGAACTACCGCATTGTGATCGATTAAGCAACCCTTTAGAATTTTGGGAGAAACATAAATATAAGATGCCTGAATTGTACAAGCTACATTTAAAATATTTAGGTATTCCTGCAAGTTCAGTTCCTAGCGAACGACTTTTTTCTAAGGCCGGTCAAATAACAAATACAAGACGTAACAGACTATTACCAAAGAATTTAGATATGATTTTATTTTTAAATAGTCATTTTTAATAATTGTATATCTTTTTGTTATTTTTGGGTTTATTTTTGAATTATAGAAAAGAGTTTTATTTTTTGCCAGAATGTTAACGGTTTTGTTAAAGAAAATATGTAATATAGTTATGTTTTGTTCTTTATAATATTATTAAACATTCTTAATCCTCTTACATTCAAAATTCAAATTAAAGTACCCAAATACGCCCCTGCCCTGCGCCATGACCAAGAGCCTATGTCCTATAGTATGTCTATTCTATAATCCCCGCTCTTCGGCATTCCGATTATATGTCGTATTCCGTATCCGTATTCCGCGATGTTTTTATGTTTTATGATTGCCTGTATTTCATATTTCGTTTGATGTGAAATGTGAATTAAAAATTATTCCGATTTAATCCGAATCCGAATTCAATGAATACTCGGATTACTCGAATATTTGCGATACTCGGATTCACCGAGTATTTTAATTCGAATTCGCCCATCACTAAAAGGTTCAATAATTTGAATTGTTTTTATTTGCTGGTTGGCATTTTGTCAAAAAATAAATTACTTTTAATATCTAGCATGTCCACAAGTTCGGTCACTCTGCCACCTAGCTCGGAATGCATTTTTGTCTTTAATTCTTTTTGTATGGTTGCATGCTCAATCTTTTATCAACTCACTGGGATTACTACGGTTTTCTAGGGTTTTCCGTAGTACTTGAGCGAATGCTATCCTAGTTATATCGGGAAAAAAGTCGGCCCTAGCCGCAAATGGCAACGAAGACAAAATAATAGTAATTGCCTCCCTCCCCCGCACAAGCATGTGGTTGCTTCTGGTACTCCTAGTTTGGAGTATTGTGAGGGTGAGAATTATTATTATTATTATTATTTGCGTCTTACGGACATTAGTAAAGTTTTCCTTTTAAATGACCCCATAGGAAAAAGTAGTTGGGCTCCATGTCCCGATATCAATAGTCAAAGATAATATACTTTTTCTACAACTGTAAAATGACATCATTGTCTGTTCGTTTTTAGTTTGGAAATGTACCACATGGTATAAGTTTTTTTGCAAACGGTGCGGGAATATCACTGTGCACGGGTCCGATATACAAATTTGAGTGAAGTAGGAGGCCATGAAAAACAAAGGCAACTGTATACGGGCGCTTTCGACGTTATTAATATATGTCTGTTTATAAAGGGTGTCCCATTAAGAACTTTAATTTTGAATAGCGTGGCATGGACACATGTCAAATGTTTAGTCAGCCCTCATATTTGGTACGTGTCTTACAGAAACTTTAACAACTTCATTCATTCATTAAAATTGTCGTACCGGGTGTTCGTTATAATTTTCTTATTTTGTGTAAAATAAAAGGTGTAGGGAATGTTATGCAGTTTTCTGGGATAGTAAGAAATTTTATTCCGGGTATTTCATACCAAACCAAACTATTTTTTTAATGGAACACCCTATATATTGTTGCATTCTTTGAAACTTGCTCGCTTTTGAAATTTTTCGGTCTCAAATTTATACTAAATATATTCAATTTGAATTTGTGGATCTTACGATAAAGATATAGACCATCCATGCAATAAAAATCAATTGTAACGCGGCATATTCATAAATGTCAAAGTTTATGTTAAGACACTTACTACTAAAAATGACCAACTAAACCGAACTAAACATTTAACAGTTAGCCATGGCACGCTATTCAAAATTAAAGTTCTTAATGGGACAGCCATTACATACATTTTGTAAAGTGAAAAAAATCAATAATTGATCACTATATAGTAGGTAACTTATAAAAAAATTGAAAGTTCCAGCAGCAATAACATAGAAGTGACACTATCGCATATTTGGAAGCTGCAAAAATATGATGGTAGAAAATATAATTCCAGAATATTTTCCAAAGATTCTTTATAACGGTAAGTCTAATATATCATGTGTAAGTGTAGGTAAGCAATATTTTGTTAAAATTTGTCTTATGTTCAATACCTACGTTCAAAATAATTAATTTTAAAAAATTAATTTAATAATAATATCGATAATAATTTGAATTCAAACACTTATAAAAACAGTCGTAGAAAAAGTATAGTGTATAACTGGCACGGAATGTTCATTTCCCATCCATATAAGTTGCAACATATTTGCCTGCGGCTCATGCCGCAAACTGTAATAGTCGTGGGGAATAAATGTCATTCCGTGCCCCCTGGTTATACAGGGACCGGCAGAAAGTTGGACACAAAAATTTAATCTTTTAAACTCTGATTTCGATTAATTTAAATTTCTAGCTGCTAATCGCAGAAAATTAAAGTTTAGTAGCAAATGGGCTCGTATACTTCGGACAAAAATAATAATTTTTTTTATCTATCGGTAGAAAATTACAAAAAAGTCGACCCGTGTCTTTCATTTTTTTTATTTTTGCTTTAGATTTGCTGTAATTTTATAAATAATACTTTCCTGCCAAAGGTTGTGACGTTAGTTGCCCTTCCTTATACAAGGGGTATTTCATAAATTGTACTGGATATACCTAGTTTGTTAGCATATTATGGTATCATTAAATACCTGATGTAACTTTTATTAAAAGAATTTATTATTTATTAAAAGAATTTATATCTTTCAATATAATTTCAAGGCAGATCATGGTAATTAACAAAAATATTATCATTATATTAATACATTCTATAGGACCCCGGTCGACAGGTAAACGGCCATGCAAGTTTAGCAATACTGCTTAGCCCCGTCAAATAAATGGTCAACTTTTATTTACGACGATTCATTTGACACTCAACGTTTGACGTGTGAGAACTTTGGTTATACAGTTCAAATTTGCACTGCAAGTTTGTGTTACTGTATGAATAGTCTTTTACATAGCAAATAGAACTTTTCAAAGTATGGAGCAAGGAATTGTGAAGGCGACATCGGACAATCTGCCATATTGTGTGGAATTGGAAATGGCGTGTTCGTTTATTAAACTCGGGGGGACCTCTGAGGATCGGCCATGCTGCAGCTTTGCCGCCGCGGTGTTCGCCCGCTTCGCGGCCTCACGTCCGCCCCGCGTGGGATTCGCCGTCCAAATCGAAGCCGTGGGTCGTGGGTTTACGTCCCTGCCCGCCTACCTGGTCTCTCTGCTATGATTGTAGAACGTTTCTTCTTTTTAGGTTCTGAATATTTGTCATTAACAAAAAGAAAATGAAAATATGGATTATTATTCAAACTTTACTATAAAAAGGTAACCAATTAGGGAAAGAATGAACACAACATAATTTACAGTTTATTGAGCAATAATTTACAATTCAACTTAACTATTTAACAGAAATATATTTCATAAAATTAAAGGCCTCACACAATAAACATTATGTGATCTAAAAGGTATATTAATTGATGATTTACCCTCGAATGTATATTGAGCATTGCAAATTCTCGAATTCGTCTTATTATCCTCTCTATACATTGGAAGGGAAGCAATTCGTTTGCTTTTTTTTTATGTACCGCTGAGGCACAACTTCCTTTTCTAATATAATCATGCTTCCCACAGTTTTGAAGAACATCCAATTCTTAGCATCACGCTTAAGAGCAATGGCACTGCAAATAGTACAGATAAACGCACGGAATTCCGCTAGCTTTCTACCGTATACTTTACATGCAATTAGTCCCAGGACGTCCACCAAAAATGCAAAACAAAATTTGAAACTTCAAAATCTATCTCCTCTGTTATACGTAAACTGATTTCTGTCAAACCTGTCTCAAACTCTGGCGAAAATATAGGTCTACGATTCGTATGGACAATTTTTTTGTTTTTAATTGTAGTTTTTTAATGGTAACAAAAATACTCCTTCAAATACTCCCCAGAAAATGAAACGGTAGCATTTTTGTAAATTTTACAAGTACCAACAATGTTTTTTTAAAAAAATTGTCCATACGAATTGTTCCTCCATCTTTTAGTTACATTTTGGTAAAAAAATCGAATTTCTGGAACTGAAAATAAAAAAGTAGATCGACTTCTAGAAAAACACTGCAAAGCCGAAATCAATATGAATACACCGTGCCCCCACTCCTGCCTTCTCCTCAAGCCAGTATCCGTAGAGGGGACACTAAATAGACAAAGATAGGTACAATATGTTCGCCCGTTAGCCGTCGCACTCTTGTTTCCGCTTATCGTATTTTACAAGCTTTTTTATTTAATTTCACCTGTTAGCAGCGTTCAGAGAATACTACTGTTATTGTGTGGGTCGAATCTTGCAAGCTGAATTAGAACCACTTCCTGACATCCGATTGAGCTGAAATTTTGCATACACCTTTAGTTCCGGTGACAATGCAATATGCAATACTCAATATTGTAATACTTTCTACTTTCTAATACTTAATATGGGTATCAAATGAAAGGGGTTGACGAGTTCAAAATAATAAGATAAGACGTCATACTAAATCCAATATGGCGGACTAAATTTCTTTACCACTCTCCTGATATGGGAATCAAATATGTACTAAAAAGCACAAAATAAAATAAAAGATAAAAACCTTTTTAAAAACAAGCTTTTTTTAAATAAAATGAAATAAATCATGTACTACATCGAATAAAATAAAATAAAATAAGTCTAGGTTTTTGTTAGAATAATTCAGTGCCAAATTGCGCCAAGTCGTTTTTGTAATTTAAAAAGCTTGTCGCGAGAAATGTTCATAGAAAGTAGGTACCTATTAATTTTAATATACAGTGATTGGTTGATAAGCAAGTACCTACTTGCCAAAGTATGTATTTTCTTTAGAATTCGCGCGACTAGCTTTTTGATTTACAAAAATTTGTCGCAATTTGGCATTGAATTATCTTAACGAAAACCTAGATTTATTTTATTTTATTCCTTTTAGTAGATACAAGACGTAGGTATTTTATTTTATTCGTTTTAGTACATGACTTAAATAAAAGTTTGTTTTTAAAAAGGTTTTTTATCTTTTATTTTTTATTATCTACAATAGTTATCTAGCCTAATCTTGATTGAAGGCTTCTATAGGCTGAATGTGATGTTTCTGAAATTCTTCCCAATGGAATTCACAAGTATATAAAACCATAAATGCAATATTTTAAATTTTGGTTGTGTTAGTTCGTCTTTATATATATATATGAATTTTTACTTGATTTTCTGTAGTCAGGGGAATGGCATTTATCATGAAATAATTTTTTTGTAGGAAAAATATTGTGTTTTCGAGAAAAAAATGTACAGGGAAAAAAGTTTCTTAAATAAAAGGGCTACGCAAGTCATATTTTTGTTATACGTAAAAATGACCCACAAAAAAATTCGAGCAAAAAAAATTAATAAGGGTTGTTAGTTTTTACCCTTTTTAGGGCAGTGTGTAAATCAATAAACTACCCTAAGGCGTCTTTCCGTAAGTAGATAACACATACCAATTTCAAATTTTTAAGTAGCGCCGGTATTGAGATAAAAATAAAAAAAATATTTGGGTCACCCTGTAGACCCGAATAACTTGGCAAGGAAAGCTCAAATCGAAAAATTTTATATGAAAGACCCCTTAAAACCACCTGCCGAACACCCCTTTAAAGTATTTAAAGTATTTACTATACATTCTGACTCACCCTGTATAATATCTCCATATCTTTGACCGTGTTCCACCAAGAGAGGCTGGGCCTCTAAAAATGATCACCCTGTACTTTTTTTTGTAGGAAAAATCAAACTTTTAAAATTTTTATAAATGGTATTTTCAAGTACAGGGTGGTTCATTATAAATTGACTTTTGAGGTTAGAAAACAAAAGTTTTAGATACTAATACAAAGTTTTTTGTGACGCTATTGGACCGTGTACAGTGTGTTCTAGAAAGCCGTGGCAGACATAACTTATGTTTTTTTAAATGGAACACCCTATATATTTTTGCATTTTTTAAATCTGCTCATCAAGGCAATTAAAATGATATTAAACTTTGTGGCATTATCTTTTTCCGTTTTTGAAAAATTCCGTTTTCAAATTTTATACTAAATTTATTTAACTCGAATTTGTGGATCTCGCGATAAAGATAGATGATCGATGTAATAACAAAAAAAATTTGTTTTAAACAAGAGAGTAATACAGTGAAACTCCAAAATGTTTAGGAGCCTTTTCAAATTTTACTGATTATATTCTCGAAATAAAGAACTGTACACGGTCCAATAGCGTCACAAAAAACTTTGTATTTATCTAAAACTTTTGCCAAAAACTTTTTTTTCTAACCTCAAAAACTAACAAGTTAAGGGGCGTGTCAATTTATAATGAACCACCCTGTACAAGGGCAACTAAGAGTAGCCAATAAAGTGGGGTGCCTTTTTGGCATTTGGGCTGGGAAAAATTTAAAAATGAAAATTTTATACCTAAATATAGACGTCGCGATTTTTTGGAAAAACAGATGGAGCCAAAATTGACGAAGTTATATTTAAAACGTTTGCTCCCGGAATTGGTAGATCCGACCACAACACATCTAAAGAGGCACAAAGTAGTAAAAGAAAAAAGTAATAGAAATCCAAAATACCACATAGATATAGCATAACCTACCTACCTACTGTGGAAATAATAATTTATTGAAACACTGTTCTACTTTGGCTGTTTGATTGATAGGAATAATAATTTCATGTCAGAAAAAATTGTAAAAAGTTATAAAAAAATGTCTTTCCAATTCAGTGCACTTATCAGAAAAACAATTATTATTGCATAGAAAATATCGAAATATACAGACAAAACTTATGTTTTTTTTTTATTAATTTCTATAACCCAATTTTCCGCAAGGCACTGAAGAAAAAAACAGGGTTAGTAAATAACAAAAAAGACCCGAAAAGATACTTTCGGAATTCGTACAAATAGGGGTAGGTATGTGTTTAATATTTATATATGTGTTTAATATTTATATTTTTTCAACAATAGCCCAACAAATACACAAACCGAGTCAACCACAAAACGCCATGAAGTAGTCAGGTTGCAGCCCTACAACTTTTGTATTTGATATTTTTTTTCTAAGTTGATAGATAAAAAAGTTATGAAGTGGCCTAATTTCGCGGAATCACCCTGTACACCGGCGCCCTTCCGACCGATTCAGCTCTCGGCTGCCTGGCGGTCCGACTCGCTCGGGTCCGAAAAAACGTCGTCCGTCGTCCGACACCGTTCCTCGCGCTAAACGCGCTGCCGGTGAGAGGGGAAGGGACGAGAGTGCGTGGTGAGGGGTGACGAGAGGAGAATATTCCTGAGACTGGAGCCGGTCGTCGCGACCGTTAATTTTAGATCTTGTCTGCGCGGTCATGACTCTTAAGCTAAAAAAAAGAAAAATGTATCTTACTATTCTTATACAAAAATTATTGCAATAAAAGTTGCTCGATTAAAGAGTAATTAAGAACTTAAATATAAAATAATATTTTGAATTTATGATGAAAAGAATTGATTTAAGAGTTCCTACAATAATATAAACTAAAATACTTAATATTAGTATAAACTTTTAATCTCTATATGTAATAAAAATTAATAACAAGGGTTATTTTGAGGTTTATTACATTCAGGTAGATGAAGTTTTAAGTAATAACCCCAAGACAGTAAGTAAGTATTAAAAAAGAAGTAAAAGTGCTTCAAACTACCTATAATAGATATGTACTTACGTTGAAATGGTCTTGGCAACAACACAAAAACGTTTTCTTCATTGGCAGGCCAACTGTTTCCAACCACCGTTTTCTGCGAATTTCGTCGGTAGGCACCGATAAAAACAATATTTTCCAGAGTTTCTGCTGGTGTTTTCACAAGAGGGAACGAACAACCTCCATGACTATTATAACGACGCGCAAACTAGTACTTGCTTATTTTCTGCTAACGCATTGGGGAAAGGGCTGATAATCTTCGCAAGTAGAAACGTTTTCAGACAACTATTGATAGTATGACAGCGGTTATATTTATAAAGGTTAACAGGCCAGGTCTGAGGCCCAGGTCTAGAGATGTGTCAACCATCGTGAATGATTCGGTCACTGTAATTCGATCACTTGAAAGTATTGATTGACCGAATCTCAACATATCGAAACGATACAATCATGAAGCAGTCGGTTATTACCGACACTCCACACTCCACAGACATCGAATGATCGACGATGGAACGAACTAAGACCGAATGAACGTTTCATCACGTGAAGTGTAAAACAGAAACGACTGATTTAAAACCTCAAGATTGAATTAAGCCAATACCCTACGAGTTTACAGGCATGCTCCTGACTACTATGACTAAAGTGATTGAAATGAACGATTGATTAAAATGATTCGATCTTTTTTGAAATCGGTCACTGATCGATTCGGCCGTAGTAAAATAAACGAATTACGCATCTCTACCCAGGTCATTTTATTTGACGGAAGACGAAGAGCCGGTTCTTAAATTAATGCTAACTACGTCACAAGCCATTCATTACGTATTCAACTCAATTTTGCAACTAAACTAGCGCGAAAAAAAATTTTTCTTTACCGTTTCCGGACGATTAAAGACGATATCTCTCCATTGCAAAAATAAAAAAAATGGGGTATACGAGCCCATTCATGTGTTATCCGATGATAAGTTGCGCTTGCGGTATTTTGTTTTTTTGTAATAAAGTGGTCGAAAAAAATACAAAAAAAAGGTAAATTACTTTTTTTGGCTAGGTGGCTGTGACTTTAAATCAGACATCCACCTTTGATTCCAAACAACTTTTGTAAGTAACTTTTTACCGTATTTTAAAAATAAGGGTAATTTACTCTTGAGTTATTTTGACATTTTTGAATCTACCTCGTATCCAAAAAGAGATATTTAAATTTTGATACGTGCGTTTTGATTTTGAAATGATGCAACAACTTTTATCAAGAATAAAATTTTCTGAGAAATTAATAATAAAAAAGTTTTCCATTTGTGTCCATAACTTTTTGCCGGTCACTGTATATACAATACTATTTCAAAAGTTTATACTTATTTCTATTGCATAATAGGAGGTTTTTTTAATCAACTTTTAGATAGGTATGTAAATTCCCGACTATTTCCTTTTGGATTAATATCAACTATAAAAACCATTATTATATTGACTTTGGCACGGTATACAAAAGAATCAAAAATGAAAGACTTTGGTGTTATAAAGCATGCGAATTGCCAAATAGCCCAACTAAATTCGTGTAGGTACCCACAATCAAAAGTTCTTGAGATAAAATGTTATCTCTGGTTAACTAGATAACTATATTATAAAAGCTAATATTATCGGTACACTTATCTGCTTACCTACCTATGTGAAAAATCGGTAATAACATATCGCCATGACAAAAATTCTAGTGAAACTTCTGGTTACCGCATTTCTTAGCATTTGCTTACTAGTAAGTTAATTATTAAGGACGTTTATAATAAAATAATTAGGTATATAATATGTTATTAGAACTTTTATTTTAGCAAAATTGTAAATGTGAAGCAGTGAATAATGACCCAGGAATCACTGCTAGAATTATAAACGGAGACGAAGTGACGCCACATTCAATGCCATTTGTGGTGAGTACGTGGAAAATAGTCAGAATGACAACAAACTGTGTTGATTGAGTCCTACAACACATTTCCTTTTTGTTCGCATTTTTATGGTGTTATCTAGAGTTCCCGTCAATGATTAAATACATATTGTACGTATACGGCACACCTACGGTGAAGTAAATAGGAAAGTAGTTATATTTATGTGTTTAAAAAACCAGCAGGTGACTAGTAGTAGGTACAGTTTGTTCAGCGAATGTTCGGCCCTACGTCACAACTCCCGTCCTTGCTTTACTCGTAAATATACGAGTTAATAACGTCACTCATTGATTTGTGATGTCAAAAGTTACCCAAGTGATACGAAAAAAAGAACATAATAAAATAAAAATCCTATTGCAATCACGATTATACCGCTACAAATAAAAATAAGTATGACTACAACTGATTTTAATAATAATTTCAAACGTCATGGAAACACTATCATTTTGGTATTTTGGTATAATCAGCTACTTGCGGCTGCGTCTATGGTGCGTACTCAGGCAAATTTTATTTCCGTGCTGTGAAGTGACCGTAAAGGTTTTCCGGATCGTTCAAAAGGGTTCAAACTTTGGGCAGTGAAAATATTCGCGGGTTTTGTACGTTTCGTGAGTTTTACCGTTATCTGTGTTGTTCTTGTTCGTGTTAGTAGTATATAGTTATTCATTGTGCAAATGGGCTGGTTATTGACCTGGACTTATGACCTGGTTGCACTTTTTGCTGTAATGATGGGGAAATTACCAATTGACAGTCCCAGTAAGGACTTCTTAAAATAATTTGACTATACAGGGTGTTTCATAAATATGGTAAAAAAATGAAACTGGGAGTAGAGGGGACCAAAATATGACGATTGAGCGCAACATCGCTTATACAAATGTTGATGGTTAAAAAGATACAGGGCGTTCAAAGTTAAAATTTTATTTACAAATTTCTTAATAACTTCGACAGTTTTTATGATATCGGCTTAAAAATTGGTACATTATGGTTTTTTAGGACGGCAAACAAGCATATTTTATCAGTTTTAATGTAGTCCCTAGAGGGCGCCTCTTACTCCCTTATAATTATTTAAAAGTACGCACAACTTTTTTTAAGGGAATAAGTGGCGCCCTCTAGGGACTACATTAAAACTGATAAAATATTCTTGTTTGCCGTCCTAAAAAACCCCAATGTACCAATTTTTAAGCCGAATCATAAAAACTGTCGAAGTTATTAAGAAATTTGCAACTAAAATTTTAACTTTGAACGCCCTGTATCCTTTTAACCATCAACATTTGTATAAGCGATGTTGCGCTCAATCGTCATATTTTGGTCCCCTCTACTCCCAGTTTTATTTTTTTACCGTATTAATGAAACACCCTGTATATTCACGAGTCAGACAAGGACGGGAGTTGTGGCGTAGGGCCGAACATTCGCTGAACAAACTGTATAGGTTATTATGCAGCCTTTGGCCGTACAACGCAGCGTAATGATAGTACCGTAACTATAGTAGAGAAGGAGGGAACCAGGGACTCTTTAAAGTAACGGGACCCATTAGCATTATACTTTCCAAAGTGAGGCCTATTTTTTCTCATTCTAAGGGCATCAGTGATGCCAAGTATACCAGGAGAATCTATGAATATAACAGGTACTTTGATTGTTTAGTAAAAATTAATAATGGTTTCCATGATTTATAAAAATTATACTTGACAATGTTGTGTCCACAAATGCGGAATATGGCAACTGTCAAATGCAACAAATTTATTGTATAGTTGAAATTATTTAATTATCACATCTGAGTATCTGGAAGTTAGAAAAAATAAAAATTGTGACTTATGATGAGAAATTTTTTGCCTCCTTTATAGAACCTATGGCGCTATCTATCACATAAAACCTGATGGCAGTTGTACACTGAGATAATATAACATAACCTTCTATCAGCCCCCTTGTGGTCTCCTTGGAGTCGACAGAAAACAAACTTTCCCTCAAGGCTTCACTTTTCCTATGTAATAGACAGTGACATGCTGGGTCCCCTTATTTTAAAGAGTCCCTGGAGGGAACGTACCCGTTCGTGCTCTTATAGATATTCGCGAACGTTCGCGAATGCTTTCTATCTCCATTCGTGCACCTTTTCTCACGAGCACAAAAGAGCACGAAAAAGGAACGTTCCCTTGAAAATGTTGTATATACTCGAAAGTGGGAATACGAAAGGCACGTGCTGCGACAATTTAAGAACTTGGCAATGCCGCAATTTTACACATCTACTCGTCAGCGCCGGTTTAGCTTGACTACCGCCGGGTGCTAAGTTTAAAAAACGCGTTATCTTTCCTCTCAATTTTTTACTTTTGTCCAAAAAGCTAAACTTTTTAGTTGGGAGGTAGTCAGAAATAAAAAAAATGAACCTTTGTGGTATAAAATTGCGCCGCAAGCGAAAATTTTTCAAATATTCAAGGTCAAACAGTTTAAATTAAAGAAAAGAAATTCCAAGCAAAACGTAATATTCTTGTTAACCGGTGGTATTTTTTTTTGTTCACTATGACTCATAACATATGTAAGATATGTAGCCAATACTCGGTCTTCTTTTATAGAACAACTGTGACCAATAGAAATTTCGAAATTTGTTTTAGTGTGATCCCGTAAAAATCATTGCTTTTTAAAGCGGCTATAGAAAAGAAGCAGAAGTGTTCGATTACTAAAATGCGCCGTAGGCGAAGATTTTTAAAAATATAAAGCACAGATAGTTTAAAAGAGCTATAGGAAATTACAAAATCATAACAGTATAATGTATTTTTCGTTTTTTCTCAATGTAGGGGGCTTGAACCCCCATACCATATACAGCCTGGGCTTATGTGTGGGAAAATAGCCAGGTCTCGTGGAATCGGTAATTAGCTACGTGACAATAATAACTATATATATTTTTCAATAAATGTATCTGTTAGGTACACATTTTTACATGACAATTTTCCAATTTATATTCAATCAATGAATCAATGTTGTATATTCTGCGTTTAGGATATTTTCACATCAAAATTTTTATTTTCGTCCGAAAATCCAGGGGGGGGGGGAGAGTAAAATCTTCAGCGTACAGATTAATAAGATGATGAATAGAAGAACGTTTGCAGACGACGATCAAAATGAAGCAGGTGTCGCGTCGTGAGTGACATAGCAACAAGATGTGATTTATTTGTAGTTATTAGACCAGCTTATACCGCCTCCTAAAATTAACCTCCGGGTGCTATTAGCGCCCTGGCACCCCCTAAAACCGGCGCTGCCACTCGCACGTGGCATCGCCGCTCAATGACACGCGGCGCCTCCGCCTCCAATTTGCTGCGGCGGCGCAGCACGAGCCTTCGATCCTCTCTGATTTCGGTCAAAAGCGCACTGTAAGCTGAGAGTAAAAACCAGGGGCGAGCTGACCCGGCAGCCGAGGTCTGCGTTGCAGACGGGCGGCCAAATCCAGGGGCGGCCACAGGCCGCCCTTCCGTGGCGAGAAAATATTTTTTTCAGAAAAAAGGTACATAGTAATCCTCTACATTACTTGCATTCGCCCTCAAAAAGAAAATCGCCAACAATGCAACAACACCATATTGATATGAACCCGTAACCTCTATTCTGCTCTGTGGCAACTGCACGGCGCGGCGTGACGTTGGTAGGCCGCAAATTTCGTAGGGGATATCGACGCTTCAGACCTGTATACATACTGAAAAATTTAAATAGGTGTCTTTCTTCCATCAGAATATACTGCAAGTCCAAGAACTATTTTGGAGTACCTACTTGTTTAAAAATTATCTCACGAATAGTTTTTCGAATACCTTTGTGCTTGCCAGTTACCGTGGCATCAGCGGAGAGGTCATTTTCCAAATTAAAAATTATAAAAAACTATCTAAGATCTTCTATATGAGCCAGGAGAGATTAACCGATTTAGCAATAATTTCCATTGAAAGTACCCTACTTGATACAATAAAAAACATCAGTGATATAATATCAGAGTTTGCCAATCTTAAAGACAGAAAAGTACCATTCGTGTAACTTGTATCTTGTGCCTTGTACCCTTGTACCTAAGGGATAACCCCCAATATTTTAGAAATATTTAACTGTTTTGTTTCATTTAGAAAAAAATGTTTTATATATTTTTACAAGTACCTGTATTTTTCTTTTCCGATGCAAAATATATTTATTTTTATTTGTATTATTACTTTGTAAACCTAATTCTTTTTACATTTTTAGTTTCTTTTTCTTAGAAAATTATTTATTTACCTTTATGTATGCATTTGTATTTTGTCTAAAAATTCTGTTTTTCTAGTGTAAATGATGTTTTATGTTTTACTTGTTATTTTTTTATATTTTAAAACATTTTTTATTTTAAAGAAACATTTACCTGGTTCCTTTCAGTTTGGAAATTCTACCAGACCCAAAACATTATAATAAGACTGTTTGCCTGTGGTATTTTATTGTTATAAATATATATTTTTCATAATACTTATTAATATTATTGTTATACCTACCAATAATTTTTGCAATTACCTCGTAGGTATAATTACAAGAGACGGAAAAGCCTAGAAATTCAAGATTTTTGAAGTTTTTATAACCTGCTGAAAGAAATTTTTTATTATATTCTGCAGACGGGCGCCCAAACATCTAGGAACGCCACTGGTAAAAACGCAATCCAAAAAACATTGTATGGCATACGTATTTATTATCTGCAAAGAGCTGATCATTTTGCTACATCTAATGAAAAACTGCCCATGCCGTTTATTCTCGTTCGTGCTCGTTCGGACTTGCTGAAAAATGCTCAAAAATGCCAGAGTATTTTGCATCTCTAGCTATGACAAAAAAAGTTTGGCTGTATTCATATCCTGCCAATAAATCTGGCTAGTAATAGTAATAAATAATCCAGTTTAAGGAGTTTTTGAAGATCAATGTCAAATTATATATATATATTTTTAAATTTAGTTAAATACCATAATATATAACGCGGATTGAATATAATATACCTACTTAATTTCACTTGTTTAAGGGAATGAAATCCTACTAGGTACCTTATGTATATAGTATATAGATATACCTATCTATATTTGTTTTTAGACATTTATGTAAGTACCTGCTTCATTTTTTGTGTTTATTTACAGGTAGCAATTAGAACACAGATAAATGGCAATAATGTGCTATGTGGAGGAACTTTGTTAGAAACGACAATAGTTCTAACAGCTGCTCGATGTCTTGACGGGTAAGAATATCACCTATACACATGTATAAGTTCTGTGTGGTTAACTAACTGCACTATACTCACCGGGATTGATACAGTTTTATAGGGTTTTACATAGTACTTGAGCGAATGCTATCCTAGTTATACCAGGGAAAAGTCGCTCCTAATAGTAAATGGCAATGAAGCCGAAATAATAGTAATTGCCCCCTCTCCCCCGCACAAGCATATTGTTGCTTCTGGGCTACTCCTAGCTTGGAGTATTATAAGGATGAGAATTAGTATTATTATATTGCCATTGCCTAAGTTACGTGGTTTTAAAAGTGAATTTTTCGACTATTTTATTAACGAATTTTAAAAAATTGTAAAAATCTTTAGTAAAAGTTGTAAATACAGAGTGTAGGTATCTTTGATAACTACATAAATTTTAAGGGCAGGTGGGGAAAATGCGCTTAAAATTTGCCCGCAGCCAGGTGTCCATGACCTTAACCGTGACGGACCGCTATCGCTTCCCCTCAATTCCCTGTTCAACATTTCCCTCAGCGTTGCCGGACGTATCGCTTTTTCACAAAATTCGAAGAATTCATGTATTTTTTTGTTTCCATTCTAACGGATGAGTGCATTTTTCCTTTGGAAAATAAAGTCAAACACACAAATAATTACTCTTACAAAATTTGTCGGGCGTAGACAACCTTTCCCAACCCATCTAAAGAGGAAACTCGCCATCTTCGTTATTTTTTTATTCGAATTTTTGCAGAGCCGTCCATAATGACGCCGGAAACGACAACACCCCTTAAAAAATTTCATGTCATATTATCATATTAGATGTACTCTAGATCAGTTCTTCAATTTATATTCCAGTTCTATACTTCTATACATAGCGATTCACCTAAAACTCCCGGTTATATCAAAGTCTAGAGAATAATATAAGTCGGCGCAATCGGCCTTGTGTAAACAAACGTTTCCCCCCTGCCCTCTCACGCTCCCTCGGCCCGCCGTCATCGGAGTACGGCGATCGATATCTTCTGGTAGAAGGAAATAAGCTTATAGACCGGGAGTTAGTGACAGATTTTTGGACGTGATTTTACTCAGTATGCCTTGCAAAGGGCATTATGTGGCACATATTCTCACAATAATAAGGTATGAACCATACCGTTTGCGCATATCCAAGTAGACTTTACATCGAATAAATCGTTTAAATTATTAAATAACATTCAATTTAAACAGTACTTGGACAAGCGCAAAATGTATGCCATCCTTTTTTCAGCATTTTCATAACAAGCACTTGCATACTTCTCCTTGGCAGCCTGTTCAGAAACGTGGAAAAACTAATTATTAAAATACAAGTTCACGTGACAATAATAACCCGTTGGACCCACGCTAACGGTATGCCTATGGTTTTCCGAGGAATTTTCTATTTTGAACTTCATTAGAAAACAAATGGCAGCCTGACTAAAATCATATCAAAACGCATATTTTTCGAATAATTGAAAATTCAGTTTTTCATATGAAGAACCCAGGACGACTCTCTGGTTCATACCTTATTATTGTAAGAATATGTGCCACATAATGCCCTTTGCAAGGCACACTGAGTAAAATCACGTCCAAAAATCGGTCACTATCTCCCGGTCTATATGTAGCTGAGAGCGGTTCGAGGCTGATTTACGACCAGTCGCAAAAAATTGTTGTTTTCTCCGAGAGAACAAAGAAGTGAGCTGACTTATAGTATTCTCTAGACTTTGGTTATATATCTCAGCAACGAAATCCTTCGTAAACAAGGCTGGTAGAGGTAGACCTCATTGAAGACTTTATTTGTAGGCTCAAATTGAATAAATTGTTCTATTGCAAATTCTAGATGGGCTTTGCGGTCTAAAATTCGCAGTGACCTTGAAAAGTGGTGCATCCGAATTGCCCTTCAATTTGGAGCACAGTGTGTGTTATAAACAAATCTTGAAAAATCATTTTTTTTTAGTTATCGCACTTTAGATTTGGTAGTGTATCTATGCACGTGGAAAATCTGTAGTACCTAAGGTACTGAGATTATTTCCAAAACTAAAAAGGAGGCGCTAATTTTCTGTGGAATTCTTACAACTATCCTAATATTTCCTTTTTGTTCGCATTTTTACAGAGTATACAGAGTATACAGAGTGTCCCAAGTAATAATCCCACCCCCCTCAACTCTTTAAGTTTTTGAGATACAAAAGAACTTTTAAACATAAATGTAATTTATTATAAACGGTTTTTTTATGACCCAAACTATGAATACCCAGTTCATTTCTTAAATGTGGGACAGACCAAATAACATACAGATACGATTTTTAATGGGAAGCCCCATGTTTTTAATTTTTGAAATCTGCAAACTGTAGATTTTTAAAAATTTGTTTATAACACACAATTTTCTTCAAACTGAAGGACGGATGCATTACTTCAAGGTCGCTGCGAACGAAAAATTTCCTTCGACTGCAGCACCATCCTCCATCTACAATTTGCAATAGAAAAATTCAATTAAAATATCTCATCTCATAATATTTCATTGTTGAGATATGAAGCCGGGGAATTTTAGGTGAAAATCACCCTGTATACAGGGTGTTTCTAAATTATGGTGGCAACGTAATATGGCAGATAAAAAATGTCATTTTGAATAAAAAACTTCCTATAAACATGGGTCCTAAAATGCATAACAAGAAAGTTACAGGGTGATAAAAGTATAGTTTGAAAAACATCTTTATCGCAATAACTTCTACAGAAGTTATGCAATTTAAATGAAACTTGGTGCAGTTCTTTATTAACTGAAGTGCAAAAATTGTGTATAAAACGATTTATTCCCATCGACCAGAGGCGGAGGGGCGGGGTAGCACAATGGGTTTTCTACTCATAACTTCTTTGAGGTTATCTTTTTGGTCTCGACGTTTCATCATTTTAGTGCATCTTTTTATTTTGCAACAAAAATGTACTCTTGGTCCATAACGATAAAATCAACCGTTTGCGTTGAAATCGGCAAAATGTGCCCCTAAAACACCTGTTAACTCCAAAATTCGAAAAATAAAATTATCGCCTACCGCAATTAAATGTTTTACAGATGAATTGTACGTTCAAAGTTAAGAAAAAACGCTTAATGGATATTGAGTAAAACATCACTGGTTTTGCGGAAATGTGGATTTCAAAATGTTGTCGACTTAATTCAATCAGTTCCATTTTGAAAGCGAAACATTTTTGATACATAGTTCATAGGGAATGTTTTGTCACTTTAAATGGTACAATTATTTTGTAAAATTTGAAAGCAGTAGTTGAAAATTTTATTTTTCGACTTTTGGAGTTAATAGGTGTTTTGGAGCACATTTAGCCGATTTCAACGCAAACAGTTGATTTTATCGTTATGAAACAAGAGTACATTTTTGTTGCAAAATAAAAAGATGCACTAAAATGATGAACCTGCGAGACCAAAAAGATAACCTCAAAAAAGTTACGAGTAGAAAACCCATTGTGCTACCCCGCCCCTCCGCCTCTGGTCGATGGGAATAAATCGTTTTAAGACAAAATTGTTGCACTTCAGTTTCTAAAGAATTACACAAAGTTTCATTTAAATTGCATAACTTTTGTAGAAGTTATTGCGAGAAAGATGTTTTTCAAACTACACTTTCATCACCCTGTAACTTTCTTATTATGCATTTTAGGACCCATGTTTATAGGAAACTTTTTGTTCAAAATTACATTTTCTATATGTCATATTACGTTGGCACCATAATTTAGAAACACTCTGTATACATGCAAACATTATTCCACTTCCACAGTGCAGAGGAGGTAGAAGTGTCACTGGGAGCACACAACCTAGATGACCCTAACGAAGTTCAACAGATCTTACAATCAACTCAAGTCGTGATTCACGAGCTGTATAATGCTACCACAGGCCGCAACGATATTGGTCTAATCATTCTCCCAACAGTAGTCGATCTTAATGGTAAGAAATAATCTAATAACCTTTCAACAACGAGCCTATTCCACATTCTTGACTCTTAGTGATTAGCTCATGCTATAGCCTTGGGTAAATTATCAATCAACTCAAGTCGTGATTCACGAGCTGTATAATGCTACCACGGGCCGCAACGATATTGGTCTAATCATTCTCCCAACAGTAGTCGATCTTAATGGTAAGAAATAATCTAATAACCTTTCAACAACGAGCCTATTCCACATTCTTGACTCTTAGTGATTAGCTCATGCTATAGCCTTGGGTAAATTATCAATCAACTCAAGTCGTGATTCACGAGCTGTATAATGCTACCACGGGCCGCAACGATATTGGTCTAATCATTCTCCCAACAGTAGTCGATCTTAATGGTAAGAAATAATCTAATAACCTTTCAACAACGAGCCTATTCCACATTCTTGACTCTTAGTGATTAGCTCATGCTATAGCCTTGGGTAAATTATCAATCAACTCAAGTCGTGATTCACGAGCTGTATAATGCTACCACGGGCCGCAACGATATTGGTCTAATCATTCTCCCAACAGTAGTCGATCTTAATGGTAAGAAATAATCTAATAACCTTTCAACAACGAGCCTATTCCACATTCTTGACTCTTAGTGATTAGCTCATGCTATAGCCTTGGGTAAATTATAACCGCAGTTCTTTTTTTTTTTCGATTCTTTTTGAAGCCTCTGTTTGTCAAACAATAAATAAACACGTCTACGGAAAGCCTTTAAATGAGAATCGACACTTTTCGAAAGATCCAGCTCCAAATTTAAATAGAAGAGCACATTTTAAACATAAGTTTATAAATGTCCTTATTCCTAAAATAGATTAACTTAGATGATTACAGTACCTACCTACTCTTATATATTATTCTCAAAAATCTTTAAATTCACGCAGTCATAACAGTGATAACAGCCCTTTGGGACCATGCTAACAGTAGGTATGCCTAAAATTTTCCGAGAATTATTTTCTTTTAAACTTAATTTTAAAACATAATATGACACCCTGACTAAATACTACCAAAACGAATAATATTTCGAACAAGTGAAGGCTCTTTACAGGATGACTCCCTGATAGACCGGGAGATAGTGACAGATTTTTGGACGTGATTTTATCAGTATGCCTTTTAAAGAGCGTTATGTTGCGTATATGCTTAGAATTAATAAGGTATGAATCAGAGAGACGTCCTGGGTTCTTCGTATAGAAAAGTGAGTTTTCATTTATTCGAAAAATATGCGTTTTGACATGATTTTATCAGGCTGCCAAGTGTTTTATAATGAAGTTCAAAATAGAAAATTCCTCGGAAAACCATAGGCATACCCGTGGACCCAAAGGGCTAGTAGTGTCACGTGAACTTGTATTTTAATATTTAATTTTTCAACGTCTCTGAATAGGCTGTAAATGATAAGTATGTAAGTTCTTGTCATTAAACTGCTGAAGAAAAGAAGGCATACCGTGTGCCCATGTCCAAGTACACTTTACATCGAATGAATCATTTAAATGATTAAATAATGTTCAATTTAAACTGTATATGGAGATGCGTAAACGGTATATGCCATCCTTTTTTCATAACAAGAACTTGCACACTTCTCATTGGCAGCCTGTCTTATTATCATGAGCATCATGATGCTCTCTGAAAGGCATAGGTACTGACTGAAATCACAACAAAAATATCCCGGTCAATAACTTTTTACATAATATTATATTTCAGCTAACATCGCACTGGTAACCTTACCACAAACTTCCGATATTTTCAACTCGTATACGGGCGAGTTGGGAACAGTCGTTGGTTGGGGTAAAACAGTCGATTCGAGTCCAGAGACTAGCGGCGTTTTGAGGAAGGCCGACTTGACAATAATAAGTAGTCTTACCTGCACCTTGGCGTATCTGTTACAGCTGGGGAATGGTCAGATGTGCACTACGGGAATGCACGAGGCGAATATCTGTCTTGGCGATAGTGGTGGTCCTCTCGTGGTCGACGGCGTACAGGTAGATTCCTATTAGTTGCGGCAAAAATTAACAATGCAGTTGCAGTTTTCATGTTGTTGATTCAACAGTTATACAGGAGCGCTTTCCGCTTGTCTTGGGTCGACGAAAACCACAATTGGTGCGACAAAATTAGCTTACATAATATGTGTAAAATTAAGAGTAATTTTTTATAGTATGGATAAAATAAAGCCTGCTTATTGTTGGTACCTACTAATGGTAGGAAGCGCAATTCGGTTCCAGTTGAGGCAAGGACCCAAGACACAGATGTAGCTGCTAGTCTGTATGAATACCAGACCAAATATAACTAAAGTTTATTGTGTTCCTAGATGTTGAATAAAGAATCCCAGGAAGGAGCCATTTTTGTTATTAACTTGAGCCCGGGATGAAGCGGCACCGTCGCAATAACAAGGCCCGACAGCTGAAAGCGATGTGGAGGTGAGCCTAAGGCGCCAAACTCAAATTTTAAGATGTCAACTTGGTAAATCTGGTAAAAAAACACTTTAAAATTATTGTTTACATATATAGCCCATGGTTTTACAACACGGATAAATAGTCTACGAGGGTGAAAGTCATATTTTCAAGAGCTTTTGGTCCACTTAGATATATACCGGTAAAATTTTCGTAAATGCCAATTATTTCTTGTTTGCATGCCTAGATACAACTAAATTCGAATGAATAAAGCCATAAAACTTCCTAATTTAAAGGTGGTTACGTTTAATCACGTAAAATTTTTAGGTATAACACTATCCAACAGTCCAAACCAAAACCCTTGAAGACTGTGTAGGAACAAAATCTCTTTTGATGGCCTTAACCCACTTTTCTCTTAAAATGGGGTCTTTAGGGAGGAAAAAGCGGACACTTTAGGACCGCCTTTGTAGTTTCCCTTGCAGTTGGGAACGGAACACGTCCACGGCATGATTTGAATAAGTCCGAAACTATAGACACAACCTAAAACCTATAAATTAAAATTGAACATTAATCACTTTATTCTGAACCACTGCAGTTTTATCACCTTATTAATAAAACTCCAAGTCCTATATTACTAAAAAACACAGTATAACACACAACAAACGTTCAAATCACCAGACAAGTAAACGTAAACAACTACAAAAAGCTGCCTCCCTGCCTCCCTGTGACGACGTAGTGTAGTGACGTTTCGCGTCGCCAGCTGCTGGGGGGGGGGGGGGGGGCTTTATCATTGCGACGGTGCCGGATGAAGCCTGCATTATTATGGCGGGATGCCGTTTCCGGATTCACAGTAGCGTATTACTTTAAAATATTATCAATTGAATATTCAAATTGCATAATACCTTTTAATCTTATTTATTCATGTTGAACATTAGACAAAGCTACACATAGACTATCAGAACCAACGATATATAGGAATAGACAAAGATATATACCTATATGAATACATACGTTATCAAAGGCAACTTGTTTTGTTTCGTGATTTTTAAAAAAATGTTATTGTTGGTACAATGAATGTTTCCAGTTTTTTGATACGAATCAAGTTATTTTGTCAATATGAGTATCTCAAAGCATATACAGGTCTATCAAAAAACTATTTATTATGCATTAGAAAATAGGAAGGACTGAATAAGAAATGCCAATGTAAACAAATTGCCTCGTCTTCTTCCGCCCGACCCGCTAACGCTAATGTATATTGTATAAGCTAAACAAAACTGTGTTGTTTGTATTAGCTTGAGTCATTTATATCGTTGGGAATAGAAGAAGTTATTTTTGAAAATTTTTCAATATGGTATCTGAAATATTTCCTTTAATCTGCAGAAAATCCTATACTTTTTTTACGCAGTTTTGTAGTCCTTAAAATAAAGTGGCGGGCGACCTTCAACGTTTACGTTTTCTTTAAATGACAATAACTCTGGTTAGGATTAACGCAACTTAACCAACCTATTAGTGTCGTTATAAAGTTTTTTTTGTTGCATCTTCTGTCAACGCAACAAATATGACAGATTTAAATGGCAAGGTATTACATTTTTACATAAAATACTGGACACAAATCGTTAAAAGTCATTTGTAACGAAAGATATTAGCGAAAGAAGTATGATAATTATTATTAGAGAATCAGGGGTCCTCTCTTAATCGGCCACCTTGTACACCTTAATAACTATACCTACTATTCGTGAGATATACGATAAATTATGTCTAATTTTCATTATAATAATAAAAATGTTGATTGTTTTATTTACACATACCTAGGTCATATTATAATATCAAGAGGCATACCAGGTAAAGGATAATCAGTTGAAAAAAAATGCAGTGCGGGGTTCGAACCTGGAACTCCTAAATGGGCCGAAGGCGCTTTGAACCAACTAATAAGGTGCCGAATTATATATGGGTTCCATCGGCAATGTGGTACCTACGTTAATTCAACTGATTGAGAGTAAGTCTTCTACAACTACTAGAAGGCGTTAGAGGGTGAATAGTAACAATTCATTATTTTGTTGGTTATGTGAACTTCCTATTTGTTCATCTACTCGCAATATCGACATTATAGTGACTATATGCAAGTATTGAACGTGGAAATTCTAACCTGTAATGTCAAAGAATAAACAAATAACAGGGAATATGTTTTATCTGGCATGCCACAAAACATGCCTCTTGAGTTATATTATATAGGTACAAAAATCCGTCCTTATTTGTCACATAATATTATTGTTACCGGTTTAACTGATAATGAATAAGTACCTATATATTGAATTAATTAAATAGTTATATTTGGTCTTGGGTATGAACGTATATGAACCATACCTACGCGGCACAGATACCTCTTGATTAAAAGAATATTTTGATTGTCTCTGAATCATTGTTGGTAGGTACATGCATTCTTTTTGTAGGTGGGGATAGCTTCGTTTGGAAGCGCTTTTGGATGTGCAGTTGGCTTGCCCGGAGTCTATACCAGAATTACGACATACCTCTCATGGCTGTATAACACTAGAGAAATGTATACTAGCTTGTCGTAATAATGAATTATATTTATTTGTTTATTCGTAAAGGGGTTAACAATAAAAATATCACCCAAGAACTAAAAAGAGTTTGCTTGAGCAATCCTATAAACCGGTCGGTTGTAAAACTAGTTCACGCTTCGTAAATAGTTCAAATAGTAGACGCTTTTAGAAGTCAAGCGACATTTTCTTGTCTTGCATTCACAATACTCCAAACTAGGAGTACCTCAGAAGCAACCACATGCTTGTATAAATTAGGTACCTACTTCCGAAATTGTCATACCACCTATACAGATTGGGGTGGTGGATAGTTCAACCTTTATCAGCAAAAATCGGTATTTTCCCAATAATGTTATTTTTTCCAAGGTAGATTAGAACGTTTGCAGATGCTTCTCGGTACATTTTAAAGGTTTGCGATGCAGTATATTATGGAATGAATTAAATCACTTTGCCAAGCCTTCTTAATTTTTTTTTCACAAAAAAATTGTAAACAGGCTACAGCAAGGAAAATGTAGCACTTGTGATATCGATTGAAAGTGCTTAAAATAGGTAATTTAAATTATTAAACGCGTTAGGATGAAAACAGAAGCATTAATGGACCGGGAGATAGTGACAGATTTTTGGACGTGATTTTACTCAGTATGCCTTTCATAGGACATTATGTTGCGTATATTCTCACAATAATAAGATATGAATCGGAGAGTCATCCTGGGTTCTTCATATGGAAAAATGAATTTTCATTTATTCCAAAAATATAAGTTTTGATATGATTTTAGTCAGGCTGCCATGTGTTTTATAACGAAGTTCAAAATAGAAAATTCCTCGGAAAACCATAGGCATACCGTTAGCGTGGGTCCAAAGGGCTATTATTGCCATGTGAACTTGTATTTTAATAATTAATTTTTCCATGTTTCTGGACAGGCTGCCAATGAGAAGTATGCAAGTTCTTGTTATGAAACTGCAGAAGAAAAGATGGCACACCGTTTGCGCATGTCCAAGTATGCTTTACATCGAATAAATCGTTTAAATTATTAAATAACATTCAATTTAAACAGTACTTGGACATGCGCAAAAGATATGCCATCTTCTTTTCAGCATTTTCATAACAAGCACTTGCATACTTCTCATTGGCAATTTTTCCACGTTTCTGAACAGGCGTTCAGAAACGTGGAAAAATTAATTATTAAAATACAAGTTCACGTGGCAGTAATAGCCCTTTGGACCCACGTCCAAAAATCTGTCACTATCTCCCGGCCTATAAACAAAGCAAGACAATTATTATTGTTCACATGACACAACCAAGTGACAGCAGCCTACTGGACAGAAATTAATTTTTGCCACAGTATAATGTGCCAGCCATCTGACAGCTTAGCATACCTACCTACTGAATAAAAGTTAACTTTTCTAATAAATATGCATCGAAGGCAAATATAGATTTATCTGAAAAGTGGCTAAGTTTATGTAATTTCAACCAGCATACTATTTTGTATGTCAAAATGACTGAGGCGTAAATTATCTTCTATTGAAATTGTTGATACTGGAGACAAAGAACATACACTGTGAAATTTTCGAGGCTATCATATTAACCTCCGATCAAACATCACCGCCAACGCAAACGTCGAGTTTATAATGTATGTTGAAAAAGAGCAACATTCGTATAAGGCATGCCTTACAAAGATACCATAGAGGCTTGCCGAAATAGTTATGAGACACCCTGTATACTATTAGCTAATTGATTTAAAAGCAGCGGTTTTGAATGAGAAGGAAGTGAAATTAAGTTTGTCTTTAGTTTTAAGTTCTGTTGATATCTATTATAAAACTAAAGCCTTGACGATAAATGTCCATTAAAAAAAGTAACACTGAGCTGATTCTGCAAAAAAGCCGCTAACGTATCTATACGAAAATAAAGTTGGCAGTAAAACTATGACAGATACAAAAGAGTGGTGAATAGGAACTTTTTTATTTAGAATTAAATTCTACATGCGCGTGTACAATCATTTTATTGTGCCAAATTTGAAAAAAGTCGACAAGCTTTCCAATAATATTATCATTAACCAAGAACCGAAATTTAGGACACTATATTAAGGGCCTATAACTCCCTTAATCCGGACAAAATTGGCAAAAAGAAAACAAAGGTTTTATAAATATTTTCTAAAATTTATTTATGGCGTAAACAGATCCATTGATTTTAATTGTTTTTTTTTTGACACCAAACTGGTTAAAAGACAACTTTTTCAAGTTGCCTGGAAAATTAATATAAATTCATAACAGTAAATGAACTAAGCTTTGAACTTGTAACTCAAAAAATATCTTCAACAAATTTGTTTCCTGAGCTTTCGGAGAATAAATCTTCCTCCTTTCTCGAAGATCATGCTACGTGAAAGTAAAATGGATCCAAAACCCAATTATTAAAATCAATGGATCTGTTTACTTCTCAATTAAAATCAATGGAAAGGTTTTATAATTTTGTGAGCACAATATCGCCCTATAAGTAGGTAAGTCATATAAGGCAATCTTTTATATAACATCGAAATTAAAGTGTTAAACATTTGACTAGAAAAATATTATCTATCAGCTGTTGACTTTTCAAAATCTGATTATATTATGCTGACTTTATTAACTCTCAATTTTTGAAACAATTTGCTAAACAAATACTACATTACCTATACATTATACAATAATATACCTAATGCATTTAGAAGTTAATATTTCGAATGTTATACCTCATTATCCCGTCCATCGTATATATTTTGCATCACAGCAAAATATGAATAAGATGAATGTAACACCTATTAAAAATACAATGTTAAAATACTTGTTTTTTTTAGCAATAATACATACCGAAACAAACGATTCTATAGACAAAGTAAAAAGATTTCCAGCTGTCAAATACAGAGGTTTTTTACTTCTTTCCATAATAATCAAAAGGTGCGTTCTTGCCTTTTTACTAATATTTAGCCAGTTGGATGCATAACAGGCATCTGTTGTTTCCAAACTCTAAAAAATGAAGACAGCTACAACAACCATCAATTATTTTACAGTATTAGCACAGAAATATATAACGGCGTAGCTATATTATAGGTCTGTGGTATTAGTTAGCAGGTAATAAGTCTAGGATATATGCTCGCAGTTTTGTAAATCGCTTGTAACTTCTTCCTGCTCCCTCCCCCGTAAGTTCACTTTACATGCTCGCCAACAGGTCCGAAAGCGAAAATGAAATGTTCGAGGTATCCGAGGCTACAAAAGTGGTTGTTAGGTACAAAAAGTATTGCTTAGCAACGATACAACGATTATGCAGGAAGGACCTTAAAACCATTAATAAAATATATGTAGCAACTTGAAACTGGAGTCAAATTTAATATCCATTTAATTTTTAATTGGGTTTTTCGCCACCAAGCTGATCGAAAGACAACTTTTTCAAATTGCCTGGAAAATTCAGAAATTCTTAACAGTGAATGAACGAAACTTTAAACGTGTAACTCAAAAAATAACTTCAACAAATTTGTTTTCTGAGCTTTCGGAGAATAAATCTCCTCCTTTCTCAAAGATCATGCCACGTCAAAGTGTCTCAGAAAACAAATTTGTTGAAGTTATTTTTTGAGTTACACGTTTAAAGTTTCGTTTATTTACTGTTAAGAATTTATGAATTTTCCAGGCAACTTGAAAAAGTCGTCTTTCGATCAGTTTGGTGGCGAAAAACCCAATTAAAAATTAAATGGATCTGTTTGCGCCACAAATAAATTTTAGAAAATATCAAATTTAATATGTTTCACATCGATTGTTTTATAAACTGGTTTTGATCAAAAAGAAGACGAATTATGCCAATGAAAAATTAAGAATATGAATATATTTTTCAGTGTCAAATAATGTGGCTAATAGCAAAATCAAGCATAAGTGAACGTAGCGCTGGGTTAAAAGCGTCCGGATAGTAAACCGTAGATCATGGGTTTGAGTACCACACAAAACCCAAAACCCAAGTTTTTTATCGCTGCATTCTACTTCTTATATTAATTACCGATTTTAATTTTTAGTAATTGAGCAATGGTTATTTTGATATTATTACTTACAACCTACTCCATAGCGTTTAAATTACCTATACCGTTGACTGAAAAACATTTCAGTCAACGCCTACACCTATAATAGGAACTTGTCGGAAGCAGGAAAAATATAATACTTACATTGCACGATGCGTAAGCTCTTTTTTGGCCTTTTTTGCCTCGGTCCTTAAACAACCTCCTCGGCCAAAAAAGTGGACTTACGCAGCAATCTTGCGATGTAATTTACTATTTCTGACGAAAGTTACTTTAGAGGGCGAAGACTGAATGCTGAGAGACAGCATAACTTTGCGCCATATCTACTATAATCGGAACTGACGCGTTACGAACATAAAGTTACCTAAAGTTACCCTGCTTGAAATTTGCAAACTCACCGAACATATTATTTCATTACCAAACCAACAATACATTCCCAATTGGAACAACAAGGTCGTCAAAAAAACTGCCATCTTTATTAAGGTAACTGCTGAAGCTGAATTCTACAATAATTATTGAAGTCCTGATTATTTTGTTATGCGGTTTTATATTAGGCAGGTACCCGATTTAAAACAACAGATAGGCGTTGACTGGCGTATTTAAAAGACTTCTCACGGCTATAGCTTCATATTCTGAAAAGTAGAAGGCGCCTATGGTCAACAATTTATTTTGCATTGTATTTTGTCTCCGGGAAGCGCATGTTGAGCCAGAGAAGTGTCAAACATGACAGTAGTCTTTATTAATACATCAGTAAACTATATAATCTTGTCACATTAAAGTCTATCCAAGTTACATCGGCAGTAGATATAAACAAAGTCACATGACCGCATTGCGATCGTTTACCAGGGTCTGACTAATATGAGATTCCCAGTGGCTTGTAATTCTGGACTAATTCTTTTAGAAGTTCTAAAAATTGTGTTTTTACATTTCGTGGATCTTTATAAATTTCCTTAAATTAAGTAGCAAAATCAATTTACAGAATTGCTGCTCGCGATCCGATCTAAAATATGCAGGAAACTCGACTGAGGGAAGAGCCGGCCCTGCATTCTGCTCGCCGCGTAAACACTTGATATTTTATGACGGCCAGACCAATACGAGAATAATTCACGTGGTGGCCAATGTTTTGATCCACTGCCTCTGTAACTTGGATAGACTTTAGGTCTAATGATACCTAGTAAAGGGTACCTAAAGTAGATAAAATATTTAAGTCCCCCAGGATGTTTTTCATTTGTTTTTTAGTTACTTCAACAACGGCATGCCAAGTGATGTTGAACATACCTACATGTATGATGTATCGATTGAAGAAGTTGATGATGTTTTGAATATTAGTGAAAGAAAATTTCACAGAGCTTGTAAACTTGGTGAGGTGATGAAAAGTACAAGTTTTGAAAGTAATATTTGCACACATAGGGTAAATGAGGGAGAGATGCCGCGGCAGGAGGGCAGGAGAGATGCCGCATTGGTCATAATTTTGATACTTTCAACTAGATGGCGTAACTGTAGACTCATAAGCTTTCAGCGTTGTCTAATGGCGTTAGGTTATGAGTTGCGCGTTGCAACTGCGATCGGTCGGCATTTTAGTGTTTTTTGTGTTTTTATGAAGGTAAGACTAATACCGTTTACTGACGTATTTATAAAGACTTCTCACGGCTATAGCTTCATGTCCTGGAAAACAGATCGCTCTGATGGCTAACAATGTGTTTTGCATTGTATTTTGTCTCCGGAAAGCGCATGGTGAGTGGAAAAAGTGGCAGGCGTGACAACCGTGAGCAATCTTTATTAATTCGTCAATCAACGCTAATACGAAGTGTCCAGAATTTTATAAGTTATTTAGGTTATAATATAACGCATTGTAGGGTTTTTGTATTTTCGGCAATCAGAGCAGTTTATAACCAACCTTGCGAACAAGTTGTGTTTAGCAGGTTCGCGGAAAATTGGTCGAAAAACATTTGGTCGAATAGATTTGATTGGCAACATTTAACCGAAAAACATTCTTGGGTTAGAGAACTTCTTAGCCGGTTCAAGATTATTTTTAATTTGGAGAAAGTTCTTTCACATGATACTTGTGAAATAGACCCCACAGGGTAGGAGAGACGCCCGTTTTTTCTATTTCGTTATATTTTTTTATTCTAGGGAGAATTACATTTTAAGTTTATTTGTTTACATTATTTGATGTTATGTTGTGTTTTTTACCTTTAAGTAAAATTTCACAAATTAAAACTGAAAAAATGATACTAGGGCATTTTATTAAAAAGTGCGTAAACTCTCCCTCATTTACCATACCTACTGTCAGTGGTCAAAACGAGGCTTAAAAGTTAGGCATAAAAGATTCTAGGTTTTTACTCATGCGAGATAAGCCTTTTTCCCAGATAGGTATCATATTATTATATACTATTTTCACTAACAAAAAAGAGGCTCAATTATATTATGCCAAAAATCCAAAAACGGAAAAGGGTTTTTTTCTATTTCATATCGATATTTATCGTTTTCTTCATAGTTTACAGAATGGATAAGTATAGCCAATCCCAGATATAATTTCATATCCACCCTAGGTATAAGCAAAGATCATAATATATTATGATCTTTGGTATAAGGTATGAAATCAACCAAACACAGTTAAGCTTCCCTCTGTATGTGTTGACGTGTTTGTAAAATCAACTAATCATCGTTAATCTTTCCCCGCCACCTGTTGACGTGTTGGAAAATCAAGCGACCCATGCTGTCCTGATGTTCGTACCGCTCAAAACCGTCTGCATTTAGGTACTACTAGGATATTTTTTGTCTACATGAATGGCATCAATCGATTATTTTGCCCACTTTTTTATGCACCATTGCCCTGTTGCCCTGCATTTGCTACCCGCCAGCGCGTTTTTTATTGCATTAATTGTTTTTAAATAATAAACGGCAGACGGGTATTAATATTTAGCTAAAATATGTTACCATCGCCTGGTCTATATATAGACAGCATATACCGGGTGAGTCAGAATGTGTAGTAAATACGATAAAGGGGTGAACAATAAAAATATCAGGTAACAACAATTATTCAGCAAAAAGATGTTACAGTAGATGCTGTCCATGACATCTTTCACAAGTCTGAAACCGTTTGATAAAATTAAAATTAACTCCTTGCAATGTTTGCACTGTTTTTTTTTATCTCGGTAGCAATATCAAAAATTTTATTACGTAATTCGTCTATCATGTTTACTTCTGTGGAATAAACCACACTTTTCATATAGCCCCATAAGTAAAAATCCAATGGCTTGAGATCTGGGGAACTCGGTGGCCAATTTACAGGCGCATCTTGGCCTCGGCCGATCCAACGTTTCGGAAAATTAGTATTAAGCCATTGCCTTATTATCCGTGACTAGTGTGCAGGATCTCCATCGTGCATAAACCACATATTCTTCCGCATTTGTAAAGGTTTTAATTTTTCCTTAATTTCCTGGAACAGTCAGGGGAATGGTATTTGGCATGAAATTATTTTTTTGTAGGAAAAATATTGTGTTCTTGAGAAAAAATGTAGAAGGAAAAAAGTTTCCTAAATAAAACGGTGTAGCCCTTTTATTTAGGAATCACAAATCATATTTTTGTTATACGTGAAAATTACCCACAAAAAAGTTTGAGCAAAAAAAATTAATAGGGGTTGTTAGTTTTTACCTCGTTGTTACCTAGTGTGTAAATGAGTAAAGTATCCTAAGGCGTCTTCCAGTAAGTAGATAACACATACCAAATTTCAAATTTTTAAGTAGCGCCGTTATTGAGATATAAATAAATTAATACTTTTGGGTTACCCTATAGACCCGAATAACTTGGCAAGGAAAGCCCAAATCGAAAAATTTTATATGAAAGACCCCCTTAAAACCACCTGCCGAACACCCCTTTTTATTTACTATACATTCTGACTCACCCTTTATACACTCTCGTTGTACAAACTACACCTACGATTCTCCTGTTCTCAAAAAGGACCTAGAAGCAAATATCGGTTTACTATTAGGTATTTTTGGATCGGTACAAGAAGGAACCAATTTGCGTGTTATGGAGTCAAGGACGAGCTTTCAATAAGTTATGATTTTATAAAGATTTTACATAAGAACATAAGATCAGAAAGAAAAGCTACTGACAGCTCCAATAAGAGAAGTCCTAGAAAAGGCACTTGTGCCCTGATGAGCAATTAAAATATAAACCTTGTCGGGTTTAACCGAGGAACACGCGATAGAAGGCCTGCAGACTTGATCGATGACGTCACACTCTCAGGCCAATACTAATTAAGATATTCTGTGCGTTTCTGTATTTTGGGGAGTTTTAGAGCCATTTTTTTTATTTTCCAGATTATTTATTAAAACACACCAATAGAAACCGAAAAATGTGAATCCCAACAGAAAATAAATCATTATAAACAATTAAATTCTTAGTAATAAACATAATAAACTCAATGAAATTCAACAATTATTAATGGTGGCTTTGTGCAGCACTCATTATCGCTTCTCTATCACTCCATTATTATTTTATAGAGCAGATTACAAAGATAAAAGTGGGTTATCTTCTAGTGAGATAGTAATGAAATTTTAAGGAAATGAAAACTGCATAAAAAACTCGTGCAACAAGGAACCTTTATCATTTATCTTTTTATTAATGATAATGAAGCGGCATAGTGAAGTGAAGCGAATTGCTTTAGCGATTAAGTACCGAGAAATAAATATAATATAATGAATGAAAATAATAAATATCACTAGTCGCTAATTTCTTTAGCCATTATTCGCCATTATTCTATCAATTTGAATCTTTCGATAATTATGGAGATATATTTATGTTTGCCAGTGTAGTCAAACATTTTACAAACTGATGATAGGATACATCGCAAGAACAATTATTTCCTTCTGCTAACAACGATATATTTTGCGGAATTTTGAGACAAATTTCCAGTAGTTTAACAAATCTGTAATTATACGTAGGTATTGCCCCCGGTTTTTTTCAATTAAATGATGATATACGGTCCGAATACCTCGATTACGCTAAACACTATACAGGGTTAACTATCACTTAGTACAACAAATTTTACCACGTGCGCAGGGTGGCTTAAGAAAACAGAAAAATATTTTTAGATTTTTTTTACGATCTTAAAAAAAAAGGGCAAAAACCCCTATTTTCCCTGTAAATCTCCGCCTCTAATTACGTCAACCAATATGGCTTCGGAACGTACTATCAGCTGGAAGTGATTGTCCCCGGTAGTCCCGAGCTCGGTCCCAAGGCTAGGTAATCCTGAATCTCTAGGCGTTTATTGTTTTTGAATTTTCACATAGCAGCAGCAAGGAATTACAAAACTACATACACATTAGTCGCCTCGCGAAACCACGAACATTTCGTAGAGATGACGGACTGACAGACGTAAAAACTGGACACAAACGCACAAAACAGTAGAGGTTGGTGTGGTGCGTAATAAATTAGTTGATTGCATGTCAAAAAAAAATAATTTTAATAAAACTTATTGAAATCTATCTAAACTAAATAAAAAGAATGCTGTGATTTCTTAATGCCGGCGTTATTGAACTGAACGCTTTGCATTAGAAAGAATGTCGATGTGTATCGAATCGACTCATAGTGTTCTTCGACGTTGCATCTCTCGCATCTCTACGCCTCAGACTAGTTGCCGGTCTGGTTGCCTGCAACCTGCACGACAAGGCAGGGTAACGCGAACGCGTGAATCATCGTAGTTCGGCCCATGCACGGTACATTGTTTATGTATCGTGGGCCGATGTTTACTTGACGTTTCCCTGCGTCCTTCTGAATTTTCAGCGATATTTTCCAATTTTGCAATTAATTGAACGCCAGGCTTTTAACTAGTGCACTATAGGACCCCAACATTATAGGTTAGAAGGGCTAAAATTAATTTAGTTTTTGAAAGTAGGTACCTATGTGAAATAGTGAAACATGTTTTTAGGCGTGCGACCAACATTTTTCCACTGGAGATATTGATGAAAAAAGAAGTACCTTAGGATTATGTACTTTGTGGAATCGACCAGGCAAAATTAACGGCTAAGTTACGAAGCACCCTCGCTTGGTCAAAGTAATGTTTTTTGATTGACCCACTTATTTGGCCTGGCCCAGAATAAGTAGAAGAGAAGATCCTGAAGTAAAAATGCAAACATTTTTAATTTAATTAACCGAGTGAATTTGTGCAAGGCGGCCTCTTTGAACAGCTACCTACTGTAGTTCTCTGCATGTGCAATGTGTGCTAGTGCAGTCAGAGCTGCTTTGGAAAAGTATCTAGTTACTTTGGTTATCGAGTTACTCTTTAAAAATAGGAACTTAAATACGTATCTTAAGTTACTTTTTAAGATACTTTATGAGATACTTTTTTGGTTACTTTGTATGTTTGTTGTATTGTATTGTTTATTGTTTGTATTGTATATTATATTATGTGTTATTCTTATTCTTATTACGTACGTAGAGGAAAGTACCCTAATATGGGACCACATTTCATTTTGTTCTGTATTTTGTCCTATAATATATTATAATGCGCAAACTTACGTCGAATACGTTTTAGTCTCTATTTTCACTGCAGTTTATGTAGGATTGCCAAATATTAACAGTTGTTGCGTAAATGAGAATTATGAAAAAAAGTCAAATCTTCAATTTTTAAAATTGGGTGCCTAATATGAGACAGTCTCATATCCAGGTTTAACAGGAACACTACTTGCCACAAAATAATTTTTATTTAAAAACTTTAAGAGAATATCAAATTAACCCAGGATACCACAATTTAGTTACATAACATTTGACAAACTTAACAGGTTCCTAATATGAAACAGTATCATATTAAGGATTAACAAAAATACACTGGGGTGTCTCATATTAGGAATCCGATTTACATATCATAGAATTTTTTGCCATCGTTAACAAATGTTATTAAATGCGTAACTAGTCTAATTATAAAATAACTTTTTTATTCAATACAACAAGCTACAAAAATATATTAAACACTTTCCAGGTTATCCAGAATTACACGGTAACCGAAACTCTTTAAAAGTTGGTGCACGTACGTTTGAAGTAAACAATGCCTTTCTTAACCTAAAAATTTAGATGAGCTAGACACTGCACTACATGTGGCGAGTTATACCATTAGTGATTATTTGAGACACTGCCAGTTAGATGGAGACTCTTACTTTAGGAGTAAGTGTGGGGTCTCATATTGGGAACTGTCTCATATTAGGGTACTTTCCTCTACCTATAAATACGTATGTTTATGTATAAGTTTCATAACAATTTATATATTAGGTTTAGGGTTTAGGTGTAAAGGTGGTGCCTGTAAACACAAAACATGACACACTTAAAAAAACAATACATGATAGAAGAGGTAAGTATATATATTATTACTATAGTAGATATAGCGACATTGTCACTATCACTATTGACTCATAAAATAAAACAAAATAAATAAACAAAAAACAAAACAAAATAAAACTAATATTCTAGATAGGTATCTAAGATACTTTTCGGTATCTAAGTTAATTTCCGGTATCTAAGATACTTTTTTAAGTTACAAGATACAGTTCCTTTTAAAAAGTATCTTAAGATACTAGTTACTTTTTGCGAAAAAATAAAAGAACTAAGATACAGTAACTTAGATACTTTAAAGTAACTAAGTTACTCTAAAGTAACTAAGATACTTTTTCTGACAGCTCTGAGTGCAGTTGTGTTTTTTGGTTACCCTTCGGCGTTTTCCTGGCGGAGGGGATCCTCCTCTGTGGTCATCAGGCTGAGTACCTCGCTTCAAACAAAAGGAATGGCGGAGGGAAATAAGAGGTCCCCAACAAATTTAGAAAATGTGAATATTCAATCCTGGAAATGTCAGTAAGGTAGGTGTTTCATAGGCATTCTACATGTTCCTTAGAAAGTAATCGTTTCCAACAGGAAATCGAAATTTTGTGGTGAATCCTCGGATAAATTGATGAACGTGGCAACGCTGCGGTATTTCACTACCTGTCACTACCATTGACATAGGCAAAATTTTAAGACACGCCACGCGGGCGTCCATAGGCGGCGTTTTTTGAGGGGCTTTATACAATTTGAAAAAAAAAAAAATTTGGCTTAAGACAAATGTTAGAAAATTTTTGAAAATTTCTTTTGGCAAGTCTAATTTTTCTTTATCTGCCATAAATTTTTTTGTACTAAGTGATAGTTAACCCTGTATACCTAAGAAAGGATAACCGAATATGAGGATTTGTAGCTCTGTAGCTGTATATGCACGAACAATTATGCTGTAAAGTCGCGTGCCTCGGTGCGCCTCGACTGAGAACTGAGAGCGTGGACGAGGCGTTTGGCATGGCCTGACAGTGTGACGTTGCAGCGGAGGGGAGGGGATGGCTGCAGGCCTTCTATCCCATGTGCCTCGGTTTAACTGACAGGGTGTACTGGTGTAGGTATACAGGGCGGTATAATGGTATTTTTGACATTACGCTTATATTGTATCTGGTCTTAAAATTATTGGGACGCTTCAGACAGACTGCGACCAAATTCGGTGTTATTGATGTTCGGATACGTATGTAGTTATACTTCATTTACAGTATACAGTCAGTGGACAATAACATTGCACACAGAGTCATTAGGCGATGAGCCGAGCTTCTACTGGTCAGGATATATGTTGAACACCGAAACGAACTCGCCCCGTTCAATAATTTGCAAAGTATACTTATAACTGGAACCAAATATCCACGTTTTCTTCATGACCTTTCAGTTTTCTCTTGATTTTGTTTACATTTACTAACTTTATAAAATAAATGGATTATAGTAATTAATTAAGAAATTCCACTACCCAGTTAGATGAAAATTTTACAATGGAAATATTTATTAAATCACATTGATCACAGCTCTACCTGTTTAAAATTATCGATATAATTTAATTATTAAAATATTTTCTCTGCCTTTAAAAGAGCTTAACCTATTTCTATCTTAAACTTATACCTAATCAAATGTTTAGTCTTGATAAAAAAATTAATTTATTTCATTACTTAAGTTATTCTATCTAATAATATGTGAAAACTTACATTCATTATTTGAAAACCAACATTGCAAATGGTTAGTACGTTCTTCATATATTGAACCATCACTAATGTTGAAAGAATCTTTTTCAAGTTGGCCACATATCTGAAGTATCTTAATATAAACCTACATTTTTTGCATTTTGTTATATCTTACTTAATAATTTCACGGTGATGCTCTGCACATTTGGAAAAATTCCTTGCGGCTGTGTTACATTCGTTGGCATTTCCGATACTTTTAATTTTTTCATTTAATATTTTAAGCTGACTAGAAGCAATTGTCATCAAGCTTATGGCCAGAGCGTCTAAACACGAGTTATTTATCCCAATATTTATCAATGCTATTGTTTGAAAAATTGCTACAACAATCGTGTACCTTCCAAAATTAAAAGACAAATCAACAGGCAGGTTTGTAAATCCCACAAATGATGGTAAAGTATAGAGAACAATGGTTACAACGCATGTTACTTGACATGTTCCAGAAACTAGATTTGCTCCTGTGAGTGATGTAATCATTTTGCTATGCATATGATTCGGATAATCACCAAAGATTGGTGATTTCATGTGTCGATACATGGCCAAAAATTCCTCCTCTAAAGTTCTGAAGACAATTATTTTCAACAGAAATGAAACTGGTAGTAAAAATATTGCAAACAGTGCAGAAAATTCTACCAAATCTTTGTTTCTCATTTCAAGTAAAATGGAACCTGTAAAAATTGTAGCTATTGCAGTTGATATCCATCCTTTCGTTCTGTACCCTAATGAGGCATTTTCCTTATGCCAGTAACCAAAAAATTCCAGTGACCACTTGCTGTTTCTGAGTGCGCATGCCAGGTAGTTCGAAATCTAAAAATGGAAGTTGAAAATTGATTTTGCAATATAGAGCTTCTTACTGATACACACATTTTTCTCTTGTCTATCAGTCATTTTCGTTGGAAAAATATGATGAAACAATGCAATGGAATACTGATTATTTCATTTGATGTTATAGAGATATTGTTGTAGTTGCTAGGTGTAAAATTTTCTCTGTTAACAATTACTGTTACCTACACAACAACTAATGTGAAAAAGAAAAAAATGTACGGCTTCTAGGTATATAATTAATCTAAATTAATAATTAATAAAGAGTAGATAGGCACCTGCATCAAATCGATTTGTAGGATAATCGGAGTGGATGTTCAATAATGCTGTTTATAAAGTAAGCACCAAATGGGAAAGATTTTTATTATTAGATTTTTTAAAGATCTGATTTCGAGCTATGTTTGTGAATATTTTGGATAAACTATTGGGGCTAGGAAGGTCAGCCCATGCCGTTGAGTGTGACGTTTAAAATTAAAAATTGGACAAAAACAATACTTGTTTCAAAATTTATGAATAGCAGTGTATAATAGACATTGTATTTTATACGTTATTATTATCCGATCAGTGGATTACCCCACCACCATTGCTACCCCCACAACCCACTGTGCACTTATTTCTGCAATTACACCCTGTAACCAAGCTAACTGGTGCAATTACACCTTTTGATTGATGCTTTGAGAATCGATAATGTATTATTCAATGTTTTATTAAAGTAGAGGTAGATAAATATATTTCTCTTCAGAATATTACAAAATAACCACTACCAATATTATAAGTTAGTCCTTAAGTGTAATATTATATACAATAATAATATATTACAACTACAAATAGGTGAATACACAGTTTTTATACACGTATAACATTTACGTAACACTAAAGATGTAAAAAGAAAAACACAATTTAAAAGAAAAACAAAAAATATGAAAAAAACTGAAAAAAACTTGTCAACAGATTAAAAATATTTATCTATGAAAGCATTTAAGTAATTTTCTTCTGAAAGTTATTTATTGTCTTGTTTTAATCAAAGCATTTGTTGTAATTAAGGACTCTGTTATGTGCTTTTAATCCCAGATAGGTACTTAGACTTTTTGGCCCTACTATAAGTCTAGAGAATTCTATGTCTAATTTGTTTTTATTTCTTGTGTTGTGTCATAGGAGTGCATCTGAAGTCACTTGTTCCACATCAATAAATTGTTTTTAACGTTTATGTGAAGCGAAAATAAGTACAAAGAAGAAAATTCATTATCTACAAATTTCTAAATAAGATAACACAAGAGTCACTTTCAGAAAATATACAGTCATATAGAGGTACCTAACCACTGTGTTTTGAACCCTGAAAACCCTATTCGTTGTGGCTGCTGTACCCACAGAGATACTACATAGAGTGCTGAAGAGTATTTTTTATGAATAGGGTGCGCGGAAAATCAATGACCAAAAGTGAATATACAGGGTGATTCACCAAGACTTCATATCTCAGCAACGAAATGAGATATTTTAGTTCCGTAAAAAAGGCAATACTTTATTTGTATGCTCAATTTAAATTTTTCTATTGCAACTTGTAGATGGCGCTGCGGTCGAAAGAATTTTTTCGTTTGCAGTGACCTTGAAAAGTGGTGCATCCGAATTGTCCTTCAATTTGAAGCAAAATGAACAAATTTTTCGTTATCGCACTTTAAAATTAGCAATGCATGCATGTGGAACTGGGAACACCCCATATGTTTTAGTTTTTTTACGCCACTCGTCAATGCGGTTAAAACGGTGCAAAACTTTATTTACCTACATTATCTTTTAAATACTTAGTTTTCAAATATTAAATATTGTACTAAACCTATTTAATTTGGAATTATGGATCGCCTGATAAAGAGAGACAATTCATGCAATATGCAATAACAAGAAGAAGAAAGAATAACCAAGGTAAGGTCACATCATACAAAGTTACATCAAACATTTTTTTGTTATTACATTGACCGTGTATCTTTATCACGCGATCCACAAATCCAAGTTAAATATGTAGGTTTAGTATAAAATTTGAAAATTAGATATTCCAAAAACATTAAAAGATAATGTTATAAAGTTGTATACCGTTTTAACAGTAACGATGAGTAGATTTCAACAACTAAAAACCTATGGGGTGTTCCCGCATAGGCTACAACTTTTGGTTATAAAGTTTTTTTTGTATCTCAAAAACTTAAAGAGTTAAGGGTGGTGGGATTGTTCCCTCGGACACCCTGTACATTTAAAATGACGAAACAACTGCGTGAGATATTAGGATAGTTGTAAGAACTCCCCAGAAAATTATTTCCTCGTTTTTTGTTTTAGAAATAATCTTAGGATTGTCCACTACAGATTTTCCACATGCCTGTACTGCCAACTTTAAAGTGCGTTAACTCAAAAACTATTGATTTTTCAAAATTTGTTTATAGCACATAATTTGCTGCAAATATATACGATTATTTTCATGTTCATTTGATTCTGCTTCTGGATTACTATAAAAAAATTTTTTATCTTTATCCGCAGATATGCCAAATACTTAAGGAGAAAAAATTTTATTTAAAGCTAAAATAAAAATAATAATACGTATTAGGAAATTTAATACTATTTGTCACAGCAATACTATATTTTACAAGTAAAGTTTTAAAAAAGTCAGTGGCGCACATTTTTTTTACAAAATTATTGCTTAAGGTGCCCTCGGGACGCCACTGTACTTAATAATTTTAGTCTAGTAGGAGCTAAATTAGCCTCTTTCTACTATAAATAACACTGCCAAATTAAGATATTTACGAAAAAGCGATTTTTTAAGAAGAGTTTGACACCCTGTATCTTGAAAAGGAAGCATTACCGGACCTATTTTATATAAACTTTTCGTCTTAGAATCACTCGAAGATTCACCACTTGAATTTTTTCGCACTTATTCTTTTACACTCTGTATTGTATAGTAATTGGTAATATTTATATACAATAACATAAATTAATATATGAGAACAAATTTTCAGGTTGTCCCGACGTGGCCAATGCCACGTTGCAGACTGATCGTGCCCGTAAACATCTTTAGTGACGACTCGTCCTGTGTTGGATCGCAACTAGATATTACCAAAGAAAATGGTACTACGCACGCACCATTTTCTTTGATATTACTTAGGCATTCGATGATCAGTTACGACTAGCGAAATGTGTAGAAGATTTCCATCGACCACGGCGCAATAGCATAGAAATTTATTCTGACATGGACAACAGCCGTGAAATCCTACAAAAATGAGAAATAAAAATTGCATATACGTTTTGAATTTAATAACAAATATTTATGTATTTAATTTGTTTTTCCATGGCTACCCAGGATTTTTTGGAGGTGACTAGACAGTAGAAATATAGACTTTTTGTGTTTGGCAAAAAATAATTTAAAAAACTTTTTTTTTTCAGACTGACAGCTGACATATCTTTCTATATATTTACAAGGCAAGCTCCGTCAAGTAACTGTAACATAAATAACCCAATTCTCCTTCCTGGTAGAAGTTCAAACATGAATCTAAGGTTACTAAAGGGGAAAATTAGGACATACAAGTGAGCTGACAGGTAGGTAAGAAGGTGTGAAATGGGCAAGCGGGTGAGGACCAGTTAGGTTGGTAATAAAGTTGGTACTAAGTTAAAGTATTTTAAGTAACGTTTGTATTAAATCGAAATCGAAGATAAAAAAGTATTTATTGGTCAATAGATACAATATTTACACGAATATCAATATAAATTCTAGGATTTATGGGTGGATCTATTGAGTGAAAATTGTTATTCGTATAACAGCTTCAATAAATGGAGTATGGCCTCTTGGCGTTTATAAGCCTGCCGCGGTTTCAGCGAGGCGACAACTCGGCAACACTCAAGTTGGGGACTCTCCGGGGTCGGTACTTTTTGATAGGTGCATTGTTTCAACTAACGCCGTGCTATAATGAGGCCCGGTCTTCCATACTTGACAGAAATGAAAAAAAAAGCAACATTGAAATACGCCGATTTCGCTGATTTGTATACCTACATATAGGGATGCTTATTCCAAACAACTCTTCCAATAGTGCCGACTTCCGTCCCGACTCCCTTGTACATGTGCATGAATAAATTATGCATTTTGATTTATTTTAGGGGTAATTAATTATAAATCTAATATTTTATTTACGTTCTAATCTAATATTTTATTAACGTTTTATTCAGTGTATTCCAAAGTTTGTACGAAAGCCTCGTGCATAGCATTTCTGTAATGTCTTACAATACTTTTTTTAAATTTTGCAATTTTGTTTTTTAAAAAAATAAAATATTTTTTCAAAACAATGCAACGCTCTCTCTTGGTCCTCCTGTAACTTCTGTGGTGTTTGTGGAATAAAATTTCAGCCCCCAAAACAATACCTAGAAAACTTAATAATAATTTTCCCTTTTGGTTACGTTGACATTCTTAGTATTTACCTGCAAATACGGTTCCTATGCACAACAGGTAAAAAGATCCTTGCAACATCTTCAAGCTTATAGGTTTTAATTTTTCGTTGCTCTCACTGACTTTGGCAGCTCTTCTGTTTTCAGTTTTTGGTGTTGGAACGGAACTTGCCTCTATTTCCGCAGACGAAATTTGCTTTACTATTTCTTTCTGCTTTCCGAGTTTTTCGTATTCGTTCTCCGTCATTTTCGTTATTATTCCCGCTTCGAATATCGCCATTAATCTAAAAACTACATTTAAGAACTAGTGGAAATAAAATGATTTATAAGTACATTCTGTTCAGTTCTTCAACGTAAGGGCAGCCTAGTTGTAAAGCAACAGCTGAATAAGCGGTGTTGAGTTTTTCACTTAAATGGAAATTTGTAGGACCTAGAACACACCATTTGTATTTATCTTGTAAACATAATTTTGTTGTCGGATTTTATACCAAAGCGTTGAATATCGAAAAATAGGGTTTCTCTTCCAGCTATGACGGCTACATTAGTTGTATCTCTAACAAGCTTAACACCCGCTTCTACAGATTCGACTAGGTAGTTGTTTTGTCTCTTTTGCATCAATTCCCACAGTCTGGCATAAATGCCAGTTCCATTCTGAGAAAGACAAAAATTGTATACTTAAATAAAGATCTACCGTCATGATCTACCACTAACCTCTAATAATCCAAACGTTGAACTATGTTTTTCAGCATACAAGTTATAATCTTTAGCCAGCATGATATTTTCTAGTTGATATAAATTGTTGATGGCCTTTTCTGAAACAGTTGTTTTAATTATTATTTATATTACATCTTTACCTATTTAAAAAAATTATTACCTCGACCTGGACGAGCTAGCAGAGACGTCAAATTTGCAGAATACATATCGGTAATTACATAAGTTGCCGAAATTGAAAGCAATATAATGAAGAATCTAGCTTTGTGGCTGGAGCTAGGTTCTTTTCCAGCTAAAAATTAGAACAATTTAAAAATATATATAATGTCAACTTACAGAAGTTAAATGACGAATTTTTTACACACTTTGCTTGAGTAAAATAGTGATTGTGAACCATGTACAATCAAAAAATAATCTAATGTGAGATCGAACCCTAAACCTTGGCTGCCAAAAGTTGGGTAAAGCTATTATGGCGTACAAAACTGGACCGACTATACAGAAAGTAGCAGCAATCGCCGGCCAAACCTCAAAAGAAACAAAAACAATCGTTTGGAAATATATTTTCTCGGTACTGCCTACTTGCCAGTGAAAAGGTCTCAAAAGTGCAAGGGCTTCATTTAACCTATTTGGGGCATGGGTAACGAAAGCTCCGCTATCAGCTAAAGTAATGAAGGAAAATTCTACAAAGTTAGAGCGCTCGTAAGTCAGCGCAACGTCTCCGATGAATAAGTCAGCTTCCTAAAAACGAAAATGTTAATCATTGAAATACAATGATATTTTTTCAGATACTCTTCTCCAGATCATTCCAAGTACTCCATTAATCACACCATTGTCGGAAGTGGCTGAACCTTGAATTCTTTCTGGAGGATCGGAGTAGTTATATCTAAAACAGTGCCTAGATCGTGATAAGAACTAGTATATACAAATGAAGTTATTTCGAACCTAAAATTAAATTTTTTGGACATCAAGTTCAAAATTCTGTCATCTCTGCCTCCAGTTACTTCGAAAGATCGGTTGTTAGTTGTATTGTTGTAACGAACAAAATGCCATGGTGGCTTCTACAATAATTAAAATTTATTTGGGTGTCTTTCTTCTTGCATCTTGAGTGTTTTACATGTAATACAGGAACTTGCAGAACTTTTCCATGGAAGTCTGTATACACCGATTTTCTTCTGGGTAGAGTGGGATGATTAAATAGACCTTTACCGTGATTCCACCAGTTTACCATGTCTAAGTGGTGTTCTCGATAAGACGTTGCTCGACTGTAGAAAATTCTAAAACTGCCAATGCACGAAATATAGTACTCAAAGCTGATATAGATATATTTTTTAAACCTTACGTGTCTACTCTGGGGTTAGTTATGGCTAGGACTTTCATCGCATAATGAATATTCCTAAGAAAAAATCGCTCAAACGGTTGCTCACCCCAGTGGAATATGTAGAGTAGGTTTCTACGTATATAATTTCGGGAATATATCTAGGAAAATACACGCAGTGCAAGAATATGTTTTCTTAAGAACCTACCTCCATAAGTACATGTTCGAAAAATCTGTTACTTCCAAAAAACACGGAAATGCCTCCAAAATGGTTGTCTACTTTGTACCCAAGATAATCAAAAAACTATAAGTTAAGGAATGTTAATAATTCTAAGAGTACCTAACAGTTGCGCTAACAGTTTTACTCTGGCGAACTTCAGCATAAGACTATTTTTCAATTCTTTCATTGAAAAATTATTGGTTCGCCAACTTAATAAGTAACAATTAATAATTGTCTGTTTGGTTTGGTTTGCTTACCCATCTTAGCATTATTACGACAAATTTTAGTTTTCGTTTATTCCTCTGTTTTGAAATGCAAAAAAAAAACAAATTATTTAATTTGAAAGAAATAATTATTACCTATATTTTTAAGTTTCTATTTGGGTTGAAATAACTAAAATGTCAAAGTAATGAAACAAAACAATAAAAAAATGCCAAAAAATATTTTTTGTTTAAAATAAAGAAGGCATGGAAATGTACCGGCATTTTTATGAAAAAATAAATCTGTATCTAGGCCACTGGCAACTTGCGGAACTTGATATAACCGCATTTTAAAATATAGATTATTAAACACCATAGTATATCGTGAATAGGAGACAGCTGTGGACAAAAACTATACCACAAAATAATCATATTCTATGGTTTTCTATTTCTATCACCTGCTGAGTGCTGAAGTCTCCCAGAATAAAACTGAATCACCCTGTAGGTTTTTATCTACCTTTTCTTGCACATCCACGGAGCTACTAACATTAAACAATACTACAGATATAATTCTTTCTTCTAAATTTCGTAATAGCAATTGGACGAATAAGGGATCTGGAATAATATCAATGATGCCTACACATAATGTATTTAGATTAATTATTAAACTATCAACATTTGACGTAGCTTGTTCTCACATTTAAGGAGTTAATAATCGATTTGAAAAGAAGAAATAATATTACCAAATTAATAAAAAATAAAAATATTAGAATAAAATGATTTTCTAAATAGATTGGACGCATTTTTAAGAAGTAAGTATACCAACTCAGGTATATTAGATGAAGCATTTTTAGAAGAGAAAGACTAATGTCACTTCAGAGAACAATAAGTACAATTATATACAATTCAAATGTACAAACAATGAATGAAAAATATGTAAATATGTACTTATACGTCCATCAAAACAAATGGACACTTCTGTGGAAGGAAATCCTGCAATAATATCGGCAACTGCAGTTGCCAAATCGCCTCCGAATTCTTCTCTCATGTCATCTATGCCATCTGTTAAAAAAAATACTTATTTTAATGTTTGTGTCTAAAAACAAACATTAATATTTAAAAAAATGAAAATAAGGTATTTCAAAATGGGTAAAAGACAATGGGTACCTACAGATAGGTGCAAGGTCACCCAAACTCGGCGTCTCAGGCCAATTATTAATATGATCAAACCAAAAGCGAAAAAATCTGCTTCCGTGTCGTTAAATGTACTCAAATAACGATTAGATCGTAACTAAATTTTTGCCAAACGATGCTCGGCGTCGCGTCGCCCGGTATATTTTTTTGTATCGAACATACTTTTTTTAGATAATTACGTAGCCTTATTCTTTCTAAGTAACTTGTGACTTGAAAATTTTGTTAGTTTTTTTTCGTTCGGGTTTCTTGTAAGACCACTCAAGCTTGCTTTTAGGTCAAAAAGATAGTTTTTAGGACTTTGGGAAATATACAGGGTGTCTACTTTTAAGTGTATACAAATCGATAAAAATGTATTTTGTGAGATATTTTCAAAAACCTTTTTTTGTTTGAAAGGCCTTCAAAAACCGCTTATTTTGACCTTCCTGCCATTTTCAAAATGCAAATAGAGGGCCGGCTGCGATTTTTTTATACCCCCGATTTTCAGCGTTAATCAGAACACCCCAAAACCCCCATATTCCGAATTTGAACAAAAAATGTACAGGGATTTCCATATTATGCAGGATGTCAAAGTTGAGCAAAATAGGAATTTTAAAGTTGAATGGTCAACAGGACCACTCAAGTTGTTGGTGTGCAAAAAGGTCCAATACGAAATATACAGAGTGCTCTTTTCGGTGCCATCTCAAATTACTGAATTTTTTGAAGTATATAATAAGGGTCAAAAATCGAGTATATAAAAACCGCTCCATAGACTATAAATGAACTAAATTTAAAAAATACAGAAGCCTGCCAGTCAGTATGTCCATATCAGTTCAGGTGGCTGGTGTGCCACAACAGGAAACGCACAGAAAATGTATCATCTTAGACAGTGACTTTGTTGAGAAAGGCCCAATAATTTAAATTGTTTTTATTTGTTAGTTGGCATTTTGTAAAGAAATAAATTACTTTTGTGTTTATTAATATTTTTTCAATGATTCCAGAGCACTCCTGTACCAAAGTCTAGAGAATACTCTAGACTTTGCCTGTACTCCTCACTCCTCAGTATAAAGTTTAATAAAAATTCAGAATTTTGAGATGGCTCAGAGAAAAATACCCTGTATATTTTTGTAGTAAATCTTTTCACACCAACATTTTGAGTGGTCCTGTTGACCATGCAACTGTTTTGAAGGGATTCCATGGCACACTTGGCTCGCCAGATGTCTTTAAAATTCATATTTTGCTCAACTTTAACACGGTGTAGAACCGAACACCCTCTACATTTTTTGTTCAAATTTAGTATATGGGGGTTTTTGGGTGTCCTGATTAACGCTGTTGTGTCAGATTTGAAATAAAAAGATCGCTAAATGGTTTTTGTGAAAATCGGGGTATAAAAAAAATCGTAGCCGTCCCTGGATTTGCATTTTGACAAAAGTAAAAACGTAAAAAGAAGCGTTTTTTTAAGACCTTTCGAACAAAAAAAAAGGTTTTTGAAAATATCTCACCAAATACATTTTTTATCGATTTGTATACACTTAAAAGTAGAGTAGGTTATGACGTCATCAAATATATTTCTCCCAGGATCATACCTGTTTTTCTTTATATTTGGAAAGATCACGTTTTTCTGATAAACTTTCGTACATATATTTTTTTGATATTTTGTTGAAAAATATTAAAAATATGAAATTGTATTTTTTAATGAAAATCGAGTTAGCCATGACTTCCGAATGTATATTTTTGACAGAAACAATTGACAGATGCTCGGACAGATGTATTATGGAAAAAGTATTAAAACTTTATATTTAGTTATAAACATATAACTGTTTGAACGCTTTTTTAAGAAAAACTGTTATTAGAAACACTTATTATTTATTATATATAAAAACCTAACAATTTAAGCGAAACAACAAATATATAAAAAATAAAAACAACAATATATAAATAAATGCGAGGTAAGTTCTTACTTATAAATAATTTTCAATGTGACTACCTGCTTTTAACAAATATAAGTCTAGCCGGCGGCGTCTAACTTCTGTCTTAGTGACCTTTCTTAATACATCTGGTGTTGTTTGCCGACCGACAACTTCTATTTTTTCTATTAAATGATCAACATTTCGAGATGGAGTTTTGTAAACAATGTTTTTCAGAAATCCCCATAAATGGAAATCTAAGGGTGTTAAATCTGGCGACTTTCTTGGCCATTTTATGGGACCTTTTATTCCAATCCATTTGTTTTCAAAACTCATCATTTGGAAATTCTGTTACAATGTTGGCCTTGTGTGCTGGAGCTCCGTCGTGTTGAAACCATATGGTTCTTCTGAGCTGCAATGGCACATTTTCCATGAAACTGGCAGCTGTTGTTGCAAAAATGGGAGGCATGTTATTTCAGTTAAACTCCTTCGTAAAAATATGGCCCAACTAAATGATGACCAATTATGCCGAAGTGTCCCTGATTCCTAATTGGATTGACAATATGAGGATTTTCAAGAGACCAGTAATGTTCGTTTTTACGGTTAGGCAAGCCATTACTAACAAAACGACTTTCGTCTGTCCAAAGTATATGTCTGAAAATAAGCTTGTCAACAATCTCGGTCACTACCATGATTTCAGCAATATAATCAAGCCTTTTTCTTTATTTGCCTCTCCCAGATCTTCTAGGAAATGTAATTTAAAGTCATGATATTTGTTGTCTTTCATAATTCGTTGTATGGGCGACTTCTTCGAATTTAATTCTCTACTAGCTTGTCTAATTGAGTTTCTCGGGTAATCTTCAAAATATTGTACCACTTGGACTGTTGCATTATTGTTGCGAACTAATCTTCTAATTGATTTGCCTTTGCCGGTAGAAAATGCATTTTGGTTCTCCCTTAGGTTTTTTATAATCGAATAAACATTTTGTGATCAGGAAGTGACGTTCAGGATATTTCTCCCTATAAATTCTAACGGCTCTTCTAGCATTTTTTTCAGCTTCTCCATAGACTAATAACATCAACTTTTTCATTGCGTGTTACCATTATTGAAGTTTTATGATACGTTCAATGACCGGATACAATAATTATTAAATTCAAGAGAAGTTATTTCAATTATGGAATTATGACAGGTCAGAATATTAAATTATGAACTGTCAATTGTTTTCCATGGATACCCCCGATCAAGCCAAGGCTAATTTGATTCAGGATATTATACACTGTGTCCCGGATAAGAATGAACAGCATGGGGATATTGCAAACGGTGAGAGATAGGGCAACGGTTAAATGGTAAAAAGTTGTGCAATTTCGAGTTCAATAAAATGGCACAAACAGATTTCTAATATCTTTTTTCGTTTTTGAGTTATTTTGAAAAAAGTAAAATTTTGCGTTTTCGATTTTATTTTTTTCTAAAGTTGCTATCACAGATAGAGAAAAAAGAAAAGCACTTTCTTATGGCACTTTTTAACGGTCCTTAAGATGGCGTTTTTAGATTTGTTCTACAACGTTTCGTTTTTGAGAAACCATCTTCAACTTAATTTTTTTAAATACGGACCTGGTTTTTTTTTGCAGATTGTGAAAGCACTTTTCATTGCAAATGCCATAATGTATGACAAGAAATATTTTTAAAATGTTTTGAGACAATTATACTGAAAATTCCTTTTTTCTATTAATTTTTTTTCTAATGCGGCCCTGTATTTAATAATAAGAAGTCTAAATATTAATCAGTATTGTCAACAATTTAACTTACAACTTATCTTTCAATTGGAGAACTAAAAAAAGGACGGCACATACGATAATAAAAAATAAATAAAAATCCCTCACCTAGAAGGCTTTGAAACAACGAAACCAATCCCTTGTCATTTGTCATAACTTCCACTGTATCATTTAGGTTTATTTCATTACAAATGGAGGGTGCTTTTTCAAATGACGACAAATTTAACATGTCAGCATGTTATATCTTGTGTCACAGAAATAGTGTAGAGGCCGAACGAATGTATTTTTGCAATTAATAAATGGCAAAAGTTATAGATTACGTTGGCTTAAAGCTTTCTTCTCGCAATTAGGAAAAGCGAAGAATTTACTCCAAAACACAATGCGACACTGTTTGCTGTACAACAACAGAGGAAAACACTTTACCAGACGCAGGGCCGTAAAATTTAAAAATATTAAGTTTTCGAAGTAAAAATAAATTGTAAGTTAAATTGTTGTCAATACTGATTAATATTTAGACTCCTTATTATTAAATACAGGGCCGCATTTGACAAAAATGAATGAAAAAAAAAAAGGAATTTTCAGTATAATTGTCTCAAAACATTTTAAAAATATTTCGTGTCATACATCATGGTATTTGCAATGAAAAGTGCTTTCAAAATCTACAAAAAAAAATCCAGGTCCGTAAGTGTTTTTCTTTTTTCTCTATCTGTGATAACAACTTCAGAAAAAATAAAATCGAAAACGCAAAATTTTACTTTTTTCAAAATAACTCAAAAACGAAAAAAGATATTAAAAATCTGTTTGTGCCATTTTATTGACCTTAAAATTGCGCAACTTTTTCCCCATTTAACCGTTGCCCTATCTCTCACCGTTTGCAATATCCCCATGCTGTTCATTCTTATCCGGGACACAGTGTATACTTTGTATTACACGAATATAATCTCTAATTTTTGCAATAACAGTGGCCAGTTCCAGTGGCGCAACCAGAAATTACTGTCAAGGGGGGTTGGTTGACAAAGTTAATTTTTCACTGTTAAGGATTGCGCCGCTCGCGAAAATTTTCAAATTTTCAAGGTCAAACATTTTTAATGAACTAAAAAAATTTAAGTAACCTAATATTAGCAAAAATATTAGTTTTTTCTTCGTTAACTGTGGAACCATAATAATAATTTAACTGTAGTAACTGTAAGAAGTAGGCACTTTTTTTTCTTTTACATAAAAGCCCGAGAGAGAATTCCTTGAGTAATGTGGAAGTAAAAATATAAGTTAGTGTCTATAAATTTATTGCTACATCCTATAAATTAACATGTCCTCTCAAAGGGCCAAATGTAGAATATATAGATAGGTAGGTATCTTCCTATAGAAATTTATTCCTTGTGGATTCATAATGATTATTGATTTTTAAAAGCAGAAATTAAAATGAGGTGTTCGCTTATTAAAATGAGCCGCATGCGAAATTTTTTTGAAATTTTAAGGACAAACAATTTAATTGAGGTGTGTTTTAAGGCCTGCGGCGCGAAGCGCGTGTGTGTGACTTGTGTTTCTGTTCTGTGCCGACTGCCGGCCAGACAACTAATCTTTCATTAAATGTCAACCACTAATGTGTACCACCGATATCCGATATCCCCAATATCGTAAATTTGATAAATCATAACATAAACTTAAAAAAATAAAGGTTAAACAAAATATAAATCATTCGGTCTTGTTTTTATCTAGCATTGTTTAGCGCTTTTTCGCTTGGTTGGTACGAGCTCGGGGGGGGGGGGGGGGGCTACAGCCCGGCAGCCCCCCCCCTCGTTGCGCCACTGGCCAGTTCTCATGGAAAATGTGTCATTGCTTTTAAGAAGAACCATGTGGTTTCACCATGAACCATGACGGAGCTCCCCCACACAAAACCAACATTGTAAAAGAATTTCTAAATAACGAGTTTGGAAACAAATGGATTGGGATAAATGGCCTCATAAAATGCATCAGAAAAGTCGCCAGACCTAACTATTAGGTATCTATTTATGAAAATTTCTGAATAACCTTGTTTACAAAATTCCATCCCGGAATATTGATGATTTAATAGAAAAATAACACCAATAACAGTTTTTCTTAAAAAGGCGTTCATACAGTTATATTTTTATAACTAATAATATAATTGCAATACTCTTTCCATAATACATCTGTGCGAGCATCTGTCAATTGTTTCTGTCAAAAAATATACCTTCAGAAGTCATGGCTAACTCGATTTTCATTAAAAATACCATTTCATATATTTTATATTTTTACAAATAATACGCGTATACGTATAACTTTTTAATGAAACAAGATAACAAAAAAATATTTACGAAAGTTTATCAGTAAAACGTACTTTTTCCAAATATAAAGAGAAGCAGGTATGGTCCTGGGAAAATATATATTTGATGACGTCATAACCTATATTTCAAAATTCCTAAAAACTATCTCTTTAGCTCAAAAGCAAGCTTGAGTGGTCCTACAAGAAACCCAAAAGTCAAATTTTTACTGGCTGTTTTTGTCTGCTTATAATAACCTTGGGGCGTCGAGTTTGGGACACCCTGTACATGGTGGGCCATCGCCATCCAAAGGATAAAGCTGGGTTTCAATTAAAAAAAAATGGGTCTAAGATGGCAATACGTTTTATAATATACAGGGTGATGAGCATGCAAGACCAGAAAGATAACTTTATAAAAGTTACAAAAGTATAAAAGCACGATCTAAACACAGGGAAAGTGTCGCCCTCTGGGAGATACGTAGATATTTTCAGCTTAATCTCCATCAGCGGAAGTGCAAAATTTTCGTTAGCAGTTTGATTACTTTGGAAGATATTTTCGTAATTCAATTAAGAAAAGAACTACAACGCCCTGTAGCTCAGTAACTATTGAGCTGAACATTTGCGGACGCCCTTTAAATGACGAGTATTTACAACTTTGGTATAAAAGCACGATCTAAACACAGGGAAAGTGTCGCCCTCTGGGAGATACGTAGATATTTTCAGCTTAATCTCCATCAGCGGAAGTGCAAAATTTTCGTTAGCAGTTTGATTACTTTGGAAGATATTTTCGTAATTCAATTAAGAAAAGAACTACAACGCCCTGTAGCTCAGTAACTATTGAGCTGAACATTTGCGGACGCCCTTTAAATGACGAGTATTTACAACTTTGGTATAAAAGCACGATCTAAACACAGGGAAAGTGTCGCCCTCTGGGAGATACGTAGATATTTTCAGCTTAATCTCCATCAGCGGAAGTGCAAAATTTTCGTTAGCAGTTTGATTACTTTGGAAGATATTTTCGTAATTCAATTAAGAAAAGAACTACAACGCCCTGTAGCTCAGTAACTATTGAGCTGAACATTTGCGGACGCCCTTTAAATGACGAGTATTTACATATATAATATATATTATATAAAATATTTTTTCTAGGTAACATTTTACAGTTTTAAAATGTTTTTAAAATATTGTTACAGAAAATAGCACTTATAGCGTTTTCGCATGTAGTGTAATATAATATAAGTATTTGGAATGGGAGATTCCAGACATTCCAAAGATTTCATTTAACACGTTGTAGAATAAGGTACTTATAGCGTTGACTGATAAGTCATCTCACCCAACACTTATAAACTATTTCACAATAACCACTTTACCCAGAAATAATTTAAACAAATCTCCCCTCTCAAGGCCACCTCGATTTTTTACAACGCAAAATATTAAGGTAAATATCGGTTCTTAATAAGGAGAACTAGACTACAAAAATGGTCATATTTCGAATATTTCTTATATTTACATTTTTTTCAATTGACCTAGAATATCACTCGTATTGTTTCGCCTTATCAAAAAACTTACATGGATAAAACTGCATAATATTGTTTCTTCTCTCTGAAGTACAAACTCCGGTGCAAATATATAACAAACATGCCATAATAATCTGCTTTATCATTGTTGCCCTCACAAAAGGTTCATTGATTCTTTCTACCCGAAAACTCTGTATTATCTAGTAATTCAGGGGATAGGAGCATTAAATGATTATTTCTGTTAAATATGACAGATTGATTGACAAGTCGTGATAGTTCAAGCATTTCTAAATAGCTTATTAGGATTTCTACTTAATACCAATTAAAAATCAAGTCAATAATACAAAACAAGAGTAGGTATTTAATTAAGTAGGTAGTATAATTTTTAATTGCCTTTAAATCTATTAAACATAATTTGTAAGCAGCTTTTTTGTGTCTTATTTAACCACTTATAACAAAATAATTAGGTAAGTCAAGGGCTTAGTCAAAAAATAAAAACTGTAAATATAGAGATCAAAAATATAAAAAGCTCGAGAAAACTGGAGATATCGAAGTAAGCCGATCGTTTTCTAACTTGACCTACATAGCGGGATACACTACCACAGTGCAATCTTTTCTTCCAAATTAATGATATTGATACCGAATGAGAGCAAATCGTCGAATCCAGAAAAACATAGACTATAGATCAAGTTAATTTAATGCCCCTAAGTACAATCAAAATTGTTTAAATTAAAAAAATGTTTTGCATTGTTTTGGGACGATATGCAAAATTAGGAACTCTACCCTAAAATTGCTTCCAAAGCATTTAAATTTGAATGCCTCATGAATAAAATGTATGTCATGGTTGTCGCAAGTCCAGTAACTGATAATTTAGTGAGCAAATCAATGTTACGCATTTAGAAAATTAAAACAAACAACGTATGACAACGCAAAGGAAAAAATCGCTCGGACACGTCAAATTAAATTTTGTAATGAGCGAATTTTCACATATAAATGCGTCATGTGACGTCAACGGTGTCGCATTTTTCTACATACAGAACGATGATTTTTGGTATAGGTTACACAACTTTTTTTAGAAAATATATTTCATTCAATAGGTATAGTTTAAATACAATCTTTGTCATTATATAATTGCTGGACACACATTTTCAATTAAGTTGGCTTACTTTTATTACTATTTTTTTCTTAAAATTGTATTGCTATTTGCTAAAATTCGACACATTCTAGAAAATAAAATGGACGAAAATCAGTAGCGAGCATAATTTTCAGTTCTAAGCAATTTCTTCTAATAACATTTTTCGATATCTTGTTCACAAAAAGCACTTAATTACCTACACAGAAAATAAATAAATCGTTCCTGTCAAGGCCTACTTGATTTATCAAAATTATAATTATAAATATGGTGAAAATTATTTCCAAGACAAGCAGACCTGGACCCCACATGAGCAAACTGGAACTCGAAAGTTTTTTCTTATTTACACCTATTCCGACAACAGTCCGTGGACACACTGTATATATATAGGTATCGGAGGAACCGAGATCCCAAAAGTGCAAATATATATAAATTAAAAAATCATAAGCTTCGTATGCTACGGTTTTCAGGAACACACAAGTAGAAAGTTTGATACAGTGGTAGAAATCTTCAGATAAGCATCTGGAACTTTTGTACAAAACTTTTTTTTTGTCACCTAATAGATACTCGTAATTGTTAAGATGGGGTGTCGTATTAAATCACCCTGTACATACACCCCCATTTCTTTATAAATGCGAGAACTCCATATTTAACCTTTACCTAAAAACACTCTGTGATCAATAATAAACAGGCTATTGTGTTGAATTTTGAATCTAATTTGTGAATTTGAATATTATGCATTTGGCATTGGGACGATTCAGTAGATTGATCTACATCCAAATAATCAAAATTCTATTATAAATACTGACAGCACCGCTAAGAACTGAATCAGTACTTCGTAACCATCTATATAGTAAGGGTGAGACAAAGTCACAAAAAATGCCACCACGAAGTGGAGAACTAATATATGGGTAAGAAAACTGTATATCGGGATCTAGCTTTTAAAAATGTAGGTATATTAATTTTAGGGACAGTTTTACAAGTAAAGATCCTGGAGATTTTTCCAAATCTAAAAAATACCACTGGGAAATTGTGTGGAGAAATGTAGCTGCTCTCATTTTCATTTATGCCATGTGGATATATGGAGCTTACATAACCGTCTTCAAAATTAAATGGGCTACATTCTTATTCAGTAGGTGACTTAGTGGTCAAAAATAGTAACAAATCTCTAAATAATCATTTTAGGTTTTGTTTACGGTATAGTATCTGCTTTAGGAGTAACGTCGGGATCCCACAGATTATGGTCACACAGAGCATACAAAGCTAATTTACCGCTGCGCATATTTTTGGCTACTGCTCATAGCGCTGCATTTCAAAATTCTGTATATGAATGGGTAAAAGAATAGCACATTGTTTAGTAAATCATTCACTGAGTTCATTTCTTGTAGGCTAGAGACCACAGAGTGCACCACAAATATACAGATACTGAAGCAGATCCCCACAACTCAACTAGGGGACTTTTCTTTTCTCACGTTGGATGGCTCATGGTCAGGAAGAATAAGGATGTAGTAGAAAAGGGGAAAACGATGTATATGGATGATGTAATCGGAGACCCTGTGGTGAATTTTCAGCATAGGTAAGAAAAAATAGTTAATAGCAATAATCATTAAAAGCTTTATTAAAAGTACTTGGATATAGGTATATTACAATCTGACCCATATAAGAACAGGTACAGTAGATATTATATGTATAAATGTCTTTGAGCCATTTTTCAATATATATGCATTGGAAAATAAAAACATTTTGTTTCCTCGAAACCTTTTAAGAAGACATTTCTTGTAGGTTTCGTTTCCGCATTTTCCTGATTCTGGCACACGTACTTCCCACCGTGATTCCATGGTATTTCTGGGGAGAAGACCTATGGTACAGTTTTGCGACGAGCTGTTTTAGATATGGTACAATTATAAATGTTATTATGAGTATAAACAGCTTTGCCCACCACTATGGAACTAAACCATACGATAAGTAAGTAATGGAATTTTTCCACCGTCACCACCACTCATTTGTCTGAAATCTTGTTACTCTCTCAGTTTGGTCAATCGCTTGCAGTAACTTTGACATTTTTCTTTATCCGACTCCCTTGACCCGCTTTGGTTTTAGGAGTTTCAGATCAACTGATGACCAGCCGTTCTCCATGTTGCTCCTTGGTGAAGGCTGGCACAACTACCACCATGTGTTCCCATGGGACTACAGGGCATCAGAGTTTGGCCACAATGGGCTCAGCACCAGTCTGATTTGGTTGATGTCTAAAATTGGCTGGGCAACGGAGTTGAAGACCGCCTCGGACGACTTGATCAGGAAGAGGATGTTGAGGACTGGGGACGGCACCGTAACTCCCGCATTAGTGAAGGGAAGTTTTAAGGATGATGGTGGGAAATTGTGTGACGAAAAACTGAGAGCAGAATTCATATGGGGCTGGAACGATCCGGACATGGATAATTGTGATAAAGAGGAGGTGATTCGTTCAAACGGGCTGTGATAAAAAGTAGTGTAGATACTAACGTTTTGTTACGTTCTTATAACTTATATGTAGGTATTTTGTTTAAAATAGAATAGTGAGTATTAAATGTACATTGTTAATTAATAGTTATTTAAGTTGGAAATATAATTTATCAAACCAAGCCTATATTTTCATATCTCATAATCTGCTCAAAATATCTACAGTCTACAAAAAATGAAGAACGGGGAAGGTATATGGACTTATCAGAACATAATAAGAAAGACTGTCATTTTTGTTTACTAATTTGAAAAATATAGGTAATTATTTGTTTACTTCCTGAAGTTCAGATTTCAGATGTAGGTAGGCATTTTTTTATTAATCAGTTCACGCAAAAGTATCAAAGTTAAGCAAAATAGGAATTTTAAAGGCACCTGGTGAGACAAGTGTGCCATGATGGAGTTAGTTCGAAACAGTTGAATTAACAACAGGACCACTCACAGTATTGATGTGAAAATATTCTATAAAAGATATAAAAGCTGTTCTTCTTTGTGCGAATTCAAAATGCTGATTTTTTTGAAACTTTATGGGGGTCAAAAATCGAAAATATCGAAACCACCCCAGACACTATAAACGACCTAAGCCTAAAAACAATTATTAGTAAAAAAATATTTTTAAAAGAAGCTATTATTGAAATGCTCTGAAAAGAAGAAAATAAACTTTATAATAAATCAAACCAAGGCAAACCCATAATTTTGTTACATTATACAACTGTATATGATATAAAAGCTTGGCGCGAGAATATATATTATCTTGAAAGTAATTTTAAGTAGAAATTGTATTTTCCTATAAAAGAAATTTACACACGAAAATCTCGCGACAAGCTTTTATATCATATACAGTTGTATAATGTAACAAAATTATGTGTTTGCCTTGGTTTGATTTATTATAAAGTTTAATTTCTTCTTTTCAGAGCATTTAAATAAAAGCTTGTTTTTAAAAATATGTTTTACTATTAATTTTATTTTCAACTTTTTAGTTCTACTCTTCAAGCCCTTTCATTTAATGCCCATATTAAGGGAAAAGAAAATGTAATCCGCCGTGTTGGAGCGGCGGCCATATTGAATTTAGTGTGATGTCACTAACTTTATCGTTTTCTACTCTTCAAGCCCTTTCATTTGATACCCATATTAAGGGGGTTTACAAGAAAATACATCATCCGCCATCTTGTGGCGACGGCCATTTTGAAAGTATTACAATATTGAGTATCTATTGTATATTATATTGTGACCGGAACTAAAGGTGTATGAAAAAATTTCAGCTCAATCGGATGTCAGGAAGTGGTTCTAATTCAGCTTGCAAGATTTGACCTAAACATACATACATACATTGCAAGTTAAATAAAAGCTTGTAAAATACAGAAGCCTGCCAGTTACTAAGCCCATATGAGTTAAAGTGGCTGGTGTGCCACAATAGGAAACGCACAGAAAATGTATAATAATAATAAAAACACGTCTCTATTCATACAGCAAAAACATAAACTGGCGAAGTGTGGCTCACAAGCGTTTTTCAACTTAACCTACAAGGATTTTTTATCGAGTAATTATTAAACAATAATACAACCAACAATTACTATGCTCATATATAAATCATAATGCAGAGATAAGTCCATTCGATACATATCAAATATTTAAGGTATATATGGCTAACAATTTTCTGTTTCTTGTATGAAAGGAATCAGGCGCGGTCATATCCATTTGCGAAGGGGGGGCCATACCTGGAGATGTACTCCTTTAGGTGGTTTTTAAGTACCTACTATAACAATAAAACTTCAATAAGGCGATATCACAAAAAAATATATTCCTCACAAAAATAACAAAAATAAAAAAATATTATATTTTAAATAAAAATTATGTAAATAAAATTTTTTGTATGTGCGTTGGTTATATCCAGGGTATCCACAAATTGAGTTCACATAAGGTGTAAATAACAACAAATTTTCAAATTGAAATTTGAGCTTCTGGGGATCAGCCTCGGGATCAGCCCTGCTTGGTTTTAAACTAATTTGTGACATAATTTTACTTTCGAAAAATCACGTAGGTATGCCTTGGAAATTATGAAGACACTAATTTTTCACCTCAGTAAAGTGCCCTTTTTGTAGGTTTTACGGCAAAATGTTATTAAGGAAACTTGTTTAGAATGAAAAACTTTATATTTGTGAAAAATTTCAACAGCATAAGTCGACTTTGATTATTTCAGCTAAAAAATTAAAACTTACAAAAATCAAAATGGACCTAGGCTGTTGGAATTTTTCACACATATCCAGTTTTTCATTGATAACAAGTTTTCCTAATAACATTTTAATGTGAAAACTGCACAAAAGGCACTTTTCTAAAAAAAGTCGGAAAAATGCCAAAAAAATCAAAGTATGGGCCTATAGACTTTCGAAATTTCTCAAACCTGCTCAGTTTTTCATTCTGAACAAGTTTCCTTAATAACATTTTGCCGTAAAACCTACAAAAAGGGTACTTTACTGATTTGGAAAATTAGTTTTTTCGTAATTTCCAAGGTGATTTTTCAAAAGTAAAATTATGTCATAAATTAGTTTCAAACCAAGAAGCGCTGATCTCTAGTTTTTTTTTGTTATTTACACTTTATGTGAACTCAATCCGTGGACACTGTAGATTTTTATTTATTATTTTTTCATTCTGTTAGGGGGGGGGGGGCATGGCCCCCATGCCCCCCCCCCCCTAAGACCGCGCCTGAGAGGAATTAATATTTTCAATGTTTTTTTTTAGTTTTGCCCTAAGATATGGAGGCTGGCCTGAAGATAAATAAAGTAGGTAAGTGAAAAGTTCTAAGTTTGTTGAGTTTCAGCCTTTCTATTTATTTTAAAAGATACTTGATTGAATATTCAAATACCGAAACCAAATCTAAAACAGGAATTCTGAATCCTTTGCAACCTTTCTCGATTCAAAACAGTTAAAGCAGTATGTATCACAATAATTAAGTCAAGGTAATTAAGGACTCCCACAGTTGGAGTTTTATGGTAGAAGTCAAGCTGTGTATGCGAGGAAAGGATTGTTTTAAAATATTCTAAGTAGAATTGCATAAATCAGACACGTTTCCCAAACCTCAAGTCAGTTATAACAATCACTAGGTTTGCTATACTTGGGTCTGTCCAATAAAATCCTGCTACCTTCGTTAAATATACAAGATTTATTTATCACAAATTTGAGACTCACAATTTTGATTTGACAACTTTTAAATGACAACTATAAATAATTAAATCAACTTTAGCATGAAGTTAAATTCGAACAATTTAAATAAACTAGGAGAGTTAAATTTCGTTAATAATTGGTTTGAAAACAATAAAAGGGTTAAATTGGCTTTACAATTAAACTGACTGTTCAGCTTCTATTATAATTCACTCTGAATCTTAAGTTTGAACTGCGTCTTCAGTCGCTTACGCTCAAACGAGGATCGTTGTAGTGTGGGGCGTGGCTAGGGCTTCCTCTGGTCCTTGTCTGCTCAAATAGGCGTTGCAGATGTTGAGGCTAGCAGATATCTCAGGGCGTCGCCGAAGTAGAGATGACCAGGAGTCAACACCTATGCCAACGCAACTCCACTCGATGCCTACGCAACTCTCGTCACGTTGTTCCGTCGTCAGAGGGCTGTGATCGTAGCGTCCTCAGAGATGGTGTGCAAGCATGAACAGATCAGAAAGAAAGTAGCATTAGACAACGTCTTAGCCTTTTACAGAAATTTATAAACCAATAGGTTACGATTAATATTTAAAATTGAATTATGATACTAAAGTTATTAAATATTGACAAATAATGATAAAAATTAAACGTTTAGAACTATACTAAACTAAGGGGAACTATGCATAGTTTTTTTTTAAATTTGATAGATAATATTATTGAACTGACCGGAATAGCAAAGTGCTTAATATTTAATAAGAAGAAAAATTTGAGAATGCTCCAGCCCGAATTCTTGAAATTTATGATATTTTAACTCCAATTTAACGCGAAAAATTTATTTGAGACTTGAACGGTAAATACAGAATTTAAGAAAGTTAAAAAAATATATAAGTTAATATGAATTTACTAGAAAACTGAATTTATCGGTGTCAGATTTACTTGAGCGGCCCGGTACCACAGAATCGAGACCCAACCCAAAAAAATAAGAAAGTAACGTGTGACCCAAACTTGAAAATATTCAACAAGATAACAGCCGCAAGATGGTGGGTATTCAAAAAAAGGACAATGCTATGTTTTTGAATTAAAGATGGCCGGGGCCCCGGACAAAAGGAGTCCTTCAAAAAAATAGCACGTCAAAAAAAAACGCCACAGGTGAGTAGTAAAGTTGCTGAACTAAGCAAAAATCAAAAGAAATTACTCACCTGTGGGGTTTTCCAGGAGAAACAACCACCACCTGCTTGCTGTGTCCCGCGCTTCCTCAGCTACGCAGCCAAAAAGGAAACGCCTCGGGCAAGCGTCGCTGCCTCACGACGCCGTGGACATAGAAAAGAGAAAAACGCAAAAATATTAGTCACACGAAGTCAATCCCCGATATTAAGATACAAAACCACTCAAATAAATCACCGATGGCAAAAATTTAACTAGATAAAAGCCGAAAATGCCGAAAATTTGGCGGGAAATGGGCAGATGCCTCTGCGCGACTCGACACACACGAAGACGGGAGCAAACTCTCCTCAGGTCGGACCCTACCGGCCGATCGCTGGCAGGACCTACGTCATCCGACCAATCAGGTTTTAGCAAGACACGCATTACACGCACTAAACAGTATTTATGTTCAAATTATGCATCAACAGAACCGAAAAATCGAGTAATTCATAATACAGATCTTTAACTACATACCTGCTGAAATGTAAACACACACTTGAATTTTCGCATTTTGAATATGCCAGGGTTCGAGGCTAGGCGAAAGTACACGGCCATTTCCGTATATGGCGCGCGAAAATTTGAATTATTTGAAATTTTAAAATTTAAAAAAGTGGTAATAAAATTGAATACAATGTAAACGAGTAACGAGTAACGGATTTTGAAATGGAAAAATCCGTTACACAGTATCAAGCCAGAGACCCAAATTCTTAATTTCAGTTTTTGAGTAGATGTCATCATCACAAATTTTTATCTATAAAGTAAAACGTACAATCTCACGAATTTTAGTTGAACCAAACACAACAGTTGAAGACTCTGATGTATTGAGCTTTAAGTTATGAACACTGGAAATGTTAGCAAGCTTATTTAAATCGGCATTAAGGCACCTTTCAGCATATCTCTAACCAGGACTCATAGAATTCAGACATGTAAATTGAGAATAATAGAGGCCCAAGTATAAAAACCTGTGGGACGCCTGTCCAAGTTCTAATTCCGAAGATACCTTTGATTCAGGCCTAACTCTCTGATATCTCCCACTCAAATAAATATAAATCAATGATACTACACTTGCACTAAAACAATAAATAATATACACAATAAATTAATATTAATTTTATCAAACGTCCACCAAACAAGTAACTTTGTCCTGATCAGTTGCTTCATTTCAGTTGCTTCATTTCAGTTGATTCATTTCAGTTGTTAGAGACTTCGTAGTGCTATGAATGTCTCTGAAACCAGACTGGACATAAGGAGGTAGGTGTTATTTTGTTATTGAGGGCACAATCTGAAAACTGATTTTTCATAACTATTTCGGTAATACTTATTAGAAAGCTTAGGTAAAATACGAGCGCAGCTGTGAATATTCAGCAGGACTAAGTGACTTTAGATAAAGGAATAACACTCGCTTGTATTTATTGTGGCAAAGTCATATCAGCTCGCGCAGTGATCTCCATGTATCCCTAGTATTTTTTCTTGCCAATACTTACTGCTTTTTCTCTTGCTGTATAGCCGCTACCACAGTATAACAATTCCAATTCTTAAGCTTTATTTCTCACTTTAATCATATGTTATGGAGCCGGAGCAAGCCATGGAGCAGGTGGTTTTGTCACCCTTAGGGCTCCTACTGGAGCAAATATGTCATAGAGATTTAATAAGTTGGAACTAATGAAAAACAGCATAGCATCTATACCATCGAGAGAGTATAAAATGTGGTTCCAAAAAATAAATTACTGTAGTGTTTATTGACATTTTTTCACAAATTCCAGAGCACTCTTGACCCTTATAAACTTTTACGAAGATTCAGTATTTGAGATGGCCCAGAGAAAAATAACCTGTAGATATATTTTTTTTATCGATATACGTTGCACACCAACACTTTGAGTGATGCTGTTGACCATTTAACTATTTTGATGTACCTAATTCCATGGAACAATGGGCTAGCCAAATTCCGATTTTACTCAATTTTGACACCCTGCAAATAAATATAAATATGTTTATAATGGTTTTTGGGAAAACGAACCCCTTTAAAGATTCGCAGTAGGCCAGCAGACTTTGGTAGCAATGCATTATTTGCATTGTGAAATTGCGATAATCAAGGCCCGCCCTGATAATACTGAAGTGTTGTTTTCGGAAATAGGTTTTAATTGCGAACTTGTTCTGATGAACTTTTTCGTACCTCTTACGAAAATATATGTTCAGTGCTGGTGCCAGAAAAAAAAAACGAGAATGCTAACAACTTGCTCTAATATAATTTTTCGATATCTTAAGGCGCGTATTCACCAAAAAAGCGAGCAAGAGCGAACACGAGCGAGCGAGCATTCTGCTTCAATAATCATCTGGTGAGTACGGGCTTGCGAGCGAGCAAACGTTTGTTTGTTCGCGTTCAAAAAAGATCGAGAGGAAGGCGGTACATCAAAGAAAATACTTGTTCGTGCTTGTTCGGTGTGGACGGGATTCCACTCTGCTCGTGCATCCTTCTTCGTCGGGCCAGTTTTAATAACTATTGTAATATTTATATTTTAAATTAATTATTATTGGGTTATTTGTAAGTAGTTTAGTGGCCCGTATTCAAAATGGAATGGTCTAATGATAGTGTGTTGCAACTGATAGACGCGTATCGAATTCGGCTGCCACTATAAATACGTCTGTTTTTGAATATTGCTTGCCAAAATTGTTTTTTCCTTTTCTTCTTTTTCAATAAACTCAATACAACGAAAGCAGCACTGGCTAATAACAATAATTTCTCATGGTCGGCCATATTGAATACGCTCGCAGAAAATAGATGGATCAACTGCGAATGTTTAAATTGTCGAGCGAACGCGAGCAAACATACACAAACAAAAACAAATGCTCGCTCGTGTTCGCTCTTGCTCGCTTTTTTGGTGAATACGCGCCTTTAGATGGGAAAAAATAATAATGAAAGACAAAACATTACCTAGATTATTAATAAAACCGGCAGAAAAATAAAAAAGTTACGGGTCTATACTAAAATCGAGCAACTCTTACGCCTGGTGTAAAAAAGAGCACGTGCGTTGAGGTATTATTAGCCAGGACCGCACTGAGGCACAACCCTTATTTAATTTTAGTTTTACAATTGTTTACATCAAAATACAGGGTGATTCAGTTTTAATCTGCAACACTTCAACAGGTGATAGAAAACCAAAAAATAACCGCACTTTCTTCTATAACTATATCATTTTAAGGCCTTATGAAAAAGTTACAGGGTGTTAAAGTTGCAAGAAATATGTGGAATTTATTGAATATTTTATAAACTAGTTGAGATATTTAAGTGATATTTGGTACACGTTATAACGGCATGGGTTAGCATAAAACCTGTTAATATCAACCATCTTGAACAACCAGTGGCGTAGAAATGGGTATTTAGTATAATTTATTTTAGAAAAAAAATAGAACCAATAAAATGTATTCAAATTCTTATGTAAATTTTTATTGTAAACAAAAACGTTCTCTTAGCATTTTTTCATATGTGTTATGGTTACATAGCAAATTTGATTTTTTCGTATTTTTTCGGGGTACTTCTGAAAAATTAACTTAAAACTTTTCTTCATAAGTAACACTCAAAGTAGAAAAAATGTGTTTTTACTTTAAATACAGTAACTTTTCCCAATAAATTTACCCATTCAAGGTTTTACTTTTCAAGATACAGAGCGTAACATTAATTGTATCTTCCTTAAATGTTTTAGACCCTGTATATTTAAAAGTATAGCCTTAAATAGGTGAGTTTATTGGATAAAGTTAATTTATTTCAGGTAGCAAACACATTATTTCTACTTTAAGTGTTACTTATGGAGCAAATTTTTTAGATAATTTTTCAGAAGTACCCCGAAATATTACAAAAAAATCAAATTTGCTATGAAACCATGACACATATGAAAAAATGCTAAGAGAACGTCTTTGTTTACAATAAAAATTTACATAAGAATTTGAATACATTTTATTGCTATACAAAGTGGTTTTATTTTTTTTTTTTTTTCTAAAATAAATTATACCAATTACCCATTTCTACGCCACTGGTTGTTCAAGATGTTTGATATTAATAGGTTTTATGCTAACCCATGCCGTTATAACGTGTACCAAATATGACTTAAATATCTCAACTAGTTTGTAAAATATTCAATAAATTCCACATACTTTTTGAAACTTTAACACCCTGTAACTTTTTTATAAGGCCTTAAAATGATATAGTTTATAGAAGAAAGTGCGGTTATTTTTTGGTTTTCTATCACCTGTTGAAGTGTTGCAGATTAAAACTGAATCACCCTGTATTTCGGAAAAAAATATTGGCTTATTTAAAACAATAAGATAAAACCGCATAATTACACTTTTGCCATCGAGTACGTTCCTGTTGCCGAGCCGGGTGATATTTTATAGCCTACCGACCAATCGCGGAACGTCATTGAACACGTGGTTTTATTTACGCCAGGCGTAAGGACTGCTCGATTTTAGTATAGTTTTCTGTAATTACCTACTAGGCAAATTTAATAAAATTCTACGTTCATGTTATGACAGAAAAAGGTACACAGAGACCCATAGAACAAATATTTTGCATCCATTTTTTTTATAAAAACGAATAACTAAATTAAAATTCATATACCTCAACTTTGTAGAATTGTCAGACATTACAATAATTTATCTGATTTGATTTGTTTCCGTTCCAAAATTCAAGTCTGAAAGGAGGTGCGCCAGGAATTTTTTGCAGACAGTCTCAATGATGCTTTTGATTATTTATGTCTCTTTTAATCTATGATGATACCAAATGCAATTCATAATCCCAGATTAAAATCAGTAGTCTATCAAGTTTAGAAAATCGATAAGGAGCGCTATTTAAAAATTGTTTCAGAGTATCTAGGCATATATCAGACAAGTTACAATTAGGATGAAATATCAAAAATTCCATTATCTTTTTGTATTAATATTAATTTTGTAAATTATTGGTACCATTTTTGGAAAATATATATATACAGTGTGTCCCACTTAAGGACTGACCACCCCTGTAAAATTTTTATTTATAGCTCGATTTTCATAAACTTTTTTTTGTTGGATAGAGCTTCACAAATGGCATTAAATGCATAATTCAGGTGCCTCGTGCGTTAATTCCATGGCCCAATGAGACGGTGTTTTAGTGCTGAAATTTCGAGAAGTACGATTAGGCATTTTTTTAGAGGAAAATTAATACCCGATTCTTATTCAACGTTGTTCGAAACCCAAACGTACCAATTTGCATTACCGTAGCTCTACAAGGTGTTTCAAAATTTTTAGTGCCCCACTTAGGACTAATCATCCCTGTAAAATTTTTATTTATAGCTCGATTTTCATTAACTTTTTTTTGCTGGTTAGAGCTTAACAAATGGCATTAAATGCATAATTCAGATGCCTCGTGCGTTAAGTTCATGGCCCACTGAGACGGTGTTTTAATACTGAAATTTCGAGAAGTACTATTAGGGATTTTTTAGAGGAAAATTAATACCAGAGTATTATTCCGCGTTTTTCGAAACCCAAACGTACCAATTTGCATTACCGTAGCTCTACAGGGTGTTTCAAAATTTTTAGTGCTCCACTTAAGGACTGATCACCTCTGTAAATTTTTTATTTTTAGCTCGATTTTCATAAACTACTTTTTTTGTTGGATAGAGATTCAAAAATGGCATTAAATGCATAATTCAGGTGCCTCGTGCGTTAAATTCGTGGCCCATTGTGAGACGGTGTTTTAGTGCTGAAATGTTGAGAAGTACTATTAGGGATCTTTTATATGAAAATTAATGCTGGATTCTTATTTGGCATTGCATTACTACAGGGTGTTCCAAAAAATTTAAAAGGAAAGTAAAGCCCGATTCTTATACGCAGTGAGATGTTCGAAACGAAAACGTAACAATTTGTAATTAATTTTCTTAATTTCTGGTAATGTTTTACACTCATATTCTTTTAAAAATTTATCAGAAAACAAAATTAATATTTTTCAATCATTTTCATCGACAAATATAATAATAATAATAATAATAATTCTCACCCTCACAATACTCAAAACTAGGAGTACCCCAGAAACAACCACATGCTTGTGCGGGGGAGTGGGGCAATTACTATTATTTTGTCTTCGTTGCCATTTATATGAACAAATTAGTCTTCCATTTTGTAACACAAATTAGTACGTTTGGGTTTCCAACAACGTTTAATAAGAATCCGGCATTAATTTTCCTGTAAAAAATCCCTAATAGTACTTCTCGAAATTTCAGCACTAAAACACAGTCTCAGTGGGCCGTGAATTTATCGCACGAGGCACCTGAATTATGCATTTAATGCCATTATTAAAGCTCTATCAAACAAAAAAAAGTTTATAAAAATCGATCTATAAATAAAAATTTTACAGGGTTGGTAAGTCCTTAAGTGGGGCATTAAAATTTTTGAAGCACCCTGTAGAGCTAAGGTAATGTAAATTGGTTCGTTTGGGTTTCGAACAACGCTGAATAAGAATCCGGTATTAATTTTCCTCTAAAAAAATCCCTAATAGTACTTCTCGAAATTTCAGCCCTAAAACACCGTCTCAGTGAGCCATGAACTTAACGCACAAGTCACATGAATTTTTGAAGCTCTATCCAACAAAAAAAAGTTTGTGAAAATCGAGCTATAAATAAAAAATTTACACGGGTGGTCAATCCTTAAGTGGGACACACTGTATATTTCTTTTTGAAGAGGCAATTTATGATCATTTTCGAACAATTTGTTTAGACTACACTAGAAGAAAATTAAATGAAATTGAAGTTCTTGACACTATAACCACCGAATATACATATAACAGTAGTAACGTGTTAGGTGTAAGTAACTCTAGGGAGGAAAGTACATATTTTCGGATAGGATGGAAAGGGTCAAAATATAGTATATTCTACAACAAATTATGGACTTGAGAAGGACTACAATAGTTCGCCAGTATGGAATATGTCATTTTAAATGTACTGTAGCCCATATCTTTGGGAACAATATTTGAAAAACACGCAAAACCTTCAAAATTTAAAATCGTTAAACGCCAAGGAAAATACCGTAGTCGTCAGACGTACCTAACCAAATAATAGCAACCGAACTTGATGCAGCTTCTGTTTGGTCGAAAACTAAAATAGTGTTTCAGGAACGCTATTTTAAGAAGGAATCAAAGAAAAAGTTTATTTCATTTCTATTTCTATCTTTATATAATACATAGATTTATTCGCCTGAATCCAGTCTAAGTATCTACCTACTCTCCGACACGGGTGCATCCTGTTGGATAACCAGATTCGCACCGGGTGTTCCTAAGAATTTTTATTCCTTAAATATATCAAAACTACCGCTCCGAGCAAAAACACTCAAATCCTGTGTAATTCAGTCAGGTGAAAGATAGCTTACCTGTACCAAGTAAGAATCAATATCTCGATATTTAGGTGGATTTCATCAAACATACTTCATCCTCGACTTCACGAATATAATTTAAAATAGGCCAATCAAGGATAATGATTTTATTCCACACGACTATTCGGCGATATTTTATAAATAAATTATATTGATTGGCAGCAAAATTATTACTTTACGAGATGGACTTCGTCCCTTACAATATTAAAATATATAGATTTTTTTCAGACTTAGGTCGTCTCGACTTAAATTTTACACGACGCTTCGATCAGTTAAATAATATCTTATCGTTCCCGAGTGAAAAATGTTGCAAAACATACACAATATGAAAGATGTTATCCTCCAATTGAAATCCTTATTTGGAAGATATGTATTATGGCATCATTTAATGCGCTTTACGACAACCCTTTCTTTCAACAACTAAATGATGTTTAAAACGATATCGAGGACTGCTCGCCGAAATATAATTAGATAATAATTACAATACAATGAAAGGTGTTATAACGTTTATAGATTAAAAGTTAGAGATACTAGCGAACGCGCAAAAAACACTGCTAATAGATAACAATAGACCACTTCATCATTTTTTAAAACTATGAAGTTGTTGTCAGAAAAGCAACAAAATCGCTTTGATTTTTTTTTACTTGGGGCCTTCGTTTGGAGAATTTGTGTAAAATCATGATGGTGGTATTATATTCTTCCATCTATTCATAATATGTCTTCTTCTAATTTTAATTTCTTCTAATTTGCCATATAAATGGAGCATAGGTAATTAAAAGAAAAAATTTTATATGATTATGGAATAAAGTCTTATTACATTATTAGATACAGGTATTTTTTTATATTAAAATAGAGAACAACAATGTCCTTTTTAGTGCTGAGTTGTACTTTCTTTTAAGACTAGCTATCGAACCATTTATTTTAAAGAATCATCTTAACAAATTATAAAGTAGTAGGTAATTTTTAAAGATAGCAGCAAAATAATTAAGTCTAGTTTAGTTAACAGAGTAGTAGTTTTTGGAAACTTACAAGGTGCAAACTAACGTTTTCTGCAATATACAATGCGAAAAGAGTTTAGATTGTTGGTGCATTTTCCATTTAGCCAAGGTAAGTATTGTTCAAAAATGAAAACAAGAACAGACATTGGATGAAATTTAATTTGCAAGTCCGAGCGCATTCTGCTCTTGCTGTCAGAGAGGTGCATCAGTCATTTAAATCTTGTAACAGGTTGGTAAGCAAAAAAGAAGAGACTTTTTCTATTTTTATGTATCATTTTCTATTTACTAACTAAGTAAGAGTGGACAATAATTGTATTAATCATAATCTTTTAACGCCTGTTCGCTTGGATCCAGTCCAAGTATTGGGTGACACGGGTGAATGCTGCTGGGTATCCAACTTCACATCCAAGGGTCACACCGAAGGAGACGATACCAATCTGAAAAACAAAAGCATTCATTGGTTATTGATATCCAACCGATAAAGTGAATAAAGTGTACACTTATAGTTATCCCCTGGATCCAACATTTACCTTGATACATTTAATAACGGAAGGAAAACGGAACCATATTCTTTCTCGTCCTTTCTTTTTAGCAAACTATAATTCGTTCAACTAACCTGTACTCCGTTATCGACCAACGGGCCGCCAGAGTCTCCGTTGCAGGTGGATTTGCCTCCGGAGGTGTCAGTGCAGAGGTGACCTGCCTTGATGATAGATCCGTAGTATAAGGAGCACAAGGTGTTGGAGATCACGGGCAGAGTAACCTCACGGAGGACAGGGGAGATGGATGAGGCGGAGTCGGAGTCCTTGCCCCATCCGCTCACGTTGGCTTCGTCACCATCGAAGTCGTCGTTGCCGCTGGCGAGTGCGATGGGCTGGATGTTCTCTATAAAGAAATGAAGAAATATTACAACTCTATTCTAAGTTCGGATTACTTGATAACTGTGTGTTTATTAATTATTATTATTCTTATACCGTTCAAAGTCACGGCCTGGGACAATCTGATCAAAGCGACGTCGTTGTTGATGTTTTCTGCGTCATAGTTTTCGTGGTGGAGGAAGTCGGTTGATGTGACAAGCACTTGAGTGGCTTCGTCCTCTTGGATGTACTGAGCGCCCAAGACTATTTCAATCGCACCATTGACACTGTATAGCAAGAACAAAATCGTTAGTGACGAAGTAAAAGTGGCAAGTTATAAATTGAAGATATCAGTTTTTCAATACCGAACTGACAACAACCTTCTAATTGACAATATATAGATGCAGTCAACTTATTTCCGTGGCAAAAAAAGGTGATTGCCATAGGAACGGGGTTGAAAGTTATCAATACAAATTATTCAACTGGTAAGTGGCACATTAAAAAATAAGTCGAAAGAAAAACTTACCCGTCAACGCAGTGAGCTGCGGTAAGGACGGTGTGGTCGTCTATCAAAGAACCACCACAGAAAGCGGTACCTCCAGCAACAGGAAGGAATAGACCAACCTAAAAATATAATAAACATTTTACTCTATCATATGTTATCATTTATTGTTAAGGCAGGAAATTAAGTAAATAAATAAAAATGCAGAATTACCTAATTTCCGGGATCGGCATAAGTCAGGCAACAAATTTGCCTTAAGAAAAAAAAACGGATTGGCATAAGTCAGGCAACAAATTTGCATTAAGGAAAAAAATTTTTCAAAAGCGTTGCCTGACCTATGCCGATCCCTGTACATAGTCAGCTAATACAAAATTATGTAGTGTGATTTATATCTCAATAATTTAGAAGTGTCTTCTTAATAATTGTCTTTTCATCCCATGAAATTTGATTTACTATTTTGCAAAACAATTATTTGAAGACCATTTTGATTTGAGGTGCTAATAATCGTTGGGATACTTATTAAAACTAGGTATGCTATTTACTTAAATAATATATTGTGCGATAAATTCAGCAATGGGGTATATTGCATGCGAATGCACAAGTTGTGGCACGAGACTAAGCAGAGTACGTACACGAGCATGCAATATGCATTTCCTAACGAGTTGTGCACAACCTGCAATTTGCGTTTTAATATTTGGAAAAATGGTTCATGCCTACATTGCTTTTGCTGCCCTTGATAATATCTCTACTAAACTAAGGTAAAATCAATGCTAATTATTGCAATTCATATACTCAGCATACTTAATTAAATGGCTCTAAAGTTGACATTATTATTATTATATGTATTATTTAATAGCTGATAAGGGCGCCTCGAAATATAGAAAATATCGTTTAACAGAGTCTCATCCCGAAGCTAGAGTTGTTATCAACAGTGCACAATGGCTTCCAATTCCACTATACCTTTTCAACTTCAAATTGGGAATAATCAATTTCAAATTGGGAATAAACAACTTCAAATTGAGAATAGTCAACTTCAAATTGGGATTAATCAATTTCAAATTAGGAATAGACAACTTCAAATTGGGAGTAGTCAATATCAAATTGGGAATTAACAATTTCAAATTGGGAATATTCAATATTAAATTGAAAATCAACAACTTCATATTAAACAATATTTTAATTACTTATATCTAAATAAACACACAATATGTGCCTACTTATTGAATTTAAAATATCATATTTTTGCAATACAGTGTGGTCATTTAAGTGTGCAACATATGGGATTTTTTTTATTAATTGCCACAACGAAAATACCAATACTCCCGAAAGTTGGTACATGTTCGATAATTTATTATACTAGGCGCACTTAGAATGGTTGGAAGTCAAACAGCGTAAAGGGTAGGGAAAAAAAATACAAAAGTTGTACAAGATTAAAGTACCCTTACTTCAGAAAATTTAGCAAAATGTTATTGAGAAAAGTTATATAGAATTAAAAGTTAAAAGCCTAAATACCGAAACATGGCCTCCTAAGAAGAAAATATATATTTTTTTAAAACATCCATAATTTTCTAAAAAAAAATTGTCTTAATATTCACCCTAGACAATTTCATAAATCAATCAAAATTAAATCAATTTCGCATAACTTTGCTCAAATTCAAGAATATTTGTAAAATTTACTTAGATTTTTAATTTTTTAGGGAATCACAAACTTCATGTATGTTGCAATGATATTAAACAAAACTTTAAAATTTCGCAAAAATTCTTCGGAACAAGGTAAAACATTAGTAATGATAATGTGCATATTAAAAAACTCTCATTTAAGGTGCAAAATTTATATTTTAATTGTTTATAAAGAAACTAGAAATTAATTATTGACAAAAATTTTTTTTTCTTAGGTGGCTATATTTTGGTATTTAGGCATAGCTTTTAATTCCAAACCACTTTTTTTAATAACCTTTTGCTGAATTTTTTGAAATAAGGGTAGTTTACTCTCGTAAAATTTTTATATTTTTTTACCTACCCTGTATGCTGTTTAACTTGCAACCTTTCTAAGTACACCTAATATGATTATTTAACATGCATCAACTTTCGGCAATGTCTGTATTTTGGTTGTGCATAATTAATAAAAAAAATTCCCATATGTTGCACACTTATATTTAATCCTTGTCTGTCATTTAATATTTCTGGTATATGTATCTCTGTATATTTCCTAATAAATCTGGTGCAACTCGCTACAGTTAATTTGTTATTTATGTTATTTTGCACTACTTATACTTTCTAATGTCTATAAGCTAACTTTAGTTTGCGAGAAATGATTTGGTCTTTGTCTTCTTTCTAAGATTTCTGGCCAAGTATTTTTGAACCTTACCAGGCAGTCGAAATTTTGCTTAATATTATAAACTTTAGTTAACAAATTGAGTTGTTCTTGTTGATAAGTGTTTTTATTTTATGAAGTTATTGATTTTAAATTTAAAATTGAATATTCCCAATTTGAAATTGTTTATTCTCAATTTGATATTGACTATTCCCAATTTGAAGTTGTTTATTCCCAATTTGAAATTGGTTAATCCCAATTTGAAGTTGACTATTCTCAATTTGAAGTTGTTTATTCCCAATTTGAAATTGATTATTCCCAATTTGAAGTTGAAAAGGTATAGTGTGCAATGGAATGTCAAATTACGGTCGTGCACAAAAAAATATAAAAAATATTTCTTCGTTTTACCTGCCATGGCCTGGAGTGTGGTGCAGCCACATTTCCATTTGTGATTTTTGTGGAAGGATTGCTTGGGACTGGATGATTACGAATAGCAGGAACTGTCAGGTCCCTCCTGATGATCTTGCTCCAGTCTCTCTTAGCCTGAAATAATAATAACATAAGAAAAATAATAATATAAATGGTGTAGGTACCTATTATAGGTTCTCAAAAATGAATGTACAAACAAAAAATGCAAATGGCTTGACAGAACCGCCGAACTGTTAAGAAACAATACGAGGTGATTCCTGTACGGCCCTGTCCAAAATCAAACTTGAAACTTTATTCCAAAAGAACGATATTAATTCTCAACAAAAAGTCACTTTTGGCATTTTTTCGTATCTGTCACGGTTACCTACCAAATTTTTATTTTTTTTTGGTGAAATTAAAAAATTAATTCGAACTTGTTTTGGGGTCGAACATCAAATTTATTTAATAACATTATTTAAACAAGTTGTACATTATTCCTTGTTAACATAAATTACAATTTAATGGCTGTACGTGTTCAACAAAATAATTCATATTTTAAACATTGAAGTTTCAAATTTGATTTTGGGCAAGGCCGTACTAGTTATTTTTTAAATTAATGAAAGGGAAACCACACAACGCCGCCAGTGGTTATCTATGGTGGGCCTTCATATTATCACCAAATCTGGTACGCTAGAAAGTGGTGCTGCATACCAAATTTGGTTTAAATATCTCCATTGGTTTGGACCCTATACAAAACAATCCATATTTTTTTGAGACCTTTAACACCTTGTATCTTTAAAACGATGCGTTTACGGATTGCCATGAAATTTTCCTTTTCAAATAATTTTGTTTCTATCGACTGTTAAAGTCCTGCTACAAAAAAGTGGACCACTCTGTATAAATGTAATTATAGGTTCACAAAAATTAATATACAAAAATGCAAATGGATTGGCAGAACCGCCGAACGGTTTTTGCTTTGGAAGCAATTGAAGAAAAAATTATATTACTGTTCAAGCAAATATTTCTTACCTGGGCCAGGGCCACAACGGCCAGAACGAGAACTGCCAATAATACCTTCATGTTGATGCAACTGACGAAGTAAATTCTAGGGTTCAGAAACCGGGAATTTATACCCAACGTTGGGCCAAAATTCCTCTTGAGACGGTGTTATCAATATTGATAAGGAAGGATTAGCAAATTCTTTCATGGATTACATATTATATTGTCGACGCCGCTACTTCACATTTTTTATCTCGATAAAAAATCTGTTTTGCACAATTCACAAATGTTATTTCTCAGAAAGTTCGACATCGCAATTAGAAACCAAAGTATGTGAAGGGTGTTCTTTCAATTCTAAACGGTGACGTATTGTCCAGAATGAGTGATGCCGCGAGACTAGACGAGACGAGAGAGTTGCTTCTCTCGTCTCGTCTCGTAACGCGAGAGAGAATGAATCTCTCGTCTCGGCGATAATGGCTTCTCGGGTTCGAGAGATGTATTTCTCTCGTCTCGTCACCTCCCGTTTCTCTCCAGGAACTCTATTTTTTAACAATATTATTTAACTTGGTTCAACCCTTCCCCCAAAAAGAAAATAGTTTCTGGCTACGCCACAGCTGTCAGACAAACTACTGCACAGTCTAAGCGCTTAATATATGTTGCTTTAAATAGGCATTTGGTGCTTAGACTGTGGTGCTACATTCATTTTTACATGGAAAGATACTAAACTTTACTTAATAAATTTTAAAAAATCCACAACTATTAGGTAGATACTATTATAAAAATATCTCTCAAGATTCCTTCGAGTATATGAAACAAAATTAGAACAATATTTGTTTTCTTTTAAGTAAGTAAGTATTTCGAACCTTTTTTATAGTTCTAAGCAAATTATTGAATATGTCAATTCCCTGAAATAAATTATGCTGACTGCATTGACCCTTGCTCTCAATAAGTACTGGAACTAGAGTCGTTGCTGACTTTGTTGAAATATCTCTTTCTTAGTTATGCAACTTATTTTTAAAAGTTTAGTAAAATTACATATCTTCGTTCATTTTCATAGCAAACTTAAAGTGGCCGTTTTAAGTTAGTTTAGGTTAGTACCTACCTGTTGCAACAATATTTAAAACATATATTTGATTGTTGCAATGGTACTTTAAGTTTGACAAGTACTAGGTCGATTATGAAAACGGCCCATAGGCGGATTAATTTTAAAGCTAGTTTACATCCCTAACTACCATTGTTTCGAGAATCGTTGTTAAGGAAAGGTTTAAAACTAAACCACTTTTATGCAACCTCCCACAAGTACCTGGATAGCTTTAGACCCACCGGGTTTTTAAGGTTTTGTTTTTGTTAGATATCTAGGAGACGCGAACCGACTAGTGAGCTGCCATCAGCATTTTACTAGCATTTTGCATCTATATCTTGAATTTCCAAAATAACATTTTAAGGAAAATGATTAAATGAAGAAAGTCAATGAAAATACAATATTTCAGTAAACACTACAGAGGGAGTTATTTGATTCTATTAATTATTTAAAAATTGATTGATTCTATTAATTATTTAAAAATTAATATATACAGTGCGTCCCAATTAATCATAAGCCACATTTCTAAAATTTTTATTCGCACACCGATTTTGAAAAACAACGCACTATTCGATTTTTTGAAAGCCAAACATATGGCCAACTATGATTAGTTTCAGGGTTCAAATTTGGAAAAGTGCTAATATCGACTTTTTTAAAACTAAACTGATGACGGATTCTTGTATAGGACCACTTAAAACTACAAAGTTTCATCTTGTTCCTATATTTTTTTAATTTAGAAAAATCAAGCGGGTACTACCTAGGTACTGTAAATTTTGAAAAACGTATTTCTCCCCAGTAAATTGCCCTTTCTGTAGCTTTTACGACAAAATGTTATTAAGAAAAGTTGTTCAGAACGAAAAAGTGAGTAATACTTTTGTCAAATTTCAAAATACTAAGCCTACTTTGACTGTTTGCTCTTTTTTCTCTCTTTTTCATGGAAAAGCGCCTTTTTTGTAGGAGATACATACTACAAAATCAAATGTTATTGAGAAAAGTTGTTCAAAAGTTCAGACTTCAAATTTTTGCCAAAATTCCATGTGTCAAATTTGGACACAATCAACACGCTTTGAACTTTGACTGAAGTATTAATAAGACTACTCACGGCTATAGTTTCATGTCCTGGAAAGTAAATGGCGCCTATGGTTAACAATGTATTTTGCATTGTATTTTGTCTCCGGGAAGCGCATGGTAAGCCAGAGAACTGTCAAACATGACAGCCGTGAGCAATCTTTATTAATACGTCAGTCAACGCTTTGACCTTTATTAATTTTTTATGTTATCCGTGAAAAGTCAAGTCAATGTGTGTTCATTGTCTCCAAATTTAAATTTGGCATATGGGCATACGGCATACATTTTTTGTATTCTGAATAACTTTTCTCAATAACACTTTGTAGTATGAGTATCCCCACCATAAAGAAGAAGAGAGAAAAAAGAACAAAAAAACTAATGTAGTCCTAGGATTTTGAAGTTTGACAAAATTACTGTTTTATTCCGAACAACTTTCTTTAATAACATTTTATCATAAAGCTATAGAAGAAAAGGTAAGGTGAGTTGGGGTAAGTGCTCCCCCAAATTATGTTCAATCAAATATATGGGTACGTTTAATAAGCAGTAGTTTTAAGTTTAACCGACAGACACAATTTTGTATGGCGCATGCAACATGTCGTGTTTGGCAAATGTAAATGTGAACAATGGGTGTAAAACAAACTAGTTAAATATATTTTTTTTTAATTTTTGTCATGGTGGCGCTCTTACCTCGCTTTCTGGGGTAAGGGCACCACTTGGCGTTCATAATGGGCAAAGTGCGCTTTGAACTAAAAACATAAGACTAATATTAGTGATTCACATCTTTTATTGTAGAGAAAGTTGTCGTTAAAGTTTATACCCCTTCTTCCTATTTCATGTTTAGGAAAAACTTTAATAACATCATCATCACTTATACCTAGGGTGTCCCGGGAGGAAACGGACATATACAGGGTGATGTTATGATGTAAAAAAATTTAACCACACAAGGAGGGAGGCTCAATAAAAAGGAAAATGCGAAAAAAAATATTATTGGCGACGTTTAAATCGTGGGACAAATTAACCTTAACACCCGCTAAACTCGACGCACCTGATTCTAAGGAAACATCTGTGGCGAGCTATGTTGCCGCATTTCATTGCCAGTGTTCAACCTTACTATGGAAAGTTAATCTGATGAATTAAGAAATACTTATCTTTTATCGGCAGTATCGGGGTTGTCAGGCTTGATTCTTCAAGTGGCAAGCTTTGTAGCACTTGAAACACGTTGAGAAAATGTTTTAATCACACCACAATCATTTGCCTTTACATGAGAAGTTTTCTCGGGTTTTAGCACACACAATAGATACTATACAAATTTTTGTATACAGAAATCTGTAATTACTAGGAGAAGCCATGCGTATACACAAATCTGTAAACAAATTCTGTTGGCAACGCCTCGTAGAGGGATCTAATGTATTATAAACTGTACATCTAGGTAGTTGTTTTTTGTTTTTGAAAATGTATAATTAATCGAAAGCTATAAAGGTAGAATGTATCATGTATTATTCGATCTAGAAATCCAACTAACATGGTAGATGCGGTGGCCAGAATTAAAAAGGAAATGCAATTGTTATGTTTGGAAAACCAAAGATATTCCTTACCACGAAACCCAAATCCAAACCTACTCAAAGATTCCCACAACAAACACAAACTAAACGGTGTAATTACAGTAAAAAGACAGGACATTTAATTGACGAATGACGTACTAGACAATACAATAATTCGCAGAGACAAACATTTTTTATTCGCAAACCAACTCCCCGGAACTATCTCGTCCTAATTCAAGTTATCCTAAACAAAACCAAAACTTTAACCCTCCTAGACAAAGTATTTTAAATTTTACAAGACAAAAGGATTATGGCTATCCTAGACAAAACAATCCTTATCCTCCTAGACAGAATAATCCTTACCCTTCTAGACAAAATTTCTATAACGCAATACCCAATAACAACGAAAAAAGTTACCAAAATAATGAATTCTCACATAGGACAAATTACGTGTCGTCGACACATGTAGACCAACCCCTTCTACGTCCAGAACTGTTCCTAATGATAGACAATATCCCATAAAATTTCCTCAACAAGCCTCGGACCAGAATTTAGAGAAAACTTTCAAGAACTTATCAATAAACCGAAGTACCAAATTGACCTAAGTATTTATGCTGTACCAAAATAACCTTTAAGTTACATTAAAGGTGTTGCAATTTATTTAAGCTCCAAGATTCTATAATAATATTTTAATAAAATATCTGAGTAAACATACTTACTTATAATATTTGAAAATGTACTACTTTTAGATCATAGCAATTTCACGCCTTTAAACTATGAATTATTTCCGTATTCTACTTAACAAAATATTATAATGCATTGTCTCAATCTCCCCTGCCGGTGCTAGTAAAGGTACGGCTTGAACCGAGTGGTTAGGTAGCCGAACACACGCCGGAACGAAAAACAAGTTGATGATATCTGAAAAATAAAAATGATTAATTTACGCTATGTTTTGGTTTCACCTACCTTACTTTTTACTGTCCGTACGGATTCCTCACGCCCTTTTCTGATTAGCTACCTTTGCTACCGCCCTGAACACTACTATACTGTTGCTCCATAACAACTTACCTCGTTGTGACATAATTGCGCAGGTAACGTACTTGCAATGCTCCGTCTCTTAGCCCAGTAAACTTAGTGTTGCGTAATGAACAGGCGGATACCTCCTACCAAACTTCTCGATGTTTTCTTTGCGTATCGCTTGGGCCCCTTCGATGTATTAGCCTAAGGAAAAATAAACAATGATGTTATTATTTTAAATTGCAATTATTCAGGATAGACCACTTACCTAATTTTAAGCGTGTGGCGTTTTCTTGTACGACGTGTGGTTTTTCAGTAAACTGCTGGTGTATTAGTATTTAACAATAATTATTGTCGAGGATTGTGTTTGTTGACGTATAACTGACATCTGACACTGTCCAAACGTCAGTCTCCCGGAACTTGCTCAGTCGAATCGTGGAATCAGGTGTGCCACTATGCGGAGGCAAAATTTACTCGCGTACTCGATTCCTTATTGGTAAAAGTAACGTTCGTGGGGTTAGACCCGACTATATCGAACTTAGGCAAATTTGCCGATTTTAATAGAAATTCTGCCTAAAACTCTCCTTCAAGTAACGGTTTTTGTTAGCCAATGGGCTGTTTCGAATCCAGAGAGATTTTCTTGTGAAAGGCGAATTTCGAAGTTTTTCCTCCAACCACCAGGCTACCCACCACCTCCGGTGAGTAATTACGGTTCTCTCCAATTCTCTTAGTCCGCTGGTACATTTTGTTTTCTGCCTTTTAGGTCTGTTATTTTGGGACTTTTCGACTTCTTTGCGAAGATGTATTTATAATTTTCCACCTTTGGGACCACGAGGCGACAGTGAAGGTATACGTCACGAGTATACGTCACGAGCATACGTCAGCATCTATACGCCAGCATCCATACGACGCGCACGTACGTCAGAGGCGCTACTACGTCACCAGGCACGTCTTGAAAATAGACAACCGTCGGTTGAAAAAAAGAAGACCCCAGGGATTAAATCTTGGCAAGTCCATTCCATTTATCTTTTCTCGTTTTACAATCTTTTATTATTGATCGGTCAAAATTATTAAAGTATCATTTCCACCCATAATAACGTTTATAATATCATAGTTTGCCCTTTTTTTGTAGTTTTAATACTATACTTACCTATACTTAGGCTGTGACGCCATATCATACCATACCATACACATAAAGTTGGGTCCATTTATTTATTATTTAAACGCAAGTTATTACCCATCCAAAGTTTTATTTTTAAATGAAACACATGTGTGACATTTTTTATGAACGATAAGGGAGAGATTGTTGCAAACAATATCCTATTTCCTGGTATAGTTATGATTCTATTGTTTATTGTATTTATTGTTACCGCAGTAAATTAAAATCACAAGTGACAGAAATTGTATCGATGAATTTTTCGAAAGCGCTTGTTTGCCTAGAAAGATAACGGGTATAAGTTTGTATCTTTATTTTCTGGTAAAATCGTAAGCCTGAAAATAATTGGCCAATCGATACGAGTAATCTTGATTAAGGGCGAATAAATTTGTCAAGAAATATTTCCGGCACGTGTGATTTATTAATTTCTTGTATAACTCCAAAAACGTTTATTTTGAACGAGTTTGCCGTTCTGAATAATCGCGAAAGTTACAGTTTCTTCTGTAGCGTCCGAGTAAGCAAACAACATGACTCTTCGACGTACAAGGCAGAAGCGATTTTTGCAGTTTTTAACGATTAAGTATTTTCTGAATGTGTGTGATTTAAATAGTCTATCAATGTATAAATTATACAAATTCATTTGTATGTATATAATATCGAGCAATACTGCAACAAAATTCTCAGCCAGTGCAAGTCGGTGTTTATATTGAACTTATCCGCAGTTGTCAAGCAACAAAGCCATAAACTCCCTTGGGAGCATTTATTGCTAGCAACGGCATAAACATGGTGAGTCATTAATAATGGCACATAGTGCAACCGCATATATTTTGGGCCAAACTATTACCATTGAGGCTAATATGCCTAATAGAAATGTTGTTTGTTTAAGAGGTACAGGGCGTTGAAGTTGGTTTTTTGAAATTGCATTTTGTCTACATCTACCAAGATAATCAAGCTGCTGAACTGAAATTTGGCACTGCTATGTTTCTCACAGAGGGAACCACTTGCGCGGTTTTTGGATCATGCTTTTACTTGTAACTTTTTTGAGGTTATCTTTTTGGTCGTGCAAGTCCATCATTTTAGAGCATCTTTTTATTCTGCAGGTACTCTTACTCTTGTTTCATAACGATCAAATCAACCGTTTGCGCTGAAATTGCCAAAACGTGTTCCAAAACGCCTGTTGACTTCAATATTCGAAAAATAGGGACAGGTAAAATATAATGCCTCTATATGTCAAGAAGGTGCACAATCCGGCAACAAGGTCCAGCTTTCATCCGTATAGGATTCTACAGTTGAGATGATTGCTGCACCATCTCTTAGAGAGCACTAATAGGTAACTGCAATATAATTGCGCTATTGCACCAAATTTTTTAAATCATCACATATTCAAATTTATCGCTTATACGTGCACATTAACTTTTTCTAATATTTCTCTCGACACGTTCGGGACAGAAGGGTAAAAAATATAACCATGGTGTGTATTTGTCGGATACGACAAAATGTACCTCCGAGATTCTCGAATTATCTGCGGTTTGACCAAAATTTTCGGGTAATATTTATTATTACATGCGGCGTATTTATGATTTGCTTGCACTCTTCCTTCACGAACTTCTCTTCAATACACAAAATCATATTGATATTGCGATAAGAGTTTTAAATTAATCCTTGTGCGCCGGTTTTTTTAAAGCCGATTTCCTTTAGTGCACTCCAAAATATTATATTGGACCAGACTTCTGTGGCGTAGCTATAGGCACAGAATAAATAACAGCTTTGCAACAGTAGCCTCCTTATAGTACGATAAACGTATTATACGTGGGGGGGAGGTGGAACAAATTAGTAGCAAGCTGATCTAAACGGGAATCTTTAGATAATACCCTCCTATTTAATCCTTCACAAGTCGCATTCAATCCCATTGGGCGAAGTTCGAAAATAAAAAATCGGGCCATCTTGGATTTTTTTCTTTTTTTAAATATCTCCGTTTGCTACAGTTTTTTCAAAAAAGCATTGGAGATATTTTTTGTAGAGAATAAAATTTTAAAAATTTCATCTGGTTAACATTTTTCTCTAAAGTGAATGATAACAGCGATAGAGCTATTAATTAGAGTCGGTCGTATACATTTTCCACTTTGAACATATTTTTTGCAACAAATATGAATACCTACTTAAAATAATTAGAGGTTAAACGACTTACCTGTAAGGAAGTTCAATCCTCAATTATACGAGATGGCCCCGTCCGAAGAGATCACACTGTAGTTTATGTTTCTGTGCTCTTTTTGTCGCGTATGTTGATAAAAAAAAGTGTTTGGTAACCCGCCGTATCGATATCCCCGCGCTCGCTTGATATTCATTATGTTGCCCCTCAGATCGCAGTATTTTGGGGATGAATAGTGGCGGGTGGGTGTGATCTCTTCTCGTATAATTGAACTGAATTTTATTATTTTTTATCGAATAACGTCCAGGAAAACAAAACAATTTGAATATTTTCTATAATTTGCGTGTATTGGCAATATAAAATATGTGTTTTTATGGTCTATGGTTGCCATGTAACAATTCTTGTATATTAAATTTTTACAGTAGGGCTATCTTTCAGTTTAAAGTGCCAGCACGAAATGTGCCTGTTCAATCTTTTAAGATTCAATATAAACCTATTTTTGCCATCTTTTTGCAATGTTTGCTTTTTTTAATAGCCCCAGCTGTGAGGAAGTTGGTAATGCTTTCTTGAAATTCAAGACCATAATTACTTTTAGGTATTTGTTTTGACAGGGCTTGGTTATAAAAGGAATTTTGTAACCCTTTACCCATTCTAATATAACTTTATTTTGGGTAATAAATTCCCAATTGGGAATAAAATGTCTTATTCTGCCTGCATAACACACCTCTAACGCCGGTTCGGCTTCCTGTACTTGTAGTTTGTCGCCTTCTTGTATTTGTTTGAGGTCTGTCCCATATCTCTCCCCTCCTTCCTTCTGCACTCAGAGAAACAGTTGTTTTATGTGAAAGATATAATATGTTTAGAAGGTATGTATTTAATAATAATAAGCGAAAGTTTCCGCAAAAGAAATAGGCTTATAACAAAAATAAAATAAAATTCGAGCGATTTTCAAGAAACTTACGATTTATTAAAGATTGTTTTCTTAAATATAAACATTAAATATTTAAGACTAACAACTGTATATTAATGCAGACTGATATGTTTCCAGATAACTCCTCGAAAAATTGAATGTCAAGCTATCCTTTATTTGCCAAATTATTATGATAATATTTTTACAGTTAGAATAGAACATATTGCTTATCAACATATTTATTTCCTCCAAACAAACAAATGTTACCCGGAGCCAACGAAGCACTCAGGGAAATGATTTCTTTGTAACAAACATATGGTTTATTTGAGTTTGCAGGTCCATTTTTCGGATAGTTGGATCCAAATAATTCAAATAATACAGAACAAATTACCATTTGTTTACAGCATTGCAATTTCGCTGACAAAATAGCAATATGTCTCAGGAACTATTGTTTCTCCTTGGTAAAATATATCTTTCTGGTAAACAAACCGAATAGTGCAGGCATTTCAGCGCAGTCGCACTTGCCGCGATGCGCATGACACAACGGGCCACGGGTGACGCGTCTCAGTTATTTCGCGGCGTCCATCATTTCCTAGCCGTTTCGTGTTCTAGCTCTAAATAACTTTGAATTTGAACGTTTGTCTCACTACGAAGAACTCAGTCAGACCGGAGCAGAAACGCGAAGTGCGAGAGAGGTCGAGAATCGGAAGTGAAGGTTCGCGGCGTCCAGTCAGGGCGTCGGCGGAATTATTTTTTGGTGTGTACCGAAAGGCGGAAAAACGTAGACGTTATTAGTGTTAGTAGTGTTATTATAGCTGTGATTTGACCGGTTGCGTGGAAGCTGTAATCGCCGGTACACCTGATGGGCTGTGTCAACGATTCTCTGACGCCGCTATCAGAAGAGAAGCCAAGGTTCGCCTTGCCCGGAGTGGCTTCTCCAGTGGAGCGAAGAAACGAATCGCGCTGAGCAATATGTTGTGCACTTGTGCAGTCAGCTGCTGGGGTGGAAGCAGAGCGACCAGACAACACTACTGGGCCGCGTCTGCAACCGTGCACTGCAATCAAGCAGAAGGAGGGAAATGGTGGGTACCATCCCTAATTTGGATGCCATCGCCATTAAAAGCGCACGTCACCGCGTGCCTTGTGATATGCGAGGTAGGCCAGTTTGTTTAGTTTAGGAAAAGACATTGAAGTTCAAGGCATATGATTTTCATTTTTTCATACCTAGGTATATATTTATAATGTAACGTATAGAAGTAAATCTGTGTTTTTTTTGTTTTGCACTTATATATTTCAAAATAAGCTCTACAATAAGTTTGCGTACAATAAATTTGTTACCCTACAGGTGCATTTAATATATTAGAACCATATGAAAATCTTAAGCTTGCTTTAAACGTTATATATATTTTTAATTAACAAATTAGTTAATAGTTAATAAATACATTTTACATGGACGCCTTACACTAATTACCTATAAATTTCTATATTTGTTGAAGTTGCCACGTTTATGACAAACATATTGATATTTTTTGTATAGTGGTCAAAGATTCACATCTGATGATGTTAGTACCGGATTGGAAATTGTTACATGATTAACTGCTATGTGCCAATATAGTGTTAAGTAAGTATATCGTTTTATTTAAAATACCATTAAAGTTCGATCCCAATGAAAACCCTGTGACGTTTTCAGTCTTTTAAAATCCGTATACAGTCCCTAGTGGACTTCAAGTTATTAGTAGATATGTAGGGTACCTTCTATTCCTGTTAAATGTTTTTTGTTAGAGCCCTATAGAGATGAGTTAAAAAATTGTTTTATTTGCTATACAAAACACCCTCTATATTTTTTAATTTTTGGAATCTAGACATTTTTCTGTTTACAAACATATACCTATATAAAAATACACTACTTATCATAAAAATTGCAACAATTTAAAACAAATTAAGTAGAATCGGTATAAACAATTACTATATTTAGAAGTGATATACATACCTAAAACTGATATAAATTTGAAGGTAGTACCTATATATTACATATTTGCACCCTCCGTTTTTACACAATTTCAGAAAATAAATATAGTGTATATGTATTTATTTTTTATTGGTTATGCATGTTTACATCATATATAACAGGCAAGTATATACATAACCAATAATTATCCGTTCCTGGAATCTCCATTCCTATTTTTACAATAACGACTTCAAGACCTCAATCTAGTTATGGGCATTGTAAGTTAAAAAATAAAAAAGTTAAGGGGTGGCTTAATTTTGTGTAATCACACTGTACATGTCACTGAATCACCCTGTAGATCGTAGATACAATATTATTTATTAGAATACAATATTCGAAAATTTTTTTGGAAATATCAGAAAGTTTGAACTAACTTTAGAATATTTATAAACAAAATATTGCTTATTAAGAAAAAAATAATAATTTGAAGGCAATATTAATATTTATTAAACAGTAATATTGCAAGAATAAATAAACCTTAACAGTAATATACGAAAGTTTACGACAAATAATGTAAAATTATCTGCTAATAAAGAATCCTAATAATAAATATCATCATATATTATAGGCTAATATCATAAAGTATCGTATAACATACCCCGTTTATGGACATATATGCAAATTTTGATGGAAAGATAGTTAATATCATATTTAATATTAATATCTTATATATTTATTTTTATTAAAAGTGCGGAATATTCACTCTAAACATATGTATATTTCTGATAAGTATACTATTTATTGAAACCAATGAAATCGTTTCTTTGCCAAATTAATATATTTAAATTTTCACTGTATCATACGTAAGTTAGTCAGTATCCAAAAATACCATTTGTTAAGCGTAAATAAACTTTAATTAATGTCAATAAACGTTTCTCTGAGTGTGTCTGTGTCCTTTTCCGGAAAGGAAGGCGCTGCGAGTTTAAATTACGCGCGGTCGCTTGTGATTGATTGCTGGGTCCTGGTTTATCTTTCAAATTTTTTAATGTGGACCCAGCCGTAGGGAACGGCGGAACAGAGTGATGCAGGATATCTATAAACCTATACTTACTTGAGGAGAAATCAGTCAGCATTTGGTGTATCTTCTTCATTTTCTTGAAAGCGGTAGGTGAAAATTTTTAGTGTTTCGAATATTGGAGTCAACAGGTGTTTTGGGGCACGCTTTGGCCATTTCAACGCAAACGGTTGATTCGATCGTTATGAAACACGAGTACCTTTTTCTTGCAAAATGAAAAGAGACACTAAAATAATAAACCTGCAGGACCAAAAAGGTAACCTCAAAAAAGAGTAAAAGCACGGTGCCCTCTGTGAGATACGGCAAAATTGACATTTTCAGCTTATTTTCCTAACGCTCTGTATCTTTTAAACAAATAACAATATCTATAAGGGGTATTGGCCTCAATCGTCGTAAGCATACCTATTTCTACATAAAATTTACCGAAATTGGACGAAAGTGAGTGCTCCAAAAACTGTTTCTGCAGGAAATTAGGAGTTAAGTGTTCTCAGTCAAGTGTGGTCAGTGCTATGGCATCAGTTGCGCAAACTTTTGTTTCTTGCCAGATGAGGAGAACGAACATCAAGATGACAACATAGAGGAACTTTTAGAATAGTGTGACACCGCCTTGATGCACATTGTGCACAATATTTTATATTTGTGTACAAAATAGCTAAAAATATATAAAACTGTTACTAAAAATTAGCCCTATCTCTTTTATTATTCAACTTAGAGAAAAAGTGTGAGGAAATAAAATGTTCATAATCATTTTCCCTAGAAGAAAGGTCTCTTGTCTTTTTTTGAAGAAACTGCTGCATTTGAAAAAAAAACCAAAGAAATCCAAGATGGCGGTGATTTTTTTTTTCGACCTTCCCGCACTGTCTTAGCTGTATGGGACAGTGGTCCTGTGAACAGCGTGCATTTGTGATTGAATCTAACTACAAAATTAACTATTCTCTGTCACTCTTGATGAGTTTTGGCGGCACAGCAAATCAGAAATTAAGGTCCCAGACAAATCCTATATTAGGCTTTAGTCTGTTTCTGAGAGGCCGAACAATTTAAAAGAAAAAATGGCGAATAAACTTAACCAACATATTTTAATGAAAAAAATAGCAATACATGATTGAAAGTAATCCAAATTGAAAATATGGCATTAATATAACTTCCACTCCAATTTCCAGAAAATTAGTTAATCAAATACCACAAAAATCCAATACTTAACTTAAACTTTAAACGTAAATTACTCAAAACTATAAATAATCACATACGGCTTTTTGCCAATGTAGAGCAGAGTACCCAGATGCAACTGAATGCTTGTATGCGGTGGAGGGCGGCAATTACTATTATTTTGTCTTCCTTGTCATTTGCGGCTGTTGGTAAAAGACATCTACAAAAATGAATGGTTTTTCTATAATAAGTGTTCGTCTCAAAGTACCTACTTTGTTTTTTCTGGAGGCACAGAATCCCATTAGCCTATGGAAACAGAAGTAGATTTCAATTGGGACTCCTGTAACGAAATTTATGCCAACTTTCGTTACTACGGTAATAACCTTTTGACTCTCCCGATATACCTCGGATTTTGAACTACAAATTACTGCCACCATTTTGCAACCAGTCATACACAGTGAATGAACTACGGATACCTGGAATCTACAAATTTCGCAATAGTTTATTCATATACAAGTACGTTGTTTCTTTGCCTTTCCAATTTAGCATTAAACAAATTAATTTAATTCACAAATTAAAATTAATGAAGTATGTATAAGAACAAAGGCCTAAAATAATATGTTGTGGTTGTTTGAAGAAGAAGAAGTCTAACTTTTATGTTTTGGTGGTCTCAGGAGGCCAAGGTGGGAGTGACAGGCAATTTCCTCCCGGCTTTTCCTCTCTGCTCGTCGTCGAGACAACAGGTGCGGTACTGATTTAGCTTATGCACGTTTGATTTTTCCTTCGGAATTTTTCAATCTTTTTTCATCGTGCATAGGTTTCATCTTTTTATAGCGTGATTTAGTGCAAAAAAGACTGTTACAATTAAGTTTACCGTGCTAGGCTGATATTTTAGTTTTTCTTTAATTTTTCATGTGACCACGCCGGAGTATCGTCGGTCGTGTAAGGTTTTCCACGGACCAAGCGGTCTTGAGGTCACCCTTGGGGGCTGAGTAGCGAAAGTTGATGGGTTTTTGGATCTGGCTGCGGCGACACAGCAATTTGGGGTGAGTATTTTTTGATTTCTCATTTTTGAATATTGGCTTTGCCGTCTCTGCGAAAAATATCTCACCACCCAGGTTGGCTGTACTTTTGGGGAACCACTAGCTATCGGCTGATCGCCTTATCAGGCCGTTTTTATTGTTATTTTATATTAAATTTTGTGGTGAAAAGAACTCACCGATTTCAATTCATTAGCACACGGGATAATAATTCATTAGGTCGGAGTATTTACCATATAGTTTCGAATTATTCTTTTGCACTAAATCAGCCGCTTTTTGAGTACCGTAGCCTTGTTGGTTAAATGACAAATTTTTTATATACCTATTAAAGTCTTGAGTAGAGAAGAAGCCCAAATATTTTTCTGTTAGAGTAAACGCAAACAGAGAAATACACCGACGTCATCATGCGCAGAAACCATTTGCGGTGGGCGAGTATATTATTTTAATATTATGGGGAAGGGCGGACGAAGATCTTAAGGCATTAGAGTGCCGAGCGGGAAGCGCTTGGCGTCTATTTTAATAATTGCCTGCGAGTTGTGCTGTTCTGTGTCGGTTTCTTCCGTTGTTTTATCGTCTTGGTCTGTTGATTTGTGCAAAATCAGTTCTTTTAAGAACTACGCTAGAGTATCTTGGAGCTTATACGGTAAGAGAAAAATAAAATTCTGTTTATTGAATAGAAGTTGCTTACCCACTTTGTTTATTTTAGTGCTTAAGTTTGGAAGTGTTATATCACTATGGCATCTTCTTCCAAGAAGAGTACCATAGGCGTAAGAGGGAAAGTTATACATAGCCAGGCTCTGGAAATAATTAGTAAATGTGCTAGCATTCTTTAAAGAGGCTCAAAATGGCATAAAAATACCTTTGGAAAATTATAAACAGCATCTGCTCGCAGCAACCAAGATCTCTGAATGTATTGAACCATTGCCAGATTAGTAATAAGTTAAAAAATATTTGTTTAAATTTATTTTATATTATTTTGTAAACTAAAAATATTAAAATACCTATATATAATAGCGCATTATATTTTTTTGAGCCCCTAGGACCTCTTACTGGAAAGTGTCTTAAGATATTAATAAAAAATAAAATCATCAATTATAATGTACCTGAATTATAACTTGCTTATGCAGCATATTAGTTTTTGAGTGGAGTGTAATTACGGAAAGTAATAAATAGTAAAAAACTAAAAATAATTGACGAATAATTTTATTATTATTTGAAGCGATTGCTCCGCGAAAACAGATTTTTACGCCGCCGCTGGCAATTCAACTTGGCGCATCGGCTGTTATGACGTCGGTGTATTTCTCTTTTTGCGTTTACTCTATCTGCTGATCAAATTTCAGTAATTTTCGGTTAATATTTAAAATTGATTACAATTGTTTTCTATTAAGTGCCAAGGAAATCAAGCTCTTATATTACAGTAGGTACAGCAGTACAAGCTTATATTGGACCACGTTTTAACCTTCTTTTTTTCAAGTCAAGGACATCACAATTTGATTGTTGATTTTTACCTATATTTAATAATTTATTGGAAATTACTTAGGCTGTCACTGTGCATAGTAGTATTATTATAGCATAAAACTTAACAATTATTAACATAGGCTATAATAGTTGATCTTGTAAAAGTCACTGACTTATTTTCTGCGTGTTAGAACGGACACTGTGGTTTTGATTTCTCGTTACATGTAACCACACCAACAAGGGAAGGACTAAGCATTGCAGCACCACCACCAACCAACCACGATCGGACCAAATTGGTCCCAGCCGCAGCACACTACGGAACCCCACTCAAAACTCACGACCTGCTTCCAGCGAGAGCTAGCTGTGGAAGTGCACACCGTATCCAATGGAGTCTGGATGACGTGTGGCTGTGCAGCTGCCTATCGTCAACGAAGTCGCGGTATCCCCCAAAAACAGTGCTAGTCGAAAATTCCAAAGAACATTTAACGTGTCGACTGTTCTAACAAGTTGAATTTTATTTAAAGAACTTTCTAACGATAAGTTTAGCTAACTCTTAATTTAATAGTTGTTGTAAAAAGCTGAGTGATCTCCTACAGACTTGTAAAACTTAACTCAAAAAGTTATCATTAAACCTTGTAATTTTTTAATTGTGTTGTTTTATTTGAAATCCATCTTCTGTACTCAGTTTCTGTTATATATATATATATATAAAAAAAGTATAATTATCTGGCGACCAACAATCAGAGCCCGTTTTGTTATACTCCTCAATAGTCCCTATCTTTAGGCAATAGATTTGGAGTGAGCTAGATTTCCAGTGCTGAGAAGTAAAGTTAATATTTTCTAGTTGGCTATGCGCTGTGCATTGCCAATCCGCGCAGATTGCGTTAACTAACAAAATGTTCCTGCATGGTCCTGAGGTCACAAAAGCGTTTATCAGCCCAAGTATTATAGATGGTGCTACTGGTGAAACATTGGCGAATATCTCTAAAACGGCAATAAATAGGTATACATACCTACTTGTAAGTTACATAATACCATTGAAAGTGAACTTTTAAGGTCTATATCTACCACCAGCGTAACCATATAGTTGTGGGTACCCAAGCCGAATGTAATACTTAAACTCTAGATGAGCAGATTATATTATTTTTATTCCTTAACATCAAAAATGGAAACAAACAATATTTCTTATAGTATAGAAAAAATTATTGTTTGGCTCAACTTTTCGTACCTATGTAAATTTTGAAGCTAGAACTGCATCATTTTGGTTTTTAGATCGACTTTTTAATTCAAAAACTAAGTAAATAATCGGATTTAGCACTTTATCGAAGAAGCATGAGGAAAACAAAATTAAAGGAGTGACAATTTATTTGAAATAAACTTTTAAAAATACTGGTTTATTAAACACATATTATAATGGTGACATTTACTTGTTCGTTTCGATCCAGTATAAGAATTCGCTGACGCGAGTGTAAACAGCAGGGTATCCATGTTCACATCCATAGATTGTACCATAGGAGACAATACCAATCTGGAATGGAAAAAGAATGGTAGGTATAAAGCAGATATAAATAAGTATCCGAACCGGCAAGCACATGAAGAAAACTAATTTAATGAGAGAAAGAAGTCAGATTCAGGAATGAATATAATAAAATGAATCATAATATATAATAATGAATCACCTAAGTCTAAGGCACCTTCGATTAATCCGAGGTTAGCTCTTTTTTCACCCAAAGACAAAATTCAATCTTTAACTCAACAGTAACAAAAATTTCAAAAATTTTTTTAATGAATAATCTTTATAGTACTCGGTGGTCATCGATGTAAAGGCTTATGTTTGCAATCTTCACACACTCCTGATAATAAATAACTAGTTATATCTAATAAGCAAAAAGGTTTATATCTAACCAAATAAATTCTGGGAAAATATTTTGTTTGCAGAACTACATATTTAAAATATTACTTTGTTAGCAGTTTGTGCTTGTACAATGACAAAAAATAAAGTATGCAATAGCGATCACGTGACTTGCGCTGTCAAATTTGACATTTAACAAAAAACTTTAAAAACACCATTTATTTGTCCGAAAAATCTTTTATTAGAGAAAAATGTTTGTCTTACAATTTTTGATCCGTGTACCAATTCGTGAATTTCAACAACATTCATTTTTTCAAATTTTTAAAAATTATAATTTTTCATTTTTTTTTCAGACATTGAATGATATTTACTGAACCCAGCAAGCTAATATAAGTTTGTGTAGTTATGTGATGTGACCTGCTGATCATTAGTTGTTATTAGTCTATATCTTTTGTAATGTCAGTTGTCGTTGGGCTTATAGACGCGTTGGCTGGCACAGGCAATGGTTCTTACAATAATAGTTATTTATGTACCAAGGTACTGAAGTTCAACTTTTTATGACTCATGTGGAATTTAGTTGCCGAGCCCTCTGGCCGAGGCAAATAAACCACATGAGTCATAAAAAGAACTTCAGTGCCGAGGTACATATTATATATTCTTTTGAAATAAAAAAATATACATTAGGCAAGAAAATAATAATAAGGGATCACCCGTCCACGAACCGACTACGCGCGGCGTTGCTTGACTTTGACGATCGCTCTACCTAGGTCAAGTAAGATAAGATACGGCGTCTTCGAACAGACAAACCACTCTGCTGCTTTTGTGCAGCCTCCATAACAAATCTGTTGATATTCAAACCTACTAAAATATTTATACTGAAAGATTGCGCTGGTATAGGTAACAATTTCGCAATGTGTACGAAAAGTTAAATGGGCCTTTTGTGGCCGGGTTTTGAATATTTGGTCACTTTTGGCGGGCGATGGCTCCGCGTCTGACGTTTGATGTTTACATCTCGCCAAGGCCTACTTATTGAAAAAATCGTTAAATAATGGTCTACTTCAGTGCCGATTTCTGAGCTTTTAATGAAGATTTTGGGACACTTTACTGCCGATTTCAAGAAAACATATTTTAGTAGCTTTTCGCTCGGCTTCTTATGAGAACCCAACAAAATAATACAGACATAAGGTCCTTTATTTTAAATACTTTTTCTTAGCTAAATATCGCTTTAGGTACATATTTTAAAACAAACATATTATTTTTGACCGGGTTTTGAATATTTGGTCACTTTTGACGGGCGATGGCTCCGCGTCTGACGCTTGATGTTTACATCTCGCCAAGGCCTACTTAATGAAAAAAATCTTACAATAATGGGCTACTTCAGTGCCGATTTCTGAGCTTTTAATGACGATTTTGAGACGCTTCACTTCCGATTTCAAGACGACATACTTTTTTAGTACGTTTCTTGATTATCTCAACAAATAAGGCCCGTTTTTAAAGTTAGGCCAAATTTGAAATTCTTAAACAAAACAGGTTCGAAGAATTGATAATTTGCAATAATTATTTTGATATTTTTCTCATTACAGGACGTGTATCTAGGTACTATTGATCTGGAGGAATAAATCTGATTATATTATTTAATTATTACAGAAATTAAATAAACGTTGCATTAAGTACAACCATTGAGTAAAGGAATAATCCTTTACTCAATGGTACAACAAAATTTTAAGCTATCTAAGAGTATGTATTAAATGAGTTTCTATACAATGAAGGACCTTATGTAGGAAGAATATGTAAAAAAAAGAACATATAATTAGAGAATTGCATGGGAATGTCAAATTTGACAGTTATTGTAAGTCACGTGACCACTTCTGCATAGGTCATTTTTTATTCTTTTACAAGCATAAACTGGTGGCAAAGCCAAATTTTAAAATTTTCTACAAATAAAAATTTTTCCCAACGACTATTAAATTTGTCACAATGTACCTATATAAGGCACAATTGCATAATCAAACTAAAGTAATCATTGAAATTATAACAAATAGTTCGTTAAGCGTTTTCTCCGCCATCTCTATATAGATCTATAGATCTAAAAATTGTATGTTTATTAAAATTGGGGTACCTACACATAGAGAATTGCATGGGAATGTCAAATTTGACAGTTATTGTAAGTCACGTGACCACTTTTGCATAGGTCATTTTTTATTCTTTTACAAGCACAAACTGTTGGCAAAGCCAAATTTTAAAATTTTCTATAAATAAAAATTTTCCCCAACGACTATTAAATTTGTCACAATGTACCTATATAAGGCACAATTGCATAATCAAACTAAAATAATCATTGAAATTATAGCAAATAGTTTGTTAAGCGTTTTCTACGTCATCTCTATATAGATCTACAAATACCACTGACCCCCTTAACCTGGGCTGATACTCTGATACTAAAGGCAGTGATTATAGGTTCTATAATACCGCAAAGCGGGGTGGCTTGAAACAATAGGGGCTACTTGAAAATTTGAGCAATACCAAAGACAATCCCATCTGGGATTGCCTTTGGCAATACGAAATTTATCTGTGTGGTGCGCTCTAGGGACTCGTAGTGGAACGTTGCAAATAGGTGTGAAGTTGCAGCAGATCATCCTAGTTCAGTTTCAAGTGATTCTAACCTAAAAAATAGCATGTTGTGCAAGTCACATGGCCGTGAAATTTGAGGTAAATATTCATCATTTTTTGGGTCGAATACTTCTTGCTGTGTAGAGCACACTGTAGATGCTACGGACAAATGATCTTTTGTTAATATTTGTTTGGTAACGGAGTTACAAACACCACGTCGGGTAAAGATTAAAATCAGTTTGGTAAATCAGTGGCGTGCCTAAATATATTTTTTGTCGTTTCAGGGGTGACTTGAAAATTCACAATAGTGCGAAATAATGTTCGAAAAGAAGGCAGTCGCCGGTACAAAGATTATTCCGATATAAATTTGAGAGAAGCAGTTCGAAGGTGCAGAGATGGGGAGAGTTTAAGTCAAATCAGTGACACCTATAACATCCCGCATATATATTACTTTATATAGGAAACTTAAAGGGCTTGACAATAAAAAAGCTGATGGACAAACCGTGCTATCTTTGCCAGAAGAACGGGCCATTGTGAATTATGTTGCTATTGCAGCAGACTGGGGCTACTGACGATATAATAATCTTAGTGCAGAATTATATGGGAATGAAAAAGGCGAAAAAGTACCAAAAGTACCTGTAGAGGATACCGGAATTGTTCATATCACGGGGCGATTTGAAAAATGCACTTTGAAAAATTTTTTTTGAGAAGGCAGCCACTTTTCTACATTGTACACATGCTAGCAGTTTTTGGCCCAAAGTAATCTAAAAAAATTAATTTACTTGGAAAAATGCATCTTTTTGGTGCAGACAGTCTTGAAAACATGAAATATTTGATCAAGTAACCCCGTTTTACATATCACTGGTAAAGACTACCAGAAATGTCAACTGGCGTCAATGTAGTACCTAAACACGGCGCGAAACCGGACTTGAAAACAGGTAATTTTTGGACATGGTCTTCAAAGAAAAACTAGAAAGATGTCCGCGATTATTTTGCGCAGAGGCATAGACAAAGGGGTGAGGTAAAAGTTATCATATTTGTTTTTCTTAAAGGCACCCTTTGTGGAATATCGACTCGGATCCATATTAAACAAATTACACTTTCATTTAAAATCTGTAGAGAATTGGGGCAAAGAGAATATGTTATCAAAGCATGATCTATTTGGGACAAAAAGAAAACGTCATAACGTGAAGCCGTTTTTGAGAAGACCATGACCGACAATTTTATGTTTAATTCTGCGCGTTTATATAATGAATTAAGGGATTATTATGATAGCTTATTCAGATTCAGGTAATTCGTTCAACTACTGACCAGTTCACCGTTGTTGACCAATGGGCCGCCAGAGTCACCGTTGCAGGGTGATTTGCCTTCGATATTGGCAGTGCAGACCTGGTTGTCTTGGATGTAATAATAGGCAACGCATTGGTAGAAGGTGATGACGGGCAGAGTGACCTCACGAAGGACCGGCGATAACTGTGTGCTGATGTCCAAGACCTTGCCCCATCCGCTCACGTTGGCGTCTTCGCCGGCGTAGGTAGAGTTGCTTGTGGTCAATGGGATGGGTTGGATGTTTTCTGAGAAGGGAAGAAATCTTATGTAAGCGAAACCGTAATGGGTCTTAACAATTAAAATGTTTTCCTCTTTTTCTTTGCGCTTGTTCAATGTATAATGTATCCAAAGTGTCAAGAAGTCCACCAGTTGTTTTTCCTCTCCTTAACGACGTCAAAAATTAGAACTGAAATTACCACAAGAGATAGGTGGTGACTCGGGTGGTGAGGACTTCGTTTACCTGTGTTACCTAATTTATTATCTCATGTAAACGGGTTTAATTAAAATACTTGAGAACGATATAAGTAAAAATGCTATACAATCGGATGGATCGATTTAAATTGTTGACAATTGATGTTGTCAAATCATATGAAAAGTTCTGATTTTGAAAAATGAAAAAAGATCTCTTACCGTTCAGTGTGACAGGCTGTGCCAACCTGATCAGTGCTATATCGTTGTATAGGCTGTAGGAGTCCCAATCTTTGTGATGAAGGAAGTCAGAAGATGTAACGATTACTTGAGTGTCTTCGTCTTCCTGGATATTGTGGGCGCCTAAGACTACTTCGATTTCACCAATGACTCTGTAACGAAGAATTTTTAATTACGTCACAATTTGGAAAAAAGATTAAAGGAGGCATGGATAATCATAGGCATTGTTGAAACCGTCAGCAAAATACTGTCACAACAAGTTTCGAACTCTATTTTAGAACGAAAAATTTATTTGTTTTACTACTAACCTGAGAAATCACCATTATTATTTATTCCTCTAATGAGAAGCAATATTTCTCTCCCTAGGTAAATAATGATAATAAAAAAATACTTAGGTAAATAATGAAAAATTTTCTATATGACATTTAAAAATTAGTTTCATTTTGTCAGCTTGACAACATTTTATCAGCTTAACAACTGAACTCAAATCTAATCAAATATGTAAAATATGGCAATATTTCAATGTTAGTAGTAAACAAAATTCTATATACACTTCGGTTGAGAAGGCCATTATTTACCTCGCATATTATATCCTGAGGCGCGTAGCTCGGTACATGATGGCTCACTTCTCAACCTAAGGGTATAATATACTATTTTTACTACTAACCAGAGAAATTACCATTATTTACCTCATTCCTCTAATGAGAAGTAATATTTCTCTACCTAGGTAAATAATGATAATAAAATAATACCTAGAGGTAAGTAATAACATTTTCTACATGACATTTAAAAATTATTTTCATTTTGTCAGCTTGACAACTGAACTCCCATCAGGCTAAATCTATTCAAATATGTAAAATATGGCAACATTTCAATGTTAGTAGTAAAACCAATTCTATATACACTTCGGTTGAGAAGTGAGCCATTATTTACCGCGCCTCAGGATAAAAAAATGCTCGGTAAATAATGGCTCACTTCTCAACCTAAGTGTATAATATACTATTTTTTAGTTACTATATTATACAGGGTGTTCCTAAATATCATGTACATACGGAAGGGGGTAATTCTTTGGCCCATTTTAAGAAAAAACTTCATATGAACGTATGTCGTAAACGTCCTAACTTTTGAAGTTCTGTAACATTTGAAAGCAGTAGGTGAAAATTTTATGTTTCGAATATTGGAATCAACAGGTGTTTTGGAGAACGTTTTGGCAATTTCAAAGCAAACGGTTGATTTAATCGTTATGAAACAAGAGTACCTTTTTCTTGCAGAATGAAAACATGCACTAAAGTGATGGACCTGCAGGACCAAAAAGATAACCTCAAAAAACTTACGCGTAAAAGCGTGATCAAAAAACAGCGCAAGTGGCGCCCTCTGTGAGATACGCTGAAATTGACATTTTCAGCTTATTCTCCATCCCCAAAAACATAGCAGTGCCAAATTTCAGTTCAGCAGCTTGATTATTTCGGGAGATGTAGCCAAAATTCAATTTAAAAAAATGAACTTCAACGCCTTGTATCTCAAAAGTTAGGACGACATACGTTCATATGAAGTTTTTTTCTTAAAATGGGCCAAAGAATTACCCCTTCCCTATGTACATGATATTTAGGAACACCCTGTATATTTTACATAAAATTTTATGCAAAACACAATGGCTGTGACAGTCTAGATATATAGCTTTATCTATTAGAGTAGTGTGATAGTATAGCTCGTAGTATATAGTATCTAATGGTCATTGCTTATATGCTGCTATAATCCGCTGGTGATTTTTTTTTCTGACTGAACTAATATTTTGAGTTGCAGACAAGAAATCATTTTCTCAAAATACTCGTGACTGAGGAAAAACTTACGTTTATTAGTTCAATCGCTAGGGGGATTAGATAAGAAAATTTCGCACCAAAACAAAATTTAAGAACATAGAATGACCTGTTCTGAGGTCAAAATGTTGGCAGAATACTCTCCATTGTAACATGGATTAAATAGAAGTTGTTGGTACTTTCTTCGCATTAAGATTATAATGAGTTATCTAATAAATTAACAAATTTCTTGTTTTTCTTTCCTGGTCGTTTTTGTAGTTTTATAGTTTTCTTTTGGTTACTGGGTTGGCGACCATTAATTACGCATTTTTAAAAAAATTTTTTGTCATTTAATGAACAATTAATTAAATTTTTTTTTATAATTGTTCATTAAATGACAAAAAATTTTTTTAAAAATGCGTAATTAATGGTCGCCAACCCAGTAACCAAAAGAAAACTATAATACTAATAAATTAACGAAAGGTATCATCTATTAGCATACTTAATAGGAGTTGAATTTAAGAAGAGAATTTAACAACTGCAAACAATTCAATTATTCAATGTGTAGATAGGCATAATTTAACAACCAAACTTCTTAGGAAGAAATACTTAAAAAGTCAATTTGACAGCTTTCATCAAGAAGCCCTTGGTTAAGAGACGCATACGGGACGCACGAGTATAGAATAAACATGTAGGGGTGCCGTGATAAACGATAGTGACGCCGCACAAATTAGCGTAGGTGTTTATAAGCCTGCCGCGGTTTCAGCGCGGCGACAACTTGGCACCCCTTAAGTTGGTAGCGCTCCGAAGTCGGTACTTGGTAATAATTGGTTTGGCGTAACTACGGAGAGAGCAGGTTCATATTGGCAGGCGTTGAATTGTCAGTAGAATGTTAATTTTTGTCGGTCTCTAAGCGACTAATTAAAGTCAGTCCAGTATTTTGTAAAGAGGATCTAGCGAAAGAAGAGCCATGAAAACTCAGCCTAACCGCGCACCCGCCACACGTCACGTGATTTTTCGTGGCTTTTCTGTTGCAGACTTACCCATCCACGCAATGAGCTGCTGTAAGAACCGTACGTTCGTCGATTAAGGAACCACCACAGAAAGACGTACCACCAGGGAAAGGAAGAAATAGACCAACCTATGAGACAAAAGAATGCATTAGCACAACGAACTTTTTGAAGTAAAGTAGGTATCAATTCATTAATATTTTCAATCACTAAAACTATAAATTATAAATAAACTAGATATCCTACCTATAATAAACCTGCTTCTTACCTGCCATGGTCTAGAATGAGGTTCCGCTTCATTTCCATGTGTGATTCTTGTAGATGGTTTGCTTGGGACTTGGCGACCGTGAGCTGGAGGAACTCTCAAGTCCTTGGAGATGATTTTGCTCCAGTCCCTCTTATTTGCCTGAAAAAATATAAAAAAACACGAAAGTTTATTTTAGAAACATAGTTAAACCACTGGCTCGTTATCTATATTATTTATATTCCTATGGCTTTGGTTTGAAGTAGGTACCTATTTATAAAACATAGAAGTAGGAATAGGTATTCGTTTGTTTCATGCGTTGTGAGTTTTATCAATTGAGTTGCCAATTTAGCAGTTTCTCTTTCATATAATTTACCTTTTATCGCAGTTATCATTAATAATTATTATTGCAGAATAGTACATAACATTGAATATGAGTGAGAACGAAATATATCAATTTTGTTCTGCAGTTGTATCCCTCTACGTTCGTAAGCTGCAAGCTCAAATATGTAAAAAAAATAATCCAATACAAGTAGTACTTGTCACCTGACCCTTTACTTGCAAGGTATCGATGGAAAACAACTGACCATTCCGATGAGTTGAACACACGCCCTTTAGATTTCTAATGAAAACAGAAATTTTATTAACAACAAAATCAAGTGAATATACAGTGTAATATTGAAGACTTATCCACCCCCATACAATTGTTATTTATTTATGGGCCGATTTTCAAATTCTTTTGGTGTTAAACAGATCTCCCAAAAAGTGTCGGAGCCACATACCAGATATTTTTAAAATCTTTAGTCAAGGCCTACCCCGTCCAGGAATTTTTGTCGAAAAGTTTTGAACTAGGTACTAGTAGCGCTTTTCTTAGGCAAAAACCGATAAAGAATTGTTATTATTCAAATCCAACTGTATCAATTTTCTTTTGAGATCAAAATACAGGGTGTAAAGTAAAAAACTAAATTTCGAAAATTTCCAACAAAATGCAGGCACTAGGATAAAATGAAGAGAATAATCAATGGTTCCTACTCCGGACAGAGTTTTGCTTCAGTTTTTGTTTAAGCTATCCGTAAAAGAGTTTTTTTTATCAAAAATAGAAAGGTCAACAACCTGTATTCTAATGTCAAAACAATAATAGTTGGGTTTGAGACCGCGCTTTTTTTTTAAAGAACTTAACGACTTTTTGGGCAATTTAACAAAAAAAAAAGATTTTGAAAATCGGTCTTTAAAAAAAATTATGGGTGTCCTCAGTGGGGGACCCTGTTCATATTCACTAGATTTTGTTGTTAACGAAATGTCATGTTTTCATCCGAAATGTGAAACTCGCGTGTTTTATCTCATCGTAATGATGGTCGGTTGTTTTCCATTGATAACTAGATTAATTAAAGGCTCAAGTTAGAATTATTCCATTATTTTTTTACATATTTATGTTAGCATGTTTTGAACGGAGAGAGATACAGAAAAAAATTTCTCACGAATGTTACACTCATAAGGGCTGTCCAATTGCAGAAAAGAATTAGTACGTTTCTGGGAAAAGAAAAACATATCATATCACGTCGCGGCTGTCATTTTCCACAATCCCAGATAATGAACTTTTTTCAAAAATTGGACCTTAGTAGATCCCATTTAAGAACCCGTGTTAGTTTTCTCATTTTCGGCTTTTCTCATCAAAAATAGGGGTGGGCGGTTTTGCACCCTGTACAATACAATATATAGAAAAGTATATACGATCAGACTTTTTTCTTGTACAATATATCTAACACCAAAACAAAACTTCAAAAAAGTCTACATTGTACCACAACCCGCGAATTTAAAAATGTTTTTATAAGTTTTACAAGTCTTGACATCTAGGTATTATGAGATATATTTTTTTGAAAAAGTTAGTAGGTGCAAATCTTCACAAGTTCGAATCGGGTAGCTATAATGATGACAAAATTATATGATACGTATACATTGAAACAATTGAGCAACAGTTTTGTTTTAATAATTACTATAGAAACAAATAGCTAATTAAATTGCTAACATTTAACCACTTTAATTTCTTTGATATTTCACTTATTGGCGTACAACGATCTAAATTTAATATAAATTATCAATTTAATATTATTCACATTGCTACCTATTGAAGAATTTGTAACAAACATTTATCAATATATGTTAATGATTTATGATTGTAAAATCTTTTCGATGAAAAATTTAACTTAAATTACAGTGGAAATTTGTTTACAAAATTTGTAAACATGCGAAATTTTAAATAGTAAAAAATAATAAATATTCAGAAAAATACCTTCTGGGAATAAGTAAATATTCCATAATTTCAGAGAAATCATTGAAAACTAAAAATTACTTAGATGTTCCATTAGCATTACAATCTTTTTTTCTATATTTAGCATATTGTGTCAAATACATGGATATTACTATTATTAGGAGTATTATCATCATTTTTATTATGATTGTTGCTACTATTATTAATTTCCTTACCTGGGCGAGGGCCACTGCTAGGATAAAAATAACCAGCACCTTCATGTTGACAAATAGTTTCAATAGTTAAAGGTTTAGGGTTTTGGGACTGGGACTATATATACCCGACATTAAATGTATATCTAGAATCAATGATATTAATCTGATAACAATGAAGTTATTAACAGTGGCGGTCCCATTGGGGTCGGGGGCTTTCCTGGGTGGTGTGCTGGGTGTGCCCCGCATACCTAAAAATTATAGTGGCGGTCACAAGCGCTGTCCGTAAGCCATTTTTTTTCGGCTCCCTCCTCCGTAACTTTGTAACTACAATTTACATATTGGCAGGCACGCCCGAAAGCGCAAGGCAAATGTTCGAGGTGCCCTGTTATTTTGGTTGCTATAGCTACGAAAGTGGTTGCTAGATACAAATAGTATTAACTAGCAACCCTTATACGCAGCAATGACCTCAAAACCATAAATACGAATAAAATATATGTAACAACGCGAAACTTGTTTCAGTTTTAATAGGTTTCACAACGATCATTTTACAAACTGGTTTTGATCAGAAAGAACACAAATTATGTGAAAGAAAAGTTAATGATATCCCCAGCGTCAAATAAGAGGGAGAGAACGCGACCATAGTAATTCGTAGATACCGGGTTCAAATCCCACACAAATCCGAAATTATTTATTTATTTTTATTATCGCCGCATTTCCTCTCTTATATTTACCACTGATTATCATTTTAAGTAATCGAACAATGATTACCTACCTATTATGAAGAAGATAATTACAATCCACTCCACAGTGTCTATAAAGTTTTATTGGTGCCGGTCTAGTATGCGGTCTACCTACCCTTTGTGATCTACCTGATTTAATCTCCTGTTTAGCATGCGGTCTACCTAGAAATTCAATCCCCTATTCTTTTCAAATTAATTATCTATTTATTGCGACTACCTGTTGCTATTTAATATGCAATAATTATAGGGAGGTAAGTTCGTTATAAAAAGAAGCTAAAATCTAGAACAATATTCAGTTTGCATTGCTAGTACAAGTAGTTGAAGATGTTGCTACGTGACTTTTATACAACAATTGCTTCGTCAGAGGAATCAGCCGTAACTTTCTTAAGACAACACGATTTGCTGGACAATGAAGTTGGCATTGAAGAATGTCAAAGATGTGATGCGCAAATGCAGAATAGAAGGAAAAGAGACCGAAGATTATAATTTCGACCAGTTTTTCGTTGCCCCCAAAAAGGATGTCAAACTACAAGAAGTGTAAGGCAAGGGAATAGATTTTTCCATTACACCGACCTCAATGGAAGAGCCAACTCGAGGAAGACTGCTTCAGGGAGACCGCATGCTGCAAATTCCGAAGATTCCGACGCAAGTGTTGACAACAACAGAAACCATGGAAGACGCATAGACGGACCGTGGGTGTTTGGCATAAGGAACAAGGCAGAGGCTGGATATTTCGTAGTTGAAAGAAGAGATGCCAATACATTGATTCCACTGATACAAATAGAAATTTAACAAGGATCTGTCATTATTTTGTTGCTTTTTTTCACTAAGTACCTAGCTACCTATGGTTGTTTTGTATCAGCTATATTATCCTACAATTCTTACCCAATCAATTACCCGTAATACAATGTGTAATTTCATCCGGTAGACCGCAGTAGTAGCGGTAGGCCACAAACTAGACCAGAGCATAGAAGAATCTATCGTAGTATATCCTTCTATGACCAGAGTTATTGCGGTAGACCTCATACTAGACCGGCACCGTTTTATTAATAATTGTTATAATATTAAACTGTCGGTAGTAGGAAACATGTAATGGGTACATTGCACGATGCGTAAGCTCTTTTTTGACCTCAAAGGTACTTTTAAAGAACCTCCTCGGTCAAAAAGTGCTCTTACGCATCTTGCAATGTACCTAAAAACTATTGTTTACTAAGTATGACAGGAAAATTAAGTTAGGCAAGCAGTGGGAATTTGAAAATAAAAACTACAAAATAAATAAAAATATGCAATGTAGTGGCTCTAGATATGCTGTAATTATTACTAGGTACCTACCTAACCTATGCTATTTTATAATCCATGTCTTGGCATGGAACGCTGCCCCCCACGTGTAATACCAGGGCCCTAGACAGTGGGGAATTTAGGGGTTCAACCGTTCCCCCCTTCATTGAGAAAAAATTAAAAAATACATCATGATGTTGGGATTTGGTAACTTCCTATGCTTCCTTTAAAACAGACCATTTGGCTGAACTAATGTGGCTCTTTATAACGATGATTTGATAATTTAAAGGCTGCCGTAAAAAAATCAGTTACAAACTTAATATTATATTAATTCCACATTTCTAACAGAAAGTAGAATAGTTCATTGTTTACAAAATGAAAGAAAGAAAAAACTAGCACCAGCTGACTTAAGTACCTAGGTAACTAATATTTTCTTCTCATAATATTACAGTTACTTCAATCAATGGAACTGTTTGTAATTGAAAATTTGCCATATTTTCCCCATCAGCGCAATGTTGGTCCACAAAATTTCAGTCAATATTTTCAACATGGTGATAATTACAAGAGTTTTGTGTTTATTATTGTTGTTTTATTGGTTTTATTTTAAGTTTAAGAATTTTTATCTTTGTAGTGTTTTTTTAAGACAAAATGTTGTAAGTTATTGAGAGTGGGGGGCGGCCTACTTGGATTTTCACGCGGGCAGCCTGTACCCCAGTTAAAGAAAAAAGTAAGCGCTGTAAAGTAACTGGACATTGATCGTCGGCTCCCTCATTTCATTCAAATCCTAGGACCGTCACTGGATATTATTGCAGGCTCCTGTACTACGAAATCTATTGCCCAATGATTTCACAATTTACGTGTGGGCTCTTCAAAGTTTTTGTTCTGAATAAACAATCCAAATATTAACTGATAAGAGTCATTACCTATTCCATTACAGTACTTAAAAGAGGATCTATACCTAATGGAAAGAATGCCGGGTCTGAAAGTAAAGAAAAAGAACGTCTCCAAATTATACAGTGTGGTTCAGTCATGATGTAAAAACCTGAAAAACAATAGCTTAGTTCGAATCTGAAATTAAAAAAAATCCTATAGACAACCCAAAAACAAAATAAAGAAATATTTTCAGAAGTGTATCCAAGGGGGCATTATCACAAATAGTGCCAACCCAAGAGTGTTTTTGGTGTTTGTTTTTAAAATTACTAGGTATTTCAAAAAATCAATGCTCAACTCAAATACTACTATTAGGTATGTTGCGCATATTTTTGTACAAAAAATCAGCCGAATCCGATGTCTCCTTTGCGAAAACAATATACCTGAAATGTATTTTTTCTTCTTCTCTAAATATAAAATTACCAGAAACTTTAGGTATATTGTTTTTCCAAACGAGACATGAGACATCAGATTTGGATGATTTTTTGTCCAAATATGCGCAATATAATGCAGTATTCGAGTTGAGCATTGGTTTTTTGAAAAACATAATAATTTTCAAAATAAACACAAAAAAGAACTCACTTGGGTTGGTAGTATTTAATGCTATCTGTGTTTATGCCACTTTAAAACCTCTTACTAGTCAACTGGTTCGCCCTTCAATCATGGTGCGCAGTTGCTAGTTGCACAACATATCGTAAATTTACTTGTTTCCTTTTCTGCTGTTGCGATAAAAATCTCATGGTCTAAGTTAATTTATTACCTTTGTGACTCGCATTTTGATTTTCCAATATGAATGTTTTTCTTCCTTTGTACATATCAAGGTAATGTCGAAAAATATGTTGAGCATAAATTAAAACTGCGAATAAAATATACAAACGCGCCAATATGCACTATCTGTCACTACCTTTTAGAGGAGTTGTTCAAAATGCCACTAGTTTTTTGTGCGTTTAATTTTTTAGCAGAAATTTCTCACACCTATACAGTTTTTCATCGTCAACAAGTTTCCTTTATAACATTTTTTCGTAAAACGTCCAAAACGGGAACTTTATTAGTTTCAAACCAAGCAGGGCTGATCTCCAGAAGCTCAAATTTCAACTCGAATATTTATTGTTACTTACACCTTACGTGAACTCAATCCGGGGACACACTGTAGATACAAAAAGAAGTCAAAGACACTTTTTGTACATTATTAACGCTTAATTTAATTTCCTTAGAATCACCACTCTGAAATATTTTAATGTACTTCAGTTACACCCTGTATACAGTGTTTCATCCTAAGTGCGAACACCCCCGTAAAATTTGTATTTCCCATCCGATTTTAGTCGCGTTTTTTTCTAAAAATAGGCCACAAAAAAACTCAACGTTGGTGCAAAATTCCAGGTCTTAATGTCAATTTTCAAGGCCTACTACAATTTTTTTTCTAGTAAAAAATTACGAAAACCATTTAGCGATTTTTTTATTTAAAATCTGACACCACAGCCTTAATCCGAACAACCTAAAACACCCGTATACCAAATTTGAACAAAAAATATACAGGGAGTTATATTCTGCAGGGTGTCAAAATTGTGCAAAATAGGAATTTTAAAGGCATCTGGAGAGTCAAGTGTGCCATGGAATCCCGTCAAAACAGATGAATGATCAACAGGACTACTCAAAGTGTTGGTGTGCAAAGATTCAATACAAAAATTTACAGGGTCTTTTTCTTGTTCAAATTTTGTATTCGGGGTTTTAGGTTTTTCTGATTAACGCTGTGGTGTCACATTTTAAATAAAAAAATCGCTAAATGGTTTTCGTCATTTTTTTACTAGAAAAAAAAATTGTAGTAGGCCTTGAAAATTGACATTTAGACCTGAAATTTTGCACCAACGTAGAGATTTTTGTGTCCTATTTTTAGAAAAAATCGCGGCTAAAATCGGATGGAGAATACACATTTTACGGGGGTGTTCGCACTTAAGATGAAACACCCCGTATGTCTCTTCCTAAAGGATTTAAATACTGAGAATTTAAGAATTTCATTTGTATCGACAATCCGGCGTCTTTGAATAAAAAAATAACAGGAAAGAGTCAAAGCTCTATAGGCATTATAAAATACGGTAGACGTGTAGATAGATAGAAGTGTAGAAGTGTAGAAGCCAAGTTTTGGCACAATATTTTGATATCTGACACGGTGATAGGTACCAGTATATAGGTAGTACTTAGATTTTTTTTCGAGTTATTATGCTTATCTGTGTGGCTTGTGGAACTTTCCTGACCGCCAAAACTAAATGTTTGAGGATAATAAGCCACCAGTAAGTAACTTTGTAATTTAAATTAACTTTTGAGGTCATGAAATAAAGTGGCATAAGCGTTTGTGTAAGTGCCTAAGTACTTCATCATAATTATTGGAAATTTAAAATTAGAATTGCTATATTACCAAAGTCTAGAAATATTTCTCTGGACGCTGATATTACGATGGATCCCTAAACTTAAAGACATAAACGTGTCTTATAATTTTTTGCCTGTGTATTGTAGATACTGATTTCACGAAAAATGAGAATTTCTGCGTCGATTAGTTTGTCGAAACGACTCAAAGGTGCACGCCACTGTAAAAAGGAAACGGCATCCCGCCATATGCAGAAGTGAGTTAGTATTTAAACAGGTGGGACCAAAAATCTATGTGCTTAACTAAACCGGCGTGAGGTTAGCAGCCAATTTTCTGGCAGCAAACAATTTTCCTCGCCCTTCCTTATTTCTATAGATTTATTTTCATAAAGATAAGGTGTAAAGCAACAAAGCATTTGCCTCAGCTTAATTTTCATATTTAAGCCTGTGGCATTACTCCCATCCCAGCATAGCATATACAAGAAAAGCTGGTACGCTGACCTTGAATGGCTGTTTGTGACAGTGTAAGTATAAGAACTACAGTGTCATATAAGGTTTGTTCCAGCAGAGTTTTGAACAATTCTCAAACCAGCTATCGATTAACTGATTCGCCAAATAGTTTTGGAATTATTTTCTTGTGTTTTGATTGGTTCAAGCCAGTTCTGGAACGGTTCAGAACTGCAGTTGAAACAAGCCCATGGTGTATCCTCTCTTCTCCGGATTTGAAGTCAACCAACTAATAGTCTAGAAGTGCAAAATAAATCAAAAGAAAACAATTCCGCATAGTGAAGTTAAAACCTAATTTTTGAAAACTTTTTCGTGACTCCTGAACAATGCGCGTTAATGCAAATTCAAGCATTTATAGCGCCTTTTTAGTTTCGAAAACGTCGATTTAGTAGCTTTGGAACCACCATTTTCGCCAAATAAGGCAGGTTTAGAACACGACTTTATTGCACAAGTCTAGGATGAAATCATATCGCCATGTTTGGTAAGACCCTTACGACAGCAAATTTGGTATCACGTGCCTCCATATTTAGCGACCCCGCCGATATCCTTGACTTCCCCGCCGATATCCTTGATTTCAATTTCCAATAGTTACCTTACCATTGCCCTAATAATACGTCGATGTCAAAAAGGGGCAAGAATAATAACAATAAAATTATAATATATATTTCCTATATTTTATACTAATGACCATTTCAAATAATAGAAGGAAGTATAGAATATAGTATATAGTATATAGTATATAGTAGTATAGAATATAGTATATAGTATATAATTGGTTTTTCCGCTACGTAAACTTGAACCAAACTGATTAATAGACAACTTCTTCCAGCAAAATTCATAAATGCCTGTTATTGAAATAAAAAACTGCACGTTAACTCAAAATTAACTTCAACAAATTTGTTTTCTGAACTTTCGGGGAATAAATCTTCCTCCGTTCTCAGTGATAATGTGGCAAAGAAATTTCAGACAATATCGGTGAAATTCAACCAAGAACGCAAAATTGAAGGTGTTTCGAAATTTTGTAACATGGTATACATATTATATATTTGGGTTCGTTATTTCAAACGTATATAAGTATGATACAAGAAATAACTACAATCTACAATATCTACATACGGGGATCTCTAGAAGTTTACCCATATTTGCTTGTATTGATCTTGACTAGGTACCATGATTTAGGTATTCGAATGATTCCAGTCTTTTTGAGAGAGCAGAGAGTATCATTTATGTATTATAACTAGCTGTAACTTGCAATATACAGTTTTTCTTCCAGTATTTTATTGTTGATTGCTACTTCCTAAGGAGCCACATTAATTACAGATTTGCATGTTTTATACTTGCCATATATTTTTTATTAGATAATATATGCGTACCTGCAGACCGACATAAAGGTTGGATAGATTTTTTCAGCATATTGCTCAACTGGTGGACGTGGACATACATACGTATACCTATACCTACCTATAGTACGTTAGTAAAAGTGCATCTGTTTTCAAAATATCTTTGAATCAATCCATGTTGATAGATCGTTCTTGTTCTTTAAACATCTACATTAGTATTTGTAATATGAAGGATGAGACTGCAGTATAATTATAAGATCAACTGACTTACCTGTAAGGAAGTTTGAGCTGAATTATACTGCAGTCTCATCCGATTAATACAAACCCTCCCTGATCCCCACCCTTAACGATCTAGATATCACAAAATAGGCACTGAGATAGTTTTTAGCGACGATCGAGTGACTGGCGGCGGTTGGGACAAAAAAACCAACTTTCTTTAAACGTTTGTATGGCGTTTGTACAGAGTGACGCAAACTACTTACATTAGTATTTGTAATAATCGGATGAGACTGCAGTATAATTCAGCTCAAACTTCCTTACAGGTAAGTCAGTTGATCTTACAATTATTTTCATTCCTTAACTTAAAAAAGGTAAACAAACAATATTTCTTATATTTTAGAAAAAATATATTGTTTGGCTTAACTTTTCAGATGTAAATTTTGAAGCTAAATTCGAATTTCCCGAATAAAACTGCATCATTTTAGTTTTTAGATGGACTTTTTAATTCAAAAAATTAAGTAAATAATTGGATTTAGCACTTATCATACAAGCACGAGGGAAAATATTAAAGGAGTGATAATTTATTTAAAACAAACTTTTAAAAACACTGGTTTATTAAACACTATAATGGGGACATTATTTACTTGTTCTTTTCGATCCAGTCTACGTATTCGGTGAGGCGAGTGAAAGCAGCGGGGATTTCAACTTCACATCCAAATATTACACCAAACGAGACAATACCAATCTGGAATGGAAAAATAATGGTATAAAGCAGATATAAATAAGTATCCGCACCGGCAAGCAAATGAAGAAAACGAATTTAATGAGTGAAAGAAGTCAGATTCAGGAATGAATATAATGTGAATAATGAATCACATATAATATTGAATCACCTATAAGGTGAAACAGGTGAAACAGCCAACCTCGATTAACTCGAGGTTGGCTGTTTTATCACCCTCAGACAAAATTCAATCTTTAACTCAACAGTAATAAAAATTTCAATTTTTTTTAAGGAATCATCATTATAGTACTTAATAGCCGTCGATGTAAAGGTGTGTATATGTTTGCAGAAATCTTCACACACTCCTTATACCTACTTAAGAAATAACAACTACCTATTTATATCTAATAAACAAAAAGGTTTATTATGTAACCAAATAACTGTCAAATTTGACATTTAACAAAAAACTTCAAGAACACTATTTATTTGTCTTGCAATTTTTGATGCACCAATTTACGTGGATTTCAGCAACATTAATTTTTAAAATTTTCAAACTATATTCTCTCATTTTTTCACAGACGTAAGGTCCTTTATTTTAAAGAAACTTATAGTTTAAATATTGCTTTAGGTACATATTTTAAAACAAACATATTTTTGAAGCTTGAAAAATTTATAGTGTGAATAAAGTTTATTTAATTTCTGTAACTTATTGTAATAATCTAATTTATTCACGAATATCGATAGTAGATAAAAGTGCTAAGAATGAAGTATTTCATAAAAAGTTTGTGCCCACTGGATTTTTTCACCATCTTAAAATAAAAGTTAAAAACATTAGTAGACTATGGAGATTATTATTGAACATGACACATGAAGGCATGAATGTACTGGTATATATTTGAGAATATGTATACGGGTAAAGAATTGCAAAGGAAACATACTTTTTTAGTACGTTTCTTGATTATTTCAACAAATAAGGCCTTTTTTAAAGTTAAGTCAAATTTGAAATTCTTATATAATAGGTAGGTACTTAATTCGAAAAATTATTAATTTCTAATAAGTATTTTTATATTTTTCTCTTTGCCCGTGTATCTAATATTGATCTTCAGGAATAAATCTGATTATTTTATTAAATTACAGAAATTAAATCAACTTCGCATCAAGGATAACAAAATTTTAAGCTTTAAACTATATGTATTCTAGGATAAACGATAATATTTATCTAAGAATATGTATTTAAATGAGTTTCTTTACAGTAAAGGAGCTTAAGTAGGTAGAATATGTGAAAAAAAAAAAAAAGAATACACTCCTATAATTTTAAGAAAATGAAAATAAATTCTATGTTCATCAAAACTAGCGTGCAGATAGAGAACTGAATGGGAAACAACTTTTTCCAATGAGTTTTTTCAATATACCTATTTACAAATAATGGCGTTTTTGAAGTTTTTGAATGTAAAATTTGACAGTTATTGCAAGTCACGTGACCACTTCTGCATAGGACATTTTTTTATTCCTGTACAAGCACAAATCTGTTGGCAAAGAAAATTTTAAATATTTCAAACTAATGTATCCTTTAAAATTATAACAAATAGTTCGTTCATTAAGATGTATAACGTATAACTGAACTAAGTTTTCTGATACTAAAGGTAGTGATTATAGATGCTAATACTAGGTATAATATCACTGGTAAAGGCTACCAGAAATGTCAAGTGACGTCAATATAAATAAACACGGCGCGAAACCTGACGTGAAATCACGATATTTTCGGACAGGGTCTTCCAAAAAACGAGAAAGATTTCCGTGATTATTTTGCGCAGAGGAATAGAAAGGTGTGAGGTAAAAGTTAACATAGGTATTTGATTTTTTGAAAAAGGCACCCTTTGTGGCATATCGACTCGGACCCATATTAAACAAATTTCACTTTTATTTAAAATCTGTAGCGAATTGCAATAAACAAAATATGCTAGATATTAAGTCAAAGCATGATCTATTTTGGACAAAAAGCAAACATCTTAACGTGAAGCCGTTTTTGAGAAGACCATGAACGAACAATTTGGGTTTAATTCTGCTCGTTTAATAAGGCGCCCCTTAAGGGAGTTTGACAATTTTGATAGTTTATTCATTTTTTTTATTTTTTTTTTCATCAACTACTGACCTGTTCACCGTTGTTGACCAATGGGCCGCCAGAGTCACCGTTACAGGTTGATTTGCCTCCGGTAGTGTCAGTGCAGAGATGGCCTGCGGTGATTATGTCTCCGTAATAGTTAGCACATTCGTCGTTGGTGATGACGGGCAGAGTGACCTCACGAAGGACCGGTGATATGTCGGTGCTGGTGTCGAAGGCCTTGCCCCATCCGCTCACGTTGGCGTCTTCGCCGGCATAGCTAGAGTTGCTTGTGGTCACTGGGATGGGTTGGATATTTTCTGAGATGGGAAGAAATCTTATGTAGGCGAAACCGTAATGAGAGTTTCCAATTAAAATGTTTTCCTCGTTTTTTCGCGCTTGTTCAATTTATAATAGCTCTAAAGTTTCAAGAAGTCCACCAGTTGTTTTTACTCTCCTTAACGGCGCCATAAATTATAACTGAAATTTGAAAATCAGGTATTTATTGACCTTAGCAAGAAACGGTGCCGCAAGGGTTCTGACTATCTATGTCTCCTTTAATCTATGCAGGTACACAAAATATTACCCACAGAATCGTCGACAACGTTGGTTGCAGCATCTAGGGGACATTCATTTAAGAGACTTTTAAGATTTTTAAGGATGTGATAAAAATTTTGAGAATGATATAGATAAAAATGCTATACAATCGGATGGGTGTTCTATTTAAACTTGGAGCTGGTTTCTCTATGTTGCCAAATCATATGAAAAGTTCTTATTTTGAAAAATGAAAAATGATCTCTTACCGTTCAGTGTGACAGGCTGTGCCAACCTGATCAATGCTACATCGTTGACTATGATGTCAGAGTCCCAATCTTCGTGATGGAGGAAGTCAGAAGATGTAACGATGACTTGAGTGTCTTCGTCTTCCTGGATATTGTGGGCGCCCAAGACTACTTCGATTTCACCAATGACACTGTAACGAAAAATTTCTAATGACGTCACAATTTTAGAAAAAGAAAATGTTTTCAAAAAGATTGAAGGAGAAATATACAGGGTGTTTCTAAATTATGGTGCCAACGTAATATGACAGATAGTAAAAAATGTGATTTTGAATTAAAAGTTTCCCATAAACATGGGTCCGAAAATGCATAATAAAAAAGTTACGGGGTGATAAAGGTATATAGTTTGAAAAACATATTTTTCGCAAAAACTTCTACAGAAGTTATGCAATTTAAATGAAACTTGGTGCAGTTTTTTAGTCGCTGAAGTGCAACAATTTCGTGTAAAAACAATTTGTTCCCATTGCCCAGAGGCGGAGGGGCGGGGTAGCTCAATGGGTTTTATACTCACAACTTTTTTGAGGTTATCTTTTTAGTCTTACAGGTTCATCGTTTTAGTGCATCTTTTCATTTTGCAACAAAACTGTACTCTTGGGCAATGGGAATAATTGTTTTTACACGAAATTGTTGCACTTCAGCGAATAAAGGACTGCACCAAGTTTCATTTAAATTCCATAACTTCTGTAGAAGTTTTTGCGAAGAATATGCATTTCAAACTGTACCTTTATCACCCTGTAACTTTTTTATTATGCATTTTCGGGCCCAAGTTTATAGGAAACTTTATGTTCAAAATGATGATATTTTCTCATATTATGTTGGCACCCTAATTTAGAAACACCCTGTATATATAGTCAAAGGCATAGTTGAAACTGTGCAGAAATCCTGTCACAACAACTTTCAAACTTTAACATTAGAACGACCAAATCTTTTATTCTTTTAGTTAGATTTTATATAAAATCGCCCTCTTCTGAGCACCATACAAAATAATATCGTTTGAAAAATGTACAAAATTAATAAAATACTTGGCATTATACAGGGTGTAACTTTGATAAGTACAGAAATTTTAAGGGCAGGTCGGGAAAAATGCACTTGTTACGCCTATGCAATTAAAATTTTTCTAAAGTGCATATTAACGTCAGAAATAATTTTTTTTAAAACGCTATTAAAACCCCTTTTTCCGACGCTACGGCCATGGGTCCTTGACCTTGCCGGGACCAGCTGGAACTGAGGCCGGTTCCGGCGGATCCCCCCCAATTCCGCCGTGCAGCGTTGTCAGACGTATAGCTCTTTCACAGTATTTCAGGAATAGTCTTTCAACTAATTTTTGAACAAATCTTTAATGGTTCTTTTAGCGAATAGCATGCAAAAAAAACTACCTTTCGGATGCCTGGATGATTTTCCTTGCGGGTGTCGTACTCCTTTCTTATGTTATCCAAAAATCCTCTCGAAAATCACAAGAAGCACTAGGTAACTGGTTGCCAGTCGAATCGCTTTTTCCGAGGCTTTTTCGCAGTATTTGAAGAATATTGACGCAACCATGTATCATTTGGTGTATGTGGAGATTAAATAAATAAATAAATAATTTTTGGACAACTCCTTAAAGGTTCTTTTAGCGAATAGCTCGACGAATAGCATGAAAAAGCCTACCTTTGAGATGCATCGATTATTTTTACTATTTTCTTGTGTTTAGATACTATCCAAAAATCTTCACAAAATCACATAAAGCACTAAATACCTACCTAACTAGTGGCACTGTTTTTATACGATGGTCGCGAAGGTATAACACTTCATAGTCTCTTTTTACGGAAATACGAACAAAACACTTGTTTTTTTTTTCACTGCACACTTAAAGCGGCGCGATGCCAAATATTAGGGACGTCTCGGTTTCCCTCAGCTGATTTATTCCAACGGGGACTCGACTAGGTGGATTGTACAATTAGATCCATACCGTATGCGTCTAATAAAACCCGAATTTTCGCGAACCCTTGAAGCTGCTTCTTTTATCCTCGCGCGTAATTGGGGTAGGTACCTAGTAGGAACCTATCTAGCACTGTTTTCATACGAAGGCCGCGAAAGTTTAACACTGCATTTCTTAACGGAAATATGAAAAAATCACTTGTTATTTCACTGCAAATTCGTAGCGGCAATTGCAACAGGTTTGGACATCACTGCTGGTCCAAAAAAATGGCGAACGGATCTGGAAAAATGTACAGAAGCAGGTTCAGTTCCGACGACAGTTCGTAAAACAAAGCAAAGTAACGGAACAATATCGGTTAGCGAGACGCGACGTTTGCATACGCGTCCACGTTTTGGAAACAGAATTGTTATACCACAGAATAGCCACACGTAAGGCATTCTGTATAATAATAAATTGCTTGTTGAAGCTGGCGCTCCCAAAAATTACAGGCGGACCCGGATCGATATCAATCAGCTGTTAAATCCCATAATAATCGGACGGACGATCTTCGACTAGCGCGTCGGCTACGGCGCGGCGGTACGGTGACGGCGCACAAGCTTTCCCCCAAACCATTCAATACCACTATTCGGTGTTGCCGTTTATGCCGACATGTCCCCAAACTAACTTAAAGTCCCTTAAATCCGATTTTTGATTTTCGCGGATTTATACGGGGTTTCTTTCGTTATAAGTTAATCTACTATCTCGTATAATTATTACGCACAAAAACGGGTAAATCCATGTAAAAATCCACTACACAATTAAATTTATACGGAATTAAATTACTAAATCAGGTAAATTTTCAGCACACTTGGCAACATAGTAGCGCCGCCCCGAGAGAAGTAGGGGCCGCGAGCCGCGAGCCGCGATTGGCTAATATCGCGCACTAGTTATGAGTAGTGGGGATCACCTGTAGTGTCGATGTCAAGTGGCGCCCCGCGCTTGCGCTCCTCGCCCAGCTGTAATTTAGTAGGTCGGCCGGGCCGGGCGGCGTGGAAATGGAGCAAAATCGAGTGAATCAGTGCCAGTGAATTCATTCGTAATTGTAATTATTGCGCGATTCGGCGCGGCGTCGTTTTTGTGTGAAGTTGGCGTCGGACGCCAGCGCCCGACGCCAACGTCATATGCCCGCGCCTGGCGAATCTCGGCGAAGGAATGTCGGGCAGTAGTCAAGGGCACGCAGAAGCTTAAATTCACCAGGAGGAGTCGCTGTTTTTCGGTTTTTGGGGACATTACGCGACATTTCGCCACCAAGTTTTTACGAAAAGTAAGAGGAATGGTAAGGAATTAACTTGAGAGAGTTCCGAAACGGCAAAGGGTTAAAAAATGCGGAAATGATAAGCACGCCAATTTGACAGTCTTCCCCAACTATTTTCGGAACCGAATAATTTTTTATTTACAACCATGTATGTAATATCGACATTTCTGACTTTTTAGAAGTTTGAAAGTGTCAATTTTTTGACTTTTACTTCCCGCCCTCCCGCCCGGGTGGAAAGTTTACTTTATCTCGAGACACCTCGGTGTGTAATATACTATTAAAAGTAGACAATAGACAGGACAACAACCCTGAGGGGGTTTAAAAGTGGCGCACCATCAGGCAAGGGTAGAAAAATATTAAAAACGATGAACAAATCGGGGCCGCGCGTTAAATTCACATCAAATGACAGTCTTCCCCCACTTTTTTCGGAAACGAATAATTTTTTAAAAGTAGATAATACATAGGACCACAACCCTGAGGGGGTTTAAAGGTGGCGCACTATCGGGCAAGGGTTGAAAAATATTAAAAACTATGAACAAATCGAAGCCGCGCGTTAAATTCACGTCAAATTACAGTCTTCCCCCACTTTTTTCGAGATGATAGGGCTACAGGCGAACACTCGCTAAAAAAAAGTAACGCGCCGCTGCTCTACGCTCTACCCTATGGGTGGTTGTGGAAATTTGCAATTTTTACAGATAATTTGTATTTTAAAACAAAATACTTTATTCAGTTGATTGCCGATCAGAAATTTATTATCCCAAGGTGTCCCAAGAGATGGCTAATTATTAGTATAAAAAAATTGCGGCCTGTAAATCAGTTGTAAAATAGGTAGGTAGGTAGATACCTACTCCACAAAAGACTTGTCAAAAAATTATGAGTGTGAAATCAGCAATGAGTTTTCTAGCAATGACTTCTCCGAGCGGCGCTCGGATACATTTCTGCTGCCTAGGGACTTAAAATAACAGTAAAGTGATAAAAACTGACGTGTTTGTTAAATTATTGTGTGCGCCTGTGAAGAAAGCAATAAACAGTTCGTCACAGCAACCGACATCATAAAAAAACGTGGATACCTACCAGCAGTAATTTTCAAAGGTACCTAGGTACCTAATTCTGCAAGCAGATTTATTCCACTCTGACATGCGGCAACGTCGCGGTATTCCCCTTCCTAATCTAACTTTATTCCCCTCCATCTCCTAGGGAGAGGTTAGACCTCCCCTCTCAGCGCTTCTAGTGACGATCCAGCGGCGTGCATTGAGCACGGATAAAGATTGATTTGCCCCATTTTCTAAACATCGATTAAAAAAAATTTTTTTTTTCATTTTTCGGTTTTATGAACGTCCCCGATTACGTGGTTAAAATTTCTGTACCTATCAAAGATACACCCTGTATAACTAAGAATTTACACCCACCTATGTCGTAAGTATTTCACAGTTTTTCAATCTTAAAAAAACTAAAATAAAAATATTTTTATTATGTAAAATCCAATGTAACCATAGATTCATGCCTTTTTCTGACTTTATTTTATTTTTAGACAATGTGACGTTTTTAAAAAAATATACACTGTTTTAATGTGTATTCTGAAGATGGTATGTTAGATGCCGAAACGTGCGCAAATAAAAAATAAACACAACAGAGAATTTTGTTGTTTTGATTTATTTTGGTCGAATGCCCAGGAAAACTACATTTAAGATAAAATCGTATGCAAAACGCTTGGTGTACCTCGGGGAAATTTCATCCGTGAGAGTCTAGATGTAGCGTTGTCTATTATAGTACTGTGGTGGTAGTATCTAATGGTTAGGTTAGGTTTCTCAACGGTATCAGATTGACCACAAAATTGCCTAAAATTTAACCGCATTTATATCTCTTGTAGTTACAGAGATCCCAATGGTGAGCGTCGAATTTGGGACACATTGTATCTATGCAGTTTGCATAAAATTTGAAGTTGAATTTTAACATGTAATGTCATGCAGTAATGGGTAGACGGGAAGTAACAAAAAATTGTCGCCTGTCATTTTAGACTTCCAGTTTGACCGGAAGTATGTGTATACTCAAAAAACTGAAAAAGTATAATGCCCATAATATCTGGACAAACCAGTAGTCTGAAATAAGAACCTAGAATTTTTTGTTACTCCCCGGATACTTCCACATAATTATACGTATTATTATCATTATGGTTTGTAATATGATTTTAGAAATTGTAGGTTAAGTTTTTTCTTTTCCTTTTTCATTTTTAGAAAAATAGAATTTTGAAAGTCGCCCTGATTTTTAGGCACCTAGTATCTGATTTTTAAACCGGACCATCCCGCAAAAACCGTAATCTCCCTCACGCTTGAGGCTTTGGACATGCGCTCTCTCCTAACTCCACCATTGTTGACAAGTGCAGTGACATTATGTTAGTTTTATTTAAAATTAGACGATTTTCAAATTTCCCAGCGGTTTCGGAGCACCTTTGGTGAGATTTCGTACAAATAAGTTACCCATGCCCTTTACGTGTTGATTATTGTATTATGTAATCTTCTATTTTCTGGAAACCAAGCTTGAAAAACTGAAAAATTGGGACGGAAGGAAGATAATAACGGCGTCCTTGTGACACTAGGTATTCACAGGATATTCACCTTAAGATTTGTAGATATCCTTGAATCATTGTTGACCTATATTACCCGGTGAAGCCTTTTGGAGCTCTGTGATATAACTTTGATGTTTAAACTAGTATAGTCACTTAAAAGGGGGTTGCCGACAGCGAAAGTGACGTTAGATTTCTTATTTTTCTAAGTTGTATAGCATAAAATCTGATAACATTTTACCTGGCAAAAATTTAGTACAAATATCTCTGTCTTCATTTTAATCACAGGACCTTAAAAGCAATGTTTTGTTGTATAGGTTATGAAAACCTTGGGAAAAATATTAATTCCAGTGCATATGCTTTTAAGATCTTATGATTAAAATGAAGGCAGAGATGTTTGTACTAAATTTTTGCCAGGTAAAATGTTATTAGATTTTATGTTATACAACTTAAAAAAATACGAAATCTAACGTCACTTTCGCTGTCGGCAACCCCCTCTAAAGCCAGAAAATACCCTCGGAATGAGAGATTATAAGCTTGTATAAATCTTTATTTCGGCATTCTAAAAATTGTCTTAAAAGTATCATAGAATGTCATGTAGCCATCTTAAGATATTCAAGGTCAAAGGTTACAAAAATCGTTTTTTCGCAAATATCTCGCTCTCTAGGGTTTCAACGATATTTGCATCTATTTCGAAAAATGTAGAGCATAAAATTATCTTCAAATTTTGTTTCAATGAAATCAATTAATTTGTGGGGGACTCGCAGGGGAAGTAGGAGTATAGAAGAAACATATAGGTGTGTGGTGACAAACGACACAAATCACAAATCAATCACGAAGAAACTTCTGTTTTTATAGATCGATCTCAATCTCAAAGATATTTGAGAGACGCGTAGGTGATGTAAGGGGTAGGGGTGTATAAACAACCTGTAGGGGTGCAGACAAACTACAGTGGCGTCGCAAAAGAACCCTGAATTTCTTTGTGTAAATCGATCTCAAATATATTTTTGGGTTTGAGAAACTCTTAAGGGATGCAGGAGTATAGAACAAACCCGTGATATCAGTGTAGGTGTTTATGAGACTGCCGCGGTTTCAGCGCAGTGACAACTTGGCACCCCTCAAGTTGGTGGCGCTGCAAGGTTGGTACTTGTTAGTTGGTTTAGGGTAACTACGGCGAGAGCAGATATTTCAGCGAAAACACCACTAGTCGATAATCGGTTAATATTTTAAAAATTATGTCATTTCATTGCCTCATATTGGCAGGCATTGAATTCTCATTAGAATGTTAATATGTCGTTCTCTAAGCGACTAATTAAAGTCAGTCCCGTATTTTGTCTAGCGAAAGAAAAGCCATGAAAACTCTGCCTAACCGCGCACCCGCCACTCGTCACGTGACACACAAGGTGAAGTTTAAACATAGTTTTCCGTGGCTTTTCTGTTGCAGACTTTAAAGTCTTACCCATCCACGCAGTGAGCTGCCGTAAGAACTGTACGTTCGTCGATTAAGGAACCACCACAGAAAGCCGTACCATCAACGAAGGGAAGAAATAGACCAACCTATGAGACAAAAGAATGCATTAATGACTAAAACTATACATTATAAATAAACTATAGATATTCCTACACTAAACCTGCTTCTTACCTGCCATGGTCTAGAATGAGGTTCGGCTTCATTTCCATGTGTGATTCTTGTAGATGGTTTGCTTGGGACTTGGCGACCATGAGCTGGAGGAACTCTCAAGTCCTTGGAGATGATTTTGCTCCAGTCCCTCTTATTTGCCTGCAAAATAATGGGTATTATATGTATTTTGAGCATAAAAAACACGAAAGTTTATTTTTGAAACATAGTTAAAACACTCGTTCGTTGTTTATATTATTTATATATTCCTATGGCTTTGGTTTAAAGTAGGTAGGTACCTATAGAACTTGTAGGTATTACTTTTTTTATGCTTTGTGAGGTTGATCAATTGAGTTGCCAATTTAATAGTTTCTCTTTTTTATAGTTTTATCTTTTATCGCAATTATTATTCATTATTGCAGAATAGTACAGAATATTGAATTTGAGTGAGGACGAAATTGTATTTGGCTTCAATTGTATTGTCTGATTCGCACTCAAATAACTCTATTAATTATTGTGATCTGCTACTTTTTTTGGAAGTAGGTATTAGATAGTTATTTATTTCTTTTGGCTTTTGGTGATAAGAGCTAATAAATAATAAATTTATAATTTGCAGTAAAATATAAAAATAAATTGGGATATTAAAACCAGTAGTCTTTATTTAGTAAACGTAAAATATAGGAGTATAGTGGAGATGTTTAAGTATGTGAATGATTAATGCTCTGATTATAACAATCTTAAGTTCAAGTACCTAATATACAGTGTGTGAAACATATGGGACTTTTTTTTTATTAATTGCACAACCAAAATACCGACATTGGCTAAAGTTGATGCATGTTCAGAAGTTATATTAGTTGCACTTAGAATGGTTGCAAGTTAAACAGCATACAGGGTAGGTCAAAAAATATAAAAATTGCACAAGAGTAAAGTACCTACCCTTATTTCAAAAAATTCAGCAAAAGGTTATTAAGAAAAGTTGTTTAGAATTAAAAGATATGCCTAAATACCAAAACACAGCCTCCTAAGAAAATTTTTTTTTCGTCGATTAATTTCCAGTTTCTTAATAAACATTTAAAATGCAAATTTGGCACCTTAAATGAGATTTTTTTTAATATACACATTATCATTACTAATGTTTTACCTTGTTCAGAAAAATTTTTGCGAAATTTTAAAGTTTTGTTTAATATCGTTGCAACAAACATGAAATTTGTGATTCCCTAAAAAATTAAAAATCCATGTTAATTTTACAAATATGCTTGAATTTGAACAAAGTTATGCGAAACTGATATAATTTTGATTTATTTATGAAATTGTTTAGGGCGAATATTAAAACAATTTTTTTTAGGAAATTATTAATGTTTTTCAAAAAAATATATTTATTTTTTAGGAGGCCATGTTTTGGTATTTAGGCATAACTTTTAATTTTACACAACTTTTCTTAATAACATTTTGCTGAATTTGTTGAAATAAGGGTACTTTACTCTTGTACAATTTTTATATTTTTTGACCTACCCTGTATGCTGTTTGACTTGCAACCATTCTTCAACCAACTTTCGGGAATATTTGTATTTTCGTTGTGCAATTAATAAAAAAAAATCCCATATGTTGCACACTTAAATGACCACACTGACAGAGTTTATGCTACCTGAGGGCGATTTAACCTAAGGATGATCTTAAGTAATTCATAACTTAAAACATTGAGTAAAGGAATAATGCTATCTTACAAAATTTGTAAACATAAGTAACTTCAAATAGTAAAAAATAATAAAGATTGAGAAAATACCTCCTGCGAATAAGTATAGGTATCTAAATATTCGATAATTTCAGGGAAACCATCGAAAATTAAAAATTTCTTAGGAGGTGTTCGAACTTGGGCATTTCGATTTCATTGAAACTTAGACGGCCGGGTTTGTGGCTACGAAATTTGACTATTAGCACTATATAATAGATATAATTGTTTAAATTGAGTATATAATATTGTGTTAAATACGTAGATATTACTAATATTACGAGTATGATCATAATTTTTATCATGATTGTTGTTAGTAGATATTATTAATTTACTTACCTGGGTGAGGGCAATAACTGCCAGGATAAAAATAACCAGCACCTTCATGTCGATATATCTAATAGGTTTAGGGTTTTGGGACTGTGACTATATACCCGACACTGAATTGTATCTTCAATCTGATATTGCTAAGGATGATATTAATCTGATAACAATGAAGTTTTGCATTGAATAGAGTTACTAACAGTGGCGGCCCCAGGGGGGGGACAGGGGGAGCCTGCCCCCCATTGGGTTCGGGTGCTTTCCTGGGTGGTGTTCTGGGTGTGCTCCCGTACACCTAAAAAGTGGGGCCGGCCTCCTTGGGTTTGCACGCTGGCGGCCGGTACCCCAGGAAAAGAAAAAACTGGGCTGTAAAGAACTGGACCTTGGTAACCACCCTCCAGGTTAAAATCCTAGGACCGCCACTGGTTATTAATGCAGACTCCTGTACTAGGAAATCGATTAGCCAATGATTTCAGAAATTACGCGTGGGCTCTTCAAAGTTTTTTCCCGGTAAACAATCTAAATATTGACTGATAAGTAAGTAGTAGTGTACAGACATTTAGCAAGTCATTATTCCTTTACAGTAGTACTTAAAGAGTATCTATACTTAATATACAATGCGATACTGGAGAGAATGTCGGTTCTGGAAGCTAAGAAAAATAACGTCTCAAAATTATACGGGGAGATTTAGTCATGTAATAACAGGTGGAGAAACAATAGCTTAATAATCTGAAATTAAAAAATTGTATACCAGAAAACAAAATAAAGAAACATTTTCAGAAGTGTTATTAACGGTGATTTACTAGTCCGCAGGTCCGCAGGTTCGCCCTTCAAGGCTAGTGGGCAGTTACCAGTTGCACAACATATCGTAAATTTGCAAAGCAAGAAAATAAATTAAATTCATGCTCTTGGTGGAAAAAAATCTTGTCTTGCCAGCAAGATTGTTTAGTGACGTCATCGAAAGGCCATTGCTTGCAAGAGTCTTGCTACCAAGACTTTTGTTAAGAAGACTCTTGTATTATTTATTACGTGCAGAGCTTGTCGAGAAATGTTTGATTAAAAATATTGTTTTTTTTATTTACTTATTCAGGACATTGGAGAGTATATATTAATAAAAAGTTTTGTCTAATGTGTCCATAGCCATATTCAAAATTTCGAAATAAAAACACGAAAACCTAAAATTAGAATGAAGGCAAAAACAATCACTTTGAAAAAATAATTTACTGCTTACTGATCAAATTTACCTATACCCAAATCAAATAACTCTTACGCCTGGCGCAAATAAAAGCACGTGTTCGATGACGTTCCGCAAAAAATAAGGCAATTGGTCAATAATAGGCCATAAAATATCACCCGAGCAACGGGTCGATCGCAAGTGTATTTATGCGGATTTTTCCTGTGTAGTAATACGTGTATATACGCTCTCGTCTGTCAATATTTCGAGCCCAAATTTGGCGTACGGCCGCCCGAGCTCACGGGCAACAACCCTATTGAAGGGCGTCCGAATCGGGAGAGCCGTTCGGCCCCCGGAATTTTTTTCCCGTTTTTTTTTGGGAGAGGGCACCCCGATCGAAAAAGCCGTTCGGCCGTTTGGGCCACTTTTTTTCGCGATTTGGCGAGGTCCCCGCGATCATACTGTATACATCCTGGCCGAGGCGTACGCCCGGCCCGTCCGATACTTATTTGTATTCATTGACTGACATTTGGTATAGTTTTGGTGTGGAGAATTTCCAAATTTCGTACCGATTTTGGACTTTGGGGGCTCAGAGGCCCATCTATTATTCCATGGGTAACTTTTTCAGGTAGGGGCGCGCTGTATTTTTATGTAAAATCCCACGGGGCACCAACTATGCCTTATAGGGCTGTATCTTTTGAATCGTAATAGGTAGACACTTGAAATTTTCACAGAGTGTGTATGGCCGCTATAACAACAAATAATAAAAGTAAAATAAAGTTAGTATAATAGTTTCGATTTTTGATGACAATGTTGTAAGGGATCAAAGTATAAACAACTTTTTTTTCATAAAATTTTATTGTATCTCTAATTCATAACGAGTTACAGCGCATTATACTTATATGACAAAAAGTCCGCACGTCGCGGGGGTGTACTTGCAAACACTTTTTTACAAAAAAAATACCTGAATAAAGGTTTTAGAAAAGGAACTTCTCGCCAACTTTTTTTGTGTCTCTAATACTTGTTGATTTACATATAATGACCTGTAAATCATTAAGTACCTATTAGAGACACACATTTTTTTATAAAAAAAGTTGTCCAGAAGTTCATTCTCGAAAACTTTTATAAGGGTCTTTTTTTGTAAACAAATGTTTACAAGACCACCCCTTCATAGCGTGAGGAATTTTTGTCATATAAGTAGTGCGCTGTAACTTCTTATGTATTAACGACACAAAAAATAATTATGAGGAAAAATTGTTCATACTTTGATCCCCTACAACTTATATTAGGGTCATTTTGCTCTGAAAAAAGCTTAGGAAACCATCCGTATTGTTTAGGAAACCACCCTATAGCTCAGTTCCTACCAGGAGTTCGAGTGTGATATTTTGGTTAGGCACTCAGGAGGCAGTCCCCAAGCAACCCTGAAAAAATCATCCAGTTTGGATTTTTTTTGCAAAACTTAAGTCCTTATTGGACTAATAGAGTATTGAAAAGTACGGTTCCTGGTTATATCATCGTTGCCATGCCACTTGCGGCTGTTGATAAAAGTTATCTACAAATAATAATAATTATTTTTTTTATAATAAGTGTTCGTCTCAAAGTACTTTGTTTTCCAGGAGGCACAGAAACGTATAGCCTACGGCAACAGAAGTACCTAGCTTCCAACTGGGACTACCGAATAGTCCCTATTTGTAGGTAATAGATTTGGCGTAAGCTAGATTTTCTGTGCAGAGAAGTATAGTTAATATTTTCTAGTTGGCTGTGCGCTGTGCGTTGCCAATCCGCGCATCTACGTTGACTAACAAAATGTTCATGCATGGTCCTGAGGTCACAACAAACTATCCGTTTATTAGTATATACAGTGTATCCCAATTTGATACTGGATACCTCAGAACTATAGAAGGACAAGGAAAACAAGTGGTCTCTATTTTTTACTGGTAATCCCAAGGGAGAGTATCTCATAGGCGGTGGTATTTGGATGCGGTAATGGCCTGCTATGATTTTTTAAAATAGCTAATTTTCAAGAAACCCTATTAGGGATATTTTTACGAAATGTTATTAAGAAAACTTGTTCCGATTGAAAAACTGAGTAGAATAATTGCGAAATTTCAAAAGTCTAGGCATACTTTGATTTTTAGCTTTTTCGCTTTTTTCTCCCACTTTTTTCTTAGAAATGTATCTTTTTTGGAGCTTTCACCTCAAAATATTATTAAGGATACTTGGTCATCGTGAAAAAATACAATTTTGACGTGAAAGCTCCAGAAAGGACACTTTTCTAAGAAAAAAAGTGGGAGATAAATCTACAAATCAAAGTAGGCCTAGCATATTGACATTTTGCGAATCTACTCAGTTTTTCATTCTGAACAAGTTTTCTTAATAACATTTTGTCCTAAAAAATCCCTAATGGGGTTTCTTGAAAATATGATATTTTAAAAAATCATAGCAGGCCATGAAATAATTACCTCATCCAAATACCACCGCCTATAAGATACTCTCCCTTAGTACTACCAATAAAAAATAGAGACCATTACTCAATGTTTTCCTTACCGTTCATATATTTCTGACGTGTCCAGTATCAAATTGGGACACATTGTAGAGTGCTACTGCTTAAACATGTAGGCGAGTTATGTTCATCGACCCCACAGTACACCGACCAGACGAAACCACGGATCAGCATAATCAGCATTTATTTCTTGTAACACACCGCACTTCCAAATTATATAAATACCGCGAAATCAATTAACAGTTTAATATAGTTTGTATCTGTGTTCAATAAAGCTTTTTAAAAAAGAAGAATCACCATATCCATCTATAAGTGGCGCATATCTCTGAAACGGCAATAAATAGGTATACCTACTTGTATGTTACATAATCATTGAAAAGGAACTTTTAAGGTCTATCTACCACCAACGTAACCTACAGTAGAAGAAAAATAATGACTTTAAAAAATATTTAGGTATTTAGTTGTGTGTGTTGAGCAGATTAGATTATTTTTATTCCTTTACATCAAAAATGCAAACAAACAATATTTCTCATATTATAGAAAATAGTTATGTACCAAGGCACAAGTTCAACTTTTTATGACTTGTGTGGAATTTAGTTGCCGAGGCCTCTGGCAAGAAAATAATCATACGGGATCGCCCGTCCATGAGCCAACTGCGCGCGGCGTTGCTTGACTTTGACGATCGCTCTACCTAGGTCAAGTATGATAAGACACGGCGCCTTCGAACAGAAAAACCAATCTGCTTCTTGTTGTGCAGCCTCCATAACAAATCTATTGATATTCAAACCTACTAAAATATTTATCCTGAAAGATTGCGCTGCTATAGGTAACAATTTCGCAATGTGTACAAAAAGTTAAATGGGCCTTTATCGGCCGGATTTTAAATATTTGGTCACTTTTGACGGGCGATGGCTCCGCGTCTCACGTTTGATGTTCACATCTAGCCAATGCCTACTTATTGAAAAAATCGTACAATAATGGGCTACTGCAGTGCCGATTTCTGAGCTTTTAATGACGATTTTGGGACACTTCACTGCCGATTTCAAGAAAAATATATTGTTTGACTCAACTTTTCGTATGTAAATTTTGAAGATAAATTCGGATTTCCAGAAAAAACTGCATCATTTTGGTTTTTTGATGGACTTTTTAATTCATAAACTATAAGTAAATAATCGGATTTAGCACTTATCATACAAGCAGGAGGATAAAAAACTATACCTATTGGTGATAATTTATTTAAAACAAACTTTTAAAAATACTGGTTTATTAAACACTATAATGGGGACATTTACTTGTTCCTTTCGATCCAGTCTACGTATTCGCTGAGGCGAGTGAAAGCAGCGGGGAATCCAACTTCACATCCAAATATTACACCAAACGAGACAATACCAATCTGGAATGGAAAAAGAATGGTATAAAGCAGATATAAATAAGTATCCGCACCGGCAAGCAAATGAAGAAAACTAGTTTAATGAGAGAAAGAAGTCAGATTCACGAATGAATATAATATGAATAATAAATCACATACACCCTGTATGTGATTTATTATTCATATTATATCCAACTTTAAAACTGCACAAATCCGTAAAATCTTCATTTTTGAAGATAATCGCCTAAACTTTTTTTTGTTTGAAAGGCCTTCAAAAACCGCTTCTTTTGATTGTCCTGCCATTTTCAAAATGCAAATCCAGGGCCGGCAGCGATTTTTTTATACCCCCGATTTTCACGAAAACCATTTAGCGATTTTTTTATATAAAATATGACCCCACAGCGTTAATCAGAACACCCCAAAACCCCTATATACCAAATTTGAATAAAAAATATACAGGGAGTTGCATTCGGTAGGGTGTCAAATTTGAGCAAAATAGGAATTTCAAGGACATCTGGCGAGTCAGGTGTGCCATGGAATCCCTTCAAAACAGTTGAATGGTCAACAGGACCTCTTAAAATGTTGGTGTGAAAAGATTTACTGCAAAACTATACAGGGTATTTTTCTCTGAGCCATCTCAAAATTCTGAAATTTTATGAAACTTATACGAGTCAAGAGTGCTCTGGAATCAATGAAAAAATATTAATAAACACAAAAGTAATGTATTCCTTTACAAAATGCCAACTAAAAAATAAAAACACTTTGAATTAGTGGGCCTTTCTCAACAAAGTCAGTGTCTAAGATGATACATTTTCTGTGCCTTTCCTCTTGAGACACACCAGCCACCTTAACTGATATGGACTTACTGACTGGCAGGCTTCTGTATTTTTTAGATTTAGTTCGTTTATAGTGTGCAGAGCTGTTTTGATACACTCGATTTTTGACCCGTATATAAAGTTCCAAAAATTCGGTAATTTGAGTTGGCACAGATAAGAACACTCTGTATATTTTCTATTGGACCTTTGCACACCAACGCCTTGAGTGATCCTATTGACCATTCAACTGTTTTGAGGGGATTCCATGGCACACTGGACTTGGTAGATGCCTTTAAAATTCCTATTTTGCTCAACTTTGACACCCTGCAGAATGGAACTCCCTGTATATTTTTTACTCAAATTTGGTATATAGAGGTTGTGGGGTGTTCTGATTAATGCTGTGGGGTCAGATTTTAAATAAAAGAATCGCTAAATGGTTTTCGTGAAAATCGGGGGCCCTGGATTTGCATTTCGAAAATGGCGGGAAGGTCAGAAGAAGCGGTATTTGAAGGCCTTTCAAACAAAAAAAAAGTTTAGGCGATTATCTCCAAAAATGAAGATTTTACGGATTTGTACAGTTTTAAAGTTGGACACTCTGTATAATACACCTATAATAATAATGAATCATCTAAGTCTAAGGCACCCTCGATTAATCCGAAGTTAGCTGTTTTATCACTCTCAGACAAAATTCAATCTTTAACTCAACATTACCTAATAAAAATTTCAAAATTTTTTAAGGAATCATCAAAATTGTACTTAATATCCATCGATGTAAAGATGTGTATGTTTGCAGAAATCTTCACACACTCCTTATACTTACTAATAACTTAAGAAATAACTATTTATACCTAATTAGCAAAAAGGTTTATATTATGTAACCAAATAAAGTGTGGAAAAATATTTTGTTTGCAGAACTATTTAAAATATGACTTTGCTAGCAGTTTGTGCTTGTACAATGACAAAAAATGACATATGAAAAAGCGATCACGTGACTTGCGCTGTCAAATTTGACATTTAACAAAAAACTTCAAAAGCACTATTTATTTGTCCGAAAAAACTTATTAGAGAAAAATGTTTGTCTTGCAATTTTTGATGCATCAATTTTCGTGGTTTTCGGCAACATTAATTTCTTCAAATTTTTAAAATTCTATTCTCTAATTTTTTCACAGACGGAAGGTCCTTTAATTCAAAGAAACTTATAGTTTAAATACTTTTTCTTAGCTAAATATCGCTTTAGGTAGGTAGGTAGGTACATATTTTAAAATAAACTTATTTTTGAAGCTTGAAAATTTTATAGTGCTATAGGCAAAGTTTATTTGATTTCTGTAACTTATTGTAATAATCTAATTTATTCACGAATATCAATAGTAGATAAAAGTGCTACGAATTAAGTATTTCATAAAAAGTTTGTGCCCATTGGATTTTTTCACCATTTTAGAATAAAAGTTGAAAAGCATTAGTAGACTATGGAGATTATTATTGAACGTGACACATGAAGGCATGAATGTACTGGTATATTTTGTGAATATGTATACGGATAAAGAATTACAAAGGCAACATACTTTTTTAGTACTCTTCTTGATTATCTCTAAATAAGGCCCTTTTTAAAAGTAAGTCAAATTTGAAATTCTTATAAAATAGGTAGGTACTTAATTCGAAAAATTATTAATTTCTAATAAGTATTTTTATATGCACGTGTATCTACTATTGATCTTCAGGAATAAATCTGATTATTTTATTAAATTACAGAAGTTAAATCAACTTTGCATAAAGGACAACAAAATTTTAAGCTTTAAACTATTATGTATTCTAGTATAAACGATAATATTTATCTAAGAATATGTATTTAAATGAATTTCTTTACATTAAAGGAGCTTATGTAGGTAGAATATGTGGAAAAAACTAAAAGAATACACTCCTATATATTTAAGAAAATGAAAAAAATTCTATGTTCATCGAAACTAGCGTACAGATAGAGAACTGAATGGGAAACAACTTTCTCCAATAAGTTCAATATATTTACAAATAATGGCGTTTTTGAAGTCTTTGAATCTAAAAGTTGACGGTTATTGCAAGTCACGAGACCACTTCTGCAACGGTCATTTTTTATTCTTGTACAAGTCCAAATCTGTTGGCTAAGAAAATTTTAAATATTTCAAACTAATCTATCCTTTAAAATTATAACAAATAGTTCGTTCATTAAGATGTATAACTGAACTAAGTTTTCTTAACCTGGGCTGATACTAAAGGTAGTGATTATAATAATCTAATACTAGGTATAATATCACTAGTAAAGGCTACCAGAAATGTCAAGTGATGTCAATATAAATAAACACGGCGCGAAACCTGACGTGAAATCACGATATTTTCGGACAGGGTCTTCCAAAAAACGAGAAAGATGTGCGCGATTATTTTGCGCAGAGGAATAGAAAGGTGTGAGGTAAAAGTTCACATATTTGATTTTTTTTTGAAAAAGGCACCCTTTGTGGCATATCGACTCGGACCCATATTAAACAAATTTCACTTTTATTTAAAACATCTTAACTTGAAGACGTTTTTGAGAAGACCGCATGAACGAACAATTTGGGTTTAATTCTGCGCGTTGAATAAGGCTCCTCTTAAGGAAGATTGAAAATTTTAATAGCTTATTCAGATTCAGGTAATTCGTTCAACTACTGACCTGTTCACCGTTGTTGACCAATGGGCCGCCAGAGTCACCGTTGCAGGTTGATTTGCCTCCGGGAGTGTCAGTGCAGAGATGGCCTGCGGTGATTATGTCTTGGTAAACTACAGCACATTCGTCGTTGGTGATGACGGGCAGAGTGACCTCGCGAAGGACCGGTGATATGCTGGTGCTGAGGTCGGAGTCCTTGCCCCATCCGCTCACGTTGGCGTCTTCGCCGGCGTAGCTAGAGCTGCTTGAGGTCAATGGGATGGGTTGGATGTTTTCTGAGAAGGGAAGAAATCTTATGTATAAGCGAAATCGTAATGGGCCTTTACAGTTAAATATTTTCCTCGTTTTTTCGCGCTTGTTCAATGTATAATGTCTATAAAGTTTCAAGAAGTCCACCAGTTGTTTTTCCTCTCCTTAACGACGCCAAAAATTAGAATAATTGAAATTTGTAAATCAGGTACTTATTGACCTCAGCAAGAAACGGTGCCGCAAGGGTTCTGGCTATCTATGTCTCCTTTAATCTACAGGGTGTCCAACTTTAAAACTCTACAATCCGTAAAATCTTCATTTTCAGAGATAATCGCCTAAACTTTTTTTGTTTGAAAGGAATTCAAAAACCGCTTTTTTGACCTTCCTGCCATTTTCAAAATGCAAATCCAGGGCCGGCTGATTTTCACGAAAACCATTTAGCGATTTTTTTTATTTAAAATCTGACCACACAGCGTTAATTAGAACACCCCAAAACCCCCATATACCAAATTTGAACAAAAAATATACAGAGAGTTCCATTCTGTAGGGTCTCAAATTTGAGCAAAATAGGAAATATAATAAACATAATAATATGGCGAGTTAAATGTGCCATGTAATCCCTTCAAAACAGTTGAATGGTCAACAGGACCACTCAAAATGTTGGTGTGAAAAGATTTACTGCAAGAATATACAGGGTATTTTTCTCTGAGCGATCTCAAAATTCTGAATTTTTATTAAACTTTATACTGGACAATAATGCTCTGGAATCATTGAAAAAATATTAATAAACACAAAAGTATTTTATTTCATTACAAAATGCCAATCAACAAATAAAAATAATTTAAATTATTGGACATTTCTCAACAAAATCACTGTCTAAGATGATATATTTTCTGGGCGATTCCTGTTGTGGCGCACCAGCTACCTTAACTGATATGAACTTATACTAACTAGCAGGCTTCTGTATTTTTTAGATTTAGTTCGTTTATAGTGTGTGGAGCGGTATTGTTATACACGATTTTTTACCCGTACAAAGTTCCAAAAATTCAGTAATTTGAGATGGCACAGATAACAACACTCTGTATATTTTGTATTGGACCATTGCACACCAACACCTTGAGTGGTCTTATTAACCATTCAACAGTTTTGAAGGGATTCCATGGCACACTTGAGTTGGTAGATGCCTTTAAAATTCCTAATTTGCTCAATTTTGACACCCTGCAGAATGGAACGCCCTGTATATTTTTTATTAAAATTTGGTATATAAGGGTTTTGGGGTGTTCTGATTAACCCTGCGGGGTCAGATTTTAAATAAAAAATTGCTAAATGGTTTTCGTGAAAATCAGGGGTATAAAAAAATCGCAGCCGGCCCTGGATTTGCATTTTGAAAATGGCAGGAAGGTCAAAAGAAGCGGTTTTTGAAGGTGTTTCAAACAAAAAAAAGTTTAGGCGATTATCTCCAAAAATGAAGATTTTACGGATTTGTACAGTTTTAAAGTTGGACACCTTGTATGTACACAAAATATTACCTACAGAATGGTCGACAACGTTTTTTGCAGCATCTAGGGGACATTCATTTAAGACATTTTTAAGGTTTTTAAGAGTGAGATAAAATTTTTGAGAATGATACAAGTAAAAATGTTATACAATCGGATGGGTTTTCGATTTAAATATGGAGCTGGTCGTTTTTCGATGTTGCCAAATCATATGAAAAGTTCTGATTTTGAAAAATGAAAAATGATCTCTTACCGTTCAGTGTGACAGGCTGTGCCAACCTGATCAATGCTACATCGTTGACGATGTTAACGGAGTCCCAATCTTCATGATGGAGGAAGTCAGAAGATGTAACGATGACTTGAGTGTCTTCGTCTTCTTGGATATTGTGGGCGCCCAAGATTACTTCGATTTCACCAATGACACTGTAACGAAAAATTGCTAATGACGTGACAATTTCAGAAAAAGAAGATGTTTTATTAAGCGAAAAAATAATCAACCCGTCCATGAACCGACTATGATGAGACACGGCACTTTCTGACAGAAAATCCAAACTGCTGCCTGTTGTGCATGCAGCCTCCATATAAAATTATGTAATATTTAAACCTACTAACATATTTATATCTACTGAAAGATTGCGCCGCTATAGGTAACAATTTCGCAATGTGTACAAAAAGTTAAATGGGATTTATTGGCCAGGTTTTGAATATTTGGTCACTTTTGACTGGCGATGGCTTCGCGTCTGACGTTTGATGTTTACATCTCTCCAAGGCCTACTTATTGAAAAAATCGTACAATAATGGGTTACTTCAGGGCCGATTTCTGAGCTTTTATTGACGATTTTGAGACACTTCACTGCCGATTTCAAGCCTAAGTGTATTACTGTAATCAGGATACAAGGCTGTATAAAAAACCGAGTGGTATAAATCAATTAATTTGTGGGAGACTCGTAGGGGAAGTAGGAGTATAGAAGAAACATGTAGGTGTGTGGTGACAAACGACAGTGGCGTCACAAAACAATCCCGAAGAACTTCTGTTTTCTTTTGAATAAATCGATCTCAATCTGAAAGATATTTTTGAGAGACGGGTAGGGGATGTAGGTGATAGGGGTGTATAAGTAACCTGTAGGGGTGCAGACAAACTACAGTGGCGACGCATAAAATCCGAAAAAAAAAAGTTTGAATTTTTTTATGTAAATCACTCTCGATATCGAACATATTTCTGGGAGATTCACAGGTAATGTAGAAGTACAGAAAAAATATATAGGGATCTAGTGGCAAACGGCAATGGCGTCTCCAAAAAATCCCAAAGAACATTCTGAATTTCTTTGTGTAAATCAATCTCAAAGATATTTTTGGGTTTGAGAAACTCGTAGGGGATGCAGGAGTATAGAACAAACCCGTGATATCAGCGTAGTTGTTTATGAGACTGCCGCGGTTTCAGCGCGGCGACAACTTGGAACCCCTCAAGTTGGTGGCGCTGCAAGGTTGGTACTTGTTAGTTGGTTTAGGGTAACTACGGCGAGAGCAGATATTTCAGCGAAAACACCACCAGTCGTACCACCAATGATTGGTTAATATTTTAAAAATTATGTCATTTCATTGCCGCATATTGGCAGGTATTGAATTCTCACTAGTCAGTCACGTATTTTGTCTAGCGAAAGAAAAGCCATGAAAACTCGGCCTAACCGCGTACCCGCCTCTCGTCACGTGATACACAAGGTGAAGTTTAAACATAGTTTCTCGTGGCTTTTCTGTTGCAGACTTTAAAGTTTTACCCATCCACGCAGTGAGCTGCCGTAAGAACCGTACGTTCGTCAATTAAGGAACCACCACAAAAAGCCGTACCATCAACGAAGGGAAGAAATAGACCAACCTATGAGACAAAAGAATGCATTAGCACAACGAACTTTTTGAAATAAAGTAGGTATCAATTCATAAATATTTTCAAACACTAAAACTATAAATTATAAATAAACTATAGATATACCTATACTAAACCTGCTTCTTACCTGCCATGGTCTAGAATGAGGTTCGGCTTCATTTCCATTTGTGATTCTTGTAGATGGTTTGCTTGGGACTTGGCGACCGTGAGCTGCAGGAACTTTCAAGTCCTTGGAGATGATTTTGCTCCAGTCCCTCTTATTTGCCTGCAAAATAATGGGTATTATAGATATTTTTAGTATAAAAAACACGAAAGTTTATTTTTGAAACATAGTTAAAACACTCGTTCGTTGTTTATATTATTTATATACCTATGGCTTTGGTTTAAAGTAGGTACCTATAGAACTTGTAGGTATTACTTTTTTTATGCTTTGTGAGGTTGATCAATTGAGTTGCCAATTTAATAGTTTATCTTTTCTATAGTTTTATCTTTTATTGCAATTATCATTCATTATTGCAGAATAGTACAGAATATTGAATTTGAGTGAGGACAAAATTGTATTTGGCTTGAATTGTATTGTCTGATTCGTACTCAAACAACTCTATTAATTATTGTGATCTGCTATTTTTTTCTTGGATGTATTGTATGTATTAGATTATTTATTTCTTTTGGCTTTCGATGATAAAAACTAATAAATAAATAAATTTAAAATTTACAGTAAAATATAAGTCAATAGACTTAGTTTAGATTTAGTAAACGTAAAATATAGGAGTAGGAGTAGGTACTTATAGTGGAGATTTTTAAGTATGTGAAAGATTAATGCTCTGATTATGTTCAAGTACTAACTGAAATCGCGTGACAGAGTTTATGATACCTGAGGGCGATTTAACCTAAGGATGGACTAATGCTATCCTACAAAATTTGTAAACATGAGTAAATAGTAAAAAATAATAAAGATTGAGAAAATACCTAATTTCAGGGAAAATACCTAATTTCAGTGAAACCATCGAAAACTAAAAATTTCTTAGGAGGTGTTCCATTAGCATTATAATAGATATAATTTTTATATTGAGTATACAGGGTGTAAATGAATAAGTGCGAAAAAAATCAAGGGGTGAATCTTTGAGTGATCCTAAGACCAAAAGTCTACATAGGTCCGCTAATGCTTCGTTTTCAAAATACAGTGTGTCAAACATTTTTTAATAATTATTATATAATAAAACAAAAATTTATTATAGCTAGCATTACCGTTTATAGCAATTTTTAAGACTAGAATAAACTATTAATATGGAAAAAATATCGGGTATACCCTAGTTTTTGTTAATTGGTAGTTTTAATTTTTTATTATGTTGTCCGGGAGACATGCAATAAAGTGATTTTTATTTTTTCTCGAAAACGAAGCGAGATACGAGAATAATTCAAGAGACAAATAAAGTTGTATTTTTAGTTGCTGAATGCGAAAAAAAAGTTTTAAAAAGTCAGTGGCGCACATTTTTTTACAAAATTATTGGTTAAGGTGCCCTTGGGACGTCACTGTACTTAATAATTTTAATATGCAAAATTTTAACAAAATCGGCTAAAGGATTATTAAGATATTTACGAAAAAGCGATTTTTAAGAAGAGTTTGACACCCTGTATCTTGAAAAGGAAGCATTACCAGACCTATGTTTATATAAACTTTTCGTCTTAGAATCACTCAAAGATTCACCACTTGAATTTTTTCGCACGTATTCATTTACATCCTGTATATTGTGTTAAATACGAGTATGATCATAATTTTTATTATGATTGTTGTTAGTAGATATTATTAATTTACTTACCTGGGCGAGGGCAATAACTGCCAGGATAAAAATAACCAGCACCTTCATGTCTATATAACAATTTCAACGGTTTAAAGTTTAGGGTTTTGGGACTGTGACTATATACCCGACATTGAATTGTATCTTCAATCTGATATTACTAAGAATGATATTAATCTGATAACACTGAAGTTTTGCATTGAATAGAGTTACTAACAGTGGCGGCCCCAAGGGGGGGGGGGGACAGGGGGAGCCTGCCCCCCATTGGGTTCGGGTGCTTTCCTGGGTGGTGTTCTGGGTGTGCTCCCGTACACCTAAAAAGTGGGGGCGGCCTCCTTGCGTTTGCAAGCTGGCAGCCGAGCCGGTATCCCAGGAAAAGAAAAAACTGGGCTCTAAAGAACTGGGCCTTGGTCACCACCCTCCAGGTTAAAATCCTAGGACCGCCACTGGTTATTAATGCAGGCTCCTGTACTAGGAAATCTATTAGCCAGTGATTTCAGAAATTACGCGTGGGCTCTTCAAAGTTTTTTCCCGGTAAACAATCTAAATATTGACTGATAAGGAAGTGATAGTGTACAAACATTTAGCAAGTCATTATTCCTTTACAGTAGTACTTGAAGAGTATCTATACCGAATATACTGGAGAGACTGTCGGGTCTAGAAGCTAAGAAAATAAAGAACGTCTCAAAATTATACAGGGTGATTTAGTCATGTAATGACAGGTGGAGAAAAAATAGTTTAGTTCGAATCTGAAATTAAAAAATTGTATACTCAACCAAAAAACAAAATAAAGAAACATTTTCAGAAGTGTATTAAAATCCCTTATTAACGGTGCTTTACTAGTCCACAGGTTCGCCCTTCAAGGCTAGTGCGCACTTACCAGTTGCCCAACATATCATACATTTGCAAAGCAAGACAACAAATTAAATTCATTCTTGTCTTGCCCGACCCTTGGTGAAAAAATCTTGTCTTGCGAGCAAGATTTCTTGCTACTTATTTTTTTTTATTTCTTGCTTCGTGACGTCATCGAAAGACTATTATTGCTCGCAAGAGTCTTGCTACCAAGACTTTTGTTAACAAGACTCTTGTCTTATTTATTACGTGCAGAGATTGTCGAGAAATGTTTGATTATAAATATTGTTTTTTTTTATTTACTTTTTCAGGAGATTGGAGAACAAAGTATTTCTTAATAAAAAGTTTTGTCTATTGTGTCCATAGCCTTATTCAAAACTTTGAAATACCGTACAGACTGGTTAAAAACACGAAAACCTAGAATTAGAATGAAGGCAAAAACAATAACTTTGGAAAAATAATTTACTGCTTACTGATCAAATTTACCTATACCCAAATCAAATAACTCTTACGCCTGGCGCAAATAAAAGCACGTGTTCGATGACGTTCCGCAAAATAAGCCGATTGGTCAATAATAGGCCCTAAAAAATATCATCCGACTCGAAGCGCGCCTTGCAACCGGTAGATCGCAAGTTAATTAAGCCAATAATTTTTTCCGAAACATTTCGACGTAAACAATTGACAGTAAAATTAAATAAAAGTAGTGCCTGAGTGCGTCTCTGGCGAATATATCAATACAGGTACTTTTGTTTACATTAGGCGTCGAAGTTATTTTTTGATTTTGGTATAAGTGAATAAGTGAAGTTCGATCGTAATAATTATTCTATTCAATATCCAGTCCGAAGATATTATAATGTAGCCAGGTAATAGAAGATATACTGACGGAATCTCTGAACATTTTTGTTTTTATTCCTACACTAGGGATAACATGGCCCTTTGAAGCGCACATATATTGAGATTATTGCCTAAAATTTAAAAAAATCATAGATAATAATGGACATATAAAATGTATTCCTCAAGCAATATTGATTTTATTAATTTGCTAAAAATATGTGCATGATAGGTATTCCCGTTCTCAACGGTATTCCTTAGAGAGAATTACTTTTATAATTCCACAACTTTGAATTGAGACTTGCATCTTTGGGCTCTAGTTTAAACCACCAGTTCCATGAGCAGAATAATAGACCAAACAAAAAGAGACAAAATAATCCGTAATGAGGATTTTCAAAGTATTTTTTTTTCTTTTATATATTATACTTGTTATAATTTTCCTCACATTGTAATAATTAAAAATAATATGCATCCTTGAAGTCTAGAGAACACAAACATTATCTATGGCCCACTTAAAACCGGAACACCCCCCATCCGGATAGTTTTTTTTTTACGATAGGGCATTAAAAATTGTACCTTAGGAAAAATGGCATATTTTATTTCAAAAAAGCCAAAGCCTACTACGACATATTTTTGGCGCCAAAATTGGACAATTCGCATAGTAGCGATTTTTTTATAAGAGAGATAAAATAAATTTGATATTGAAACCTTTATTGATATTAGGTAGTATAAACATCTATTTCCTGTATTTTTTACTATTCTTTCAAAAACTATTTACTTTTATTCTTTATATGATTTTATAGGTTTTCTTGCGTTTTTAATAAAAGCAGTGACTATTCTATAGCCACTGATAAAAGGCAAAATAATAAAGTTTCAACCTATCTATAGTTGGGTCTGTGGTTGGGTTGATTGGCAGACAGTAAAGTAATGATAATACTTGCCACCGCCCATACCCTTAAAAGAATTCAGGTTGTTTCTGAGATACCTACCTCCGTCTATATTGTCATAACTAGATACCTGAAGTTTTAGATTGAGAAAAGGAGCAAAAACCAAGGTCGATAAATGAGGTTTAAAATAATATCACTTAGCCTTTAAAAGGAATATTTAGATATCTGGGATTTCCGAAAAAATGCAAACGTGTTCGATATGAATCAATACAGGGTGGCCCACCACGAATTGCATCGATCTATATATAGAAAATTAAAAGTAGGAAAATTCTGAGAATTTGGCACCTCACCAATGCCGATGGGCGCTGCTCAACTAAAATATTTTGGTGAATCTGGCACTTCCGGTTATACCGGAAGTCGATATCAACTTTCTTATCTCAAATGGAACACCCTGTATATTATTGCATTTTTGGATTCTAGGCATCATTTTGGAACAAAAACATGCAACATGTCCTATATCTAAATCTAACCGTTTTTGAGATATTTGCATTTTTACGAACAAAATTAGAGGTGCAGACCTATCAGTCAATTAGTAACTTATACGAGGAAACCGCGAAATTTCAAAACGAATTTTTGGCATCGTGTAACATAAGCCCTGACCTAGTGATCTCTGCTGAAAAATAAATCCGTTCTTATACAGGGTGTTCACAAAATATGAATAAAAATTACATTCAAAATATGCTTAAATCTCGAAATTTTCAAATGGAAACCCCCATTTTTTTTAATGCGACCTTATTCACCACTAAAAATGATGACAACTTTGTGTAAGGTTTCCTATACCTAAATGCAGGAATTTTCGATTAATTTAGGAACAAAACAACTTTTTGCCCATAAAATGCGGGGTTTGCTTAACGCTTGGAAAATCATATTAGCCGTGGACGTTGAAAAGACAATCGCGGCTGAGGAAGTGTCACTTGGTTTGTAAATTATTGTCAACAATAATGCCGACGCGCTTAAATTACACAAAAGAAGAATTATTTAAATGTTTTATTATCTACGAAGAATGCAACAAAGTAATATCAAGAACGTGCGATACATAATCTGTTTGTGTAATTTAAGCGCACCGGCATTATTGTTGACAATAATTTATAAACCAAGTGACATTTCCTCAACCGCGATTGTCTTTTCAACATCCACGGCTAATATGATTTTCCAAGCGTTAAGCAAACCCCGCATTTTATGGGCGAAAAGTGGGTTTTTCGCAAAGTTGTCATCATTTTTAGTGGTGAATAAGATCGCATTAAAAAAATGGGGGGTTTCCATTTGAAAATTTCGAGATTTATGCACATTTTGAATGTAATTTTTATTCAAGTTTTGTGAACACCCTGTATAAGAACGGATTTATTTCTCAGCAGAGATCACCACGTCAGGGCTTCTGTTACACGATGCCAAAAATTCGTTTTGAAATTTTGCGGTTTCCTCGTATAAATTGCTAATTGACTTTAGGTCTGCACCTGTATTTTTTTTCGGAAAAATGCAAATATCTCAAAAACGGTTGGATTTAGACATAGGACATGTTGCATGTTTTTGTTCCAAAATGACGTCTAGAATCCAAAAATGCAATAATATACAGGGTGTTCCATTTGATATAAGAAAGTTGATATCGACTTCCGATATAACCGGAAGTGCCAGATTCACCAAAATATTTTAGTTGAGCAGCGCCCATCGGCACTGGTGAGGTGCCAAATTTTCAGAATTTTACTACTTTTAGTTTTCCATATATAGATCGATGCATTTCGTGGTGGGCCACCCTGTATAGGCTTGCAGTACTGATTAAATGATTTATATCTAACATTCACGTCTAAATTAAAATTTTCTAGTATATAGATAACAAACTTGTAGAGACTTAAATGTTGGCATTTAAAAATGGACACACACGTGTGTAGTATACAGGGTTTAACTAAACTGATGGTCAAAAATGAAACCACGTATTCTTGGAGTCAAAATAAGGGCACTTCTTCATATATTTTTTTCTCCTACGGGCCATAGTTTTTTTATACAGAGCGTAGAAGTTTGGAGAAAAATACACATATTTCTTAGTATTTCTAGAAGTATACGAGATATTTTCTTCAAACTTGGCGTGTCACATGAGCAGATGAGCCGTCAAACTTAAGGTTGACATGAAGCTTCTGAGACTCCCAGTTGCGGAGATACAGGGTGTTAGTAAAATTAATTAGTTCAGAAAAATATGAATACCCTGTATAATCGCCGTTTCTTAATTATTTTTAAAGAACGGCAACGCTGCAATGAACAATAGTCACTTTAAGAATAAATCTAGCAATCTGTGGATGTCAATTAAACTTTATTTAACAAGATACAAAAGCAAAAACAGTAATAAAAGAAACGTATTGCTATTAGAAAAATAAATTATTAAATGTTCGAAATGACCGCCGTCTCTTTCAATACATGCAACTATGCGTTTCCGCATGTTTATTATTGCCATTCACAAGTCCATAGCAAAAGTGCATATCAGTCAACTCTTCAGGTGAAAATATAATTTTTCCAAAATATTGATACTAATGTGCAAAGTTGGCAGCCAAATGATTCAAATAATGCCAAGTTTAATCGACATCCACAGATTGTTAGATTTATTCTTAAAATGACTTTTTTATTGCAGCATTGCCGTTCTTTGAAAATAATTAAAAAACGGCTGAGAATATGAAAAAATACTAAGAGTTACTTTTTGTTAACCATTGAATTTACCATTCAAAACAAATTTAAAAAATGCGATTATACAGGGTATTCATATTTTTCTGAACTAATTAATTTTAATAACACCCTGTATCTCCGCAACTGGGGGCCTTACAAGCTTCATATTAACCTTAAATTTGACAACTCATCCGCTCATGTGACACGCCAAGTTTGAAGAAAATATCTCGTATACTTCTAGAGATACTAAGAAATATGTGTATTTTTCTCTAAATTTCTACGCTCTGTATAAAAAAAACTATGGCCCGTAGGAGAAAAAAAAATATGAAGAAGTGTCCTTATTTTGACTACAAGAATACGTGGTTTCATTTTTGACCATCAGTTTAGTTACACCCTGTATAATCCCCGCATCACTTATATTTATCTACTGCCAATCGACTTAGTAACTAATATTACTTGAATCCTACACTGAGAAATCGCCCAGGAGAAGAAAACTCTTTGCAGAGTTTGTTTTAACCTATGGTAGTAGGTAGGTATGTTAATTAGATATTCCTATGGCAAGCGTAATTTCTGCTGCAGCAGCAAACATTTCTTTATAAAGAGGTCGTTGGGTTGCGTACATAGCGCGCGTGCGCGCCTGTCACAGCAAATGTTTCCCGCCCGCGTGCTCTAGCGCGTTTCGGATTTCGTGTTCGTCGAGTCGTGGCAATCCAGTGAGCTTCGTGGAGATTTGGATTGCGCGACCACCGTTGTTACCTCTATCCACGTAATAAAAGCAGGTAAAACACATCCGCATGATCAGCGCGCCCAGCTGCAATAAAATAGGCCTCCGCCATGGACCAATGGAGGCTGGAACCATCCGGTTTCCGGTCTGGCGGCCACAGGGGTCCGACACTTCCGGAGCAAAGATATAAATAAAAAGGCCGCCGGACTCAGCGACTGTACTGACCGACCGACTGTATGACAGTCTGTCTGAGTCTGTCTACCGATCGGTGAGTAAAAGCGGCTCACTTGTACGATGCGTCGTTAAAACCTACCAGGAAATCGGCAAAATAGAACCAGCTTTCTCCGGTTTTCTCAAAACCGCTTATTTAACCAGACCGGCTATATCTGTTTCCCTAACTGAACTCAAGGCTTTAAATCCGTAGTAGCATTCTATAGTAAAATCGAGCAATCCGTACCTGGCGTAAATAAAACCACGTGTTCAATGACGATCCGCGATTGGTCGGTAGGCTATAAAATTTCACCCGACTCGGCAACAGGGACGTGCTCGATCGCAAAAACGTAGATATTCGGTTTTATCTTGTTGTTTTCAGCTATTTAGACACTGCGACAAATAATTTTATCGATGTTTTGAACCATTTTAATTAAGCCAATAATTCTTGTCTGAAATATTTTGATGTAAGTACACAATTGCAAGACTAAAATCATTGACTGAAGGTTTAAAAAGACCTCTCACGGATCCAGATAAAATGCCGAGCGCTTTTGGAGGCGAAGGACTATGGATATTCGATTGTATTTAAAACTTTTTCCAATGATCGTAGTCATTCGCCTCCGCGCACCAACTCCATCTACTGGTGTATAGCGGTATTATTATTTCTATTTAGCTCTCGTCCAGTACTACTGTTTAGCACCATCTATTTTCGATAATTACAATGACTCTAACAAAATCGATAATTAGTGGTAGATTTCGTACTCGACAATTTCGTATTCCAAAAGGCTCGTTTGTGTTCGGGGCGGGGCAAACAAGTCTAAAAATAGACATGGGGGGAGAAGGGAGAAGGGGCCAGTGAAATAATTCTACGATTTGGCTTTTATAAAATTAGGAATAGATTCAGGGTTGGGCGTATTTCAGTTTGATATTTGACGATTTTAACGGATTGGCAGATTTTTAAAATTCTCTTTTTTAGGATATAGTGATCTACATTATGTTGCTTCAATTTCTTACGTTGATTTGAAAAACAAAACATATGTCCAAAATGAAAACTTTGAGAAAAGTGAAAAAACTGATTGCCTTCCCTCTATTAGGGAGTATTTTTTAATGTACCTAGGCGTTTTTCTGGAAAAATGTTGAATACAGAAAGAGGTTGTTATTTATTTTTATTTTTTTAGCTTAAGTAACTAATAAAAATATATACTGTGTGTCCGGCGATTCAGTGCCCAAGGGGTGTAAACGATAAAAAAATTCTAATTGTAAGTTGACATTCTGTTTGGTGTTGCCCCAATAATTGGCCGAACCTATCAGCAAAGTCTAGAGAATACTAGACTTTGCTATCAGTACACAGTGTATACAGGGTGTATTTTTGTCGAAAAAAACAAGGCCGGAGTAAACTGTACCCTCAATTTTAAAAGCTAGCTAGCTAGGACAATGCCTGCCATTGTTAAAACGATATTATTGCTTATATCTGCCAAACTATGATACCACACCACTTAATCAGTGGCGGCTCGTAACTATTTAAACTTAAACAGGCGGGGCCAAATATCGGAAGACATTTAAAAATCAATGTGCCTAACTAAACCGGTGTAAAGTTAGTAGCCGATTTTCTGGCAGCAAAAAATTTTCCTCGCCCTTATTTCCACAAATTTATTTTGATAAAAATAAAGTAGAAAGGGTAACTATTATTAAACCTTCTAAGCAGATTAAACCGGAGAATGAAGAAAAATATTCATCAAAAAATAAACGTTGAAATTTTTGGCTCCTAGAAAATTGGCTGCTAAGTGCTAAGTTCAGTTTTAAGTAGACACTTTTGTTGAATTTACGTGATGGCGTTTTTTATGTTCTGCCGTTTGATTTTTCTCTATAGTTAAATCAAGGTAACGGCCTGCCCTCTATAACTGTTTAATTTGCAGTTTTTGCTCAAATTACATTGACGAAAATGAATTTCTTAATAAAAAAAACTAACACTGTTTTATGAAATGCTACTTTTATTAGTGATATAAACAAAAATAGTAAAAGTAGGTAAATAAGGATTTTTTAAACTGTTGACTATGTATGTACCTACATGTAGGAATTGAGATTTTTTAAGTAGGTATTGACTGAACACGCCAGAAAGTAATTACCCATTTTCATTCAGAATTACCTTTGAACATTTTTTGACAGAGAGGAATAAAATAAAATAGTTAAATGAGAAAACACATTTATTAAAAAAATACCTAAATACCAAATCCAGAAATATTGTCAACATAAATAAATTATATAAGTAAGAACATTTTAACGCATATACAATTATTATACAGGGTGTCCAACTTTAAAACTGTAGAAATCCGTAAAATCTTCATTTTTAGAGATAATCGCCTAAACTTTTTTTGTTTGAAAGGCCTTCAAAAACCGCTTCTTTTGACCTTCCTGCTATTTTCAAAATGCAAATCCAGGGCCGGCTACCATTTTTTTATACCCCCAATTTTCTCGAAAACCATTTAGCGATTTTTTTATTTAAAATCTGTCCGCACAGCATTAATCAGAACACCCCAAAACCCCTATATACCAAATTTGAATAAAAAATATACAGGGAGTTCTATTCTGCAGGGTGTCAAATTTGAGCAAAATAGGAATTTTAAAGAAATACATTACTTTTGTGTTTATCAATATTTTTTCAATGATTCTACAGCACTCATGACCCATATAAAGTTTCATAAAAATTCAGCATTTTGAGATGGCACAGATAAGAATACTCTGTATATTTTGTATTGGACCTTTGCACACCAATACCTTGAGTGGTCCTATAGACCATTGAACTGTTTTGAGGGGATTCCATGGCAATCTTGACTTGGCAGATACCTTTAAAAGTCCTATTTTGCTCAACTTTGACACCCTGCAGATTGGAACTCCCTGTATATTTTTTATTCAAATTTGGTGTAAAGGGGTTTTTGGGTGTTCTGATTAATGCTGTGGGGTCAGATTTTAAATAAAAAAATCGCTAAATGGTTTTCGTGAAAATCGAGGGTATAAAAAAATCGCAGCCGGCCCTGGATTTGCATTTTGAAAATGACGGGACGGTCAAAAGAAGCGCTTTTTGAAGGCCTTTCAAACAAAAAAAAGTTTGGGCGATTGTCTCCAAAAATGAAGATTTTACGGATTTGTACAGTTTTAAAGTTGGACACACTGTATGTTATTTGTTTTGGCAATAATAATAGTCCCCCACTAGTCAATAGTTTCACAATGTGTAAAAAGAGTTTCAAGGCTAAAAAAAAATTCGAAGTCTCGCCCGCAGCTCTAGGGTTTACTATAGATCCCAACGTACCCGTTGAAAATAAACACCATCTATGGAGCTGGAAATATAAAATTTTGTGTCTGTATTTTCTGCTCGTGTGTGGTTGATGTAATATACGATTTCTATTAAAGGGAAAAGGATGGAATGATACCCCTGTTTAATAAGTGTATTTGGGCGGGTCCTTTCCCCAAGTAAATTTCTGGTCGCGAAAGGGAGCAGTGAAAGGGGCAAATAATATTGTAATGAATCTCAAAAATCACAGTCCAAACTCGTTACCTTGGTTACCACCTTTATTGTTTAGCCTTCAAAAATCACAAATAAACTTGTCAGATTACTGTCACTGCCCAAGAATATTCTTTCAGTTCCAAAATTCGCACAAAATCGCTTTCTAACCTTTCACTTTCTCCAGGCCCAATTCCCAGGGCTTAATGTCAAGTAAAACCCTGTCAAAAGTCAAAATCAAGATATTGCCAGACTCGAAATGTCCCATCTGTAATTCCCACCGAGCTATCCCAGTATACCCCAGAAAACAGTGTGCTGTTTTCTAGACTTTGCTTTCGAGTCAGCGACACCGACTGTGAATAATTGTTACTTCCGCTAGCCCCAAGATGGCTCCGGCGAAGATGCCAGAAGATTTTCGATATCGATCCGCTTTAATTTCTGGTCCGGAATGTAGAGGGTGCCAGCGGGCTCCGGAGATGTTTTTAAATCGGCACGCTGTTCCATGGGCGTAGATTCTCTTTTTAAATCTTCGCCCAACGCTAAAATGAAATAAAGGTCGTACCTCCGTGCGGCTATGGCAGATATTTCAACGCACGTGCTCTTGTTTACGCCAGGCGTGAGAGTTGCTCGATTTTAGTATAGACACAGCTGGCTCGCTTGCAGATTAGTTTACAATCTAGTTTAGATGCTTGCTTCACCTATCCGAATGGCTGCATAAATTAGAACCATCCCATAGCAAATACCGATTACTTAATTATTTGTTTTATTTGTTATAAGAAAAGAAGACGTTTATTTCCAACAGGATTACACCCAATTATAGGAAATACAAAAAGAAAAAGAAATCAAACAATGTGCACCATACATGCATACCAAAGTATTATACATCAAAATAAATATACTCTAAAAAGTGATGCTGTTCAAAATAGCCTCCAGAGATTCGTGATGAATATCCCTATATTTACACAAGCTATCAAACTCCCTACATAAAACCCTTCCATAAACAAGGATAAAACATACACAGGACACATATACATTACATTTGTATTGATTGAGGGATTGTAAAACACTGGTGTATGACGGGACTCACAACGCGGTACCATAAAATTAATGCTTTGCAACAGAAATGGGCAATCGATATTGTTATGTAAGATATTATATAGAAATTTTACAGCGATTAATCTCCGTCTCTCATGCAGTGAGGTCTCCCGACAACGTGACAACAGTAGATCGTGATCATAACCTCTGGGTGCATACACTAGGTCTTCTTTATACACAAGATATTTAAGGAATCTTCGCTGCACTGATTCAATACTAATTATGTGGGTGACCAGATTAAAGTGCAGGATTCCAGTCTTGAACGGACGAAAGTGTAATATAAGAGCAGAGTTATAGACCACCCAGAAGACTCCTTCCTAGACAGGCCAACTATTTAAGTTCATTTAAATTATTTTTTGTTCGAATTGATTTATTTGTTTAAATTTGCTCGAATCACCACAATTAAACCTGAAATAATGTATATAAGGTAAGCAAACACCTACCTAAAAATAACACTATTTACTTGAAGGTTTACTTGCTTAGTGGCCATATCTACAAAAAAGGGATATACACGTGTACAAGGTGTCCCAGAACCCGATTTTCTAGGTAATTTTAAAGATAAACCGATGGTTCAAAAACCAGACTTGTGTAGAATTTTCCGAGGAATTCAAATGTGATGTCAAACTTAATATACCGGGTGTTGTTAAAAAGTTATTTAAATAAATACCGTTTTCCAAAAAATTGTGAAGTTGGATTTTAACACGAAATGTTAGTAACGAAAACGTGTCGGTTTTCATTTCTGACTTCCGGTTTTACAGGAAGTGAGCAACACTTGGTCTGGTTTTTGAGACAACCTGTATATTTTGGTTTTTTTTAAGTTCCCTTTGTTCTCCCAATTCCAACCATATACATATATTTTTATATATTTATCTCTAAAAATAGCCAAGCAGTAAATTTTAATTTTTTGATAAATTTCGTCAAATATTATTATAAATTCACATCTTTGCATGGGATGCTAAAAATACATATATCGTCAGAGATAACTATATAAAAGTAGATATCGTTGGAATTGTGAGAATAAAAATAAATTAAAAAGCAGAAAATATACAGGTTGTCTCAAAAATCTGACAAAGTGATGCTCACTTCCGGTCAAACCGGAAATTAGAAATGAAAACCGACACTTCTTCATTACTCCCCGTATACTCATTACTAACATTTCGTGTTAAAATCCAATTTCACAATTTATTGGAAAACGGTATTTTTTAAATAATTTTTTAACAACACCCGGTATATTAAGTTTGACGTCACATTCGAATTTCTCGGAAAATTCTATATAAGTCTGGTTTTTGAACCATTAATTTATCTTTAAAATTACCGAGAAAATCGGGTTTATCGCGTTAACTGGGACACCCTGTACATCTTCTTCGAAATTTATGGCGTATAAGTCTTTCATATATTTGTAAAATGCGTCTGAAACAACCGGAAGCGATACACCATCAATTTTTATGTCCATATCCCTTTCCAACTTAGTTTTTTGCTTACTCCCTAGTACCATGAAGCATGATTTATGTATAAAATAGCAAAGAGCCATAGCATTGCACCCTGTGGAACCCCGGTAGGTAGGAAATGCAGCAAAGCCTGACAAAGATCCATTAGCGTTTAAACATTGGTAGCGATCACTTAAATAATTTCGTAATATATTGAAGGCATCCTAACTGAACCCATAAAATTGTAATAGAGAGAGCGTCACCTCGTGGTTGATGGTATCAAATGCATTTGAATAGTCCAGAAACACAAGTATGGCAACGTCACACTCATCTACAATACGGACAATACAGCCGACGGACTATACAGTGTGGATAGAAATTGTGGAATATTGCTTATATTTCTTAAAATATTCCTCACATCAAAAACATGTTTTAATAAAAGTGTTAGGGGAAATTATTTCCCGTTTAATGATAACAAGCAATCTTTCGTAGCACAAAAAAATGTGGTTGCCATGGTAACTGATTTAATTTTTTTTAAATGGCACCATATACTTTTTTTGGTGAAAATTGATACACTGGAACTTTCTGAATACGATACACGGGCGTAGCCAAGGGGGGGTTTTCGGAGGTTCAAACCCCCCCCCCCCCGAAATAAGCAAAATATTACCTAATATTATACCGAAAAAATACGAGGAGTGAAGAGTTAAATTATTATTACGTTTGAATATATGTAGTAATAGTAGCGCCTAGCGCCATCTTTTGACGAGAGGCAGACGCAGTTGCAGCCGAACTATTTTGTATTGTAGGGACACTTTGCGTTGTTTCTCGATTATTCGCCACGCCCCTCGGTCGAAATGAGCGGAACTTTGTGTAAGTTCGTGGAAGTTTCTGGACGGCTACTGGGCTGCTATATAAGCGGCGCCCCGGCGCGTGACCGCGCTTACGGCAGTATTGTTCCATGCGAACTCGAAGCGAATAAAAGTGAAAAGTGGTGAACGAATAGTGAAGAGAATTAAGTGTACCGTGTAAGTGAGTAATTTTAGTGCGCTGTTATTCGATGACCTTGTTAAGGATAGATACGTGAATCATTATTACTGTCGAAAAATGGAAGGGAAAAAAAGGAAGGGTGATAAACTTAAAGGTATGGACTACTGGAAAAAGTGGTGTAGTCAAGGTCAAGGGGTTTCTAATAAAGAAACAAATTTGGATTTAGCTATCAAAGCTTCAGCTACCTTGCATGCTGATAAGAAGACTGCCTACCCCGAAATCTAGTTTGGAATGCCTAGATATGTGCGATAAAAACCTTTATCCTAATATTTACACATTACTACAAATCTTGGCTACCATTCCTGTATCCACTGCTACCCCAGAAAGGTCTTTCTCGAGCCTAAGGAGACTAAAAACTATTTACGAAACACTACAAGTGAAAACAGACTTAATGGTTTGGCTCTAATGAACATTCACTATGGAACAGAAATTCATGCAGATGAAGTAGTGGATATATTTAAAAGAAAAAGCCGAAGATTTCTTCTTTAATGGTTTTAGATTTAGCGCAGAGGAACGAAATTAATTTATCCATTTCATTTAAAGTTAAGAACTTTATAAATATGTCGTAGTTTTTCGGATGAATATATAGATATTAAATTTCATGTAAGTATATTTTTGTTGTTTTATTTACTTCTCAAACTAAACCCCCCCCCCCCCAAAACTAAATCCTGGCTACGCCCGTGATACGATACAATACAATTTTAATGGGGTCGCATATAAGAAAAAAATACAAAAAAAATAAGTTTTCTATTATGCTATTGACAATGTTTATCAAAATAATAATAATTATTAACATATCAAGTTAGCCATGCCAAAATCAGAACAATGCGAAACTGTCACTAGATGTGTAACTGTGTAAATTGTTACACTAAACGTACTTTTTTACTCAATTTTCTGTGTACCCAAGTACTTAGCCTGTTAACCTGTATTCTTTCCGTTTCACTTAATTCAAGCGCCATTATAACTTACAAAGTACTTAAGTACCTACACAGAAAATTGGGTAAAAAAAGTACGTTTACTGTAACAATTCACACAATTACAAGCAACTGACAACTAGTGACAGTTTCCCATTATTCTGATTTTGGCATAGCTAACTTAATGTTAGTAATTATTTTGATAAACATTGTCAATAGCATAATAGAAAACTTAATTTTTTGTAGTTTTTTCTTATGCGACCCCATTTAAATTGTATTGTATCGTATTCAGAAAGCTCCAATGTATCAATTTTTACCAAAAAACGTATATGGTGCCATTTAAAAAAATCAAGTCGGTTACCATGGCAACCACATTTTTTGTGCTACGAAAGATTGCTTAATGTCACTAAACGGGAAATAATTTCCCCTAACACATTTATTAAAACAAGTTTTTCATATGAGGAATATTTTAAGAAATATAAGCAATATTCCACAATTTCTATCCACATTGTACAGTGTACATATAACCCATTAAATAAAGAACCCTAGGAAGGAGCAAATTTGGGCTTAACGATAGACCGGGTTAGTCTCTGCATAATATATGCGTTGAATGACGAATAATAAGAGGCGCAACCTTACCAGTAAAATACAAAATATACAAAATTGTACCGTTAGCCCGTTGCAAAGGGATCGGTGTTCTCAAAAACGTAAACAAGTTGTACAAATCCGTGGTCGCTAGGCGTCTAGAGCGAGTGGGAGCAACGAGGCGCTCCAGGGTAATTACACGCAAACCGGGCTCGCAATTTTATACGGGCGTTGCGCCTCTTATTATTCCTCACTCAACGATATATGGCTTGGTGTCGTTTCCGGTTTTACAGTGGCGCGACAAACTAATCTAGGCAGAAAATACGGCAATTCTAATTTTAAATTTCCAATTATGAAGAAGTAGCTACCTACACAAACGCCTATGCCCCTTTAGTGCATTGCCTCAGAAGTTAATTTAAATTACAACATTACTTATCTACGGATTATTATCCTCAAACATTTAGTTTTGTCGGTCAGGAAAGTGTCACAAGCCGCGTAATAACTTAAAAAAGTTTCTAAATAGCTCATACTGACACCTATCACCGTGTCAGTTATCAAAATATTGTGCCGAAACTTGGTTACTACTCAGACCCAGGGCGATTTCCGTCTCACGTACTTTATAATGTACACCTTCTTGGGGTTTTTTATTCAAAGATATAAAGCCAGCTTGATCGTCTATGAAAATTTCGCATATACAGAATCATAATTCATAACTTGTTTATAAATAACCCGTTCCATTATTTTAGAGGGCATTGAGAGAATATTGATTGGCCTTAAATCATACAATGATCTAGGATTAGAAATCTTCGGCAATGGATTTAAAACGGCTAGTTTCCATGATGAAGGAAAATAATTAGAGATTAGAGATAACAAGAGATAATGATATTGGTAACAATAGCGTCGAGAAAGGGGCTATACAGTATTTTAACATGATTGGCGACACTTTGTCAAGTTCAATATGATTTATATTTCAACCTTCGAGTGATTTCACTTATCTCAGACAGACGCAAATATAAGTACCTTTTAGTTTAGTTGGAACTGTTGTGGCTTTTTCAGTAGGTTGAAGCAAACTCTCATTACCGCCTAATTGATTTTCACCAATTAGCCAATTTGGGCATTTCTTTTTCCCTAAAAAATAGTAAATATTACAATCGAGTTAGCTATCTGGCTAACATTTAATCAAATCCCAGGCACCCAGGATATCAAACCGGAGTCTTGATGGAACCATTGTCAGGTTATCAGGCCCTAGGTGACGTAGACACGTAGTATGTTCCTGCAGTTCCCATGAATTCACAGATAGTTCTGGCTGTCGCAAGTATAGTACCTACCGCTTTTGCACAAGAAACCGATAATACACTTCGTGCTTGAACCTGACTATCCGACGTTGTCCATAAGCCAAAGAAGATACAAAGCAGCAAAATTCGCTGCCTTCTTTATCACCTCTAAATTTTCCTTTTATTGTAATATAGGTACCTAAATCAGCAGAAAACAGGGCATTCCTCATTTTCCACTCCATTATCTCAAAAAATAATATTAATGCAATGCATATTTTTCTATAAACCTTTAAAGCACAGTAGGGAATGGTCACCGAGAATATGAGTGGTGATGGTGAATGTTTCTGGCGATATTTTCCCCCTAAACATTAAAAAATACAAAATAAAAAATTACTATGAAGTGCTTGAGTCCATTAACCGGCATATAGGTTTAAAAGGTACCCCGTTTTCCAATTTATTTCCACACATACAAAATTTATACTAGATTTTGCTCCATCAGAAATACAGCGACATCCGTTAACCGTTGCTTGTACAAATCGTCATTTTTTGATTGAAAATTTAGGGCCATCAAGAAGTTTTCTCCATTTTCGGCCATTTGCTGAAGATCAGGTGCCTCGTCCGAATTCCCTACCACCACTTTCAGTACGGCCATAGCAATGTACAGACCCTGTTTAGCAAACTTTTTCCAGTGTTCATCCAATAGACTTCTTGGGAAGACTTCCTCTGCATCACATCCAAAATTTCGCAAATGTTCTGATACGGTGTCGTGGTAAACTTGTAAATAATGGTCGATTTTGTCCAGTTCCTCTTTTACGCAGCCGGCACACAAAAAATATGCAAGATCAAAGACTGGACTGCCAGTCATGGCAAGCTGCCAGTCTAGCACGCGGACATCCGTTGGTTTTCCTGGATTCTCTGGGTCCTAAAACAAATTAAAATAATGCCCTTATTTATTACTGCCCGAAATAATACATATTTATACAGTATCGCCATTAAGTCAGCCCCATATGGGATTTTTTCCAACTATCTTTGGTTAAAATTTGATGTCGGGAACAGTTTTTGCTTCAAATTAGAGCAAAAATGACATTAACAGTTGTGGCCAAGCGATGTCTGTTAGCTGTCAAATTTGACATTTGTCGCAGAAAGTGTCGGAAAGTGGCATTTCTAAATCGAATTTGAAAAAAATATATTTGAAAAAAATATTTCTACTGCACTTTTATGTACGTGTAAATTATGTTTTCAGAAAAGGGGTGAAACTAAACTCTAATTAAAACATTGCCTTTTTTTGACAGTTTCCCTATATCTTACATCTATTTGATATTTTATAAGATTAAATACTCGTGTCCTTTCAAAAGACCGAGACAATTATTGGAACTTTGCACCGCTCGTGTCAACATTTTTATGGTTGCAATTTTAGTTTTTAGAAATATGGAAAGTAAATAAAATGTTTATCATGGAACTGACATGTGACGGTAAGTATTACACAAATAAATTAATTTTTACCAGTTAAATAAACTTTGGATTTGTAAAAAAAAATCATTTGATACAAATATCAAAAATCGCAACTTCATCCTATGCTTTTGAAATTTTGCAAAGTTACATCAAATCGCAGTAGAAACATCTTTTTAAAATATATTTTTTTTCAAATTCGTTTTAGAAATGCCACTTTCCGCCACTTTCTGCAACAAATGTCAAGTTTGACAGCTAACAAAGATCGCTTGGCCACAACCATTAATGTAATTTTTGCTCTAATTTGAAGCAAAAACTGTTCCCGACTTTAATGGTGGCACTATATACATAGATAGGTACTTTTTGTTGCCATTTCCGAATGAGTGAAATCTATCATTACACGAATTATTATTTTTGTACGAGGAGTAAAAAATAAACAAATATACCTAACTATACAAATAAATATAGTAGGGCTAAAATTCAATAATGAAGATGACATGTAAAGTATTGTTCTGTAAAAAGTCCTGAATTTTATTATTATTTTGGACCGGGAAAATTTAAAGTAAACAGAGGTGGGTTGTCACCAAACATTTTTTCATTTTTTGGAAAGGGAATTAGAGGTTCTACTAGAATTTTGTATACGGGGTTCGATCAAAAAGTTATCGCAAAAAAATCTCTTTTTCAAAATAATGCAATCTAATTTTTTATCTTCACACCCATTATAAAACCTTTAAGCAGTATTCCTGAGTTTTCAGGTTTTACCCAATACCTTTCGGTTTTAGCGGAAATAAAAGTTATTTTCTGTATTTTATAACTTACACATATCTTTAATCATTATAGGGTTCTTTTTTTAATTCTGAATCCAACGATACATAATTTCACCTATTTATCTTAATTCTTTTCCGAGGTATTTTTCAAAAAATACCATCAAACTAGATAAAATGGTCTCTTGTATCATTGTTTGATGTTCGATCCTAGTGACAATCAAGTAGGCTGTCAATTCAACATATATCTACATATATATCAGATTAATTTCAAATTTTGTTGCTATACACTGTGGTCCAAACTTTATCAGAAATACTTTAAAAACTGCTAGACAATTTCAAAAAAGGAGATTTTTTCGTATAAATATTGTATCGAAATCTTAACGGCGTCAAAGTTCAATTTTTTTTTTCAAATTATCTTTTATTTCCCCTAAAAGAAGACAGCTAAGGCAACCATATTTGGTACACTTTAGACACTCATTAAATACTATAAATTAAAAATAATTCAGCCCATCTACTTCCACCAGTGTCGGAGAGAAGGGGGTCAATCATCATATTTTTTTATAAAAAAATGGTACGCCACTGGAAAAGTAATATTTTTCGCCTTCCCTAAATTTTCCAATAAATTCTAAGAAAAAACTATTCTTGACTTTTTTTCGAAAAATGTACCGTTTTTGAAAAATTCACTTTTAATGCGTTTTAATTTTTTAGCAGAAGAAAATCAAAGTAGGTTTAGGCTCCCGAAATTTTGCACACTTACTGACTTTTCAATTCCGAACAACTTTCCTTAACAACATTTGGTCCTAAAACCTACAAAAAGGTTTCTAGATTCGAAAAATCATGTGTCCTATGGGAATTTAAAAAAATCTAATTTTTCGCACCGGTAAAGTGGGCTTTAGGTAGGTCTTACGGGAAAATGTTATTAAGGAAAAGTGTTCGGAATTAAAAAATCAGTAGGTGTGCAAAATTTCGAAAGCTTAGACCTACTTGCTGATAAAGTTTGGACCACCCTGTATAGTTACTAGTTACAGTGTATAAAAATGGTTTTGAAAGAAGAATGCTGTGATATTTTAGAGATTTTATCAAAAATAACAACAGATACGTATAAACTTTCAGAGGAAGTATTCTCGTAAATATCCAAATAGAGATGGTTCCAGAGCTTCATCTATACTCGAATGTAAGCTGTATCACAGAATACATAGCTTATTACTCGTTAGTCTGTGGCTGTATCGAAGATTTGGATCGAGAGGATGTAAAATTAATCTGACAGTTAAGTAGACATGTTGAATTGACTGCCTACTTGAATGTCAGTTTTATTATGCCATGGTTAACTTGATTTCTCATAAATTTGGTTTGAATGTGTTTGGCCAACTTTTGGATCGAACATCAGTCACTGTGTGAGAGATGGTCTCTTGCGAATTTTTTCTCTTGTATAGAAGTTTTAGATCGGCAGGAATTACCATAAATTTTCAAAAAAAGAACTTATTTAAGAAAACTGAATATTCAGAAATACTACGTAAAAGTTCTCTAATGGCTGTGTAGGTTACAAATTAGATGCAAAATCCGAGTACACTCTCGAATTCCCCTTAATTTGTACTGCAAATTCGTTTTTTGAACGATGATTTTATGTTAACTGCGGCCTCCACCCAACATACTTTTTCCACTTGGATGGCCTACCCCGTACATAAAATAAAATGTAAACAGAATATTAAAAAAATCCTATTTTTAATTTTTTTGTTTGTTACATCTTTATTTTATTTTCCATTCAGTCTGGCCGATATCATGTACTTAACTTTCTTATCGCCTGGATAATAAGTTAAAACAAAAAACCTGGCTCTTTTCCATAAATATTTACTTATTATTATTACTTTCATCTATAGGATCATTTCTATTTGTGACATTTGACAGATTGGTATATAAAAAACAAACAAATCAGATATCGAAAATAAACAGAAATCAGGTATATCTTTGTTTAATATCCATTGGCTTTAGCTTTGAGCATTTCATGAATTATAGGATATACAGGGTGGACCCAGATCGACTATACGATAAGTGTAAAAGACAAAAAAAACGAGTTGTAACTTGACCTTTGGGGGATCAGCCTTGCTTGATTAGAAACTAATTTGCATCATATTATTATATTTTAAAAATCAAGCAGGCCTTGACAGGGGCAATTTATTCATTTTCAGTTCAAGTATACTAGGTACCTTTTCCTTAAGTGGTATCGAAAAATTTTATTAGAAAAAGTTGTTCAGAATGTAAATCCAAGTCCCCGTACCAAATTTTAAAACAATCGGCAGACTTTGATTTTTTTTTAAATTTCAACTTTATTTTTTTGGAAAAAAATCAAAGTATGCAGATTGTTTTGAAATTTAGTACAGGGTCTTAAATTTGCATTCTGAAAATTTTTTTATGATAAAATTTTTCGATAAATGTACTTGATTTGCGCTAAAACCGCAAAAATATACCTTTTAAAAATTTCTTCTTAATGGATTAAATAATTCCTTGTCGGGGCCCCGCATTTTCAAGCGGCACCCGGCTCCGCAAAAGCTTGAGTCGGTCCTGGGTTTCCACAACAAATTAAAATATAGGTTAGTAATTTAAATTCACAATGCAATGTTCGGAAATGCGTCTTGTAATTATTTATAGTATGAGTTAATTTTAAGCCGTAAGTATGCATTCAAGGTTAAAGTTACATCTATTAATGTAACAATTTATAATATCCACAAACCATAAGTATAGCTCTCTAAATAGTAGAGATTTTTTTGATCCTTATTTGGCCAATCATTGTTTTGGTATTGCTAAGATGCGTTTAATGGCTTTATTGCAAAAAATGAAATTTTAATTTCCAATGACAACGAATATAATTAGGAGAATGCATAAGTTCAATGTCGAAGAACATCGCCATATAACATATTGAGGCGTATCATTTTAACCACCCTGTACAGTCTTGATATACTTATTATTTTCTCATTTGTTAACTAATTCAGCCATTGCATAGTCACACAGTCACCTAGGTACCTAAATAGATTATAATAAATCATATTCCTATAGGATTGAAACAATTGAAAATTAAATACTTTTATATCGAGTGAGCCGATTTTCGAAAACTTTCTTTTTTAAATATAGTAGGTACTAGGTACTCCGAATGCTTTACGTCCTGGTATGCATTATTTTAAAATTTGTGCTTTCCAGAGCCTACTACGGTAACAGAAAAGATCCCCAAAAAAGACGAAATCGTATTCGGCATTTTTTTACGAAAAAAACAAATACCTCTATCGATTTAAGCTGATCTGGAGCTCACAAATCACAAGTTTCAATATCCTAACTTGTACCATTGAGTAAAGGAATAATTTTATTCCTTTACTCAATGCTTGTACCAAGTGTTCACAACTTAAGTTCGTGTAAACGCTACTGATTGTCTTGCAAATATTGAATTGCCAGTAGATTCACAATTCACATAATAAGTTATTTTTTACAAGAAAGTACTATCGGTTAAATAATTTTCTAGCACCATAATGAATATTCCATTCCTACCCTCTTTGTTGCAATTTACCCAGGGAGCGTGTACTCTTTTCACCAAGATTTCCATGAACTCATGAACATAAACGAAGCATCTACAGCTTGACAGTTCATATTATTTTTATATTTTCGTATTTATTATGAACACTCTGTAAAACATATGCGCATGATGTTGTGTGAATTGATACACTATGTGTTTCTTAATCCATTGGCAATCTAATATTTGCAAGACACTCAGTAGCGTTTACACAGGGCACTCTCAAAAAGTAAGTTTTTCAATTTTTTGTACCTAAGTTACGATATTGAAACTTGGAATTTGTGAGTTCCAGATGTGCCTAATAATCGATAGAGGTATTTGTTTTTTTTTTGTAAAATATGCCTTCGTCATGTTTGGGTTCTTATTTTTGTTATCGTAGTAGGGCTATGGGGAAAATTCAAATCTTAAAAAATGCATACCAGGGTGTAGAGCTTTCGTAGTAATATATTTATACTTAAATTGAAACACACTATAGATACTTATTACTTTAGGTATGCATTAGGTATCACAAAGGCACTTTTGCCGACATCTTGTGCTTGTTATTCGAATTATAAAAGGAAATACAGGTGGTATTATCTTTGGAGCACATAGATATAAACGAAACATTTTTTATTAATTTTTTTGGCTTGAAAATTTCAATGGAGAATCGTTGAGATAAACAACTAGGAACAAGGACATTTTCGTTACCTTATAATATTTGAACATCAAGTTATTACACCAGCAATCTCCGTGGGTAATAACTATTTTATACTTCTCGTCTTTGTAGTCTACCGCATAGAAATTTTCTACTAATTTCGAAAGTCTTTCCAGGGCTTCTATAGCTACTTTGTTATCTTCCACCACTTTAATCGCAGATTGGAACTGTGCCGCTCTCGCTTCAATCCACCCCTCGTTATTCGCAAGGATTTGTTCATCGAATATTGTTTCTCCTAAATCTTTAGTTAGTTTCTTAAAATTTTCTGGATAAATCTTACTGTAGGCCAGCGAAGTTGCATGCCATCTGGCATAACTTCTTATTACCAACTCCACATGTTCTGCATTGAAAGGTAATTTCCGATTCCAAAGTGTGTATCCAGACTCGCGAAGGTTTTCCAGAATGATACATTCATTGCAGTTGTCAGAACATGTTCCATACACTCTGGCGTAGTCTGCAAATGGTTTTATTATGTTGAATTCTTTTTGAAATGCACTAAATTCTGGAAAGATTGTAGTGTACACAAATGTTTCTCTTTCGTATGCGTATGCTATAGGCGCTACTGTTCTTAATTTTGCTTGCGTTTGCGCTGATTTCATTACTAAGTAAAGTTTTTTGTTTGTTACTTTGTCAGTGAGCGTTACTAACTTGATAATCCCGAGATAGTTGTCACCCTTGATGGACCCGCTGTTGACGTCGATGTCGAAATCTACAAGGCCCTTTTCCTTTGCGATATTTGTCAAGAGGTCGCAGTGAGGCGCTATTATATCGGTCGACATGGTTGGGATGAACGGTGTAACACTACTGTTATTAGATGTCGTTTGTGTAGGTATGCTTAGAAATAATCAAACTAAACGGACTGTCGTTTGGCCTTGCGTAAATTCATCACTGAGTGGAATTCGGCAGCGCTCATCAGGATTGATAGTAATCGAGTTCGTGTTATCATCGAAAATTCACGTATACCTACAGGTTGTCTACTGATGGAGGGCCACTTGGAAATATCTTGACAGATTTGCATTTTTCGGAGAACTTTAATTGAAAGAAAAATGATCTTTTTCAAGCGCTAGCTTTATAAAAAAACATATTCGAGATCCATGACCGAGTTTCTGAGATATCGTTAAAAAACACGAAAATTGCGCAAAGGTCTTCGGCTTGTAACTTTTTTGTATTAGGAGTTAGTGAAAAGTTTCGTAACTAAATGAGTGGGCAAAATTAATTATTGCTTTAAGTATACTGTATCAGAATTTGTAAAAATGCCGCGGTAGCACTTAAAAAAGTTACTAAATTATAGCAGGTCTTGGCGTCAAAAAATTACATATTTTATTCACTCTTTATAACAAGCGCTACATATTATCCCTTGCGCTAGCTTAACTCATAATTTTTTTTTTTTGAGAAAAAAGAAACAAAAATTTAGAAAAACAATAAGGAATCAATCAATTACCGAAGCAATCAATTGATCATGGAGTATTATAACGATAGCACACCCTATAAAGTGCGGGACAAAGCCACCGGTCTTGATCGGCAAAAGACTCACGTCACATTTACCGAGACCCACCATCTACCGTCTCCACGGCGTCGGTTAACTAACCGAAACTGATAGAGTTCTATCATTCAGTTAACTAACCGAAAATGTTCTATCATTCGGTGAACTAACCGAAAATGTTCTATCATTCGGTGAACTAACCGAAAATGATAGAGTTCTATCATTTTCGGTTAGTTAACCGACGCCGTGGAGACGGTAGATGGCGGGTCTCGGTAAATGTGACGTGAGTCTTTTGCCGATCAAGACCGGTAGCTTTGTCCCGCACCTTATAGGCTGTGCTATGATCAATTGATTGCTTCGGTAATTGATTGATTCCTTATTGAATTGATTATCTAGGCAACGTTTGTCTATATCACTTTATAGTCGGGTGAGCCATACTGATGAGGGATTACCGTCCCGAAACAGTACTGTATATGGTCGACTATCTCTCTGTTTGTCAAAAATTTAGAAGGCTTTGCAAAATTCTCTGCAACAAAAACGTAGTTAATGTTTTTGCTTTTGCCGAAATAGAAAATTATCCGAATTTTATCTCTCTTTTTTACTTCCCTATTCTTAAAATGTTTAATTTCCTAATATATGTTAGCAAGGGAAGTTTTTGACCTAAATAGTCTAAAAAAATCCAGTTAACATTTTTGCTCGAAATTTCTAACGAAAAATAGGTGTTTTTGAGGTAACTCATGGTTCCGTTTTTTCAAAATGTTTAATTTTTTTTTCTACCAACGTATTTACTTATAACTTTGATATGGTACAACAAAATTGCAGTTAATATTTTTGTCTAGGTCAAATTCTATTTTCTCTGGCCTATAGTATGTTCCTGCAGTTCCCATGAATTTACAGATAGTTCTGGCTGTCGCAAGTAGTACCTACCGCATTTGCACAAGAAACCGGTACACTTCGTGCTTGAACCTGACTATCCGCACGGAGCAAAATTTATCAGATACCTAATATACAAAAATGCGTATTTTAACGAAAATATGTTAAAATGTAAAACAATTTATTTTTAATTTTATAAAACCTGTCAGTATCAGCTAACATATTTTTATATTACAAAATAGTAATATACAAAGTTTTATATTTAATCATTTGCTTTTTACTGTTTATTAAATTCGTTTAATTAAATTTTGATATATTCTATTGTAATATACACATTTTAAATATAAATTTCTAGAATGCAGATATTTTACCAATGAATATGTAATAAACGCAAGTAATTAAATTTACAAAATCCAAATTTTTCAAATAATAGTATATTACATAGCGAGAGTTGTAAACAGCTTATTACGTATGAGTGGAAAAGTTGCGCACGAGCCGCGCAGCGGCGAGTGCTGTAATTCCACGAGTATGTAATAAGCTTACAACTCGAGTTTTGTATTATAATTTTTCTTCGACGAAAGAAAAACTATTAATAGATAAACTATACTTCTGATTATCTGACAGGCAACAATTAGTATGTTGGTTAGTTGCTATGGTGACGCGGATGCCGCGCTAACAAGGGACCCGTGATAATTGCGTTTTAATTAAGAACAGATACGTACTTTTTTTTTATTACGTATCAGTCATTACGTGTCAGTGTTCGTAACAATGGGCTTACTTATAACCTAAACCGTCACTTAATAGGTATGTTACTATCATAGGAGTAGAAAAAAAAAATATTGTAGACAGGCGTCTTTGGGCCAGGTGCCTGTGGTGTCTTAACTAACTAAGCTAGTCATTTTTTGGTGTCGCGCTTTCGTTGCGTAAACAGCTATGATCAGTTAGAGCAAGTGCGTGTAAAGTAGCGAAATATCCGACTCCCTGTTTTCGAATAGTAAGTGAAAATATTTTATCGGCATTATTGTTAATTCATTTATTGTGCTCTATTATGGACTTAAGAAGATATGGTGAATTAAGTTAGCCTTCTTGGACTGTTCCTGTGATGGTGCGCATTCCTTTTATGTTTACATGGATATATAATGGGCCAGTGCCAGTAAGGCTTATTATTAACTTAGTAGATTGGAGAGAATAGAGATTTACTATGTATGCATATTAATAAAAGTACGTTTTTTATTTATTCGATAGTATCGATAAAAATCGTTATTTTTTAAAAATGTTTCCAAAGTCAGTTTGTTTATATTTTTTACCATCAGTTTTTATAGCAAATTTTGTAAGTTCATGAATAAATATGTTTATTTGGGTAGTTATGTATTTCAACAATAAAAACTACAATTTTTTAAATTTGTTTAAAAACGTTAAAATAAATGGGCGTTTGTTATATATGTGAATTTTATTTTGGATTCCCTTCGATGCAAAAGTGTAAGTAAATATACGTAAATAGTTTTTATTAAATTCAAAACCTTTATGCAATTTTTATTTCTCTTATTTTTAGGCTTTCACGCCTGTTGTCCATGTCAGAATGAATTTCTGAGCTGTTGCTCTGTGGTCGATGGAAATCTTCTAAACATTTTGCTAGTCGTACCTAACTGAGAGCATCTTTAGTGGTGACTCATCCATTGAGGAATTGTAACTGATCATCAAATGCCTAAATAATATCTAGTGCCAATCTTACTATGAAGTGCTTGAGTCCATTAACCGGCATATAGGTTTAAAAGGTACCCCGTTTTCCAATTTATTTCCACACATACAAAATTTATACTAGATTTTGCTCCATCAAAAATACAGCGACATCCGTTAACCGTTGCTTGTACAAATCGTCATTTTTTGATTGAAAATTTAGGGCCGTCAAGAAGTTTTCTCCATTTTTGGCCATTTGCTGAAGATCGGGTGCCTCGTCCGAATTCCCTACCACCAGTTTCAGTACGGCCATAGCAATGTACAGACCCTGTTTAGCAAATTTTTTCCAGTGTTCATCCAATAGACTTCTTGGGAAGACTTCATCTGCATCACATCCAAAATTTCGCAAATGTTCTGATACGGTGTCGTGGTAAACTTGTAAATAATGGTCGATTTTGTCCAGTTCCTCTTTTACGCAGCCGGCACACAAAAAATATGCAAGATCAAAGACTGGACTGCCAGTCATGGCAAGCTGCCAGTCTAGCACGCGGACATCCGTTGGTTTTCCTGGATTCTCTGGGTCCTAAAACGAATTAAAATAATTCCCTTATTTATTACTGCCCGAAATAATACATATTTTGTATATACAGTGTCACCATTAAAGTCCGCACCATATGGGATTTTTTTAAATATCTTTGGTTAAAATTTGATGTAGGGAACAGTTTTTGCTTCAAATTAGAGCAAAAATGGTATAGTAACAGTTGTGGCCAAGCAATCTCTGTTAGCTGTCAAATTTTACATTTGTTACAGAAAGTGTCGGAAAGTGGCATTTCTAAGTCGAATTTGAAAAAATATATTTGAAAAAGATATTTCTACTGCAATTTTATGTACCTATACCTACGTGTGCAAACTTGAAATTCGTTTGCAATGGCCAACTAACTGTTTTAACAATTTACTTATTACAAGAAATTATGTTTTCTGCAAAGGTGTGAAAACTAAACTCTAATTAAAACAATGCCTTCTTTTGTCAGTTTCCCTATATTTTACATCTATTTGATATTTTATAAGATTGAATACTCGTGTCGTGTTCAAAAGATCAATAAAATTATTAGGAACTTTGCACCGCTCGTGTCAATATTTTTATGGTTGCAATAATTTTAGTTTTTAGAAATATGGAAAGTAAATAAAATATTTATTGTGGAACTGACATGTGACGGTAAGTATTATACAAATAAATTAATTTTTACCAGTTAAGTAAACTTTGGATTTGTAAAAAATATGTTTTTTTTTTATAAAAATATCAAAAATCGCAACTTCATCCTATGCTTTTGAAATTTTGCAATGGTACATAAAATCGCAGTAGAAACCTCTTTCTAGAGTATATATATTTTTTACAAAAAATTCGTTTTAGAAATGCCACTTTCGGCCACTTTCTGCAACAAATGTCAAGTTTGACAGCTAACAAAGATCGCTTGAACTGTTGATGTAATTTTTGCTCTAATTTGAAGCAAAAACTGTTCCCGACATCGAATTTCGATCACACGTAAAGTATTGTTCTGTAAAATGTCCTGAATTTTGGGTAGATACATATGTGAAGTAGTTTGATGGTATTTTAATTTATTATTATTTTGGCATTAGTTCAGTTCTGGAAAATTTAAAGTAAATAGAGGTGGGTTGCCACCAAACTTTTCATTTTTTTTTTTGGAAAGGGAATAAAAGGTTCTACACGAATTTTGTATAGGGGGGTCGAACAAAAAGTTATCGCAAATAATCTCTTTTCAAAATAATAGAATCTAATTTTTTTATCTATTCCTATGAGTATTCATGTTACTTATTGTTATTTACCTTTCGGTAAATATCGGTATTTTTTTTTTATGTTTGTTAACCTCAGAACAGAACTCCGTCATTTATAAACCGATTTGGACGATTCTTTTTTTATTTCAAAGGGTAAATACCTACAGAATGGTCGCATTTAAATGTGAAGAAAAAATTCCACCCCTAAGGGTGTATTAGAAAGGGAGTACCTAAGAGGTGGCCCCATTTAAATTTGAAGAAAAAATTATACCCCTAAGGATGGAAAAATAGGGGATGGAATTTCATATTGGACCGATTTCGATGATTCTCTTTTTATTAGAAAGGGATTACTTTGGGAGTGGCACCATTTAAATTTGAAGAAAAAATTCCACCAGTGAGGGTGGAAAATAGAAGATGAAATTTAATATTGGACCGATTTCGATGATTCTTTCTTTATTGGAATGGGAGTGGCACCTTAGGTGTGGTCCTATTTAACTTCAAAGAAAAAATTACACCCCTAAGGGTAGATAAATAGGGGATACAAGATCATATTGGACCGATTTGGATGATTCTTATTTTATTATATAGGGGTGGTCACATTTAAATTTGAAGAGAAATTAAATTTGAAGAGAAAAATTTCAATCCTAAGGGTGGACAAATAGGGGATGGAATTTAATATTGGACCGATTTCGATAATTCTTGATAAATCACTAAAAAGTAAGAAATAAAAAAAATTAACAAAAAAATAAAACCAACTTAAAAAATTTGCCCGTATGCATACTCCACTAAAATTAAAAAAAATAATAACAAAAAATAACACCTACTTCACAAATTTGCCCGTATCCACATTTGAACTAAAATTTTAAATATTTTTCTCTTTCTAAATTGAGTTATCTTTTGAGTCGGCGACAGTAAATTATGATGTGTGTAGGATATGATGTATTCATATCTAAATAGATTTATATTCCTTGCCTTGACTGTTACCAAATCCAAAGATAACTCAATTTCGAGAGAGAAAAATATTTCTAAAATTTTAGTTGAAATGTGCATATTGGCAAATTTGTGAAGTCGGTGTTATTTTTTGTTAATTTTTTTTTTAATTTTTAGTGGGTCTGCATACCGGGCAATTTATAATTTACACATTTCTTTAACCACTATAGGGTTCTTTTTTTAATTCTGTATCCAACGAAACATAATTTGACCTCTTTATCTCAATTCTTTTCCGAGATATTTTTCAAAAAACACCATCAAACTAGATAAAATGGTCTCTTGTATCATTGTTTGATGTTCGATATCCTAGTGGGCCAAACATTAGGATCAGATTTATGAAAAATGAAGTCAGCCATGCAAATAAAACTGACAATCAAGTAGACTGTCAATTCATCATTATCTACATATCTATCAGATTTATTTCAAATTTTGTTGCTATACATATAGTTACTAGTTACAGTGTATAAAAATGGGTTTGAAAGAAGAATACTGTGATATTTTAGAGATTTTCTCAAAAATAACAACAGAGAGGTTAGGTTAGGTACGTATAAACTTTGAGGAAGTATTCTCGTAAAAATATCCAAATAGAGATATTCCCAGTGTTTCATCTATAAATACTCGAATGTAAGCTGTATCGAAGATTTAGATCGATAGGAAGTAAAATTAATCTGACAGTTAAGTAGAAATGTGGCATTGACAGTCTACTTTATTGTCAGTTTTATTATTCCATGGCTAACTTGATTTGTCATAAATTTGGTTTGAATGTGTTTGGCCAACTTTTGGATTGAACATCAGTCACTGACATATGAGAGATGGTCTCTTCCGAATTATTTCTCTTGTATAGAAGTTTTAGATCGGCAGGAATTATCATAAATTTTCATAAATCTAATGTTTGGCCTTCTCGCATGGAATATCAAACACTGACACAAGAGACCATGTTATCTAGTTCCATGGAGCCTCTTTGGTAAATATCTCCGAAACGGTTGGAAATAAAAAATATATCAAAGTATACGAGTATATCGTTGGATTCAGAAATTAAAAACGAATCCTATAATGGTTAAAAAAAATGTGTAAGTTGTCAAATACAGAAAATCATTTTCATATCCGCAAAAAAAGAAGTTATTTAAAAAACTGAATATTCAGAAATACTACGTAAAGGTTCTCTAATGATGGATGTGTAGGTTACAAATTAGATGCAAAATCCGAGTACACTCTCGAATTCCCCTTAATTTGTACTGAAAATTCGTGTTTTTTTTTGAACGATGATTTTATGTTAAAACCCAACATACTTTTTCCACTTGGATGGCCCGCACCCTGTACATTAAATGAAATGTAAATATAAATTTAAAAAATCATATTTTTATTTTCTTGCTTGTTACATCTTTATTTTATTTTCCACTCAGTCTTGTCGGTATCATGTACTTAACTTTATTATCGCCTATATAATCATTTAAAACAAAAAACCTCGTTCTTTTCAATATTTACTTATTTTTATTACTTTCATCTAAGTTCATTTCTATTTGTGACATTTGATATCGCAAACAAACAGAAACCACGTACTCATATCTTTGTTTAATATCCACTGGCTTTAGCTTTGAGCATTTCAATAATTATAGGATACATTCTGGTTTTCACCCTTTTAAATCGCCCGTTTTTTGGATACATAACTTTGCATCAAACAACAGCATATTAAGGCGTAAATATTATTATATTAAAAAAAAGACATAGGTGTATTCCTATATTATATTTTCAATAATAACGAGATTGGTAAAGCTAGTGATATAAAATAGTTTTTAAGAAGTCATGAATTTTTCTTAAATTTAAATAGAGTTTAGACGTTTAGAGTTACCTATGTTTCCGCTTATAGGTATTAGGTATATTTATATAAAGCGATTTTCGAGGATGTTAAACAATAACATCGCCTAAATTTGAACTAAAAATTAACTCTAATACGTTTGGTTTTTCCAAAATAGGCTCCATTTGCTTCCGCAAATTCAAATATCTGGATACGTTAGAATGAAAGAAGAAATAAAATAAAAGTAATTTGGGGCTTAAACAGAAAAAATGTGGGTTTTTTAAGAGCAACAGAGACCAGAAGTAACAAAAAAGTCGGTTAAGGAAGAAACTAAAACGTCATCAAAGGTATGTTTGGTTGCCTGTATCAACAGAATTTTATTTACAACCCCAACATTCTGGTTTTTAGTGGAGCATTTAATTTTTTTATAACTTTTTTAAGTTTATGGTGATAATATAGGTGTGTAAAGTAAAGTAGTACCTAGTTGAGTTGAGGTAAAGCGAAGTCATTTAAAAACATTTTATGCCATTAATGCATGTTCCTTCCAGGTAAAAAATACAGGTTTCCAGAACAAATTAAAATGTAGGTAAAAGTAATTTAAAATCACAATGCAATTTTCAGAAATGCGCCTTCTAAATCTTATAGGTAATTATTTATAGTATGAGTTAATTTTAAGCAGTAAATATGCATTCAAGGTTAAAGTTACATCTCCTAATAATGTAGCAATTTGTTATGCTCACAAACCATATAGCTCTCGGGAAGAATGAATATAAAAAATGAGTCTAAATGGTAGAGAATTTTTTTTTAAATCCTTATTTGGCCAAGACATCATCATTGTTTTGGTATTGGTAAGCATGCGTTTAATTACGGAAGCGTAGAAGGGCCACCTCATAAATAATATTTTTATTTTATTTGACTCCGACTTATAAGTCGACACTTCGACATTCCGACTTATAAGTCGACACTTCGACTTATAAGTCGACACTTCGACTTATAAGTCGACATTCCGACTTATAAGTCGACACTCTGACACGATTGGGATTTTGGAAGCTAAAAGAGATAGAAAGTAGGTTACTTAAATGGTCTAAATTCTAGCAAATATGCTCCGATTCAAAATTTTTCGGAAATTCCACGGAAAAATTCGGGAAAAACTGAAAGCGCATTTTTGTTCTCATATTTGGATAGCCCTATCTAAATGCAGCAAAACGATTGTATGTCGATTCTGCAAATAAAAATAAAAAAAAAAAATAAAAGAAATTCCCCATTTCTGGGAGTGGTTATCGAAAGTAGACAAAATTACCTTTTTAACGATGCCTTATGTGGAGTTATTCTTGATAGTTAATGGGTAATCTTACTTTCAAAATTAAATTTTTGTTTTTTTTTGTGTTTTTATATATATTTTAATATAATCCTATTTATATATCATATACAATAAGATTGTAATATTAACGAGTGCAAGACTGTTTACTAGAAATAGCAATAATGGGCAAACACTCAAAACAAACAAAAAAGTAGTAACTGCATACACGTGTTTCATGTAATTTGGCAGTCATCAGTACGGTGTAACGTTAATCATATCAAAAAGATAGGCATGATTTGGAAAGCAACCAATGAAGTCCAGGCAGGAGCCAACGGCACATTTGCAGCTTCAGTCAGTACATCCCCTGGATTTGGGACTTGCACTAATGTCGCCATGGAGGCTGCTAAAGTGACCTGCGAGGAAATCTTCATTATTGCTATTTCTTGTATAAAATATCATACCTTACCTACTTAAAATAATTTTAATTATTTACATAGGTACATATACAGGGTGCTTCAGATAAACTTGGCAAAACTTCTAGAGCATAGAGAATTTAAATTATTCTTATTGACCATGTGTCTATCGTCTTTAGTTTCTTAGATACTGGGGGTCGACCATCGGTTGAAAATCCCGAGCATGCTAACCCCACATAATATGGCATCGTTAAAAAGGTCTATTTTCGATAACCACTGCCAGAAATGGGGCATTTCTTTTTTTTAAATGTACCATGTATTTTGAATGAAGCGTTTTGTAACAATGTGACAAAATTTTTTACAAACTTTAAGGCCGTTTTCACTATCTAAATCAATTCGCGAAGAAGATCGTTTCCACCTTATTATTCTGGATAAGCCTGTTTTCTACTCAGTTAAGAGCCCCCACAGAGAAAACGGCTAAAATCCCTATAAGCCATAATCGTTTTGCTGCATTTAGATAGGGCTATCCAAATATGAGAACAAAAATGTGCTTTCAGTTTTTCCCGAATTTTCCCGTGGACTTTCCAAAAAATTTTGAATCGGCGCATATTTGCTAGAATTTAGATTATTTAATCTACTTTCTATCTCTTTTAGCTTCCGAAATCCCAATCGTGTCAGAGTGTCGACTTATAAGTCGGAATGTCGACTTATAAGTCGGAGTCAAATAAAATAAAAATATTATTTATGAGGTGGCCCTTCTACGCTTCCGTATTTAATGGCTTTATTGAAATTATTTTGAATTTCCAATGACAACGAATAGAATTAGCAGAAAGTCCAATGTCGAAGAAGATCGCTAGACGGACCCTATACCTATAACATATTTAGGCTTATCACTTTAGCCACCCTGTACAGTCTTGACATACTTATTATTTTCTCATTTTTGTTAACTAATTCAGGTCATTTTCATAGTCACATAGTCACCTAGGTACCTATACCCTAAATAGATTATAATAAATTATATTCCTATAGGATTGAAACAATTGGAAATTAAATACTTATAGAGTGTGTTTCACTTTAAGGGGCGTCAATTCATTATTTTATAACTAGTGAGCCGATTTTCGAAAACTTTCTTTTTTAAATATAGTACTCCGAAAACTTTACATCCTGGTATGCATTATTTTAAAATTTGCGCTTTCCAGAGCCTGCTACGGTAACAGAAAAGACCCCAAAAATTACGAAATCGTATTCGGCATTTTTTACGAAAAAAAAAAAACAAGTATTGAAACTTGGAATATATTTGGATTTCAGATGTGCCTAATAATCGATAGAGGTATTTGTTACTTTTTGGTAAAAAAATGCTTAATATGCTTTCGTCATGTTTGGGTTCTTATTAAATTTGTTATCGTAGTAGGCTATGGATAATTCGAATCTTAAAAAATGCATACCAGGGTGTAGAGTTTTCGTAGTAATATATTTTTAGTTAATTTTAAAACCCTGTATAAGTGCTTATACATACTTATTACTTTATGTATGCACTGTTATTCGAATTACAAAAGTAAATACACGTCGTATTATCTTTGGAAGAAATAGTTATAAACGAAATGTTTTTTATTGTTTTTATGGCTTGAAAATTTCAATAGAGAATCGTTGAGATAAACAACTAGGAACAAGGACATTTTCGTTACCTTATAATATTTGAACATCAAGTTATTACACCAGCAATCTCCGTGGGTAATAACTATTTTATACTTCTGGTCTTGGCAGTCTACCGTATAGAAATTTTTCACTAATTTCAAAAATCTTTCCAGGGCTTCTTTAGCTACTTTGTTATCTTCCACCAATTTAATCGCAGATTGGAACCGTGCCGCTCTCGCTTCATTCCATCCCTCGTTATTCGCAAGGATTTGTTCATCGAATATTGTTCCTCCTAAATCTTTAGTTAATTTCTTAAAATTTTCTGGATAAATCTTACTGTAAGCCAGCGAAGTTGCATGCCATCTGGCATAACTTCTTATGACCAACTCCACATGTTCTGCATTGAAAGGTAATTTCCGATTCCAAAGTGTGTATCCAGACTCGCGCAGGTTTTCCAGAATGATACATTCATTGCAGTTGTCAGAACATGTTCCATACACTCTGGCGTAGTCTGCAAATGGTTTTATTATGTTGAATTCTTTTTGAAATGCACTGAATTCTGGAAAGATTGTAGTGTACACAAATGTTTCTCTTTCGTATGCGTATGCTATAGGCGCTACTGTTCTTAATTTTGCATGAGTTTGCGCTGATTTCATTACTAAGTAAAGTTTTTTGTTTGTTACTTTGTCAGTGAGCGTTACTAACTTGATAATCCCGAGATAGTTGTCACCCTTGATGGACCCGCTGTTGACGTCGATGTCGAAATCTACAAGGCCCTCTTTCTTTGCGATATTTGTCAATAGATCGCAGTGAAGCGCTATCATATCGGTCGACATGGTTGGGATGAACGGTGTAACACTACTGTTATTAGATGTTGTTTCTGTATGCTTAAAAATAATCAAAGTAAACGGACTGGCGTCTGGCCTTGCGTAAATTCGTCACTGAGTGGAATTCGTGGAATTCTGAGTGGATTTATAGTAATCGAGTTCGTGGTATCATTGAAAATTCACGTATACCTACAGGTTGTCTACTGACGGAGGGCCACTTGGAAATATCTTTACAGATTTGCATTTTTCGGAGAACTTGAATTGAAAGAAAAATGGTCTCTTTGTATAAGAACATATTCGAGATCCATGACCGAGTTTCTGAGATATTGATAAAAAACACGAAAATTGAGCAAAGGTCTTAGTGAAAAGTTTCTTAACTAAATGAGTGGGCAAAATTGATTGCTTTAAGCATACTGTATCAGAATTTGTAAAAATTCCGCGGTATATAACTTAAAAAAGTTACTAAATTATAGCAGGTCTTGGCGTCAAAAAATTACATATTTTATGCACTCTTTATCACAAGCACTACATATCCCTTGCGCTAGCTTGACTCATAATTTTTTTTTTGAGAAAAAAAAACAAAAATTTAGAAGGCTTGGCAAAATGCTTTGAAAGTTACGTTAAATGAACTACAGATGTCGATTTAGTTAATTTCACAACACACTATACTTAATAATTACACAGTGCAAATTTTTTTAATTTTTCGCGAGGACTCTGCATCTAGCATATTTTTTAAAAATTTTAATATGCATTGAAAAACAACAGTAAGCAGCTACTGTAGGTAATTTAATTAAATTGATAACTTCGGCAATTTTCGGTTTCTTCGAAAATATCTCGGAAAGTATATGCCATGGACCTCTAATGTGTTTTTACACAATGCTAGTCAAAAAGACATTTTTTCTTTCAAGTAATGTTTTTCGAAAGTAGGTACACATTTGTCAAGATATTTCCAAGTAACCCTCCGTCAACAGACACCCTGTATATGAGTGCTTTAAAGAGAGGGCAATCATCGACGCAGTTTTATCGCTACTAATTATGTTTAGTTTAAAATAGTAGAAGGTAGGTAAAGAAATGTCAGTTCCAAAATTTGTTCCAACTTTTGTTCGTAAACTTCACTTTACGATTAAGTTGTTTAGGCATTAAGTAGCACATTAACGCCCTAGGGCGCAATAACGCAATCTTTACAACTAATCGTAAGAGGCCATGCAACTAATACTAAACATTACATATTACGGCGAACATGAAGACTTTGTTGATTCCGTTTCTAAGCAACCGACGGGGCAACGCCGTCTCATCTTACCTGATTTAATTTTTGACAGGCGAATAATTGTCCGACGTTATTCAGTTCTTTATTTATGCATGCTTGCTTTATATCTCGGCAATGAATAACATTCTTTGTATGAACCTCGGATGTTATAATGCATTTAAAGCCCTACGCGTGTAATATCCCTCGGCCAAAGGCCTGTTGTTATTATCTTCACAAAACGGGTTTCCTAGAAAATATCAAGAGGGATTATGGTCAAGATGTACAGGAAAACATAAAATTGTATGGGGTAACAGCAACAAACATACGACGAATTTTACATACCACTTTTTTTACAATGTAGAAGACAACATGTATTAATACCAAAAAATCATCTTTTAAAGTAAAAAAACAGCGTCACTCATTTATTTGTTGAAGACACCCCATTTCAAAACCAAAGTAACAAATTATAAAAAAGCCTTGAATTAACTTATAGGTATACCTATAAACAAAAACAAAAAGTAAAATTACGCAAATTAATACCTACAACAACAAAAAAACATTCACTAACAAAACGGATAAAAAGTGGTTTATTAATTTGTCGGTTGTTTTTAGTTTGGGTGAAGATATATAGAAAAAGGAAATAGCTACAACATAGACATAATTACTAACTACATCCAGGCTCACAAAAATGATTCCTTCACTAATACCATGGAAGAAAGAGAAACTAGATCTTTCTTCAAAACAAATAAAAAAGCGGATGAAGGCAACATTACAGTAGCAATGAACAGAGTGGATTGCATAGATAAAACTTACAGTTTATTACAAGATAGTCATATATACAAAAAATAGCAGTAGATCCAACTAAATCCATTCAAAATAAACTTAAAAAATTATTGATTCTTTTGTTACTTCAGGAGTTTTGGGAAAAATGAAGCTAATAAACTAAAAAACAGAAAATAGTTTGTTTCCAAAATTATACTGTCTCCCCAAAGTGCACAAAACAAAATGTACCTCATCGTCTCATTGTTAGTTTTGTGGGGTCACTAATTTATCATCTGTCAACAATTTTAGCAAAGTTTCTTCATCTCGCCCTTGAAAAAAATGAATATTATACTAAGGATTATATTGTATTGTTAGGAATTGAAAAATATAAAAGAATATCTTTCTTAGATCTAGAGTTAATCAGATCGGAAAATGATACCCTTTTAACTGATTGGTATCACTACAAAATGAAAGGGCTTGACGAATAGAACGCGATAAAGTTAGTGTCATCACACTAAATACAATATGGCCGCCGCTCGAAGATGGCGGATTACAGTTTTTATTTTCAACCCCTTTAATATGAATATCAAATAGAAGGGCTTGAGGAGTAGAAAACCATAAAGTGTGTGACCTCACAGTAAATTCAATATGACCGCCGCTCCAAGATGGCGGATTACATTTTCTTTTCATCCTTCTTAATACGGGTACCAAATGAAAGACATTGAAGAGTAGAAAACCATAAAGTTAGTGACATCACACTAAATTCAATATGGTAGCCGCCCCAAGATGGCGGATTACTTATTTCTTCACAACCTTCTTAACATGGGTATCAAATAAAAGGTTTTGACGGGTGCAAAATAATAAGGTAAGGGAAGCATAATAAATCCAATATGGTAGATGCCCCAAGATGACGGACTAAATTTCTTTACCACCGCCCTATAACATGGGAATCAAATAGGTGTACCAAAAAGCACAACATAAAATAAAGGATAAAAAACCTTTTTAAAACAAGCTTTTATTTAAGCCATGTACTAAAACGAATAAAATAAATTTAGATTTTCGTTAAGATAATTCAATGCCAAATTACGATAGTTTGTAAATCAAAAAGCTTGTCGCGCGAGTTGTGAACAAAATACATACATACATACATACATACATACATACATACATACATACATACATACATACATACATACATACATACATATATACACACATACATACATACATATATACATACATGCATACGTACACCGATTCATACATACATACATACATACATACATACATACACACACACATACACACATATACATACATATACATACGTACATACATTCATACAATAAAATTAATTGGTATCTATCTACTTTTATGAACATTTCAGGCAAGAAGCTTTATAATTTACAAAAACTTGTCGCAATTTGGTATTGATATCATAACAAAAACCTAAACTTATTTTATTCGTTTTATTACATGGCTTAAATAAAATCTTGTTTTCAAAAAGGTTTTTATCTTTTATCTTAGTTTTTAATATGATTAGGTGTCTTACAAAAATCCCTTTTATAATTATTAGCCTACGATTCATAATTTTTATACGTTTTGATACCAGGGCGAGTTATTAATTTAAATTTTTTACAAATAAAGTGTACATTGGGAATGAAGGAAAAAATGCCAAATGAATATTGGTCGAAATACATTCGTTTTCTTGAAATAGGGTGTCAAAATTTTGTCGAGTTTCAATCCGTTCCATTTTGAAAGTGAACATTTTTTGAGACATTGTTCATATGGGTTTTTTCTCTCTTTAAATGGTACAGTCTTTAAATGTGTAATATTTGAAAGCAGTAGGTGAAAATTTAATTTTTTTAATATTGAAGTGTTTTGGGACACGTTTTGGAAATTTCAACGCAAACGGTTGATTTGATCATTATGAAACAAGAATATTATACCTCTTTACTGCAGGATGAAAATATGCACCAAAATGATGGACCTGCAGGACCAAAAAGATAACCTCAAAAATGTTACGAGCAAAAGCACGATCCATCCCCAAAAATATAGCAGTGCCAAATTTCAGTTCAGCAGCTTGATTATGTTGGGAGATGTAACCAAAATGCAATTTCAAAAAACAAACTTCAACGCCCTGTATCTCTTAAACAAACAACATTTCTATAAGACATATTAGCCTCAATCGTAATATTATGGCCCAAAATATATGCAGTTGCACTATGTCCCATTATTAATGATTCACCCTGTATAATTATGAATTATAACCACAGACGAAATACAATACAACATACCCCATGTTATCTAGAGGATTAGGTAATAATACTTATTTAGCATTTAGATAATATTTTATACTTAAATCTATAATTTTGCTCACATTAATTACTGAATAATTGGGCCACTATAGCATTTGTAATTTGGATTCAACCTTGTGTTATAATTATAACTTGTAGGAACTGACATTCAAAGTAAGATTATACCGTCAATTTTCCTGGTATGTAATTTTGAAGGTAAATTATTCAAGGTTGAAAAACTCATTTTATTTAGTAAATGTAGACAACTAGTTGTGAAAAGCTATCTAACAAAAATGGTTATACTTAGATATATATGGTTTCCCATAGGTTAGCCTAGCCCATTATTATTGAATATTTTAATCATAAAGAAAGTACCTATCTACCTACTCAGTGTCGAGAACTGCTTCATCAAATTAAGACATGCAAACGGCAAGCTTCATAGAAATAAATTAAGTAGGTAGATATCACCAATGACTAATGACATTGATAATGATAAAATTTCACGTCCCCAATATACAAATATATTGGAGACGTGAAAATTTATCATCATCTTTTTAATATTTCTTCGGCTATAAGATGCAAGTTTCAAGGATAGGGCTCTCGGACAGATCCTTGTTGATTTCCACAAATTTGGAAGATACAGTGGTGAATGGCCAATGAACCTGTTTCCTGTGTCACTTCTTCTACACAGTTATTTTGTTGTTTTCTGGATTCAACACCAACCTAACTTTTTCTTGTTGGTGTGTACTGTTTTGTGAAATCTCGGCTCTGGCACTATCAGCTTGATATTATATGGCGCCACTGGCTGTTTTTTACCCACCATGTGCCAATTACACTATTATAACTACAACCATTTCGGTTTGAACCTTTCGGGAAGGTTATGGCTGCGCTGATGAACCTAATAAGGGGAAACAGCTGTGGTAGTCTACCTTCCCAAACGATTCAAATATGAAAGCACCGGTATATCCATTAGAACTTGGATGTTGGTATGATATTACCAGTTGCCGAAATCTAAAGTCCTATTATGAAGCTGCTAACTTTATTTTTGTAAAAATGATAACGATTGACGAATTCTACTCAGTATATTTTGACGATGCGAATTAACAGTCATAGTATATCCTAGCTTTTTATATCCAATGCACTAAATTTCTTACCACAAACTTAACACTTAATTGCAGCGTCAAAATCAAAATTGGTATGCTATTAGTGTACCTGCAACAAAAGTGGATTGGACGTTTCTGTCGAGTTGTTAGTATAGGTATTTCTTTACGCGCAATAGCTGCAGAACCGATATTTGAATACTTGGTGAAAATAATTTGAAAAGATCACATTGACGTTTTGGAATAAAGAAATTCAAGTCCTGCTTTATTTCCTAATACGTCAACACGCACCGGAGAAAACTTAAGGGTGTTGCTAGGTGCGAGCTTTCTTGAAGAATTCTCTTCACTATCCCGCAGGGTGCTTGAGGGGTATATTAATCGGCGGCACTCCTTTATTACTCTCTCGGTGTATAGTGTGTTTATGGACCCATCCGCTAGAGCCAGCACTTTACAGTTAAAAAATAGAGCATTTTGGCAGTTCAGAATAGAATTTATTCTAACGTTGCTAACCTTGCATATTTTGAGTCGAAACTTGTACTCGTACTCAGTGGCGGCTTCTCTAAGCAGGCAGGCAAAAAACTCAAATATTTTCAAATAGAAACTTATGTTAAAATTCAAAGTTTAGCTATCCCTGCAAAAATCAAATATAAAAAAGTTTAGAATAAATTAAAATATCTAGAAAATTTGGTAGAAATGTTACGTTCACATCAAATTTCCAATCATGAAGAAGTAGCTACCTACACAAACGCCTATGCCCCTTTAGTGCATGGCCTCAAATTTAATTTAAATTACAAAATTACTTACCTATGGATTATTATCCTCAAACATTTTAGTTTTGGCGATCAGGAAAATGCCACAAGCCGCGTAATAACTTGAAAAAGTATCTAAATAGCTCATACTGGCACCTATCACCGTGTCAGATGTCAAAATATTGTGTCAAAACTTGGTTACTACTCAGGGCAGTTTCCGTCTCACGTATTTTATAATATACTTCTTCCTGGGATTCTTTATTCAAAGATATAACCGCTTCTAAAGCCAGCTTGATTTTCAAGGAAAATTTCATGTACAGAAGCATATTCATTAATTGTTTATACATAACCCGTCCCATTATTTTAGAGGGCATTGAGAGACTATTGATTGGCCTTAAATCATACAATGATCTAGGATCTTCGGCAATGGATTTGCAACGGCTAGTTTCCACGATGAAGGAAAATAATTAGTTTCGAAACAAGAGATAATGATATTGGTAACAATAGCGTCGAGAAAGGGACTATACAGTATTTTAACATGATTGGCGGCACATTATCAAATTGAATATGTTTTAGATTTCAAGCTTCGAGTGATTTCACTTATCTCAGACAGTACTTTTTAGTTTAGTTGGAACTGTTGTGGCTTTTTCAATAGGTTGAAACAAATTGGCTAATTGATTTTCACCAATTATCCAATTTGCGCATTTCTTTTTCCCTAACAATAAAATAGTAAATATCTATCGAGTTAGCTATATGGCTATAACATTTAATCAAATCCCAGGCACCCAGGATATCAAACCGGTGTGTCTCAACGGAACCCTTGTCAGGTTATCAGGCCCTAGGTGACGTAGACGTAGTATGTTCCTGCAGTTCCCATGAATTCACAGATAGTTCTGGCTATCGCAAGTAGTACCTACCGCTTTTGCACAAGAAATCGATACACATCGTGCTTGAACCTGTCTATCCGAAGTTATCCATAAGCCAAAGCAAATATACAAAATTTGCTGCCATTTTTATCACCTCTAAATTTTCCTTATCAGCAGAAAAGGGCATTTCTCATTGCCCACTCCATTATCTCAAAAAATAATATAATGCAATGCATATTTTTCTTTAAACCTTTAAAGCACAATAAGGAACGGTCACCGAGGATATGAGTTGTGATGGTGAATGTTTCTGGCGATATTTTTCCCTAAACATTAAAAAATAGTATTTGAGTCCATTAACTGGCATATAGGATTAAAAGGTACCCCGTTTTCCAGTTTATTTCCACACATACAAAATTTATACTAGATTTTGCTCCATCATAAATACAGCGACATCCGTTAACCGTTGCTTGTACAAATCGTCATTTTTTGATTGAAAATTTAGGGCCGTCAAGAAGTTTTCTCCATTTTCGGCCATTTGCTGAAGATCAGGTGCCTCGTCCGAATTCCCTACCACCACTTTCAGTACGGCCATAGCAATGTTCAGACCATGTTTAGCAAACTTTTTCCAATGTTCATCCAATAGACTTCTTGGGAAAACTTCATCTGCATCACATCCAAAATTTCGCAAATGTTCTGATACGGTGTCGTGGTAAACTTGTAAATAATGGTCGATTTTGTCCAGTTCCTCTTTTACGCAGCCGGCACACAAAAAATATGCAAGATCAAAGACTGGACTGCCAGTCATGGCAAGCTGCCAGTCTAGTACGCGGACATCCGTTGGTTTTCCTGGATTCTCTGTTTCCTAAAACGAATTAAAATAATTCCCTTATTTATTACTGCTCGAAATAATACATATTTTGTATATACAGTGTCACCATTAAAGTCCGCACCATATATGTTTTTTTTAATATCTTTAAATTTGATGTGGGGAACAGTTTTTGCTTCAAATTAGAGCAAAAATTACATTAACAGTTGTGGCCAAGCGATCTCTCTTGGCTGTCAAATTTTAAATTTGTTACAGAAAGTAACGGAAGTGGCATTTCTAAATCGAATTTGAAAAAAGTATACCTATTTGAAAAAGATATTTCTACTCCAATTTTATGTACGTGTGCAAACTTGCAATTCGTTTGCCATGGCCAACTTACTGTTTTAACAATTTACTTATTACAAGAAATTATGTTTTCAGAAAAGGTGAGAAAACAAAAACTCTAATTAAAACAATGGCTTCTTTTGACAGTTTCAATGTATCTACATCTATTTGATATTAAGATTAAATACTCGTATTACACAAATAAATTAATTTCTACCAGTTAAATAAACTTTGGATTTGTAAAATAGTATATTATACACTTAGGTTGAGAAGTGAGCCGTTATTTACTGAGCATTTTTATATCCTGAGGCGCGTAGCGTCGAAGGATATAATATGCGAGGTAAATAATGGCCTTCTCAACCGAAGTGTATAGGTATATAGAATTTTTTTACTACTAACATTGGAATATTGCCATATTTTACATATTTGATTATATTTTGATATTTTAGTCATTTCTCGCTTTTTCAAATACTTCGAAATATCAAGTAGCCTGGGAGTTCAGTTGTCAAGCTGATAAAATGAAACTAATTTTTAAATGTCATATAGAAAAGTTTTCATTGTTTACCTAGGTATTTTTTATTATCATTATTTACCTAGAGAGAGAAATATTACTTCTCATTAGAGGAATGTGGTAAATAATGGTGATTTCTCAGGTTCGTAGTAAAAAAAAATTATTTGATAAAAATATCAAAAATTGCAAGTTCATCCTATGCTTTTGAAGTTTTTCAAACGTACATAAAATCGCAGTAGAAATATCTTTTTCAAATATATTTTTTTCAAGTTCGTTTTAGAAATGCCGCACTTTCCGCCACTTTCTGAAACAAATGTCAAGTTTGACAGCTAACAAAGATCGCTTGACCACAACTGTTAATGTAATTTTTGCTCAAATTTGAAGCTAAAACTGTTCCCGACATCAAATTGTAACCAAAGCTATTTAAAAAAGTCAATAGGTAATGGTGACACTGTATAGGTACATAGATACTTCGTATTGTCATTTCAGAAAATTCTTTTTTATGAGTGAAATCTATCATTACACGAATTATTGTTTTTGTACGAAGAGTAAGAAATATAAACAAATATACCTAACTATACAAATAAATATGGTAGTGCTAAAATTCAATAATCAAGATGAAGATGGCACGTAAAGTATTGTTCTATAAAAAGTCCTGAATTTTGGGTAGTATACGTGAAGTAGTTTGATGGTATTTTAATTTATTATATTGGCATTAGTTCAGTTCTGGAAAATTTAAAGTAAATAGAGGTGGGTTGCCACCAAACGTTTTCATTTTTTTGGAAAGGGAATTGAGGTTCAACTCGAATTTTTATACGGGGATCGATCAAAAAGTTATCGCAAAGAGTCTCTTTTTTCAAAATAATAAAATCTAATTTTTTATCTTCACAACCACTATAAAACCTTTAAACAGTATTCCTGAGTATTCAGGTTTTACCAAATACCTTTCGGTTTTAGCGGAAATGAAAGTGACTTTCTGTGTTTTATAATTTACACATTTCTTAAACCACTATAGGGTTCTTTTTTTTTAATTCTGAATCCAACGATAAATAATTTGACCTATTTATCTTAATTCTTTTCCTAGATATTTTTTAAAAAATACCGCCAAACTAGATAAAATGGTCTCTTGTATCATTGTTTGATGTTCGTTCCTAGTGGGCCAAACATTAGTATCAGATTTATGAAAAATAAAGTCAGCCATGCAAATAAAACTGACAATCAAGTAGGCTGTCAATTCAACATATCTACATATCTATCAGACTAATTTCAAATTTTGTTGCTAGGTATATAGTTACTAGTTACAGCGTATAAAAATGGTTTTGAAAGAAGAATGCTGTGACATTTTAGAGATTTTATCAAAAATAACAACAGATAGGTACGTATAAACTTTGAGGAAGTTTTCTCGTAAATATCCAAATAGAGCTTCATCTATACTCGAATGTAAGCTATATCGAAGATTTAGATCGATAGGAAGTAAAATTAATCTGACAGTTAAGTAGAAATGTTGAATTGACAGCCTACTTGATTGTCAGTTTTATTATGCCATGGCTAACTTGATTAGTCATAAATTTGGTTTGAATGTGTTTGGCCAACATCAGTCACTGACATGTGAGAGATGGTCTCTTACGAATTTTGTCTCTTGTATATGGAAGTTTTAGATCGGCAGAAAGTGAAATTATCGCAAATTTTCATAAATCTTGTTCTAATATTTGGCCTACTCGCATCGAATATCAGACACTGACATAAGAGACAATAATGTGATCTAGTTTGATGGAGCTTCTTTGGTAAATATCTCCGAAACGGTTGGAGACAAATATATCAAAGTATACCGTTGGATTCAGAAATTAAAAACGAATCCTATAATGGTTAAAAGAAATGTGTAGGTAAGTAGTTGTCAAATACAGAAAATCATTTTCATATCCGCAAAAAAAAGAAGTTATTTCAAAAAACTGAATATTCAGAAATGCTAAGTAAAGGTTCTCTAATAGCTGTGTATAGGTAACAGATTAGATGCAAACTCCGAGTATATTGCTCTCAAGTTCCCCTTAATTTTTCAATTTTCCCCTCTTTCCACTTGAATGACCCACCCTGTACATAAAATTAAATGTAAACAGAAATTAAAAAAATATATGTATTTCTTATTTTTTTGTTTGTTACATCTTTATTTCTTCCGCAAATTCATCTGGATACGTTAGAATGAAAGGAGAAGTAAAATAAAAGTAATCTGGGGCTTAAACTGAAAACAATGTGGGTATTGTTGTAAGAGCAATATACAGGGTGTCCAACTTTAAAATTGTACAAATCCATAAAATCTTCATTTTTGGGGATAATCGCCTAAACTTGTTTTTGTTCGAAAGGCCTTCAAAAACCGCTTCTTCTGACCTTCTTGCCATTTTCAAAATGCAAATCCAGAGCCGACTGCGACTTTTTTATACCCCCGGTTTTCACGAAAACCATTCAGCGATTTTTTTATTTAAAATCTGACCCCACAACATTATTCAGAACACCCCAAAACCCCCATATACCAAATTTGAACAAAAAATATACAGGGAGTTCCATTCTGTAGAGGGTCAAAGTTGAGCAAATTAGGAATTTTAAAGATATCTGGCGAGTCAAGAGTGCTATGGAATCCCTTCAAAACACTTGAATAGTCAACAGGACCACTCAAAATATTGATGTGAAAAGATTTAGTACAAAAATATACAGGGTATTTTTCTCTGAACCATCTCAAAATTCTGAAATTTTGTGAAACTTATACCGACCAAGAGTGCTCTGGAATCATTGAAAAAATATTGATAAACACAGAAGTAATGTATTTCTTTACAAAACGCCAACTAACAAATAAAAACAATTTAAATTATTGGAGCTTTCTCAAGAAAGTCACTGTCTAAAATGATACATTTTCTGTGCGTTTCCTGTTGTGACGCACCAGCCACCTTAACTGATATGGATATTGACTGGCAGGCTTCTGTATTTTTCAGATTTAGTTTGTTTATATAGCATCTGGAGCGGTTTTGATATACTCGATTTTTGACCCGTATTATAAAGTTCCAAAAATTCAGTAATTTGAGATGGCACAGATAAGAACACTCTGTATATTTTGTATTGGACTTTTGCACACCAATACCTTGAGTGGTCCTATTGACCATCCAGCTGTTTTGAGGGAATTCCATGGCACACATGACTTGGCACATGCCTTTAAAATTCGTATTTTGCCCAAATTTGACACCCTGCAGAATGGAACTCCCTGTATATATTTTATTCAAATTTGATATATAGGGGTTTTTGGGTGTTCTGATTAATGCTGTGGGGTCAGATTTTAAATAAAAAATACGCTAAATGGTTTTCGTGAAAATCGGGGGTATAAAAAAAAGTCGCTGCCGGCCCTGAATTTGCATTTTCAAAATGGCAGGAATATCGAAAGAAGGAGTTTTTGAAGGCCTTTCAAAGAAAAAAAAAGTTTAGGCTTTTATCTAAAAAAAATGAAGATTTTACGGATTTGTACAGTTATAAAGTTAGACACCCTGTAGACCAGAAGTAACAAAAAAGTCGGTTAAGGAAGAAACTAAAACGTCATCAAAAGTATGTTTGGTTGCCTGTATCAATAAAATTTTATTTACAATCCCAAAATCTGGTTTTTAGTGCAGCATTTAATTTTTTTATACCGTTTTTTAAGTTTATGATGATAATATAGGTGTGTAAAGTAGTAGTTGAGGTAAAGCGAAATAATTTTAAACTACTTATTTGATGCCATTAATGCACATTCCTTCCAGGTAAAAAATACAGGTTACCACAACAAATTAAAATATAGGTAGGTAAGTAATTTAAATTCACAATGCAATGTTCGGAAACGGGCCTTGTAATTATTTATGGTATGAGTTAATTTTAAGCAGTAAATATGCATTCAAGGTTAAAGCTACATCTCCTAATAATGTAGCAATTTGTTATGCCCACAAACCATATAGCTCTCGGGAAGAATGAATATAGAAAGTAGTCTAAATAGTACAGGATTTTTTTTGAATATCTTCATTTGGCCATGACATCATCATTGTTTTATTGCAAAAAAAATGAAATTTTAATTTCTAATGACAACGGATAGAATTAAGAGAATGCATAAGTCCAATGTCCAAAGGCAATTCACATAACATCATCCGCATATCTTAACATAGTGTTCCTAATACATACGGAAGTATCGAAAAAATCGGCCCGGTGGTTTTGTACTATACATGTGACACGAAGTTTCATCTCTAAACGTTATTTTTACAAGAAATTCTATCGGTTAAATAATTTTATGGCACCATAATGAATATTCCATTCCTAAAATCGTTGTTGCAATTTTCCCAGATAGCGTCTACTAATATCATCAAGATTGCCATGGACTCATGGAATAAACGAAGCATCTACAGTTTCACAGTTCATATTATTTGGCATGTCGACTTATTTTGAAAACTTCGTGACACATCGTTTTTTATATATTTTCGTATTTATTGCTGATGATGTTGCGTGAATTGATACACTAGGTGATTCTTAACCCATTGGCAACCTAATATTTGCAAGATACTCGGTAGCGTTTACACAAGGCACTCTCAAAAAGTGATTTTAATTTTTTGTACATAAGTTGTGAACACTCGGTAAATATAAGTTACAATATTGAAACTTGGAGTTTGTGGGTTCCAGATGTGCCTAATAATCGATAGAGGTATTTTTTTTTTGTAAAATATGCTTTCGTCATGTTTGGGTTCTTATTTTTGTTATCGTAGTAGGCTATGGAAAATTTGAATCTTAAAAAATCCATACCAGGGTGTAGAGCTTTCGTATCAATAGGTATATTTTTACTAAAATTGAAACACACTGTATAAGTGCCTATAGATACTTATTACTAAAACGCGGAATATATGCAAATTGCATATATATGCATTTTTTGCATATATTAACTATATAACTATATTTTTGTGCATATTTGCATGTTTTTCCTATACTTATTTATAGATATAAGATATAACCAAGATTATGAGAGCCCAGAGACAACTCGCAGTGTGTAGTGCAAAGTCAAGAAATCCTGAAAAATGCGGATGCAGCTAACCAACTTGTGTTTATTAAAGTTAATTTTAGTTTTATACCAGATATAATTCTTTCATTAGAAAGTAGAAATTTAGGTTTAAGCGAATAGGTTGATTTTGTTCAAACATTTTCCGCTAAATGTAGAAAGGTTCCCGGTGATGTAGGTATTAAAGTTAGAAAAAAATTAGAAGATCTAGTGTTGAAGAATGAAGGGTTCAAATCTTTAGTGGCAGTAAAGAGTATTTTTGATGGTCAATTATCGAACGAAGTTGCACCTTGGCCATATACCTTACTACCCAAATTAAAATATTGTCCTATTACATCGGCAGATGTTGAGAAAAGCTTTTCTATATATAAACATATTTTTACCGACAGAAAAGATTTTTATTGGAAAACTTTGAAAAGTATTTAATCATACAATATCAAATTAAAATGTTTTTATATATTTTACGAGGTACCTATTTTATGTATTTGTTTTCCTTTAATTTTTCTTAAAATAAACCCTTTCTCTAAAATCAGTTTTGGTGTTTTTTAAGGTACATATAATATAAATGCATATTATTGCATATTTGGCCAAATAAATGCATATTATTGCATATTTTAAATAAAAATTATGCATATATATGCGCATATTTCGATTGAAATTAAATGCATATATTCCGCCCTTTACTTATTACTTTAGGTATGCATTAGATCGTCATCTTGTGCTTGTTATTTGTTATTTGAATGACAAAAGTAAATACAGGTGGTATTATCTTTGGAGCACATAGATATAAAAGAAACGTTTTTTATTAGTTTCTATGGCTTGCAAATTTCAATGGAGAATCGTTGAGATAAACAACTAGGAACAAGGACATTTTCGTTACCTTATAATATTTGAACATCAAGTTATTACACCAGCAATCTCCGTGGGTAATAACTATTTTATACTTCTCGTCTTTGTAGTCTACCGCATAGAAATTTTCTACTAATTTCGAAAGTCTTTCCAGGGCTTCTATAGCTACTTTGTTATCTTCCACCACTTTAATCGCAGATTGGAACTGTGCCGCTCTCGCTTCAATCCACCCCTCGTTATTTGCAAGGATTTGTTCATCGAATATTGTTTCTCCTAAATCTTTAGTTAGTTTCTTAAAATTTTCTGGATAAATCTTACTGTAGGCCAGCGAAGTTGCATGCCATCTGGCATAACTTCTTATTACCAACTCCACATGTTCTGCATTGAAAGGTAATTTCCGATTCCAAAGTGTGTATCCAGACTCGCGAAGGTTTTCCAGAATGATACATTCATTGCAGTTGTCAGAACATGTTCCATACACTCTGGCGTAGTCTGCAAATGGTTTTATTATGTTGAATTCTTTTTGAAATGCACTAAACTCTGGAAAAATTGTAGTGTACAAAAATGTTTCTCTTTGGTATGCGTATGCTATAGGCGCTGTTGTTCTTAATTTTGCATGAGTTTGCGCTGATTTCATTACTAAGTAAAGTTTTTTGCTTGTTACTTTATCAGTGAGCGTTACTAACTTGATAATCCCGAGATAGTTGTCACCCTTGATGGACCCGCTGTTGACGTCGATGTCGAAATCTACAAGGCCCTCTTCCTTTGCGATATTGGTCAAGAGATCGCAGTGAAGCGCTGGCATATCGGTCGACATGGTTGGGATGAACGGTATAACACGACTGTTATTAGATGCTGTTTGTGTATGCTTAAAAATAATCAAACTAAACGGACTGGAGTCTGGCCTTGCGTAAATTCATCACAGAGTGGAACTCGGCAGCGCTCATCAGGATTGATAGTAATCGCGTTCGTATTATCATTGAAAATTCAAGTATGCCTACAGGTTGTCTACTGACGGAGGGCCACGTGGAAATATCTTGACACATTTGACTTTTCGGAGAACTTTAATTGAAAGAAAAATGGCCTTCTGAGGCGCCAGCTTTGTATAAAAACATATTCGAGATCCATGACCGAGTTTACGAGATATTTATGAAAAACACGAAAATTGCGCAAACGTCTTCGGCTTGTAACTTTTTTGTTTCAAGAGTTAGTGAAAAGTTTCTTAACTAAATGAGTGGGCAAAATTAATTGCTTTCTGCATACTGTATCAGAATTTGTAGAAATGCCATAAATATAAATACATATTTTATGCACCCTGAGTCACAAGCGCTACATATCCCTTGCGCTGGAAAAACAAACAAAAGTTTAGAAGGCTTGGCAAAATGCTTTGAAAGTTCGGTTAAATGAACTACAGTTGTCGACTTAGTTAATTTCACAGCACACTATACTTAATACTTGCACAGTGCAAATTTTTTAAATTTTCTGCGAGGACTCTGCATCTAGCATATTTTTAAAAAATTCTAATATACATTCATGCATTGAAAAACAACAGCAAGCAGCTACTATCATTTAATTAAATTGATAACTTCGGCATTTTTCGGTTTCTTCGAAAATATCTCAGCAAGTACAGGCCATGGATCTCGAATGTGTTTTTACACAATACTAGCCCATCAAACAGGCATTTTTTCGCAAGTAGGTACACATTTGTCAAGATATTTCCAAGTAACCCTCCGTCGATAGACACCCTGTATATGAGTGCTTTAAAGAGAGGGCAATCATCGACGCAGTTTTATCGCTACTAATTATGTTTAGTTTAAAATAATAGTAAGGTAGGTAAAGAAATGTCAGTTCCAACTTTTGTTCATTGACGGGCCGTAAACTTCACTTTATGATTAAGTTTTGTAGGCATTAAGTGGCACATTAACGCAATCTTTACAACTAATCGTAGGAGGCCATGCAACTAATAATAAACATTAAATATAGCGAACATGAAGACTGACTTTGTTGATTCCGTTTCTAAGCAACCGACGGGGCAAAGCCGTCTCATTACCTGATTCAATTTTTGACACGCAAATAATTTTATGACGTTATTTAGTTCTTTATTTATGCATGCTTGCTTTATATCTAGGCAATGAATAACATTTTAAATGAACCTCGGGTGTTATAATTAGGGATTCACAATATTCAAGAAATTTCTTGATCTTGACTTGAATTCAAGAAATTTTCAAGTCAAGAAATCTGAAACGGTTTCCAAGACAAGTCAAGATTTTCTATTTCAAGATCAAGATTTCTTGTCAAGAAACCAAGAAATTCATGAATTTATTGAAATTAAGTTTTATTAGTATAGACCGGATAAAAAAAGCGCAAAAATTGAAAAAAAGTGCTTAAAAAGCACAAAACTTGCCAAAAAAGCATCAAATAAGCGAATTGAGAAAAAAATAAATGTTTAAAAATTATGTAAACATACGTGAAAAAGTTCAAATAAGCACAAAGGGAAAAAAGCCTAAAACCTCAAAAAAAGCAAAAAAAAACACAACAACAGCTATCGCGATATACTTAATTTTGGGTAACTCGTGATGCTTAAAATCCTGTCTTTAATATAGACTGAAGAAAAAGCGCAAAAAATTGGAAAAAGCACAAAAAAAACTGTGGCAATATACTTATGGTTTCGCCTACTTCGTGTAGAAATTAAATATATCATGGTTGCTAATAAAATTCAGCAATAAGCATAATGCTTAAAATCCGGTCTCTCTTTATTAGTAACTATAAAATAATAAAGGTAAATTCCTAAGATAATTTACTTAGGTGCATAATTTAGATTTTAATACCTATGAATAAAAAACACGTCTATAAAGCATACAAAATTTATTAATCATAAATAAAATCTATGATTTTGATAAACAAAACAATATTCTTTTCATAACACATTAAACAAAAAAATAAAAATGAACTTACAAATACAGCAAACAAAACATATTCATCTATTCATATTCATGTTATAACCCAAAACAAAAAAAAAATAATTAACTTTAAAATACAACAAGCAAAACCATATTCTTATTATAACACAAAACAAATAAATAAAAATTAACTCACAAAATATAACAAAAAAATAATATACCTACTGCTTGGACGTATCCAAGTTGGATAGGTCGGGATTTGAGAGCCATGAATTTAGACACATTAAACTTCGCGCGCCGCTTCATTTCAAGCACTTTCAAGAAATTTCAAGAAATCTTGAATTCAAGTCAAGACTCTTGCTTTCAAGAAACCGTCGAGTCAAGGCGTATTTAATTTCTTGATCTTGAATTACAAGTCAAGTCAAGAAATTACGTTCAAGTCAAAATATCTCGACTTGATGAAACCCTAGTTATAATGCGTTATTTTCTTCACGCTGCGGATTAAGCGAAATGTATTTCCTAGAAAATATCAAGAGGGATTATGGTCAAGATGTGAGAAAAACTTAAAATTGTATGGGGCAAAAAGCAACAAACATACGACGAATTTTACAAACCAATTTTTTATTTTTACAATGTAGAAGACAACAGGTATTACCAAAACATCTTAAGCAACGTCACTCATTTATTAGTTGAAGACACCCCATTTCAAAACCAAAGTAAAAAATTATACATACCATAATATGGTATCGTATTGTTAACCTCAGAAAAAATATGGTATCGTATTGTTAACCTCTCAGAAAAAATTGGAAGAACTTTACATAACATACCTTAAAGACAAAAACACCCACCTAATGACAAACAAAGTAACATTGCTTATAAAATAGCTTGCAAAGACTGCAATGGTGTCTATATCGGACATCAGACCGTCTAAGAGGTTTTTACTTAGGCACCAGGATGTAGGAGCATATTCGAACCACTAAACATACAAGCCAAATTATGTCCACAAACAAAACAGCCCTAGCAGAACATGCACCTCAAAAGATACATATTTTTAAAAATCCAACCATTTCCTTATCATTTAAACGCCTACTTATACAGTGTGACCCATTTGTTTTGGGGTCAGTCTGTAAAAAGTGTATCAATCGTGCGATTTGGCTGATTTTTTTTTTAAATTGTAGAGCTCGATGAACTGCACATTTTGAACAAAAATTGCCTGGTTCGCATAAAATCCAAAGCCTACCATGACCGTTTTTATGAGAAAAATTTTAAGAAACCATATTAGCGTTTTTTTTTGAAAAAATCTGTGTGCGCCAATGGATTGAGCACCCCTCGAAATGGGTATGTACAAAATTTCATCAAAATATTTCAAGTAATAACGATTTTGTAGAAAAATTAAAAATGCAGCCAAGGTACGTCTTTATTTTCAAAAATTCAAAGTTGGCCATGGAAAATAATTGAATTGTTTACTTTTATTAAGTGTCAAACTGTCTAAATTGAGTTCAGAAATTGTTTGTGCTCAATACAATTAATTATCATAATTATGGAATATTTAAGCATAAGAGACAAAATAGAAATTGTTCGACTCGTGGGCGACAACGAGCGCTCGGCAGCAGAAGCTGCGGCCGAATTTAACAATAGACACCCAGGTAGATCAGTGAGTCGAAGTACTGTACAACGTATAAACAATATTTTTGATGAAACTGGATCGATTTCTAAAAATTTATTAAAAACTAGGCAAAATGGACGCCGTGGACTTGTTGAAAATAACAATCAAATTCTGCAATACTTTAGTGACAATCCTCGAAATAGTGTTCGAACGGCTAGTTTAGACCTTCATATACCCAGAGAGAGTATAAGGAGATGTTTGAGACAAAACAAAATAAAACCGTTTAAGCCAAAATTTTTGCACACCCTGGAACCAGGAGATGAGGAGAGAAGATTAGAATTTTGCTATTGGCTGCAAGGTGAATATCTCCATAATGGCAACTTTTTAAATGAAATTTTATTCACCGACGAAGCCACGTTTACTACAAATGGTGTAGTATCAAGTCAAAACTGCCGTCACTGGTCAGCTGAAAATCCAGAGTTTATAATAAATGCAAGGAGACAATATTCACAAAAAATTAACGTTTGGTGTGGAATACTACGCGACAGAATAATTGGCCCATTTTTCTTTGAAGGGAATTTGAATGCGGCTGGCTTCTTGAATTTTCTAGAAATTGAATTTAGAAATGCTTTAGATGAGTTACCATTAAGATACCGTTTAAAGTTACAGTTAGATGGCAGTCCTATTCATAATGCTCGTTTAATCAGAAACTGGCTAGATAATAATTTTGAAAACTGTTGGATAGGGCGAAATAGTCCTTTCTGTGAGTGGCCACCGAGATCTCCGGACTTAACTCCTTTAGATTTTTTTCTTTGGGGTACACTTAAGCAAAATGTTTATAAGTCAAGACCCCATAATTTACAAGAACTGCAAGCTAGGATAAACCGTAGTTGTGAGGAAATTACTCCACAGCAAATACGAAATGTAATTTTGAATGTACGCAAGAGGAACGACAAATGCATTGTAGAAAATGGAGGCTTGGTAGAAGTTACAAAAATTTTATAATTTTAATTGTTTTTATGTTTTGTGTTTATAAGCATAAGGTTGTATTATTACAATTCAATTATTTTCCACGGCCAACTTTGAATTTTTGAAAATAAAGACGTACCTTGGCTGCATTTTTAATTTTTCTACAAAATCGTTATTACTTGAAATATTTTGATGAAATTTTGTACATACCCATTTCGAGGAGTGCTCAATCCATTGGCGCACACAGATTTTTTTAAAAAAAAACGCTAATATGGTTTCTTAAAATTTTGCTCATAAAAACGGTCATAGTAGGCTTTGGATTTTATGCGAACCAGGCAATTTTTGTTCAAAATGTGCAGTTCATCGAGCTCTACAATTTAAAAAAAAATCAGCCAAATCGCACGATTGATACACTTTTTACAGACTGACCCCAAAACAAATGGGTCACACTGTACATATAACGCCCTTGAACTATTTCGACGTTGTGTCCTATTTTTATATCCTTCTGTTGAATGAATTAGTATTTTTTCTTGTTCACAAAATCACCAAACAGGAAGAAGATAAATTATAGGATGTTAGCATGGATGAACTAAAAAATAGGTTAATTTCGGGAGTGGATGGTGTACCAAGTTTTATTTTAAGGGATTGCTTTAACGCGCTTGATAAAACATTGGCCCATATATAAATATGTTGTAATTTAAAAACATCAACATCATCTTTCCCGATGCTGTGGAAAATTGCTAGGTTGGTTCCAGTAAGGTAAGGTCGGGTAATAAGTTCCACTTAAAATATATTTATCTACTAAATGTATAAAGGAGAATAGTAAAGTAATATACTTTTAGGAAAATATGTATTCATCTTTTAGTTATTTAGAAAGTCCTATAAAATACATACATACTGCATGTCCCATATTCGGACCTCACCATTAGGATTTTTCGAATAGGTATTTGTGTTTTGGTGCACGTTTTGGAAATTTCAACTCAAACAGTTGATTTGATCGTTATGAAACAAGAGTACCTCTTTGTCGCAGAATGAAAAGATGCACTAAAATGACGGACCTGCAAGACCAAACAGATAACCTCAAAAAAGTTACGAGTTTTTACTTTTGCACGATACAAAAACAGCGCAAGTGGCGTCCTCTGTGAAATACGTAGAAATTGACATTTTCAGCTTATTTTCCATCCCCAAAAATATAGCAGTGCTAAATTTCAGTTCAGCAGCTTGATTATGTTGGAAGATGTAACCAAAATGCAATTTCAAAAAACAAACTTCAACGCCCTGTATCTCTTAAACAAACGACATTTCTATAAGACATATTAGCCTCAATCGTATTATGGCCCAAAATATATGCAGTTGCACTATGTCCCATTATTAATGACTCACCCTGTATAATCATGAATAATAACCACATAAAAATAAATATAACCCATACCCCATATTATCTAGAGGTTTAGGTAATAATACTCATTTAGCATTTAGATAATATTTTATACTTAATTCTACAATTTTGCGAACATTAATTACTGAACAATTGGGCTGTAGCATTTGTAATTTGGATTCAACCTTGTGTTATAAATATCAAAGTAAGATTATACCGTCAATTTTCCTGGTATGTAATTTTGAAGGCAAATTATCAAAGTTGAAAAACTCATTTTATTTAGAAAATGTAGACAACGAATTGTGAAAAGCTATCTAACAAAAGTGGTTATACTTAGGTACATGGTTTCCTATAGGTTCCTATATGTTTTTGCTAGCCTAGGCCATTAATATTGAATATTTTAATCGTAAAACTCATAAAGAAAGTATCTACTCAGAACAGTATCCAGAACTGCTTCATCAAATTAAGACATACAAAGGGCAAGCTTCATAGAAATAAATTACGTATATCACCAATGACTAATGAAAAATGTCAATGATACCTAATGATAAAATTTCACGTCCCAAATAGATTTTTTACAAAAATAAAGTTATCCGCTTCATGGAGCATGTTGATTTCCACAAATTTGGAAGATACAGTGGTGAATGGCCAATGCACCTGTTTCTTGTGTCTTTTCATCTTCACAGTTATTTTGTTGTTTTCTGGATTCAACACCAACCTAACTTGTTCTTGCTGGTGTGTACTGTTTTGTGAAATTTCGACTCTGGCACTATCAGCTTGATACTAGATGGCGCCACTGGTTGTTTTTTTTTTTTTACCTCCAAGTGCAAGTTACACTATTATAACTACAACCATTTCGGTTTGAGCCTTTCGGGAAGGCTAATTATGGCTGCGTTGACGAACCTAATAAGGGGAAACAGCTAGTCTACCTTCCCAAACGATTTAAATATGAAAACCACGGCACATCCATCAGAACTTGGATGTTAGTATGATATTACCAGTTGCCGAAATTTAAAGTCCCATGAAGCCGTTAACTTTCTTTTTCTAAAAATGATAATGATTGACGAATTCTACTCGGTATATTATGACGATGCGAAATAACAGTCATAGTATATCCTGGCTTTTTATATCCAATGCACTAAATTTCTTACCACAAACTTAACACTTAATTGCAACGTCAAAATCAAAATTGGTATGCTATTAGTGTACCGGCAACAAAAGTGGATTGGACGTTTCTGTCGAGTTCTCAGTATAATTTGAGAGATCACATTGACGTTTTGGAATAAAGAATGAGGGCGTATATTAATCGGTGGCACTCCTTTATTACTCTCGGTGTAGCGTGTTTATGGACCTATCCGCCACAGGCAGCACTTTACAGTAAAAAAAAAATAGAGCATTTTAGCAGTTCAGAATAGAATCAATTTTAACGTTGCTACTACCTTGCATATTTTGAGTCGAAACTTGACTCGTACTCAGTGGCGGCTTCTCTAAGCAGGCAGGCGAAAAACTCAAATATTTTCAAATAGAAACTTATATTTAGAATTCAAAGTTTAGCTATCTCTGCAAAAATCAAATACATATAAAATAATAAAGGTGCGTGCATTGTCTATACCCAAATGCGCCAAATTACTTACGGGATTAACATGCACCCTTTAGTTTAGTAGCCATATTACATGCCACATAAAGATAAAGATGTAGAGTAAAAACATATACAAGAGTAAGCGTTTAAGACGGTTGTGGCTGTAACGTGGCAAAACTTAATAAATATTATTTCCTTTTATTGAAATGACATATCTTCGTAGGTTAAAACACTTTTTATTTTGGAAATTGTTACATAAATATTCAAGAAAACTATTAAAAAAAAAACAGAGTCAATGCGGACTCTTGTATACCCCAGTTTACAAGAGTACAACAATTAACATAAAACAACCAGGTCAATACACTTCTTCATTTTCTTTGCTATGGGTTTAGTACTTTCGAAATTTTCATTTACTCTTCTTTTCTTACAAACCTTTCTTTGCTTTTCTTTTTTCTTCATTTTTTATCAGTATCATTTGGCTAATTGACAATCATCCATTTAACTGATTTATTTTTGTTTTTAATTTGCCTTCTAGCATGTCCTTAAATGGAGTGCTAGTGAGAATTTCGGACTTCTGGATAGGTTTTCTTCTGTGCTCCTCTGCTTCTAACTTTGGAAGAGGTTTTAAATCTTCTGGCTTAAAGGAGGTAGTTGAATTGGAAGAGTTTATTTTATCTGGAGTTGTTAGCCCTAATGCAACAGTTTTCTCGGGTCAGGTGCTTCTAATACACAAATATTTTCCTACTGTTTCCTTGAGCTTTTTCTTTTGTAAGTGCTCATTTCACCCTAAAAATAATGAACTAAGTAATTTTAAAGTGTTTTTTAAATGATTTTGAAGCGTAAAATTTACTTAATATTTAAAGGAATACATAGAGTATAGGCATTGCGCACTCTCGTATATTTTAAAATGCGCGCTCTTGTATTCCAGTCACTTGATTTAGATTTTAGATTATATTTAACTTTTGGAATAACAATAACATATCAAGAAGAAAGTCAGTATAAACTTACCGAAGACAAACACAAATATTCGACACAACTATTTAAAGTCCAGGTTACTTAATTCATTTTAGATATACAAGGTTTTTAATAAGGGGCAAATGTTAGATCAACAGGAAGGGATTTTTAATTAACAGCTTTTTCCCTATTCGCTGTCGACGACCATCGATGAATGTATGTTGTTTTGTGAGACTCATGGGGACAAAGCTATTAGATTTCTGTGCGTTAGATGGCGCAAGTCAATATTTCTGTCAGATATCCCTGGTGCGTTCTTTTGTATATTGCGTACTCTTATAAGCCTTTACCTTACCTGTTCTGTTACCTGGCGCCCAGAATACATCCGTCTATTAATTAGACACATTTGTTTTAAGTTATACCTATATTTCTACAGGTAAACCAGATCAACAAATTTTCTTATAAGATAGTTAGGTACTTTTACACTAAAAATTACGGAAGTGGCTATTTATACGTCCGACGGATACAAACGTCAGTATACGTCTTGCGCTCTCATTGGTCGATGGAGTCACGTGACACATAACCTTACTTCTACCACAGTTCAGGGTATGATATTGTTTATCCTGTGCTTCTACCGTCCGATGGTCCCGATTGCGTGTTGCCTGTTGCCTTGCCCTTCTGCCCTTGCCAGTAGCGTGTGCGTGCAGTGCCGTGTAGCCGCAGCCTGCACTGCACTGTTCATAATTATCATTATGCAGTGTTTATTGGTAGTACTACTATTACTAGTAAGCTATGCCGCAAAAAGCCAAGGTTAAAATCATATATGCCCTGCTCCGAGGACGTAGACGCTGCAGCTATGGCCTTGGCAGGGCGATTGGTGGAAGACTCTACTCCACCAGGTTATCGCCTGATGGATTATTATCCTGTAACGCAAAGTGGACGAAATCTATGAGGCGCCATTTCGGACTAAATTATTATTTTTGAATATATAAATTTCTCGGGCTAATATATTTGTTTAATATGATATTTATAGAAATTTGCGTGAATAATCTTTTTTTAGTCAAATTTATATATTACGCATCGTCCAAAAGTATATATTACAGTAAACGCAAAAAAATATATCAAAACACGATATATTAATTTGGTGCGCCGATATATAATAATTTAGGGTACCACTGGTCGTCACCAGAAGTCGCGCCGCGCATTCCTAAAGTGCACCGGCAACGCTGCAGCAGAAAGTGCAGAAGCCCGAAGTCGAAATATTTTTATATACCTATGATATTTATAGAAATTTGCGTGAATAATCTTTTTTTAGTCAAATTTATATATTACGCATCGCCCAAAAGTATATATTACAGTAAACGCAAAAAAATATATCAAAACACGATATATTAATTTGGTGCGCCAATATATAGTAATTTAGGGTACCACCGGTCGTCACCAGAGGTCGCGCCGCGCATCCATAAAGTGCACCGGTAACGCTGCAGCAGAAAGCGCAGAATGGTGTAAAACCAGGGACTCTTTAAAATAAAAAGGGTCCCTGTGTAAAACCCACCCCAGATTTTCTTGAAATTTTGGCTAGATAGGTTCCTATCCCCTATTTTCGCCCGACGTTACACCATTGGAAAAGATTACCACTTCTTTTTTCATATGGCAGCGCGCATCGCTGCCGACTGCCACAATATGATGCGAATATCCCCTTCTTTTTCCAAACGGCAACGCTTATCCCCCAAAAAGAAGGGAATACGCTCCTTATTGCACAGAAAAATGCACTGACGGCTTCCGACGTAGACGTATCAAATGTTTACTTCGGCTTCGGACGTGTACGGAGTTAAATGTACATCCAAAGAAGTCACGTGACTCAATCCACCAATGAGAGTGCAAGACGTATACCGACTTTTATATACGTCGGACGTATAAATAGCCACTTCCTACAACAAAACGAAGGCGAAACGAAAACGATCATGCGGGCGGGAAACTAATACCTATGTAAGCTGATTGTGGGGTTATACACCACAAAACATCAAATCCCAAACCTGACACAGAAAAAGAACATCCAGTACGTCGGTAATCATAATCACTCGACTTCGGGCTTCTGCGCTTTCTGCTGCAGCGTTACCGGTGCACTTTAGGGATGCGCGGCGCGACCTCTGATGACGAACAGTGGTACCCTAAATTATTATATATTGGCGCACCAAATTAATACATCGTGTTTTGATATATTTTTTTTGCGTTTACTGTAATATATACTCTTGGGCGATGCGTAATATATAAATTTGACTAAAAAAAGATTATTCACGCAAATTTCTATAAATATCATATAAAAAAAATATTTCGACTTCGGGCTTTTGCACTTTCTGCTGCAGCGTTGCCGGTGCACTTTACGAATGCGCGGCGCGACCTCTGGTGACGACCAGTGGTACCCTAAATTATTATATATTGGCGCACCAAATTAATATATCGTGTTTTGATATATTTTTTGCGTTTACTGTAATATACCTATACTTTTGGGCGATGCGTAATATATAAATTTGACTAAAAAAAGATTATTTACGCAAATTTCTATAAATATCATATTAAACAAATATATTAGCCCGAGAAATTTATATATTCAAAAATAATAATTTAGTCCGAAATGGCGCCTCATAGAAATCCGCATCGCTGGATATGCCATTTCCGCCGCCTAGACAATATTTACAGGCAAGATTGGGATTATTTAAGGGAGTTGAGAGGGACATTTCTGCAAGAATGTCCGCTGGGCTGCGAAATCTCGCAGGTTACAGTGTCAGATAGCCCAAACAGACAGTTTATTCAAGTACAGATTCTAGTAAATTGTCGGTGTACTAAAATACCCCGCCGTCGAAGACGAAGCTTCTGCTTCCGGGAATCCAGTTCTTCAAACTCAAATTGTGCTAATTATACTACTCGTAATTGTACCGGTACCAATATTAATAATTATTATAAACACGAATTTCCAATCTGTCACAATTTTAGATTTTAGGAATATACCTATATAAATACAGATTTATGTTACATGTGACATACTGTTATAATATACACTCATACAATACTATATATACCTACCTACCTAATATCGGTGATTTGTGACGATGTAACGTAACTGCCGCTTACTGTATAACCGCACCTGTACCTATATAATAATAAATATGTATAATATCAATCTGTATTCTGTAACCCTTAAGGTATCCTATATTGTTGTTATTGTTAATGTACCCTTAACCCACACCTAGTACATCTATTGAATATATTCTATTCTAAATCCTATATTGTTTTTATTTGTTTTTTTAAATAAACTGTAGGTATTCTCAATTCTAAATCGCCAATCAGTGGATCCGTCTTCCGTCGATTCGCCTTTCGTCTATTTATTTAATTACAACCTTGGGTATTGGTATTTGGGTATTGGTATTATTCTAATATAAAACATCGACAATTAACATCGATGTTAATATCGATATTTACATCGATCGACATCGATGTCAAAACATCGAACAGCGAAAAAGAAACATCGATGTTTCTTAGTCATCGCTTAACATCGCCCAACACTAGTCCCGATGGATTATGAATCAGCTTGTTTACTAAGTCGATTGTATTATGTCCAAGATTCGAGATTATTCAGACCTATCTTGTCTCATTTTATATTGCGTATGCCCTACTTTTTCTGCGATGGGCGCTGAGGAATGAAAAATGATGTGGTAATTATTTACAATAACCCACCCCCGATTTTCTTGAAATTTTGGCTACCCCCCCGACATTCGGCGCGGCGCCCAAATCGGGAGTGGGTTACAACGCCAAACGTCGCATCGGGCGAAAATACGGGGTACCTACCTAGCCAAGAAAATCGGGGGTGGGTTACACCATTGGAAATTATTACCACTTCTTTTTTCATATGGCAGCGCGCATCGCTGCCGACTGCCACCTAACCTATCTGCCACAATATGGTGCGAATGCGTCTATCCCCCAAAAAGGAGCAGTGCATACGCTCCTTATTGCCAAGATGCTTGAGAAAAATGCACTTCCGACGTATCTAAATATTAGTTTACTTCGGCTTCGGACGTGTACGGAGTTAAATGCACGTCCAAAGAAGTCACGTGACTCACCCCGCCAATGAGAGCGCAAGACGTATACTGACGTTTGTATCCGTCGGACGTATAAATAGCCACTTACAAAAATTAATTGGTAACATACATTCATACGTATACTTATATCTTTTCATTGAAGTTCAAGATCATTACTTAGGTACAAATGTAAATAACATGTAACTATTAAATTAGGCCTCTTTCTACGTAGAACATAATAAGATCAGTCAATCTCTTCTTGTACACCTCAGACTCTTTATAATTACTGTTAAATGCTAACAATATATTATCGTGTCCGTTATCTGCAGCCTTTACTAAATCAGGAGTATCATCTGATTCGTCAAGAGCAATCCTAAGCAAAACGACAGCCATGTAAAGCCCCCATTTAGCGTACTTGTTCCAATGTTCTTCCATGAGACTTCTTGGGAACACCTCTTCTGGATCACAGCCGAGATCTTTTAGTGTTTCAGATATACTGTTGTAGTAGATATCCAAGTATACGTCGACTTTATCAAATACTTCTTTTCCACAACTGATGGCCAGGAAGAAGGAGATGTCTCGTATCGGAGTGCCTATAAGACTAAGCTGCCAGTCAAGGATGCGAATATCTGTAGGATATGCCGAATTATCTTTGTCCTGAAACCCAAAGAAAATGATTTATTTAACATTGAAAAGTTATAGCAGCAAACTCAGTGGTAAATCTTAAAGGGTTCATTGATTATATAAATCAAACAATATTAATTAAATAAATAAGGAAATAAAATGCTTTGTTATACAGTGACCGGCAGAAAGTTGGACACAAATGGAAAACTTTTTTATTAATAATTTCTCAGAAAATTTTATTCTTGATAAAAGTTGGTGCATCATTTCAGACTCAAAACGCTTATACCAAGATTTAAATATCTCTTTTTGGATACGAGGTAGATTCAAAAATGTCAAAATAGCTCAAGAGTAAAGTACCCTTATTTTTTAAAATACGGTAAAAAGTTACTTACAAAAGTTGTTTGGAATCAAAAGTGGATGTCAGATTTAAAGTCACAGCCACCTAGTCAAAAAAAAATTTAACTTTTTTGTATTTTTTGGATACAATAAAAAACAAAATACCGCAAGCGCAACTTATCATCCGATAACACATGAATTTGCTACTTAACTTTAATTTTGTTCGATTAGCAGCTAGAAATTTAAATTAAACGTAATTTAAATGAAAACAGTAACTAAAAATAAATTTGCCAAAAAAATTTTCCAACTCTGTTTGCCTTTGGGACAGCGGCATTATTAGGATTCTTAACAACGGAGAGGACAATATCCATTTCATTATCTTCGTTACCTGTTACATTTCTTCTATGTGGTATATACTTGACATTTATTTTGCACTGAACTGAACTGCTTAAAACTCCTAAGAATGTTTGCCACAGTTGAGTAGTTGACGTTTTTGTCTGGATGTCGTTCATTGAAAATATCTGATGTTTCTCGACAAGTATGATAATTATCACCGTGTATTAAAACAATTTCAACTTATCTTGAACACTAAGTGCAGGCATAGTTGCAGAATGACAATAACGGAGTTTGACATGTAAAATAATTTTTATCTTATTAATCTCGTATTTTGTTCGATAGGTACCTCTAAGCAAATTTATTTTTAGTTAGTTTTCATTTAAATTATTTATTTTTAAAATTTGTCAAAAAAACTACTTATTTTATTCAATGGACACAAAAATTTAATATTTTTAACCTCTGATTTCGATTAATTTAAATTTCTAGCTGCTAATCGAACAAAATTAAAGTTAAGTAGCAAATTCATGTGTTATCCCATGATAAGTTGCGCTTGCGGTATTTTGTTTTTTTGTAATACACAGGGTGATCGAAAAAAATACAAAAAAGTTAAATTTCTTTTTTTTGACTAGGTGGCTGTGACTTTAAATCTTACATCCACTTTTGATTCCAAACAACTTTTGTAAGTAACTTTTTACCGTACTTTAAAAAATAAGGGTACTTTACTCTTGAGCTATTTTGACATTTTTGAATCTACCTCGTATCCAAAAAGATATATTTAAATTTTGGTATGTGCGTCCTGAGTTTGAAATGATGCACCAACTTTTATCAAGAATAAAATTTTCTGAGAAATTAATAATAAAAAGTTTTCCATTTGTGTCCAACTTTCTGCCGGTCACTGTATATAAATTTGTTTCGAAATTCACTATAAAGATTTTATGGGAGTATTTTTAGGTCTGAAACATGCACCCCCTGCAAGTTAGTCACTGGAATTTGCTCGAAAAAATTATTTTAAGCCTTTTTTGTCGCTAAAAATGAATAAAACGCTTAAAGGAACAGGGGTTTGCGAATTTTCAGGACATTTGATGGGTAGTTATTGTAGTCGCTGTTCAAAATACCTAGTTGATTTTTTCTCCTAACTTGCGACGGTTGTAGCTAAGAGGGAGTGCAATTTAGGACACATGTTTATAAAAAAAAACTTTTTTGACCTCAAAATAAACGCCCTTAAAATCCTTGTAACGGATTTTGAAACACTCTGTATTTTAACATAAGAAATCGTGATTTAAAAACTGTTTGATTGTCCGCCTTAATCATAACTATAACGCCTATAACGCCTTCCAGAATTCACCTAGATATTTTGTTGAGAAATATTTATAAAAACAAATTGACATAGTTTTATCGACTTATCAAATATTTTGTAATATTTATCGTTATCTATTAGTTAAAACAGAATAAAAAGGAGGCTTTAATTTCTTCCTAAATTTAATATCATAACTATAATAACAAAAAATGTTAATATACAAATTTTCCTCCAATATTTTTCAGATAACCTAATGAGCGTGATTCATAGGTTACCTAACTAAAGGTATTATATCAATATGGTAAATATTTAACGTTATATTAGCATAAATTTAGGTAATTTTAATTTGATACTTTTATCCGAAACTTACCCCATATTTGAACATAATATTGTTGCACCATGAATCGCCGTGCAAGGCAGTAATGTTGTATTTTTCGTCTCTCATTTCCACGAACATAAATTTTTGAAACTGTTTCTGAAACTTTTCTAGTCCTTCTGTTGCTCTCTCGTTACCTTCAACAACTCTCAGAGCATCTTTAATTGCAATATATGTCGGTTTTAGCCACCCTTCAGGGTTCTTCATTACAATTTCACTATATACGCTATTTTTTATTGACTCTGTGACCCTATTAAATTTGTCGGGTTGACGTTTAGCATATGCCATAGATATTGCGTGGAATTTTGCAAAACTTGCAAAAACCAAGGAGACATGATCGTGGTTCATCGGTGTTTTTCGGTCCCACATCTTGTATCCATCTTTTGTTATGTTTTCAAGAACAATGCATTCATTTTTATTTTCTACCAAGCTTCCGTATATTTTTGGAAAATTCGTGAATGGTATTTTCATATTATTTTCTTTTTGGAACACAACAAATTCTGGCAATAGCTCATTATACATAAACGCTTCTCTGCAATACACATTGCTTATTGGAGCCATTTCTCGAAACTTTTCGTTAGTTTGAGCACATTTTAATACCAGATTCAGCCTTTTATTCGCATTCGTGTCTACAATAGTTACCAGTTGGATCACACCGAGGTAGTTGTCTCCTTTGATCGCACCACTCTTGTTCAATTCAAATGTAAAGTCGGTGAGGCCTTCTTTTGTTGCAATTTGGGTGAGTAAGTCTCGGTGATCTTGACACAATTGGTCAACCATGTTTTTTTTTTTTCGCAATATCTATGACCTCAATTTACACGTTTCGAAACAACACTATTGTGAGTCGTTCTATAGCACCTCGAGCGTAATCTTCGGTACCATAAATTATTGGTAATTCTGAACCGATTAGTTTGTTAAGAGTTATATTTCACGAGTTGCTCCTCTATTAAATAGGTACTTCACTTATATGGCCAGATAGTTGATTTAATTTTAGAACTTATCTCTTTGAATTTCATTATTTTATCAGCAGGTGTTCCAATTTTGTGAAAATGACTTGAGCCTCCCAAGATATTATTTAGGTGTGATTATAACAACGAAGTATACTTGAGAATGCTAAAGTTGCAGTGTTCAACGGAAAGTTTTAAAGCGGCTACAGATGAAAAATTAGTATTTTTAGACATAATTGTTTAGATACAATATGCCAGCTCTTTCGATCGACTAATACTACAATTAAAAGATACATATAAAATTAAAATTAGATCATTGAAAAGTTTAGCAATAAAATTTACTTGCGACTGTAGCGAAAAACACTTGTCCAAAAGGAAGTTATCAAAACATTAAAACATCTACATTATAATCACATGGGAAATCACATGAAATATATTCCACCATTCTAATTCTACAAATTTTATTGAATTTTTCGGAAAATCCCCAGTAACAGAAGAATGCCGCTGCATCTATTGACCATTTCCGAACACATGTCTTTGACAGATCGGCCATTTTGCTTGGAGGACAACCAAAACTCTCAAATACAAGTGAAATCGATAGTTTGCATAGTTCTAAGATAAATTAAAGCCTTATTAGGAACTTTAAAACCTAAGAGGATTCATATTCCTATAGAAAAATAATCCATTTACCAGTAGGTGCTATTATTAGGGACCTAAAAAATCAAAAGTAATTGTTAATAACTGTAAAGAACTAGAGACACAAATAATATTAACTGACCCAATTTTTACAACATTTGAAATATCACAAAAAATATTTCGACTTATTGAAGAAAATAAAACAAAAACTAAAATTACGCAAATTAATACAACAACAAAAAAAAACATTCACTAACAAAACGGATAAAAAGTGGTTTATTAATTTGTAAGATGTTTTGAGTTTGGGTGAAAATCGTCGATGGAGGCCCCTTCCTCAATCAACGATTATACCTACAAACATTTCGGTTTGAGAATTTCGGGAAGGTTATGCGGCTGCGTTGATGAACCTAATAAGGGGAAAGAGCTGTGGTAGTCTACCTTCCCAAACGATTTAAATATGAAAACACCAGCACATCCATCACAACATGGATGTTGGTATGATATTACCAGTTGCCGAAATTTAAAGTCCCATGAAGCCGCCAACTTTGTTTTTGTAAAAATGATAATGATTGATGAATTCTACTCAGTATTATAGTAGGACGATGCGAATTAACAGTCATAATATATCCTGGCTTTTTATATCCAATGCACTAAATTTCTTACCACAAACATAACACTTAATTGCAACGTCAAAATCAAAATTGGTATGCTATTAGGGTACCTGCAACAAAAGTGGATTGGACGTTTCTGTTGAGTTCTTAGTATATTTCTTTACGCGCAATAGCTAGCTGCTGAACCGTTATTTGAATACATGGTGAAAATAATTTGAGAGATCACATTGACCACCGGAGAAACTCAAGGGTGTTGCTAGGTATGCGAGCTTTCTTGAAGAATTCTATTCACTCTCCCGCAGGGGGCTTGAGGGGCTATATTAATCGGTGACACTTCTTTATTACTCTCTCGGTGTAGTGTGTTTATGGACCAATCCGCTAGAGGCAGCACTTTACAGTTAAAAAGTAGAGCATTTTAGAAGTTCAGAATAGAATCTATTCTAACGTTGCATATTTTTAGTCGAAACTTGTGCTCGTATTCAGTGGCGGCATTTCTAAGCAGGCAGGCAAAAAACTCAAATACCTTCAAATAGAAACTTATATTAAAATTCAAAGTTTAGCTATCCCTGCAAAAATCAAATATAAAAAAGTATAAAATAAATTAAAATGTCTAGAAAATTTGGTAGAAATGTTACGTTCACATCAAATGAGTAGGTCGAGTTTTGTAAAAAGCGTTTCACATTATTGTAATTTATGACAAAGTATATAAAATAATAAAGGTGACATTTTATTTCCGCTCGCATTAACGAATACCTACTTTGGTCCTAGGGTCTATACACAAACGCGCCAAATTACCTGCCGGATTAACATGCACCCATTAGTATGGTGGCCAGTTTACATGCCATATAAAGATGTAGGGTAAAAGCTAGAAGAGTACGCGCTTAAGACGGTTTTGGCTGTAACGTGGCAAAACTTAATAAATATTATTTCCTTTTAATGAAATGACATATCTTCATAGTTTAAGACACTTTTTATTTTGGAAATTGTTACATAAATATTCAAGAAAACTCAAGAAAACTATTTTTAAAAAAGAGAGTCAATGCGGACCCTTGTATACCCCAGTTTACAAGAGTGCGCATTTGAGATTATAAGAGTACGGAACACATACCTATGCTGTGCAATTTTCATGCCACCACTTTTTACAGTCGTGACATTGAATCCAATCTTCACTTGGGAGTTCAACAAATTTTTCTAAACAACCAGGACAATACACTTCTTCATTTTCTTTGCTATGGGTTTAGTACTTTCGAAATTTTCATTTACTCTTCTTTTCTTACAAATCTTTCTTTGCTTTCTTTCTTTTTTCTTCATTTTGCATAAGTCACATTTGGCTAATTGACAATCATCCGTTTAACTGATTTATTTTTGTTTTCAATTTGTCCTAGCATGTCCTTAAATGGAGTGCTAGTGAGAATTTCGGACTTCTAACTTTGGAAAGAGGTTTTAAATCTTCTGGCTTAAAGGAGGTAGTTGGATTGGAAGAGTTTATTTTATCTGGAGTTGTTAGCAATAATGCAACAGTTTTCTCGAGACCTGGATGGTCAGGAGCTTCTAATACACAAATAGTTTCCTACTAGATTCCTTGAGCTTTTTCTTTTGTAAGTGCTCATTTCACACTAAAAATAATGAACTGGTAATTTTAAAGTGTTTTTTAAATGATTTTGAAGCATAAAATTTACTTAATATTTAATGGAATACATATTGTATTCCAGTCACTTGATTTAGATTTTATAGATTAGGTATATTAAACTTTTGCAATAACAAAACATATCAGTATAAACTTATCGAAGATAAACACAAATATCCCACACAACTATTTAAAGCCAAGGTTACTTAATTCCTTTTCGATATACAAGGTTTAATAAGGGGCAAATGTTAGATCAACAGGAAGGGATTTTTAATTAACAGCTTCTTCCCTATTCGCTGTCGACGACCATGGATGAATTTATGTTGTTTTGTCAGACTCACGGAGACATAGCTTGATTTATGTGCGTTAGATGGCGCAAGTACATATTTCTGTCAGATATCCTTGTTCTGTTACTTGGCGCCCAGATTACATCCGTCCATTAATTAGACACATTTGTTTTAAGTTATATATTTCTAAAGGTAAACCAGATCAACAAATTTTCTTATAAGATAGCAAGGTACTTTTCTACTCTACACATTAATTGGTAGCATACATTCATACGTATACTTATACTTTTAATTGAAATTCAAGATCATTACTTAGGTACAAATGTCTACGTCTACATCTAACTATTAAATAAGGCCTCTTTCTACGTAGAACATAATAACATCAGTCAATCTCTTCTTGTACACCTCAGACTCTTTATAATTACTGTTAAATGCCAACAATAAATTATCGTGTCCGTTATCTGCAGCCTTTACTAAATCAGGAGTATCATCTGATTCGTCAAGAGTAATCTTAAGCAAAACGACAGCCAAGTAAAGCCCCCATTTAGCGTACTTGTTCCAATGTTCTTCCAAGAGACTTCTTGGGAACACCTCTTCTGGATCACAGTCGAGATCTTTTAGAGTTTCAGATACACTGTTGTAGTATATATCCAAGTAGATGTCGACTTTATCAAATACTTCTTTTCCACAACTGGAGATCAGAAAGAAGGAGATGTCTCGTATCGGAGTGCCCACAACACTAAGCTGCCAGTCAACGATGCGAATATCTGTAGGATATGCCGAATTATCTTTGTCCTGAAACCCAAAGATGACTTATTTAACATGGAAAAGTTATAGCAGCAACCTCAGTGGTAAATTTTAAAGGGTTCATTGATTCTACAAATCAAACAATATTAAATAAAAATTTGAATTTTGGCATGAGAAAATAAAATGCGTTGTTATGTATAAATTTGTTTCGGAATTCACTATAAAGATTTTAAGGGAGTATTTTCAGGTCTAAAAAATGCACCCAGTGCAAGTTAGTCACTGGAATTTGCTCGAAAAAATTATCTTAAGCCCTTTTTGTCGCAAAAAATGAATATAGCGCTTAAAACAGGAGTTTCCAACTTTTCAGGACATTTGATGAGTAATAATTATTGAAGTCACAGTTCAAAATAGTCGATTTTTTCTCCTAACTTGCGACGGTTGTAGCTAGGAGAGAGTGCAATTTAGGACACATGTTTATAGAAAAAAAAAACCTTTTTCACCTCAAAATAAACGCCCTTAAAATGCTTGTAACGAATTTTGGAACACCCTATATTTTGATTTACAAATCGTGGTTTTAAAACTGTTTGATTGTCCGCCTTAATCATAATTATAATGCCTTCCAGAATTCTCCTAGGTCTAGATATTTTGTTGAGAAATATTTATAAAAATAAATTGACATAGTTTTATCGACTTATCAAATATTTTGTAATATTTATAGTTATCTATTAGTTAAAAACAGTATAAAAAAGAAGCTTTTACTTTTCTTCCTGAATTTAATATCATAATTTTCTCGCCACTGTATACCCAATGTTAATAAACAAATCGTCCCTCTTATCACGTAAGGGCGTAACTAACAAAAAATGCGAATTTGAGTTGCTCTTGGGGATGGCTTTGATGTCACAAAATGGCGTATCTGTAAAACTTATAGGTGGGGCATAGTCAACACATCACCTTACGGCGTAAATGCGAACATCCACAAAATATTTCTCACGTATAGGCGTAAGTCAAGATACGCCCGTTCGTGTGAAATTAAGTGACAACTTGAAAGGGAATTTTGTGGGCGTAACTTGCAGCAAATGCGCGCAAAGGAACCAAGAAACATATGATTCTAACCTATAAACCAGCGCAGTTGTTGTATTTCGAGGAAGTTTCAGAGGCGTGGATATTTTGTACTTGTGGTTTGGAAAGACGGTAACGTGAATGTAGTATCTTTAGAACTAAAAACTGTGAAGTGTCGGAAAATACATAAAGGTTGTGCAGTTAAAATGTTATACAAACGCCGGTGGTATACAACACAAATAAGTTAAAAAATATTTTTAAATGATTCCAAAGATTCAGAAAATATAACAATATTTATATATAATATAATATGACGAAAATGTTTTGCTAAAATATTTTTCCTCACATTATATTAATATTCCCACAAAATATTTTACAAATATTTAAAAATTTTGCAACATTTATAACACATTATAGTAATATTTCTCAAAATCTGTTTTATAATATTTTATAAATATTATAAGAAATATTATTACAACACTCACTTAAATGTTACGCCGAAGTGCCGTGAATTTCAGGATTTTTTTAAAAGTTTGTTTCATGAAACGGAGTAGGTACCTAAGTTTTTGTTTTATTCTTATAAAAGACAAAGAATTCTATTTTTTATTTTTGTATTGTCGCTGTACCCTTGGTAGAAATAAAATCTTTCATTTACAACTATATTATGGTTTATGGTTTAATGTTTCAATACTCTTGTTTCCAAATTTTATTTTTAAAAAAGGTCGTAACTTGATTGCTATACAGAAAAAGAATATTACGTAAAGGCGTAAATGCAAACTTTTTTCTTTAAAAAAATACCTATTAAATTTATTAACAAATAATGCACCAGCTTAAACTACGTTCTTTTGTCGTATCACTATAAAAATATTATTTGATTCTATCGTGGAAGTTACATGTGAGAGTATTTAATAGGTTAACCAATTTTGTTTTTTCCTCTGCCTGTAAAATAAGTAAAAATCAGATACGCCCATACGTGAAAAGAGGGACGAAATTTTCATCGAATATTTTACAGATTTTTCAGAGTGTGATTCATAGATTACCTAACTAAAGGTATATCAATATGGTAAATATTTAACGTTATTAGCATAAATTCAAGTAACTTTAAAGGACGTTTTTGTGGCATGTCAGGTAAAGGATATCAATTGAAAAAAATGGGCTCCAGCCGGGACTCGAACCCGGGACTCCTACTGTGGCCGTAGGCACTTTAACCAACTAAGCTACCGGAGATACGGTTTCCATCGGGTAGGTGTTATTAACCTAGTCGATGGAAACCGTATCTCCGGTAGCATAGTTGGTTAAAGTGCCTACGGTCACAGTAGGAGTCCCGGGTTCGAGTCCCGGCGGGAGTGCATTTTTTCCATTGATATCCTTTACCTGACATGCCACAAAAAGTCCTTTATTATTTATAATTACAGGTACTAAAAATCTTTCTGTTTCATTTTCTGGCTTGACATCGTGGGGGTAAAATTTCCACGTTCGATACTTGCATTGAGTCGCTATATGTCGAATTTTGTGGGTTGATAAACAAATAGGAAGTTCACATAACCAACAATCATAAATGGTTACCCTACACCCTTTAACCCTTCCTAGTAGTTGTAGAAGATGCCGTAGCCTTCTACATCTCATGCCACAAAAACGACCTTTAATATATATAATTACAGGTACCCTAAAAATCTTTCTGTGTTAAGTAATTTTAATTTGATACTTTTATACGAAATACTTACCCCATATTTGAACATAATATTGTTGCACCAAGAATCGCCGTGCACGGCAGTAATGTTGTATTTTTCATCTCTCATTTCCACGAACATAAATTTTTGAAACTGTTTCTGAAACTTTTCTAGTCCTTCTGTTGCTCTCTCGTTACCTTCAACAAGTCTCAGAGCATCTTTAATTGCAATATATGTCGGTTCTAGCCACCCTTCAGGGTTCTTCATTATAATTTCACTAAATACGCTATTTTTGATTGACTCTGTGACCCTATTAAATTTGTCGGGTTGAAGTTTTGCATATGCCATAGATATTGCGTGGAATTTTGCATAAGTTGCAAAAACCAACGAGACATGATCGTGGTTCATCGGTGTTTTTCGGTCCCACATCTTGTATCCATCATTTGTTATGTTTTCAACAACAACGCATTCATTTTTATTTTCTACCAAGCTTCCGTATATTTTTGGAAAATTCATGAATGGTATTGTCATATTATTTTCTTTTTGGAACACAACAAATTCTGGCAATAGCTCATTATACATAAACGCTTCTCTGCAATACATATTGCTTACTGGAGCCATTTCTCGAAACTTTTCGTTAGATTGAGCACATTTCAATACCAGATTCAGCCTTTTATTCGCATTCATGTCTACAATAGTTACCAGTTTGATCACACCGAGGTAGTTGTCTCCTTTGACCGCACCACTGTTATTCACTTCGAATGTAAATTCGGTGAGGCCCTCTTTTGTTGCTATTTGGGTGAGTACATCTCGGTGATCTTGACACAATTGGTCAACCATGTTTTTTTTTGCAATGTAACCTCAATTTACACGTTTCGAAACAACACTATTGCGAGTCGTTCTATAGCACCTCGAGCGTAATCTTCGGTACCATAAATTATTGGTAATTCTGAAGAGTTGCTTCTCTATTAAATACTTAACTTACATATCCAGATTGTGGATTTAATTGTTTAGAACTTATCTTTTTAAGTGAATTGATTATTTTATCAGCAGGTGTTCAAATTGAGCCTCCCAAGATCTTATTTAGGTGTGATTATAACATCGAAGTATACTTGAGAATGCTAAAGTTGAAGTGTTCAACGAAAATTTTTTAAGTGGCTACAGATGAAAAATTAGTATTTTTAGACACAATTGTTTCGATAAAATCTGACAGCTCTTTCGATCGACTAATAAAGATCTTTATAATTACATACTTTACTACAATTAAAAGATAAATATAAAATTGAAATTAGATAATTCAAAAGTTAACAACAAAAGTTACTTGCGACTATAGCGAAAAACACCAACACTTGTCCACAAGGAAGTTATCACAACTATCTACATTATAATCACTTGAAATACATTAAAATACACCTACTACTACATATTTTATTGAATTTTTCGGAAAATCCTTATAATAAACCACCCCGGTAACAGAAGAATGCCGCTTCATACGATTAGACTCTTCTCCGTTTGACAGGAATTTGTGTTTTGTGATTGTGCGGATACTGGTCAACGAGTCAGATTCCAAAAAATTTAGGTATGTACATATGTAACTAAATAATTCCAGAATAATAATTATTGCTAGTGTGACAAATACCTTTTGACATAAATATCGTTCTTACTTTGGAAATAAATACCTGATTCTATTCGGATCATATCGAAGTTATCTAACTAGAATGATTTATGATATATTTATTCATCGGTCAAACGTCAAAATTTGTTTATTCATCTGGCATTTACCCAACTTTTTTGTTTTGGTACGAATCACAACGAAAAACGGAAGTTGGATTCAAATGTCTAATTTTTTTATAGTGACTTTTGTTGAGAATTTTTCGCGGGTTGACGATAGAATTAGATCGAAAGTTCCTTAATCTCGAAACCGGAAATAGTACCACAAAAGGTTCTTACAAGTTCTCGTTCCAATTTCACTTTCCGTTGCCCTCTCGAGGTGCTCGCATCGTGTTTTCTGCTTCGCCACTTTTCAACCCCAAATTTATCGGTTTGATCTAGAGTGCATCGTTGAAATTTTACAATTCTTTGGCTAATATTTGTTGTCTTTATTTTTCATGCGAAACTTATCTGCTAAAACCATGGTTTTTTGGGTGTGAAATTAACTACGGGACTCGAGTGCTGTAGAAGTCTGTGGAAACCCTGGTGAGTGGATTTCATTTTATTTTTCTATTTTTATCGTATGTCTCGTACCGTTTCTCAAAATATCTACTCACCAAGGTTCTACGAACTCGAGCGGTCCCCTGGGTTTCGACTTTAGTTTTCGTGCATGGTTATATTATATAAAAAATTTGTACTTTTTTATCAAATTTATTTTCAACGATTAGTCCGGCAGCGGAACCGGGTTTTTTGCCTGAAGTGCGAAATTTGGGATGAAGTTCTTTTTTAACCGATTCTTGCAGATTTGTATGTCTTTTTACCATATTAGACTGATGATATGCCGGCGTCATTGAGCAATTTGATATACAGGGTATCTTACAATATTAGACAGTAATAAATATTATTATATGGAATTTTTACTCTAAATCTTACTATTTAGCTGAAAAATTGTTGTTATTATTATATTCTTTATAAATTAATTACGTTACAGTTATTATTAACATACATTGTGTTTTAAAAACATGTGTTATAAATTTAAAATACCTCATATATTCACGAATTTCTCTGTATTAGAACATTTCGCATCTAAGTTAAAAAAAACTAATAAAACTCAAAGTTGTACATTATAAATTACGTTATTTTTCCTAATTGTATATAATTATATAGGTACACTTCGCCACCAATATTGACATTACTACAATAAAAAATATTATTTTTACCTTAGTGTAATTAATGTACCTAATTTAATGCCATTCACTACTCCGTATATTATATTATCCAGAAATGAGATGAGAATTAAGGGGAAGGACAAATATCAATTGGGCCTACGTATAAAACATAAAACCCTTTTATTGGTTGTTAGACATTTCTTTTCTATATTATATTATTAGTCCCTCATCCCTTTCCAAAACTCATCTTCTCAGTCTGCGTTTACTATATATTTTAATTTTAGTGCTTAAGAAGAACGCTTTTTTAATTTATTATATATTTATTTTTAGAAACAAAAAACGCACTTTTTCTAAGACTGCAATGAAATGGCCTCATTGTATTGTATGATGTAAGTCATTGTGTATAATATCATTTTAGCAACCGGTACGGGAATATTATTGTGCACAGGTTGCCACAGCAAACTGTGCGGGAGTGTTATGTGCAATGCAAACTTAAGTGAAGTAGTAGGAGGCCTTGAAAAACAGTGCGCGTCTAGTTGTTTATTTGGGAATTAACGTAACTGACTTGGAATTTCATAAGTTCCCAAAAACGTACTAAAACAGCCTTACCAAGTCTCGTGGCACAACTATAATAGTGTTTTCTCATCTCTCAGATTTTAAATTTTAATAAAAGGCTATTAGACATGAGTGATAAGAAGTGCTTTTTTGAGTGGAAATATGGTTGTGAACAAAATGAGCCTTTCAGTTGCTGGTTCAGCGTATAAGAACAATTATAAATTGTAGTAAAGTTTACGAGGACATGTAGAGAATTGGAAGAAACGACCACTACTAGTAAGGATTTTTTAATTTTGTCATAGAAGTTGCGTATCCACATACATTTCCAAAAGCCACTTAAAAAGGTGCTTATCTCCGGAGAATATTGTTACCAATGCTGGAACTCCAACTGTAAAAATGCAGTTGCGTTCAGAAGTGACAAACTTTAATTCTAGAGATCAAGGTTTGTATTAAATTGAGTGTATACTGTAGGTATAGTGTGTACAAAATTTGATTGCGATCGGTTAAACGGTTTTAAAGTTAAGAAAAAGTGTCTTCGTAGGGCCCCTTCGAAGGATCGTATAGCTTCACATGGAGCCGCTTCACTAAATCTTCTTAATTTCTCGAGAGGAATCTGTCATCACACCCTTTTTATATAAATGCCTGTAAAAAGCATGTAGAGCAGAAAAAGTTGTCTTTCGTTTTTTTTGTTGCTTTTTTAATAAAAAAAAAACGATACCCGCCAGGTTCATTTTCGAAAAAATAAACATCAAAAGTGAAAAACCGAAAGTTTCAAGGTGGAATATTTTACAAACGTTTGAGACAAACATATTACATGTATACATCATTGAAATTGTGACAATAAGCCGGAATGAGCCTTTCAAATATCTAAAAATGTAAAGGGTATTCTATTTAAAGAAACAAAAGTTTGGTTTGGCACCGCTTTTCTGAACACTCTGTATAAAAATAAATAAACGCTGAAAAAACTTGCCTTAGCTTCCACAACTTTTTCCTAACCTCAAAAATATATAAAATAAGGGGTGTAAAAATATACGTGATCACATGGGCACCTATAGGTACAAGGACACCCTGTATCTCAAATTGCTCAAGGATGACTCTGGACCAACCCGTGGTATACAAGCTTCAAGATATTCACAGAATTTACCGCGGAATTAAACTTTTGCGTTTCGATCAAATGTCAAAATCCCGATACTACCTTTTGTGGTACTTTTTTGTGTGAAATTTGCCCCTAGTACCACATCTATAATTAATTAACACTTGGATATCGAAACAAGTTCTAGAGATGTCAAATCCGTTTTGAAAAAACTTCATCCCATATTTTTCGGTTTACCCTCTTGGCTGCCGGACTAGATACCTCAAAATCTGTTCCCCGCGCAAGAGCGTAACGAAGAGTCACCTCAGGTTTTGTTTTAATTACCAAGATAACACATAAAAAATAATTTTACAAACAAGACTAAATCATTTTTTTAGTCTGAGATTTAAATTTCAAGTTTCAAATTTTACATTAATTTTTATCATCATTTATTAAGCAATTATTTTGCATTATTGTCGCTATCGTTGAGCACAACCTAATTAAATTATTCATATTTGTTTTAATTAAGATATTTTTACTAACTATAAAATAGGTTAAAGTTATAAGTAAATGTAAATATCATTGCCTACTAGTTATTTGTTCAAATTTTCATTGCGACCAACGAGATTGGGTACTGCTTGGTTTTCGATTTCACAGACACCTCGGAGCGGTTACACAACACCACCTCCTACAAGAACGTCAACAACCCCACGAATTTGGTTTGTTTATGAGCAGAAAAGCGGTAGACCTACCGGCTACAACGAAGACTCACGTCCCTGCTAGTCGGAACTGCAGCGTTCGCAGCTATAAGCGGTCTGGTTTGGTTCTCGCACATTTGGCACGGACTAACACGAGTAAGGAGTTGCGGTATTGTGCTGGACTGTATTATTTTTACCAAGTCGAAAGGACAGATTCGAACTCGCAACTAAAATCTCGGTCGGTGGTAAATTTGGGCAATTGATTCACTGTAATTTTTTTATAATCAAAACTTTTAAACTAACTTAACTTAATGTAACTTTTGTAAAGCAATTTAATGCAAACACAAATTTTCAATTTGTGAATAAATCTAGTTTTAGTAACACTGTGTTTTATTTGATCGCCTCATAATAGGTTCCAAAGGAAAGAATAAAAACTGCTCTCCGCATCTCCCTCTCGTAATACCTTCTTCGTTATAAATATGAATTAGAACAACTATTGGATGCCTTTTTTAAACAAAGTGGAGTAAAAAGTTCGTGGGAAAACGACACTGATATATTGGATAATATCAAAACAACCACAAGGACGGGCTACCTACCTCCTATGTTATAGTTCTACAATATCTACGGATATTTTTAAAACTAGTGTTATTAATTTTGGAGTAAGTTTTACTTTTAATAAAGTGCCCGTTTCCAGTACAACTTTTTTTACATTAGTGGTAAAATAAGGAATAATACTCTAGGGTGGATCAGAAAAATACGTAATTTTTGTCTCTCTCATAGTTTTTTTTTATTTCTTGGACACATTTGTCTCGTTAAAGTCTCCCTGAAAAAAGAAAGTGGTATTGTTTATATTAGTTGTTCTAGTGCGAGTTTGATAATTTTTACAAAATGTAATGTCAAATTTTGAAGGGCATTGGACTTTATTAAATGGCGTAAAACCTTGATGAAAAAAGATTAAAAATATACAAAGTACTAAACATACCTTTTTGATAGATGCTCCGTTGAAAGACCCAATAATCATTACTATTAAGGTACTTGATGATTCAACCTATCTTATTATTGTACCTTATTAGCGTCATAGATTCTAAACAGTAACAAAAAGTAAAGTCTTACGTTATATCAACACATGTCGACAATGTCGATCAGATGCGAAATTCCAAGCCCAGGTTAAAATATGTACACCTGTCCTGCTTTTTCAATAACGTACCTACTCAAGGAAGATTTTGATAAGCCGTATCAGTTTCGGTAGTTATAGATTGCCAGAGTGTGGAACATGGCGGAAAGTAGGACTGTGTCAGAAATATACAAATTAAGCTTAAATTCAGTTGTTTCAGTTGACTAATGATACCTCATTTGCATCTCAGATTGAATAGCAGCATGAAAAAATGTTAAACTGATTTAAAAAAAAATCAAATTTATGCATGTATCTAAATATTTTGGCGAATACCCTCATGTCAATTCTAGGTCGTTTTTTTAATAAAATTATGCCTTAATGGAATTATATACGTCAACATTTTTTCAAGGGAGTCTAGTAAAAGTTACCATGGGAAATAAAAATAAAAGGTTTTACTTAACCAACCATTCTGCTTAATTTACTGAAATTACCTAGGTACTATAATGGTAACATTTTTTTTGTTTCAAATAAAAATCACAAGAACCACAACAACAAAAATTGTGGTTCAAAATCGACTTCAATTTTTTTAATTTGCGATAGATTTTATTGTAGAGATTGGAGATAAATTACCTTTCAGCCTTATTTTTATATAATATCACCAGATTTTTACTCTCATAAAGCCGTTAACTTTTCTTTATTGTAAAATATATTGGGGACGTGAAATTAATCATATTTTTATCACTACAGTTATTCCTTAACAGGTTAAATATTTATCGCAAAGCAAGATAAGTTTTATGGAAAACCTAGGGCATTTCCTGATTTGGAAAAAGAGGAAATACCTACCATAGAAACAAAGTTGAACACCCCATCACTTTCATCTTTCTTCAGATTGGAAGTTGCTACGAGAAAAAAAAACAAAAAATCTTAACCAAATATTATTACCAATAAATGAAAATTATGTAAATGAAAATCATGGGTCCTTTCAGCAAATATATTCTTCAAAAACTACACCATTCTTAATAAATTCCTAGCTTTCGTTCTTAATTTCAGAACTTTATCAGTGATTTGTATAATAGTGAACGAGTGAAGTTAATTTTGTAATACCTATGTAAAAATTAAATGAATAATGAATATTATATTGTTTTAGTGTAAATTCATGAATATTTGTAATAATATCTTAAAATAAAAATTGAGCAGTTCCTTTTTTAACAATATATTTGTTAGATTTTATATTATTTGATTGTGGGTAGTTATTTTTTAATTACTTTTTGACTTCCTAATAAGATATAGGTATGTACTTACAACAAAATGTCTAATTGTAGTCCTGAGGAAGAAATAAATTAAATTCGAAACGCCGACAGAGTATCGGAACGGTTTTAATATTATCCTATACCAAAGAATTGCTTCATTGCTTAACTACTTCGAAGGATACGGATATTTATAAAAAATTGTTCAGAATGGAAAACAAAAAATAAATAAATATTGGACCGAAATCTCACGAATTTTAATTATAAGATGGTACTCTACGGTCAAGAAAACAAAATATAAAAAAAAACTGAGTAGGTTTGCCAAATTTTCAAAATCTAGGCCTAATCAGAAATAACCAAAGCTGGCCTAGCCTTTTGAAATTTTTCACACCTACCCAGTTTTCACCATGAACAAGTTTCTTTAATAATATTTATACGTGAAATCTACAGAGAGGGTACTTAAAAAAGTGAAAAAAAAAACAAAAATCAAAGTTGAAATTTTGCAATATTAGGTACTGAGTTTTCCATTCTGAACAAGTTTTCTTAATAACAGTTTGTCATAAAACTTACAAAAAGAGCAATTTATTGGTGTGGAAAATTAGTTTTCAAAATATCCAAGGCATAGGTAGGTACCTACGTGTTTTTGGAAACTGAAATTATGTCACAAATTAATTTCAAACCAAGCAAGGCTGGATCCCAGAAGGCCAAGTTTCAATTTGATTTTTTTGTCTCTTCTCTACGAGGGTGGTTTTACACCTATATTGGGACACACTGTATACTGGCTGTGGTGTCAGATTTTATATAAGAATCGCTACATGGTTTCGTGAAAATCGAGGGATAAAAAAATCGTAGGCGGGCCTGGATTTGCATTTTGAAAATGGTAGAAAGATCAAGTTCAGGCGATTATCTAAAAAATAAAGATTTTATGGATCTATATAAATATGTTTAAAAGTAGATATCTTGTATATCTGAACAATTAAAATTCCTTAACAAATATGTCGTGAATATAAGTGATCAGGTGATTATCAATTTACTTAGATCTATCCAACATGAAGGCTGAAATAATAATTCTACGGTATTACAATTTATCAAGCCAAGGAACTACACAAATCTGTCAGTAACATCTGGTGGTTTAGTCCCTATAACGAACCAATCCCAAGTAACATTTTAAATGCCAATTGGCCTCTAGTATGTTTTATAAGAGTTTTATGGCTACTTACAAAAGCCAAAGAGCTTTAAAAAGGCTCTGATAAATGCAAACTTTACTTGAGGCAAAAATGTTTTATAATAAAGTTTTATAGCGGCCCTCTAGATCTATATTATAGAGCTTTTTTTATCTTGAAGTGCTCATGCCCTTATAGATGATTTATCTTTGCCTGGTAATAAGAACTTTATAAAGCCACTTGATCTTAAGAGGGTGTTAAATGAAAGATAGTTTTATTAGGGCGGAAATAAGCATTATTGCTTTAATGACTAGTTTTATAGCGTCCTTGTAGTCTTCTATAAAATTACATCACGTGAGGCTTTATGCTTGCTTTTAACGAGAAGCGGAAAGCATCATTAAGTGAAATTGGAATATAAACTTTCTCTAATAAAACTATTGTGCTAGCAAGAAGGTAGATTAAAACTTTTGATCTTGAAATAAATATTAACGCCATCTTGACCATAGACACACCACGGATGAGTGTCAGTAGCGTAGCGCATACATGACGCGATCAGCTAGTGCGAGTGCATTTTAGTAATAATTACTATGTCCACTTTTTTGGATAACTGGATGCTTAAGTTATTTTATCCAGGCAGGCACACACATACCTCTCAGGATCACATGAAAATAATCTGAGGTTGTAAATGCGAATGCGGCCATTCAGAACACACGAGTCAAGGGCACTATAAAACTATTTAGCTTTGTGATGTACTTATACAAAGCCAAAAGGTTCTGAAGATCTAAAATAGGACTAAATACTCTTGAACAAATGAAAGTTCGCATTTTGAATGACTTATGGAAGGCAATATTAAGAATAATTTGTTTTGAAGTGGATTTAGTTATGCACACATAAGGTAATTTGGTTTTATAACATCATTTATCGCTGCCTAATAGATTTATTGTTAAAGCGGGCATATTTTTTGTTGGTTATGTGCATGATTTGTCATATTGCATGTCAACCTTTATGTCACATAACCAAAAATTAATAATTTTTATTTGGGGACGGGGTAGGTATACAAAATAAATATCGCGTTTATCGGTGGAATGAAATTAACTAAGTCGCCGTAAATGGGAAAGCGTTGAAATTTTTTTTATTGTATATATAGATTGTATAAATCTAATGTATTTCTGGGGCGCTTTAATTTTCAGTGCGTATTTTGTGCAATTGCATTTTCGTTTGCGTATTTGGGTTACGGATCACGCGTATTTCGCGCTTATTAGAACCACAAGTTGGAACGCCATTCCCAATAATACACGCTTTTAAATATGTAATGTCTGAAGACCCGCAGAAATATGCGTAGAAGGCAAACAAATCTTCTTTGTGGAAAGCATAAAGCAATTTAACTAGCTCCCTGGATTTCTCAAGTCCACTATAAAACCAAAAGGAATTACACTGCCAATTCTAGACCATTTAGCCTTAGTACTCAGTTTAATGAAGGTTTTATAGCAGCTGTATGAAAGGTTTTATAGATACCTTGAAGGTTTGGCACCTAAGGTGTTGATAAGACAAAATGTTTTATGAGAGTTTTATTATTTTACCCTCCATTTTTGATTTAAGGCCGTTTTATCTTTGCTTTCAGAACGTTCTGAAGGCAAAATAGCTTTAAGGGAAACCCTTGAAAACTGGCTTTAGAGCTACCTTGCAGACCATAATAAAACTTGAAATGTTACTTGGGATTGAAAAACAGATAACTTCTTTATTGCGCAATCTAAGCACTTGAATCCTATTACCCATTTAATGCATGCAAACAACGCCATCTCACTGTTAACACCCGGTAATAATATTTAATGGTCAGACGGAGCCAAGAAAACTTCAAAAATATTTCGTCGACATCTGGCGGTTTAGTACTTACTTTTATCAAGCAACAGCAACAGATATCATTCTTGTAACGCCATCTAATCACCCGAGAACTAATCGTTATTTCTATCAATTTTTTCAAACATCGAGATACACCAAAAGTTTGGACCTCTCTTTTGAATTCAAATGGATTGTGCGCAAGAGAGAGATAGTTGTTGATATGATGCTTCGGCAAATGTTGGAAACAACACACTTTACTTGCATACTTCCCTGCGGCAATGGAGCTATGTCTGAGAGAACCTTTCGTCCAAGATTACACGGGACGTTCTCACGACAAGACGGTGTGTGTGGCTGAGTATCCGGAAGAACCAAAGAAACATCACTTTCAGCCAGCGAAAGTCTCCGATCAAGAATGTAAGTACCTATACGTTTTATTGTAACAATGGTATTTCCTGGTCGTATCAATAAATAATAATATAACATAGGCCTAACAAAACAATACTTAACTTACACAAAAGATTATATAGACATAAATATGAAATAAAAAATAAAAACCCAAATTCCACCGCACTTAGCCAACATGCTTTAGAAAACAACCATGTCAATGATTTTGATAATACCTAAATTGTTTGCAGAGAAAATGATTATAAGACAAACATAATTGGAAATAATTAATATAAAGAGACATCCTAACAGCGTCAATTTTAGAACTGATATTAATAACCTTTCCCTATTTATTACAACCTTATAAAATAAATGTTTCTCCTTCCTTAAAGTAAATACATACTGTATAATTGCAATTTCTTATGTCAATAAAAAAACAGAACATTAATATGTGGGATAAATTAAATAAATAAATATCAAAAACTGATTCACGCTTTAATAATACTTTTACGTTTATTGTTCGTTCTACATTGTACATACATGCTTGTCCTGTGTTATTTTAACCAAAAAGACATTTTAATAATTGTAAATATTATGCATTCCATTATATAAATTGTAAGTATTTTTACACTGTTCACCTTGCGCTTTTGGAATGCTTTAGATTTTAATTTTTTTTATTGTTATATCCACTAACTTTTATCTCTTTTTTGATGTCGTCTAATTGTTAAAATACAAATTGTTAGTTACCTGATGATGGCCGTTGTGCCGAAACATTCGCCCAACAGTTTTATTATTTATAATTTTAAATTACGTCATGCATATTTACAAATTAAGCTAACGGCTAGCTTAATTCGCTGCTAGCCTAATAAATATATTTTCTCTGTGTCATAAAAGTGACAACATCACGTACTCTTTCATTATATAGGTCTACATTTTTTAAAGTATTTTGAAAAACTGTAGAATTTATATTTTCGTCGTCCACAAAGTCGTCTAGGCCAAGAGCTTCACTGGATTCACAAACCAGTATCCTCATTAAAAGGATGGCTACATAAAGACCATATTTTGAATATATTTGCCAGTGTTCTTCTAGTGCACTGTAAGGGAAAATGTTTTCGACGTCGCAACCAAAATTGGACAGGCTCTCTGACAACGTGTTGTGGTAGTGTTTGAAGTATTCATCTATTCTGGTAAAATCTTTCCCGGCGGCCGAGCAACAGAAAAAATAGGCGAGGTCTTCAGCTGGAGATCCTTTTCTGGAGAGCTGCCAGTCAATTACACATAGAGACGTTGGTTTCTTGGGGCTTTCAGTATCCTATAATGACGACAAAGGGTTAAGTGATTATTACCAAAAATGTCGCTAATTTAAAGAATTTCTACTCACGTCATACTTAAACATCAAATTGTTGCACCAGCAGTCCCCGTGCGTAACAACTATGTTATATTTGGAAGTAGATGCCCATTTGTCTTTTATTAAATTCTGAATAGTTTCTCTGAACCTTTTAAGAGCTTGTAACTCTTTATGTCTGCCCTCCAGTGCTTTGTAGGCTGATTCAAATGCCAAATCTACAAAAGGTGCAGATTCGTTCAGCTTTTCATCAGTATCTGGTAGAAAAACATTCAATAAGCTGCCAGTTAATTTTTCAAACCTTTCTGGTTGTAGTTCCTTCATCGCAAATGAAATGGCGTGCAGTTTGGCGTATTCTGAAAGAACTAAGAGAATGTGGTCGGGACTCATTGGAAATTTTCTGTTACATAACTCATAATTTTTGGTTTTTATATTTTCTAATATTAAAATTTCTTTTGGATATATCAAGCAAGATCCATACTCCTTGGCGAAAGCCTTGAATGGATTTGGAATGTCCATTTCCTTCTGAAATTCTAAAAATGCTGGAAGGACAGTTTCGTATATGCAAACTTCTCTAACGAAGGCCTCTTTTATCATTTCAAAGCGTTCTCTAAGCTTCTCATCAGATGAAGCTGTCTTTAATACGAGAGGTAAAGACTTGCCAGTACTGCTCCCCTTAAGGGTAAGTAAAGTAATAGTGCTGAGGTAGTTTTCCCCTTTGGCAGATCCAGCAGTGGGCTCAACAATATCGTAATTAACGAAGCCTTCATTTTTGGCCACTTCTTCCACAAGTTCAAGTTGTTCAGGGAGCAGCTGAAAATCTACACCCATTTTTACTGCAAAATGTATTAATAGTCTTTGTGTTAAATAGTCAATGATCGTACTTAATCTTGTTAATGCATTAATTTTTATTGCAATAAACGATGAGTTTATAGATAAAAATGGAATTATGATGGACAAGGGACTAATACAACAGTAATAGTTATTTATGTACCAAGTCAGTAAAGTGATTCTTTATCGAATGAGTCTGATTATGAGCTGAACGAGCGAAGCGAGCGAGGCGAGTAACAGGCGAGTTCGATAAAGACACTTTACTGACGTGGTGCATAAAATTTTTTTTCTTGAAATCGGCATTAAAATGTCCCAAAATTAAAAGCACAGAAATCGTACAATAATGTAGCCCATTATTATACGATTTTTTCAATAAGTAGGCCTTGGCGAGATGTAAACATCAAACGTCAGACGCGGAGAAATCGCCCGTCAAAAGTGACCAAATATTCAAAACCCGGCCGATAAAGGCTCATTTAACTTTTCGTACACATTGCGAAATTGTTTCCTTCAGTATACATATTTTAGTAAATTTTAAAATCAATAGATTTGTTGTGTAGGCTGCACAAGACGCAGCAGTTTGGTTTTTCTGTCAGAAGGTGCCGTACATCATTATACTTGTCCTAGGTAGAGCGATCGGTAAAGTCAAGCAATGCCGCGCGTAGTCGGTTCGTGGACGGGTGATCCCTTATTATTATTTTCTTGCCTAATAAAACTTTTTTTTTCCGATTTCAAGAAAAATATAATATGTGCCTCGGCACTGAAGTTCTTTTTATGACTCATGTGGTTTATTTGCCTCGGCCAGAGGCTTCAGCAACTAAACTCCACATGAGTCATAAAAAGTTGAACTTCAGTGCCTTGGTACATAAATAACTATTATCGCCGACCATAAAAACTTAAAATTTATAATAATTAATGTCTTCTTCCATTATTTTTGTGAGGAAAAACTTAAAATTGTTTCAACTAAACCGTGCGGCGACGCGTCGTGACAGCGGCTGTCAGCGGCGAATGATTTTCATCTATTGTCAAACGCGGTCATGGCTATAAGTTGATAAAGTGTTCATAAATCAAGCATTTTTACTTTGCCTGCGTAAATGCGGCAGGTAAAGTTCTTGATTTCACTGTAAAATAAAGCGTTTGTTTACCTCCGGAAATCTGTATGGTAATGTAACACCATATGTGCTCAAGAATGCTGTATTAGTCCATTGTTGCAATGTTATAACTAACCACAACTATAAACGCGTGTAAGTTATGTAAATATCACTATTAAACATATAATTACTTACATAATTTACCTAACCTCTTATAATACTTACATGTTCCAAAAACAATGCTAAAACTGTATTTAGGAGTTGAGAAATTTGCACCACTGTTTTAGAAAGTAGTTGACTTGGTATTGTAGATAAGTTTTGTTCATCGCTTTTATGTATATCTATCTACCTTGCTCTGATTAGATTAAATAATAATTTTTTTAATGTATGATGAAAATGTGAATAGGACTGAAATATGTATTGCAGTAGGTTCCTATGTGATTCTGTATGTATTGTATTGAATTAAAACCTTCTTGATTTAAGAGCTCTTTGAAAATTTATACTTTCATAGGAGTATGTATGCCCTATATCTACTATAGGGCCTTACATTATGATGAAACAATTTTTAACCACCTACTCTGGCTGGTTAAAATAAAGAAGTGATCAGAGAATAACCGTTATTGGATAACCCTTTTTAAGGGGCCTCGTGTGTCCGCGTTTGCAGAGAAAAATTCGTTAGTATATACAGGGTGATTCAGTCATGATGTAAAAAAATTTAACCACAGGTGAAAAAAAATAGCTAAATACGAATCCGAAATTAAAAAAATTCTAAAGTCAACAAAATTTTTATATATTAAAAAAACATTTTCAGAAGTGTATAAAAAAAAACGGCGACCTCGGGGCGCTGAGTTGCCAGTTGCACAACATATCCGAAATCTTTAATTTTTTACGTTTGCAGGCATATCTCGTAACCATCGTGGAGTTTTTTCTGACATACCACTACAGCATGGTCTAAGTTAATTTAGGTAGGTTTTACCTTTTGTTTTTCCAATGTCAACAAAATATGCATACACGCACCAAACACTGTTCAGATTAAAGGATCTGTTTTGAAAATGTCGCCATTAAAATATAATAATTGAGGACCTCGGTGCAAAAAGGGGATAAGTCAAAATAAGCAAATTTTGAGAAAATCGAGAAAAAAGTTAATTTTTTTTAATACTATTTTTTTATAATCTGTATAGTAGAACCTACCTTAGAGAGAAAAAACAAGACTTGGGCTTATTTATGTATAAAATACTACTGTTATTTTCAAAATACTTGTTTTGGTGGAAAAACGGTATAAGTCAATGAAAAAACTAGAGTAATCAAAAATAGAATTTATTATTTTATAGTGGTGGTTCATCTTCGCTTATATCGGTACCAGAGGGTTGATCTTCTAAAGGATGATTAGTACTTCTGAGTGTCTCGTAAAAAGGCATGTCCGATTTTGAAACATACTCTGATGCCAGTTGCATAACATTCTTATACTTGACATCCTTCAGAGGTAGTGGTCCATTATAACAAATCTCCTTTATATTAAGATTAATAGGTCGGTTTGGCTTTAGTAGGCTAAACTTAAGAAATGAGAGTGCACTTGTAGAGGTAGAACAGTGAATGTCATCAGAAAACTTGGAATAAGAAAAAATCCGGTATGTTGTGGTAACAGCAAACTTATTTTTATGGGTATTTTTTGCCACAGGAAGTGAAAAGTTTTGTACATGGCTCGAAAAATCAAAGATCATATTTTGGAAAACATCAAATTTTTTTGAAGCAGATTTTACCATGTTTTTGTATTCTTTTGGTAGATAAATTCTCTCAACTACACGTTTTCTTTTTTCTATAATACCGAATGCCCTATCGCATGGCAAAAAACTAGGGCCCGGTTCTGGAAAACGATGGATGATTTTTTCAAATCTTCCTAATTTGCATATTGCCGCCAGGTAACGTATTATAGTATTATTTTTGTTTTGTGCGCAGCAGTTGTCCGAGAATAGATAAAGTATCTTTATTTCTGGGTCTAATACGTTTGTCAAATAGTCATGTAGGAAGCTTATTACCTCATTAGCCCCTTTTTTTGCTACAGTTTCATCACATCATATCTACATGTAAAAATGAGCTGTTTTGTTTTTGCCGGAATAAATGCAGAAATTAAACATCCATAACTGCCTCAAATAGAATGCATCTGTGGAAGGTACTTTTGATAAGGGTAAATTTTGCTGAAAATCAAAAGAAAGAACTTCAACTTCTTTTTTTTTTCTTCTGTTTCTTTTGTGTATTTTTTCATGTCGATGTAAAACCATTCAGATTTCCTTAAATGTAGCTCCTTCTCTGTCGTTAGTATTTTTTTTTCTTGACTGTCTAAAGTACTTTTTATTTTGTTTTCCAATAAGTCACATTTTTTGCATGTATCAGTCCTAGCTGTACCAAAAGAATAGTTGAAGTTTTCTAAAAATATATCGGAAGTAATAATCGTATGTAAGAAGCGGCTTAACTTTCTCACCTTTCTGAAGTCGTTCATCACACTGGGCCTCGTACTTTTTCAGATAAAGTGAATGCATAATTTTAATATTTAATTCGGAAGATAAGTACATCTTGCTGCTTTTTGCACGACTATAATGCGATTCTCTTCGAGGAAATGATTGTATGTGGTCACGCACCTGACGAACTATATTTTCTGGAATGGTATTTCGTCTGTTACTATGTTTTCCTCGCATGTCTCTTGGAGGAGTTACATTCGAAGACAAGTGTGTACAAATGCGCTCTAATCTCCTCTTGCCAATACCATGTAGATAGCAAACCGCCATTTTGCAAGCAGTTATCTCAACACTTGGCAACTTGATCTAAAACAAAACATAATAAGTTACATAGCTTTTGTGAAAGAGTACCACACATTGTATTTTGCTAGTGCAGAAAATAAATTTCTACGAAAGGGTCTTAAACTTTAAAAAACTTGTATTTAAAACTATATTCGCGCTTTTTGGGATTTTCTGTACGTGGTCGAGATGTACGCTTTACGCTAGTTGTCACCAAACCAGTCAAATAGGAATCTTGCTTGACTTGGTTAGCTATTTCATTAAACTCTTTAAATATTCTTATTTTCTTCTGAGATTTTTGTAAAGCAAGCTTTCTTGCAACAACAATCACTGCCTTGTGATCTAGCTGGAATTAGCTGCCCTTTCGATCCTACGTATTCTTCTCATTTTGCCGGTTTTATTTTATTAATGTTTCTTTTCCACTTCTGTGCTTGTTTTTTCTTTTTTCGTCCATTATTTCCTTCGCTTTGGGATACATGTGCAAGTGCCGCATGCCGTGCCCTCGCCATTTTCTGTAGAACTACTCGAAGTATCACCCTCAGACGTATTACATACGTATTCACTGCCGGAATCTTCAAAATGTCGGGCTCGGATTGCTCGTAATCCGAGCCCGACATTTTAAACACGTTGATTTAACGTACGCTTGATACCGATAACCAGGATGTACTGGCGCACTCGCACGATTGTCGCGTGGCTTGTAAAACAAAAACAAACCGCTTTGAAAAGACAAAGACAAACTTCATATTATACTTTTGGTGCAAGAAAGAGATAAGTCAATAGGACTTCACATTCTTGCACCGAACGTAATTCGTGCGTGAATCACGTGAGTCATGTTAGAAATTTACGTGAGTGGCGTGCGTGACTCGGGCCGGATAAGACAGTAGCAGTAGCAGATCCGACCGAGGAGGGTTCAATAATGTCGTAATTAACGAATCCCTCGTTCCTCGCCACATTCTTTATAACATCAAGTTTCTCTGGAAAAAGTTGAATAACTACTCCCATTTTTACTTCAAAATAAGTCAAATTTCAACTTATGTCTCAACATTACCAATTATTGATATAGGTACAGCGTGTCCCGCTCTGATGCCCGGAAGAGGGAAAAGTTTTTTATTCGTGGGTTTACGACAAAAAGTCACTCTTTATAAAAACTCCTGCTTGTTCCAAAACGCCCAAAACTGTTAAAATATTTTTCATTTTTTATACAGGGTGTTCAGTATTTCGAAAAATTTAGAAAAAATTTGTTAGTCGCCAAGGGACCGTTGTTTTTGACAATATTGAAAAATATTATCAAGGATGTCATTCAGAATCCACAGGGGCTTACAAATTTGAGGTTTCAGCAATTTTTGTTAATTTTTTAACAAGGCTGGCAGGTAATTTGTTTGTGCCGCTTCATTTGATATTTGCAGAATTTATACAATAATCAATTTCTTCAATGCTATTACGTCAATTTATTGCTGACAATATGGAAAATTTACTTAAGCAAGCAATAATGTTATTAAAATTTACAAAAATAAATTTCTCTCAAATTTATTACCTCCATACCTCCAACTTCTGCACAAATTTCAACTCTTCTAATAAATTATCTGTAAACATTTTGTATTTCGTGTAGAGGAATATTTGCAATTGTATCCCTTATTCGGGTTTTTAAAGTGTCCACATTATTATCAAGGTTCAGCATACTTTTTGTTTCAGGCCTTGTTAAAAAAAATTCAACATAAATTACTGAAACCTCAAATTTGTAACTCCCTGTGGATTCTAAATGACATCCTTGATAATATTTTTCGATATTGTCAAAAACAACGGTCCTTTACTCTTGACGAATAACAAATTCTTTTTTCGAAATACTGAACACCCTGTAGAAAAAATCTAAAATATTTTAACAGTTTTGGGCGTTTTGGAACAAGCAGGAGTTTTTATAAACAGTGGCTTTTTGTCAACCCAAGAATAAAAAACGTTTCCCTCTTCGGGACATCAGAGTGGGACACGCTGTATATTACGCGATGCACAGTCAGCAAGTGTCTTAATTTGTAGCAAAGAAAAATCCACAGAGACTATTTGGATATTTTCGAGATCGGTGACAAGGGCACTTAGTAAAGATCATATTATGCGATAATTACAGTAAGTCACAAAAGCATGATCAATTAAATGAACTTAATTTTTCTGCTGATTGTCAGTTATAATTAAAGTGAGAGGGAAAAAATGCAGGCGGTTGCCCACTTTCACTTAACGTTTACAATATAACAAACGTAACTGCGTATAATAAGTTGCCGTTAAATTTTCCTAATTATAATAATTATTGGCCTAATCTAATCTTGAAGTTCTGAGATTTCCTGTGACTGTGGCAATTTGTACTGCAATCTAGTAAAATTTTTCTCAGCCCAGGCAAGGTAGGCAGGTTCATCAACCACTTTCAGGAATATTAAGTTTGCTGTCAATCGGTGGAAAAAATGTCAGCAAGATGCACTATATGTTATCTCACAGGCGCCAATCCATATGTGTATTGGTAATAGATAGTGTAGATATTTGCTAGGCATAAAAAATATAAAATAAAAATCTTATACTATCATTACAAAGGGCATATTATTTCCCTGCACTCACTATTTAAAACGTGATTATGGACACAGTATAGTTTCTTACGTCGGTTCATGACACAGCTTTTGAATAGCAAGGACAGATGTTCTGATTAGATTAACCGAATTTTTAAAAATTTACGTGCGCTAACCTGACACGAAAAATTCGAGCGTCAATAATATTAGCTTAGTGTGCCAAGTTTAAACTGAGGTTTTCGAGTATCAGGTTATAGCATGCGCGGAATGTAATTTGGCTATATCAAAAGTTGCATGGCTGGATGATGATGATGATGATGTAGGATTATATAGTATAGTATAGTAAATATATAGGATTCCTGGCAATAATTTTACAATCTTGGACCTTCCGTCTATAAAATCCAGATCAAGATTTCACGCAGACTCGAAAATTCGAACTACTTATTATAGATAGCCAGTTAGTTCACAATCTCAAACAAATTGAGAAACATTTAAATTAACAGGTGGATATATACATCTACTGGAAAATAACTGAAGTGGTCATAGAGAATAACTTGAATCATTGACAAAAATCCGTGGTGTCACTTTCTCACAGATGCAAGCTATTTTTATCTGGACTGACTACTTTTGGCGAGTAGTAGGTACATTCCCCATATAGCAGATTAGATTAGAAAGAGGTCATCGGTATATACCAAGGATATTTACTACACCTTATTTTCGGATATGGTCTTACGAAAACTACAAATTTACCCGGGGCAGATTTGCGCAAAGGAACGGGCAAAGGTGTGAGGTAAAACATATATTTTGTAAATGCACCGTTTGTGGCATAATGACTTGGGTGCATAAATTCTCTTTCATTTAGAATTTGTAGCTAATTGGGATTAATAAAATACGTTCGGTATTAAGCATGCAGTGAAAGCACGATTTATTTGGAGAAAAAGCAAACGTTATACATAATATGAAACAGTTGTCAAGAAGGTTACGAGAATTTAGTTTTTCTTTTTGGGCTCCTGTTATTAGTTGTTGGATCCATTAAAATTAAATTAAAAATATTGTTTCTATACTAAGTTCCTAAAAGAGTAGGTAAGTCATAATCGCTGTCAGATGGTTTCCAACAGATTTGATTAAAATCTTCTCATCATCACAGAATAAATAGCTTCACAACTATTTATTCTGTGTCATCATTCTTGAGCACAAAACGCAATAACATCAAGCCAAAAGAAGTATCCTCGAAAACAGAAGTAGGTATTTATAGCCAAAATTGTAGTAGGTAATTGGGATAATACGATTAAATTTTAAAAATTGATTTGTCTCTGGTGCTTTTTCTCCAACCGCCGCATTAACTAACCATGCCAGAACCGTCAGTGCTTATTTTGTGACCGATTGGCAAATCGTTAAGGGTGGGTCTTCAGGGACGGTTTGCAGTTTGGACAACCAGTTCAAAATTGATCACAGACTACATAATGTAAAAGTGGTAAGTAAGGAAGAACAGAGAAATTTTAACACGACTGATAGACATAACATGTTTTCTTGGAGAACGTGAACTTAGTTTCGGAGGGCATGATAAAGGAAAATAATCTACAAATCGTGGAACGATTTCATTGAACTGTTAAAAAAATACGACGAAACGTTAAAAATGCACTTGAAAGTTTCAACTGTTTTTCGAGGTACTTATAACCGGATTCAAAACTAGGTATTTAATAAAGTGCATAGCTAACGACGTATTGTTTACTATTAAACAATACCTAAATAAAAAAATGCATCTTTTATAACCATTGTGCTAGATGAGACCGTCGATTACATCTGGATATTTTCGATAACATTACCGAACAACTGCGAGTCAGATTTCAAAATTTTAATGAACAGAAATTTGTTGAACCGTTTAATTTTAAAAATTAAAATAACTCGCTTTTTCAAGGGGGATCTTTTGATTCACTCTATTATAAAATTCTTATTGCCAAGTGATAAAGTTATATGCACTATATAGTGTTAACAATTCCGGCAACAAGTGCATCAGCTGAACGTAGTTCTTCAACTTTTTTTAGAAATTCGACTGGTGAAGAAATACTTTCTACCCTGGCAGTGTTATCTACTGAAAAGCAGTGTATTCAAGAACTATGTCAAAATCGGAAGTTTTACAAACACAAATAGGCAATATCAATTATAAAAAAATGACGACGGCGTCACTATATTGAATTTGTTCCGACCTTCGCGCTTCGCGTGCTTTATAATAATCTACAAATTATTGACAGAGGGCTAATTAAAGATGTACAAGACATGATATAGCTGAATATACCTACAAAATATCTTGCTTAAATATCTTGCCTTCCTACATTCTAGAATCCTGCGGCTAATCTAACACACTTTGTATTATCGTTTACGCCTTGTTTCTCGCGTTTTCCGCGGCGAAAACCCGACGAAAGTCCCTAACGGGTTGCAACACGTCCGTCGGCGACGTCGGCGTTCGTACAAAATAAAGCATTCACGGTTGTAGCGCGGTTAATAATTAATGCGGTGGTTGGAGAAAAAAACACCTTTTCTTTTAACGTTTGTAGACAGTTTGTACAGATTGAAGCAACTATACATGTGTTCAGGATGAGACTGAGGTATAATCTTTTCATTATTGTAAACAGCTAAATAAATGTCTCCAAATTATGTTCAATACAATTCACTTATATTTTCCTTAAATATTGTATATAACAACCCGAAGGTTTCCAATTAAATTGTGGTACCTAAATACGCAGTCCCCAATGTACGCACCATATGGGATATATTTTATATTTTAATTTATCAGAAATTTTTATTCTTGATTAAACTTTGTGCATTCCTGCAAACCCAAAACGCAGTTTTCGATCATTTGAATATATAATTTCGTAGACGGGGGAGGTTCAAAAAAGAAAATGGCTTAATAGTAAAATTCCCTTATTTTTAATTTGAGAGAAAACATGTATCATGAAAGGTTGTTTATAATTAAAAAGCCTACCTATGCCCAACCATGTAGTTTCAAGTTTCTATTCCATAAAATACCTTTTCGGCATTGTTTATGATTTAGGTACGGCGTACCGAAAATACCTAAAGCCAGTTTATTTAATATGCCAGTTCCGTGTCAGAGGATTTATCATTATTTGTAAACGTGAGTATAAATAAAAATTTACTTGTTTGAAGAGAAGTTATGGATCCTGCCAAATAAAAACGAAAAAATACTAATTTTTTGGTGCAAACTTTCTGCCGGTCACTGTATATCTCTGTTTTTTTTTATTTTTATTGGAAGTCTACTTTATAAACTCGGACGGAATAAATAATCAATATAAAAAAAAGTAAACTAAATTGGCGACCAACTCGGGTGAGCCTTTATGTTATAAAGTACCCATTCTGATATTTGTAGGAAGTATGGTACAAACCTTATTTATTCTAAATATTAAAATATATTTTAAATTATGAATTATTTAGTAAATATAAGAAATTGTTTTACATACACATAATTTTCACTTAAAGCTCCAAAATATGCACCTACTTTTATTTTATCCCAACAGATGAGAGCGGTTGTAGTAAAATTATTGAACAAATAAAATAATAGGTATAGGTATCTACGACACAGAAAAAGGAAACTGTTGTTTATCATGTACTTACTATACAAAGACTGAACTGATGTTTTACAAATTATTTAGATTTAATGTTTATGTATATCTGCCAGAGGCTCTAGCCTCTGGGATAGATGGAGTTGTGTCAAACATAAACTGTTTACGTAAAACTGAAAATATTCAAAATAATCAAATATGATATTTTGTGTATTTAAAGATTAAAAAAAGGAATCTAACAATTGCACAAATTAATGTAATATCGTTGACTGACATATTTACAAGACTTCTCACGGCTATGGCTTCATGTCCTGAAGAACAGATAGCGCTGATACCTAACAATGTGTTTTGTACTGTATTTTGTGTCCGGAAAGCGCATGGTGAGCCAAAAAAGTGTCATACTTGACAACCGTGAGCAGTCTTTATTAATACGTCAGTCAACGCTAATATACTTACTCCAAGCAAAACCTTTGCAATGAAACAAGAAAGTTTGGTTGTTAAGAACACGTCGATAGGGAGTCTCCGATGACACAACTCCACAGTTCTGCGTTCACTTAAATTTTACACAACTAAACACGGTTGGTATCCTAAAGTGACAGCTAAAAGCTAAAATACAAAACGGCTCCAACCATCACTGTTGTCCATCGAGCCTCAGCTAACTTTATCTTTTTTTACAGTTATTTCACAACATAATTTCTTGTAGATTTTAAACGAAAACAGTTAAGAAAATTTTCTTTTACAAAAGTTATTTATAAAAATACATGCTTAGCAAATATGGAAAAATGGATATGTTTCTGGGACAAATATAAGTGATGACGTCATCACTCCTACTTTTAAAATTATCAAAAATAATTTTTCGCGCAAAATGGACTTGATGTGGTCCCATCTGAGACCCACGCTTCAATTGTTTTCGTTTTTCTGTCACTTCCAACAGTCCTGAGGCGAAAACTCTGGGACACCCGGTATTTCCTATATAATAGGTGCAACCCCTCATCTTTAAAAAATGTGAATTATGACTATAACTAATTTCCCACATTTAAAATGTAAGCATAGGAAATCATAATAATAGGCATGACATGTTTTTATAAAAAAATACAGGGTGAGTCACACTAAAGGCAGAGCCGAAAACACAAGGTACATGTGCTTAATAAACATTATCTCAAAAACGCTTGGTTCTCCATATACAGCGTGTTGAAATTTTTCCAAAAATAATATATTTTTTTAATTAATTTCGAGCTCATTTAGGAATTCCAACCAAATTTGGTACACATTATGTATTGGAGGGTTGCCATTGTGTGCAATTATTTGACCCCGTTCAGATGACCAGCGGCGTAGATACAAATAGTTACTGTAAATAATTTGTAAAAAAAAATTAGTACGGTTCTGTGAAAACACAAAACTTTTAACTTCTTTGGATAGCCCATTCAATTTTGAACAAAAAGCGCCTCTTGGTATTTTTTTATATCTGGTACAGTTTCTTCGTAATTTCGGATTTTTTAAACTAGTGCCAAGGCGATTATGCTTGAATTTAAAATAAAATTATTTGTATCTACGCCGCTGGTCAACTGAACAGGGCCAAATTATTGCAAAAAATGACAACCCATAATATGTACCAAACTTGGTTGGAATTCCTAAACGGGCTCGAAAGAAATTAAAAAAATTATATGTTATTTTTCGAAAAGTTTCAACACGCTGTATATGGAGAACCAAGCCATTGCCATTGTTTATCTTGAATATAACAAGGTCGGCGCTGTTGGCGCCATTTTCCTCAATTAGTATAACATTAAATTTGGGGTTTTACGGGTAAGACATTATAGTCGCTAGAGAGAATTTACATCTCTCGTGTTTTTTAGGGGTTTTTGTACGTGCAATACATAAAAATTATGCTATATAAATATAGTTTAGAGCGGTCATTATAAGACAATTATTGTGTGTAATTATAGGTCACTGAAATCAAATAACGAGTAAGTTTTTAAATGTATTTTCTTTCTACCATAAAGAACACAATATCCCTCATCCTCTCATTGAACAAGTTAATATTTTTTAAAACGTTTGTCCCGAACACTTCCCTTGGGGTTGCATTCGGATCATGGAAATCCTCTAAAGTCCTCGCTTCATCAGGTTCGTGCACCAGTATCCTCATTAGTGTGATTGCCATATATAATCCAAACCTTGAATACTTTTTCCAGTGTTTCTCCAATAAACTATATGGCAAAAGTTTATCTACGTCACAGCCAAAAGCTTTAAGATTTTCGGATAGCGCATCGTGGTATATTTTTAGGTAATTGTCTATGTTCTTTGATAAATCTTTTCCTGATACAGAACAGCAAAGGAAATAGGCAAGGTCTCGTGTCGGGGATGCTTTGCGGGAGAGCTGCCAGTCAATTAGACACACCTTGGTTGGTTTGCGTTGGTTGTCTGGGTCCTGAAGTATAACAAGCGAACGTTAAGTCAGAAATATTGTAAAAAGTAAATTATCCAAATACTTCAAACTAGAGAATATGTTGCCTAAAACCTAAAGCAAATACCTATAGTCAGTATATCATTGTTGAATCTAACGGTAACATTTTTATATGCATTATTAAGACCAAAGAATATATGTGTATTGTGTTTTTTTATTTGAGCATAAGTTTTTGGATAAGAGTTCTTGTTGAAGTTACAAAAATGCTTTTGTATTTTATACCTCCACCTACCTCGTATTTAAATAACATATTATTGCACCAGCAATCCCCATGTGTGACAACGAGATCATCTTCTGACGACACACTGATCTCATTTACCAAAAAATCACTAAGACCATCTTTAAACCTTCTAAGTCTCTTTCTTTCTTCTTCAAATTCAGTCAATGTCTTATCTGCAGAATCAAATGCGTGATGGATAAATGGAAACATTTTCTTCACGGTTTCTTCCTTATCCGGAATCCAAATATTACCCATGGATGCCGTCAAAGATTCAAACTGTTTTGAATCCAAGTCATTCATCGCCAAAGAGATTGCGTGGAATTTACCGTATTCCTTCAGTACCAAGGAAATGTGTTCTTCGTTCATTGGGAATTTTCGATTCCACATACTGAAGTTCTTGCTTTTTACGTTTTCAAATATAACGATTTCCTTCGAAAACGTAAGATCGGATGCATACTTTCTGGCCAGAGTGTCAAATTTATTTGGAATGTTGTGTCTCTTCTGAAACTCTAACAGAGCCGGCAAAACAGTGTCGTACAAATAAATTTCTCTTGCAAAACCAGTTGTAATAAAGGGAACGAGCGTCCTTATATTCTCATCGTCTGAAGCAACTTTTAAAACTATATGTAGGGACTTGCTGTTATTCTTCTCTTCAATTGTCACAAAGTAGATATGGCTGAGGTAGTTTTCTCCTTTGACAGATCCATTGGAAAGTTCTATCTCATATGTGACAAATCCCTCTTTTTTCGCTACATTTTCAACTAATTCTAGGTGTTCCGGTTTCAGCTCAATATCGGTACTCATGGTTGATGGCATCTAAAATTGCAAAGATTTTAATTAATATTATATTATTATATTTAATAAAACTACATACTCTTTGTTAGATCTACATTGTAATTTATTATTGCTAATTAAAAAAAATACTAAAGTTGCAGCACACTTACAGATTAGGGAGTTATTTAATAAAATATCGCCTCCTCAACTTAGACGACAGAGTGAGAAGTAGAAAATATTTTGATGTATAATAATTATTATACGCAATATACTAGACTATCAAAAGTAAAGATAATCATCTATACATATAAGATTAGGGCACCTTGATAAGCACCATACGTATGCGTATTTCAGTTAATTTAGATAATAACTAAAACCGCTGCTAATGTAATAAATATTTCCACGTCATTATTTTTAAATCCATTACGAATTTAATAGTAAATTCCAATATTACACACAAATCCTACAATAATAATAATTATCCACATATTTTCACTTTTTAGAATTTCATCATATTCCTTGACCCAATTGACCCTATTTTAAATACAAGTCTTTGCACACCCTTATGTACCTACTAATAATTCCGTTGGCTAAAAACTATTGTATTGTGAAAACTAAATGTTATATTTTCATGCCCCATTTCAATCCCTGCTTGTAGAGCGATTTTCCCCAAAAGCAATCTGAATCCTAAGGCAGCCAGGATTACGTAAGCCAAGTCGACATATTAAGGGCTGTCGTGAGAACGCACATAGACACCAATTTTTTTACTAAAGCTTTGGTTTTCGTCGATTTTAAAGCTATTTAGCGACTTCCACTCACGTGCTGATGTAAAATAAGTTTAGGTGTAAAAGACAAAAATATTTCGTGTTGGATTATGATTTTTTGGAGATTATTTCGACTAAAACCGAGAAATGGCTCAAGTCAAAATATAGGTAGGTGCAATAAATTTTCTGGGTAAGAGCAAACTAATCTAGTTTCAAGGATATGAACCACAATCTTAATTTCTGGACTAATTTGATTTTTTCCCAATTTTTACGGATGTAGGTAGGTATTAAGTTTTAGGACACTTAAAGGTAGAGCCAGTGATTCTAGTATTGTAATCACTGTTAGAACTCTCCGAAAATGGTCACTTGGGTACCTAGATCTTTTCATTACGTACAAAAAAAACGTAAAATAGTATCTATGTATCTAGAAGCATCATAAAAATACTAAAAAAAGTAGGATGATTAGTTGGAAAATTGAGAATCTGATATACTTACTGAACCGAAACAAGCCTCTTAAAGTTTGTTTAATAGCTCCTAATGAACATATTTTGACCGTTTTCTAACCTACTCAAAAACTTGGCAGTTGATTTTCTAGTTTCGCTGTTCTATGTAGAGTATTATAAAAGATTTATAATTATTACTTTAATTTTTAATTGGGCTTTTCGCCACAGGAACCTGAATAAAACTGATTAAAAGACGATTTTTTCAAGTTGCCAGGAAAATTCATAAATACCTAACACTAAAAGAACGAAACATTGAACGTTAAAGGTGGATTTTTAAACTCGACGTTTGCGTTGGCGCTCGCCGTTGCCGTTTGCGTCGAAAATTCAATCCCAATATTTTACGTGTAACCATTTATAAAATGCCGTCGAATGCTGCCGTCTGCGTCCGATGCCGTCCGAGATTAACTAATTTCATCTTTTTCACGTTCCGTCGTTCACATTTCTGGACGCAAACTGCGAAGGTCACCGTCAACTTCGAGCGCCGACGCAAACGTCGAGTTTATAAATCCACCTTAACTCTAAAAGTAACTTCAACATCTTTTTTCTGAGCTTTCGGAGAATAAATCTTCCTCCTTTCTCAAAGACATTGTCAAGTCAAAATTATATGACAGAATAATAAATGTGAAGTTAAAGTGTCATGACAAAACGGAACAAATAACCTAACCACCTGTGGGATACCCTATGTTGTATCTAATTATCTAGACCAGTGATTATAATCACTGTCTATACTAACTTATCTTTGAATAACTGGTAATAATATTTTCCTGAATTCCACTGAACATTCAGCAATACATATTATTATGTCCGTATTTCCTAGAATAAATGCTGATTCTTTCATTATTCGCCTATTTCCTACTTCCTCCTTGAGAATTGGTTGGGACATATCCCACAAAATTCTATGATTATTATTAAGAGAGTGTTCAAATATTTTTGACTTTGAAATTGGATTTTCCCTGATATAATTTTTAAACGAACGTTAAGTGATGTATAATAATTATTATACGCAATATATTAGACTATCAAAAGTAAAGATGTCGCGAGATTTTCGTGTGTAAATTTCTTTTATAGAAAAATACATTTTCTATTTAAAATTAATTTTAAGATATACTGGGTGTCTCACGACGAACTGCCGCGATCGATTTGGCAGAACTTACATAACTATTTAATTTCTCCTATATGGAAGCCTTTATTATTTAATTGATGTTGGTTTCTTTGTAGAAGGGGATCTACTTTAGTGGAATGTGTTGACATTTTGATAATAAATAAATACAGAGTGATAAAAAATTTCCAAAGTCTATTTTCCGAGAAATTGATCGCGGCAGTTCGTCGTGGGACACCCTGTATATATTCCTGCGACAAGCTTTTATATCATATACAGTTGTATAATGTAACAAAATTATGGGTTTGCCTTGGTTTGATTTATTATAAAGTTTATTTTCTTATTTTCAGAACATTTAAATAAAAGCTTGTTTTTAAAAATATTTTTTACTATTAATTTTATTTTCAACTTTTTAGTTCTACTCTTCAAGCCCTTTCATTTCATGCTCATATTAAGGGAAAAGAAAATGTAATCCGCCGTATTAGAGCGGCGGCCATATTGAAGTTAGTGTGATGTCACTAACTTTATCGTTTTCTACTCTTCAAGCCCTTTCATTTGATACCCATATTAAGGGAGTTGACAAAAAAATACATCATCCGCCATTTTGTGGCGACGGCCATTTTGAAAGTATTACAATATTGAGTATTGTACATTGTATTGTCACCGGAACTAAAGGTGTATGCAAAATTTCAGCTCAATCGTATGTCAGGAAGTGGTTCTAATTCAGCTTGCAAGATTTGACCTAAACAGCATACATTGCAAATTAAATAAAAGCTTGTAAAATATGTTAAACCATTTTTGCGTTAGACAATTTGAAGAACTTCTTATCTAGTAGGTAATTTAAAATATCTTTGCTCTAAATATTCTCGGAAATTTCTTTGTGGCGCAAACGGATCAATTTAATTTTTAGTTGTTTTTTTTGTCACAGAAACCTGAATCAAACTGATTAACTGATTAACAGCTCAGGCATTAGGTACCTGAGGAACTAGGACAAGAATGTAGAAAAATCAGGAATTATAGCACTTAAATCAGATAAAATAATTAAAATATTATCAGCAGATAGGGGAAATACAATCGTTATTTTAAAGAAAACTGTGTAAGATAATAAATTAAATGATTTATTAAATAAAGGAACTTTTCAGGATTGCCAACAAAACAACAATGCTAGTAGAATACAGAAATAAATGTGGTGGGCCCACCCAGTAAATTTAACTATTCCTTATATTCCTGGATTATCATATAAGTGAAAGCACAAAGGCAATCTTTTTAATGCCAAGACAGCATTTAAAACCAAAAACACAAGATCGACGCTAGTGAAAACGAAACCATTTAATGAGAATGAGGTACAAAGTTCAAACAATTAGTTATAAAATTCCTATACCGTACTTTCACCGTTTTAGTAGACATAGCCATGGCTGGGCGGCGCGCCGCCGTGTATTCGGCTAGGTTCGTCAGTCGTTGGCGGGGGGCGGGGCGTGTTTTTTGCTCGCAAAACTCGACTGATAAGCGGTGCGAGACTACTGTGTACTCCCCCCGCCAACGACTGACAAACCTAGCTGGACGCACGGCGACGCACGGCATATTCTCCTATGTCTACTAAAACGGTGAAAGTACGGTATAGTGAATGGCGAATGTTCTGTGTCGGGAAGACTTCTAAGCCATGTAACATTCGTTTAAAAGAATATACGAATTGTATCAGGCAAAATCAAATTTCAAAGTCAAAAATATGTGAATACTCTTTTAATAACAATCATAGGATTTTGTGGGATAGGTCCCAACCAATTCTCAAAGAAAAAGTAGGAAATAGACGAAACATTAACTAAATTAAGGAATCGGCATTTATTCTAGGAAATACGGGCAATTGTGTCGCTGAATATTCTGGGGAATTCAGTAAAATAATAATACCATTTATTCAAAGAGAAGTTAATATAGATAACGGGTATCAGACAGGTGGCTACGTTATTTGTTCTGTTGTGACTACACTTTAACTTGACATTTATCATTCTGTCATTTTATTTTGACCTGACAATATCTTTGAGAAAGGAGGAAGGTATTTTTTGAGTTAACGTTCAAAGTTTCGTTCTTTTAATGTTAGGTAGGTATCAGGGACTCTTTAAAATAAGGGGACCCAGCATGTCACAGTCTATCACATAGGAAATGTGAAGCCTTGTTTTCTGTATATCTCCAAGGAGACCACATAAGTGGACTGGTACAAGGTTATGTTATATGTCAGTGTCCAAGTGCAATCAAGTTTTATGTGACTTGCCAGTGCCATAGATTCCAAAGGAGGCAAAATATTTCCCATCACAATTCACAATTTTTAAGTTTTCTAACTTCCAGATAGTCAGTTAAAGGTAATGCGGCCGCCTGTAGTAGTCCCAATAATTGCAACCAGATTTTTCTTGTCTCACCTTTAGTAATCCTACAATTCCCATTACGTGGGCATTACGTATAAGTAAGTAGTTCAAAACAAAAATGGTATTTCCTAAATATTAAATTATTAAGCAGGTAGCTTCAGTCAGGTCTTTCTTTAAACAGTTTTTATCTACAACTATAAGTTTATTTTACGTTTGTGAGGTACCTTGGGAGAGAAATAAAATTACAAAAATGAGCACCGAGAAAAACTACATGATTAGAACTAAGTACAAGACCTAATCTTATTAGTCCATCCCGAAATCTGTGAAAGTTCTTTGGGTAGACACATTCAACAAGGGAAGAAAGTTCAAGTACACATATTATTACATATGGATTCAGGAACCTGGTAACAAGGTGCAATAGCGACAAATTCTCAAATAAGCAAAATCAGCACTGACTTACCTTACTTATATTACTTAAATTCCTGGAAATAATTGCAGGAAACCAAATTCAAATATAATATAAATTTGATTCATTTGGCACTTGCCATATTCTGTGTTTGTTGACAGAACATTGTCAAGTCATAATTTTTAGAAATCATATTAATTTTTACTAACAATCAAAGTACCTGTTATATCCATAGATTCTCCAATAAAATTGCATAGTTGGCATCATTGAGACCATTAGAATGGAGAAAGAAACGGCCTCACTTTGGAAAGTATAATGCTGGGTCCCCTTACTTTAAAGGGTCCCTGGTAGGTATTTATACAAAAAGAAAGTTAGCGGCTTTATGGGACTATAAATTTTGGCAACTGGTAATATCATACCAACATCCAAATTCTAATGGATGTGCGGGTGTTTTCATATTTGAATCGTTCGACAAGGTAGACTACGACAGCTGTTTCCCCTTATTAAGTTCATCAAGGCAGCCATAACCTTCCCGAACGACTCAAATCGAAACGGTAGCACTTATAATAGCGTAACTTGCGCTTGGAGGTGAGAAACCAACCAGTGGCGCCATCTAGTATCAAGCTGATAGTAGCAGAGTCGAAATTTCACAAAACATAGTAAACACCAACAAGAAAAAGTTAGGTTGGTGTTGAATCCAGAAAACTACAAAATAAATGTGAAGAAGAAGTGACACAGGAAACAGGCTCATTGGCCATTCACCACTGTATCTTCCAAATTTGTGGAAATCAACAAGGATCTGGCCGGGAGCCCTAGCCTTGTGAAGCTTGCATCTTATAGCCGTAGAAATATTAAAAATGATGAACCTAATAAGGGGAAACAGCTGTCGTAGTCTACCTTGTCGAACGATTCAAATATGAAAACACCGGCACATCCATTAGAATTTGGATGTTGGTATGATATAACCAGTTGCCAAAATTTATAGTCCCATAAAGACGCTAACTTTCTTTTTGTAAAAATCTATTGGGGACGTGAAATTTTTATCATATTTTTAATATTTCTACGGCTATAAGATACAAGTTTCACAAGGATAGGGCTCCCGGCTAGATCCTTGTTGATTTCCACAAATTTGGAAGATACAGTAGTGAATGGCCAATGAGCCTGTTTCCTGTGTCTTCTTCTTCACATTTATTTTGTAGTTTTCTGGATTCAACACCAACCTAACTTTTTCTTGTTGGTGTTTACTATGTTTTGTGAAATTTCGGCTCTGGTACTATCAGCTTGATACTAGATGGCGCCACTGGTTGGTTTCTCACCTCCAAGTGCAAGTCACACTATTATAAGTGCTACCGTTTCGGTTTGAGTCGTTCGGGAAGGTTATGGCTGCCTTGATGAACCTAATAAGGGGAAACAGCTGTCGTAGTCTACCTTGTCGAACGATTCAAATACGAAAACAACACATCCATTATAATTTGGATGTTGGTATGATATTACCAGTTGCCAAAATTTATAGTCCCATAAAGCCGCTAACATTCTTTTTGTAAAAATCTATTGGGGACGTGAAATTTTTATCATCTTTTTAATATTTCTACGGCGGTAGGTATTTATGAATTATCCTATGGCAACTTGAAAAAATTGTCTTCTAATCAGATTGATTCTGTGGCGAAAAACCCAATTAAAAGTTAAATAGACCTGTTTTCGCCACAAAATAATTTCCGAGAAGGTTTAGAATTAGTTTGGAGGTATTTTCGGTCATAACTTTAATGGCCTAAGGCCTCCCGGGTCCCATTTTTTAATGTAGGTATTTTCTAGAAATAGTCTATAACTTTGCGACTTGCAGAATAAATGTATCTTTGGTCAAGAGTATTCTAGAATAGTCTACACTGCAATTTTCCTTGTGACTATTGTATAAGGGACGAATTGTGTCTGGAAGTCAGTGAAAGGTTAAAATGCGAATTTATTGAGAATTTGTTGAATCTCTAGCGACAACTTCAGCTAATTAGCCGATGTCGAATAAATTAAATCTAGTAATAAAGGTACAACACAACGTAAAGGTTAATGCACCATAATATAATATTGTCAAAAGGTCTCTAGAAAGCCATATCGATTATAACTATTTACCTACGCAAATATATCCTATAAGATCTGTGAAATTATGGCACGGCTATCCAGCGAATTTCGCTGCAGAAGTGGCCAGCGTCGAACAGCGAACATGCAGTCACTTGTTTTTACTACAATATATATCTTCTCTGTCTCCTTCATCTCTTTTTACTAAGGTCCCTTCGGGTAATATCGCCCAGTCTGAAATATCGCCCACTTTTAAATTTGGCGCCTTGTCGAAGTTTTTCTACTAACCAATAAGGTTAGTATTTTTAATAGCGTGTTTTGAACAGCCAATAGCAACAACGCATTTAAATCTAAATAAACAACCGCCACAGTCTGCAATAAACTGCGTGAGAGGGCACGACGAACATTTCACTGTCGAAAATATCGCTCACACAAATAAGATGGGCGATATTTCAGCCTTTTATTTTAAATACCTACAACATGATACGAGACAATGTGTGAAATGCAAGAATTGGGTCCATGAAAATTGTGTCGGACTCACAGAAGAGGCCTTTGAATGTTATTTATATTACGGGCGATATTTCAAACCAAGTTTTTAAAGATCGTTATTTTTCTTGCTAAGAATTGATGTATTTTATTTTTGTCAAATAGTTAATAAAGAATATGGCTTCACTGGTCCAAAATGTTTATTGTTGTTATTTTTAATATAAATCTAAGGATTTTAAGAAGTGTAATGTCTTAGGAGGGCGATATTACCCGAAGGCACCTTACTAATACCAGGTTTGGTTTAATATGGTTAAAAAAGTGTTTTGTCTCGTATTTTATTGCCGAGGCGACTGTTCTCGAGCTACTCTGGTAAAAGTATAAATGAACCCACTTGGAACACAGTGATATAATATACCTATGGGGCGCGATCTATTTCATAGCATTTACCACGCTCTGCTATTGGTAAAAATACCAGACTTAGCAGCAGAAATCACCCGTATAAAATTCAAAGGTTTTTATGCGGTCGACGTCGACCTAATTAAGGACGCAGCCAATAAGAAAGCGAGATCCACGGAGTAGGTGTCGACGTGGGCCAGTTAGGCCAGTATAACCAGTGCCGTGCACGAAAATAAGGATTGCGCTTTATTTTACGGATTTTAGTTTTGTGTATAGATTTGTGTGTGGTGTTGTTTTGTGTGTAAGAAAATTATTGGTTTGCTTTGGTTTGAATAGGGATGTTTTCTTCTACCAAATTTTCAAAACAGCGACGTTAGAAAGGACCTTTTGTTTAATAAACATTTCTACATATAGGCGTTGTTGTTCTATTAATTCTTTCCAAAGCCCATGATTTAAAAATAAAATTGGAATCTCCGAATTAGAGCCGAATGTAAAAATACGTTATTGTGTAGGGCCTAATATTGCCGAAAGCAAAGTGACAAGTGTTCAATAATCCTGATTCCTGATCTACAATAATTCATCAGTTATGTTTTGTGGTTTAGGAAGAAGAAGACTTATCGGTTATGTTTTGTGATTTGGCGGAAGAAGATTTAAAATTTTTAGGTTAACTTTTTTCCGAGAATTGTAAACTAATAAGACCATTTAAATCAACTGTCATTATAGCAATAACAATGGTACTTTAGAGTTATAATAGCATAAATTATGTTTGAAAATCTGTCTAGAATACCTGGAAAAACAGCTTTAACGTAGTAAGAAGTGTTTTGAACTTTGTTTCGGTCGTTTTTCTAAGAATTTTCTGAGAAACAGAGACAAGTATGTACTATGGTGATTTTGAAAGTGGTGTGAAGAGGTGATTTTGATATGATCTAGAAACCATGATTATTGTCCGAGATCCATACATACTGCAGGCAATGTTTATGTCGCTAAACTGATCGCTTATGCCAACTGATTTTATTGGATCTAGTTATTAATTATCCATACTAAGTCACTGCTACTATATAAAAAGCAATAATTTAAATAAATAATAATTTGAAGAGCCCTGGAGTATATAAAAGGAATTCAGGACAAACGTGTGTTAAATTAGAAGACAGAATAACTTTTATTTTCGTCGCTAAGATAATACATTTTTACTATTTCTTTAAACCCTCGGTAGAATCATGTGAGAGCTAATGCATTTATGTTTATTCAGTTACAAGATAAATATACATGTGTCCCAGCGGAAACGTAACAGGCTCTGTAACGGCCAGGAAATTTTCTTCTTGGAAAAACGCAAAAATAGGTCAATTTTGTTTGGGAGGGGAACATCTTTTGGCATAAAATTGATAGATCTATCTGCAACCCCCTGAGCAGGGGTTGAACCCCTACAAAAAATTTAAATGGGAAGGGGGTTCATGTCGCACACCTTTGGAAACGTCTCTCAATTCTCTATACACTTGCATCAGATTTTCGAAAATCGAACGACTTTTTAAAAAGATACAGCGTGAAAATGCAAAACATTCATTTTCAATTATTGCCTGGTATTGTTATCCAATAGAAGATCTGCGTCTCCGTATTATAAACGAATGTCGACAAATCACCCCTGAAATGTTGCACAATGTTTGGCAGCGTTTTGAACAAAATCTTTATTATTGCATGGAAGTGAATGGGCAACATTTTGAGCATTTATTACAATAAAGTTTCAATTTCCTCCCGTTTATCAAATTTTCGTCAAAGTAATGTTGCTGAACATGCTTTCTATAACTTACAGCCCCCGACCACCACATTCGGCTTAATTGTTTAACAATACCAGGAAATAATTGAAAATGAATGTTTTGCATTTTACTCGGTGTATCTTTTTGAAAAGTCGTTCGATTTTCGAAAATCTGATGCATCAGGTGTATAGAGAATTGAGAGACGTTTCCAAAGGTGTGCGACATGAACCCTCTTCCCATTTAAATGTTTTTAATGGGTTCAACCCCTGCTCAGGGCGTTGCAGATAGATCTATAAATTTTATGCCAAAAGATGTCCCCCTGCCAAACAAAATTGACCTATTTTTGCGTTTTTCCAAGAAAAAAATTTCCTGGCCGTTACAGAGCCTGGTAAGTTTCCGCTGGGACACCCTGTATGGTCACAATGCTGTGGTCTCGCCATGGTTCTTGTGCTTAAGTATCTAAGCAAGTGTTACTTAAAATAACACACTCGTTAACACATTGTGTATATTATTATACGTCATTTTCGGTGTACTGGAATGAAGAAAATAAAGATTTAAGCAATTAATTGTTTATTTGATAAAAGTGAAATTTCATCATACGCTACTGAAATGGGATAATAATTATTATTTATATTATTGTAAAATTGTACAATACTACACATTATACAATACCTACGTAGAGAAGTGTACTCTGAATGAAAATATCACAGTTTTTTAAACAATAAACAGAAAACAACATATTATTATTTGTGATAGAAATCTCAAATCTCCAAAAGGCAGTGCGATATTGTTTCCTAACAGAAGGGATTAGAGACCCTATTTTTTTGCGCAAAACCGCAAGAATTCCAAACAATCACACGTTGTACACCTACCCCGTTGTTGCACACCTCACCACACAAGAAAACACGGCATTTTATATACGTCTTACATCAAAATGAGCTTCACAACAATAATATAGGTATCTTTGGAAGAAGGTCCATGACAGCGACCTGCATCAAACCATAATTTTCTCGTCTAGGCTCCAGGTGTAATCGAACAAAAATCTTGTTGCTGTTGTTACCTACTATTATTACTGCAATAGCTCACAAAACACTTTTTAAACATAATGTGGTTGTTTTTACAGAAACTTTGCAAACAAATCATGTAAACATAAAACTTTTATAATACACAGAACAAAGCTAGGTTAGGATTTTCTCATTCCATAAAATGAAAAAGTAAGCTCCACCGCGATTGTTGATTTGTAGCTAACTTAACCTATGACCAGGAAAGCCTGATTTACATTCGATCAAAAATTCGATAGGATTTATTTACATAGTACAAATACATTATGACGTAATAATTTTCGGAAAAACCCTTATATTTTGTAAATGAAGAAAAATAAATTTTCTATAGTAAATAAACATTTTTTTAATCGCTTTACACTAATCTGAACCGCAAAAGGAAACAAATAATGCCAACTTTGGAAAATCGTCAACTTCCCTATCGTTTCAAAGTTTAGTTTATTCTTTTTTAGAGCATTTAACTAAAATTTGTATATTCAAAGCAAACGCCGCCCAATCGTTTTTACGCTGCTCCAAGTGACTTCATATACTGTTCATCAGTTATAGTTCAGTTTACAAAGTGTAAATTATGTGTTTATAGTCAAACGGGCACAACTATTCGATGTATTTTTTATAATTCGTTTTGTTGAAAAATAGATACAACACTTTGGATAATATCTATGGTAAAATAGGTATAAAGCTTTTATAACATTTTGTTCTTAGTAATAGAGTTTTGGCTTATGCGCAGTGCGCGCAACATTCTCTATTTATGTAGAATGAATTATTTTAAACCCTCTAAAGAAAAAAATACTTACAAATTTAATCAAGAACCGATTATCGATAAATTTATAAATAAAAAAAATATATATGGCCTACAAACATTTCTTTTCCAAAATTCGCCCTTCTTGCAAGGACATCTTCATTTATTTTATTTATTACGTTTTCTCTAAAGAAGGCAACAGAGTCAAGGCACTGAATGCGCTAAGGCGGTTTTGTCAAACCCGTTTTAAAAACCACAAATTCACTAAGAAATTTTCAATAGTTGATAACTTTTAAAGGCTTTATCTGTAAACGTTAAGATTAACTAATTCTTGTTTAATTTACCTAATATAAATAAAATATCAAAATATGGCATACCTATATTTTGACAAAAGGTAGGTACAGGTACAGATCAGTAGTAAGTATATTATATATTATATATTATATATTATATATTATATATTATATATTATATATTATATATTATATATTATATATTATATATTATATATTATATATTATATATTATATATTATATATTATATATTATATATTATATATTATATATTATATATTATATATTATATATTATATATTATATATTATATATTATATATTATATATTATATATTATATATTATATATTATATATTATATATTATATATTATATATTATATATTATATATTATATATTATATATTATATATTATATATTATATATTATATATTATATATTATATATTATATATTATAGGTAAGAAGTTTTTATTGCAGCTTTGCTGAAGGGACGCTTTTTTTTTTGTTCGTCATTGTCAATATTTCGCAGGTAGGACAAAGTAGCCTTTCTGCGTTGAGATGTATTTATGAGACTTCTCAGAGCTATAGCTTCATGTCCTTAAAAATAGATAGCCCTGATGGCTAACACTGTATTTTGCAATATGTTTTGTCTCCCGAAAGTGCATGGGAACAAAAAAAGTGTCACACGTGACAGCCGTGGGCAGCCCTTATTAATACGTCAGTCAACGCTTGTTGAATTTTGCGCATACCTACCTATCAAAATAAAAAATACATTATACATTTTTTAAAAAGTTTAAAAAAAGTGACTTTCAGTAGTGCGTAAACAAGTAGGTAAGAGTATTCCTCATATTCAGCCTTTAGACAAGTCGTGAATGAAAAAGATTGTTATTGTTACTCATATTACATTATCTATTATACAATAATACAAATTGATATAACTTTCTTAATATTTTTTTTGGCCTTGAGGTTCCCCTATTTATTTCGCAATTAATTTTTGTGTCCGTTTCATTGTTTGTGAAGGCCCCTAGTGTAGATTAGAGACCACCTTTGTGTTTAAAAATAATTGAAGGTCATATTATAGTCGTAGATCCAGTGAGGGTAACCACTAATCACATAGCATGTGGCCGGATACACGCGAGAAAACTTTTTTATTGCCGATTTTTTGACAAAAAGTCATTCTTCCTAACAAGTTTTGCTTGTCGTGGAAATACGATTCTCGTAGAACAATATTAGACCAAATATAGAGGGTGCCTCAAAAAATGCAAAAATTATAAAAATAACACAAGATTAAACTTACTTTATTTGAAGGAAAACTAAATATTCTTGCTTGGAATATACAGCTTAGCAGAACCCGCATTTACAGTAATCAGAAACTACTTTGACTTTACAGATATGACTGCGTCAACCTGTATCCAGTATATAGTAATACCTGGACCAACACTATATTTAGTGTTGGTCCAGGTACCTAATACAAATCCTCAAACAAAAATAACAAAATTTACATATTGACACGTTGACCTTTACAACCTCGCCTCGTATCCATTGTCAATAGTAATACTTTATTCTTTTTAAGCCTGCTTAAAAATGGAACTGGTCAAAAAATAATACTAAAATCGAGCAACTCTTACGCCTAGCGTAAACTAGAGCCCGTGCGATGAAATATTCGCCAGGGCCGCACTGAGGCACGACCTATATCTAATTTTAGTTTTACAATTAATTGTTTACATCAAAATATTTCGGAAAATAATTATTGGCTTAATTATAATGGTTCAAAACATCCGTAAAATTATTTGTGGCAGTGTCTAAATAGCTGAAAACAACAAGATAAAACCGAATAACTACACTTTTGCGATAGAGTACGTCCCTGTTGCCGAGTCGGGTGAAATTTTATAGCCTACCGACCAATCGCGGATCGTCATTGAACACGTGGTTTTATTTACGCCAGGCGTACGGATTACTCGATTTTACTATAGATACGATTTATGTACAGGGTTATTCACTGAGAATTAGCCCCCCCGCCTAACTTTTTTCTTTTTTAAGATAAAAGGGTGATTCAAAAAACAAAATCAATGGTTGGGCGAATACTTTTTTATGCCATGACCGTTTAGTGTACAGGGTGTTCCAAAAAAGTAGGACGAATGGCAACTTAATTTTTTAAATGGAACACCCTGTATATTATTGGATTTTTGAAATCTGCTCATCAAGGCAATCAAAATGATATTAAACTTTGTAGCATTATCTTTTTCCGTTTTTAAAAAATTCCGTATTCAAATTTTATACTAAATTTATTTAACTCGAATTTGTGAATCTCGTGATAAAGATAGACGATCAATCTTATAACGAAAGATATTGGTTTTAAACAAGAGAGTAATATAGTGAAACTCCAAAATGTTTAGGAGCTTTTACGATTTTCCTGAAATTCTTTAGGTATTTCGAGAATATAATCAGTAAAATTTGAAAAGGCTCCTAAACATTTTGGAGTTTCACAATATTACTCTCTTGTTTAAAACAAATATTTTTCGTTATTACATTGATCGCCTATCTTTATCACGAGATCCACAAATTCGAGTTAAATAAATTTAGTATAAAATTTGAATACGGAATTTTTCAAAAACGGAAAAAGATAATGCCAGAAAGTTTTATACCATTTTGATTGCCTTGATGAGCAGATTTCAAAAATCCAATAATATACAGGGTGTTCCATTTAAAAAAATTAAGTTGTTATTGGTCCTACTTTTTTGGAAGTACACTAAACGGTCATGGCATAAAAAAGTATTCGCCCAACCATTGATTTTGTTTTTTGAATCACCCTTTTATCTTAAAAAACAAAAAAGTTAGGTGGGGGGCTAATTCTCAGTGAATAACCCTGTACAGTCGTCTAATAAAAAAATGTCTAAAAACTTAATAATTTATGTTAAATTTAAAATTTATGAATTTTTTTTATGTAATACTTATATTATTAGTATTTCGGTACCGTTACAAGAAAAGTGCGTTCTTTTATCAAAAATAGGGGTTGCCATTTAAAAAAATATAGATGACGTCATAGCTTGGTAAGTAACAAGAACGACAAATATGTCAAAATATACGCCTTTCAAAATTATGTTGGACGTGTCGAAGCGTTTTTTTTCTAATCGTACAGGACAACATTTTATCGGATTTATTCCAACCTTTACGTGCCCACTGTATTTGCTAAGTTGACCCGCAATTAAATAAAAAACGAGATCACTCTTTACTGGTAGATTCAGGTTACTAATTCAAGTTACTAATTTCGTATTTTTTTCGACGCCCTGCAACTCATAAATATAGCTTTTGCGGGAATAGTTTTTCTACTAATCTCTTTAATATTCTGCATAATAAAATTAACACTTACTCACCAATTTTCCGATAGATATAAATAAATGATATAATATTATCTATTTCTACGTTTCTCTCTCTCTCATCTGATATGATCTGCAAGAAGTATAATAATTATAGTTTTCTTATGGTAAAAGCTTCTCACGTTACTATAATAATTAGTAACACAGCTCCGTAACGTAATACCATCGCGTAACACCTTTGCGTAACGCGTCTGATACGCGGCAGTGTTGTGTTAAGCCGTGTCCAGACATGTAACAATTCTCCGTAACGTAACACCGCCGCGTAACACCATCGCGTATAACTTGGACGGCACACCGTAACATCGTAACACCGTTTCGGGTCGGATCAAAGAAATGATGCTCCACCACCACCACTGTCTTTTCTATTTGGAACCGGACGAAGCGGAGCCCCGTCGGCTGCTTGTCTTGATGGCGTCGATGTTCTATTTAGTTATAATTTTAATTTCTACGGGAGCAGTTTTGCCTGCTGTGAAGTCGAAGATCCTGTCATTTTATTGTATTTAAATGATGGAATGGACTCAAGAAAATTCATTGGAGTTGATAGAGATATAGAACACGGGAGATCCTTCCGAATACATGGAATCCTGTATATTAAAACAAATTAAAACAAATGATGCCCGAATTGAGCTTGCAAGAGAAATAAACTTCAGTGACATCCATGTTGAACACTGAACATTTATTTCGATACTAAACGGTTTTAAAAATGGATATACCTGACAATACAAGTGAGTAGGTAAGGCGTCACAAAGCCGTGGGAAAATTTGTGGAACCGTGGGAATTGGCCCAGCCTCTCTAGCATTTCTCGGCACGCGCCTCCCCCTCCACTTTCATATCAACGCTTTGACGTCATCTCATGGTGTCAAGTGGTCACGTGGGAATTGGACCAACCTCTCCAGCATCTCTTGGCATGCGCTCTGACGTCATCTTATGAACCTAAGCCACGCACTTTTTCTCCCAGTCCAATAGCGCCAAAATTTTGAAAATGAAAAATCCAGCACCGGCGGCGTTTGAACTTAGAGTCGTCGAGGTTAAGCTGGACGCTCTGAGCAACTCAGCCACAGGCGCTTTTGTAAAATGTAAAATGTTACCTAAAGAAGCTAGAATCCCGATCACAGAATTAAGAATACAGGTCGCGCAACGAGACGAGACGGGTAAGGCCGTTTTGTCTTTCCTATTGCGTCGTTTTTTTTACGCATCTTGTATATAAATTTTGAGACACTACGTATTTTACTTATTCTTAATTCTGTGACGTCATGCGATGATACTATTAAGGGTCTTTTGGCTTTGTTTTTTTACACTTTATACCTAAACTGTGTTCCTAATTCTGCAACGTCACGTGACGAAACTATTAAGCTCCTTTTGGCTTTGGTTTTTACCGCATCCTCTATATGAACTTTGAGACACCTGTATTATTCCTAAAATAAAAAACAAATAGACAATAATAGTTTCATCACCTGATAGAATTTTTCTCAGATGACATACAGACTGGAGAAAAGGATCTTATGCGTATCAACACTAAATTTTTAACAATGCTATTTGTCGTAATGATAGTTGAAGTTAAAACGGGGGCTGCCAACAGCAAGAAAATCGACGTAATAAATCTCCCAATCAGAAAACGGCCTTACTCACGTCTAGTCGCCCATGACTTTCAGCTTAATGACATGAAAGTGAATAACAAAATTCCATATGGGTACAGCGTGCATAAAAAATATAGCAAAGCCAAAAAGCATTATATCTCATTACGCAGAATTCCGAAGATCCCAAAAGGCATTTTTCCTAAACGATATGCAGGCTTAGTAAAAAAAGTGTAGATAGAAAGATATACGCAAAACGTTTCAAGAAATTAGTTATAAAAATTGGATCTGGATGGAGAACGCATGGTAAATAAAAAGGTCGGCTACAGAGCGCGCTGGACACGCACTCACACAGACTTTCAGAAACCCTTTGCGTCAGCACTTTTCGCACTATCGCCAATATCATAATCAGCAACAACAAAAATGCGGGGAAATGAGGTCGCAGCGTTGAGTGAGGAATAATAAGAGGCGCAACGCCCATATAAAATTGCGTGACCGGTTTTCGTGTGCTTACCCTGAAGCCCCCCGTTGCTATAGTCGCCTAGCGACCACGGATTTTTAGAACTTGTTTATGTTTTCGAGAACACCGATCCCTCTACAACGGGCTAACTGTACAATTTGATATATTTTTTATTTTACTGGAAGGATATGTATTTTTTTATCTCGGACGCTTTTCGGGCCGCGTTTTCGGCTACGCTGCGTCCCGTAAGGTTGCGCCTCTTATTATTCCTCACTCAAGGTCGCGGCCAGCAGCGTACGAACGGGAGGGGTACCAACGCCGGACAAAATATATCCTCGAAACTTAAAATTTCTCACATCTCAAGAAAATAAATTCATACAGAGTTTGCACGGTATACGCTTCGCTCAGAGAGACTACCTAAGTGATCAAGGCAAACACTCAATAAACCGCTTTATTGAGATTTGTCAGTTTTAGAATTTCCCAAGATAATATAAAGTAATAGCTATAAAAAGGAATTTTTGTAATTTTAACGCTATATTTCACACAACGTACGCATAGAACGTCATCAAAGACCATGGAATGCCGCCATAGAACGCCATGGGTTACTATGGAACGCCATGCATCACCATGGAATGCCATGGAATACCATCAATGGTCATGGATACCATGAAAACAACATAATATTTCCGCTGGTGAGCATGAAAGATAATCTGATCGGTACTTTGAGATCGAAAGATATATTATAAGCCTTTGAAAATTACGAACACGCTCGGTCTTTCGTGTTTGTCCTTGCGTATTGTCAGTTTTAACTTAAAATTATTTTCAATTTTTTATTCTGACAAATATCAGAGTTCAGAATTTTTGAAAGTGTTAGTACGTGTAAGACCTAACTTTTAGTTTATACCCATCTGAAAAAAAATCTGTCACGTGATGACACGATTAAAGCCGTTCTGGCTTTGCTTTTTGTCACATCCTATAAATACAAGAATTTTGATGCACCCCGGTATTCTTAGCTCTTCGAGGTCACGTGATGAAACTATTAAGGACCTTTTGGTTTTCCTATGTTTTAACGCACATTGTACCTATATGAGTTTTGAGACACCCTGCGGTCTGCATATTACTTATTCTTAGTTCTGTCACGCCATGCGATGAAACTGTTAAGGTCCTTTTGGCTTTGGATTTTACTGCATCCTGTAATGTGAAGTTAAAGACACCCTGTATTCTTAATAATTCTGTGACCGAGATTCTAGCATGCATTTTTTTTAGGTCACATTTTACAAGACCGTCAATGTCTCAGTTGGCCAGAGCGTCGAACCTAACCTCGAATCCCGCGGCTGGGTTTTCGTTTTCAGAATTTTGGCGCCATGGCGTCAGAGCGTGTCATATGCCAACGGCGCACGCGCCCTAGGGCAGAGCGCTACGATTGGCTGAGAGGAAAAAGGACGTCGCTAAGGTTCATGGGGCAACAGAGCACGTGCCGAGAAATGCTGGAGAGGTCTGGACCAGTTCCCACGTGCCCACTTGGCACCATGAGACGACGTCAGAGCGCCGAGATGAAAATGCAGGGGGCAGGCGCGTGCGCCGAGAGATTCTGGACCAATTCCCACGGTCCTGCAAATGTTCCCACGGGAAAGTGCCTACTAAAGTTTAACGGCAAAATGTTAAGCGGCGGAGATACGCGACGACAGTGAATGCGCCGTAACCCCGTTGTTACATGTCTGGACAGGGCTTTACGTTATGGAGCGTTATTAGTAGATATACATATGTCTAGACATGGCTAGCAACAAAAAAACAGGTCAATCCGTTGAACCAAAATATGATATACATGTATGAAAATATAACTCGTATTAATAATAATCACAGACCTATATATAGCCAGTAGCTATATAGGTCTGTGATAATATCCTTAAAATATTATCTCATCGACAGGGTTTTACAAAAAGTAAGTCAATGGCCAAAGATTGTTTTGTGCTAAAGTAATGTGACTACAAGGTGTCAAGGTTGAACAGTGAAAAACTAATTTTATGAATAACTGCTGTTTTTATTTCTGTAGCATCCGTGAATAACTAGGTAAGTCCATTTATCCCGAAAATGAGGTAACTCTATATATAGCATCGTTATTAAACCGGGTACAACGTGAATAAATATGTAACTTGAATTCCCAGTAGTTCTGGGTATGTAATTAGGTATGTCAAGATGTACCGTTATAAATCGTGTATGTCTGGTTGCCTTACTAGACACATTGTGAAAGATATGATAAATCGAGTTACCAACTTATTCACCACACCAAGTAGGGTGAATTAATGGGCAAATCAAGTTACTGACAGGTGAATTTGAGGTTATGTCGAAATTACTGCTAATATAATTGCAGCACAGTGAGAGTGTAATCTAAGGTTCTTACTTGCTACATCTAAAAATCATGTCTAACCGAGCTAAGCTTATGGTAGACTCAGTACTAAGCAATACAGATATCAGTTCTGAACGAAATAATAGTTTTGATAAAGTGCAATACCAGAATGTTCCAATAATTGATTGTCCCAGTTCTTGTGGTTTACCAAGTGACTTATTTCAAGGTGGGTAACTACTACCAGGTGTGTTGAAGGTAGTTTTTCAAAGTAGTTTTTTTTAGCGACTGAAATTTTATCTGGTTGTGTAACTAATAATAGCAACAGTTATAAAACACAAACAGAAGACTATTTGCAAACAGTATGCGTTCCAGCCACATGTAGTACCACTTCTAATAAAGCACACGAGAACAGTCAAGCAGTTTCGCCTCCTGGACGCAGAACTTTGCTACCTGACGGTAAGTTCAGTGTTTGTTAAGCTTGTCTACTATGTATACACCCACCAGAGTATAATAATTTAATTTGTTTTTTTTTCTTGCAGAAGAGGCAAGCAATTTTGAAGATTTTGGCAGTGATGACAGTGTAGCTGATGGCGAATATCCTATACCTGATCCTGAAACTGACACCAGCGAGTCTAGTCTGGAGCAAAGAGGTATCAGCTACAGATCCTGTATTTGGTTACATTCTTGCTAATGACACAAAAATATTTTAGGGACTAAGCGAAAAAAGATAATACATGCAATATCTGCAAAAGAAAATGTTAGTGATAACTTACCAAATATTATTAATACTGAGAATAGTATGAATTATTCTGGTCCTTCATGTGCTAACTTAAGTACTGAAAATAATATTAGTTCTACATTCTCCGAACAGGAAACCACAATTGAACAGAAAATAAGAAAAAAAGGGCGGTCAAGAAAGCAGAGAGCAGAAAGTAAAAGTCTGCGTAATGCAGGAAAAAGCTCCGTTACTGAGAATGGGAAGTTGGTAGAATCTAGGAAAATAAAACCTTTAAAAATGTGTAGAAAAAAGTGTCAGGAGAGATTTTCTGCAGAAGGCAGAAATAAATGTTTCCAGGAATATTGGAACCTAGGAAGTCGTGACAAAAGAGAAAGTTATATTGCTTCCTTAATTACGGTTCAACCAAAAAAGACCACCAAACTGGGTCAGAAATCTAAAAATAGAGAATATTCACATACCTACGATATTATTATAGAGGGGACAAAGTATTCTACCTGTAAATCTTGTCTGATAGCGACATTAGGCAAGACTAGAGGATTTTTAGAACTTGTTGCAAAAAAGAAAACAGAATCTTCTTCCGGAATTATACCACCTGATTCTCGCGGTTTAACTCCAACAAATAAAAAGAAATCCGAAGAAGAACTGCAAGAAATCACATTTCGTCAATCCCAATGTACGAAAGCCACTATTGTCGACAAAGATCCAATAAAAAGTATCTCTCAGCAGATTTATCAATAACAAAAATGTTTGAATTGTATCGTCAAACAACTGAGTCTCCAGTTTTGTTTACTTTATATCGTCAAATCTTTCATGAGCTAAATTTATCTTTTAAAAAACCGAAACAAGACACTTGTTATAAGTGTAAAATTCACTTTGGGAGTTACCTACGTATTCACGGATGCTACAAATTTATTAGAAATTTTGCAAGTTTTTTTTTGCTATAGGGGTACATTCTTCTGGAATTTTAGTTCAAAAATTTGAAGAATCTGAACAAACTTTTGTGTATACTTATACGTCTATGGTTTCAATGAAGCGTTCTTTAAAATCGGTGTTAATTTTCCGTAATTTTTGTGCTGTTTTAACATTTTATTAAGGTTTTGGTTTACGAAATATTGCAACTTATTTGGTTATTTATTGGATTATTTTAATAATTTTGGTATAAAAAATATTTTTGAAATGTCGACCTTAAATTTGTTGTGAGTTTTCTATAAACACAATCTCGTAGCCGTAGAAAATAGTTACAAGTTAATAGATTTGGGGGTTTTGGAAACGTTGCCCATTAATTAATTAATAATTAATTAGTAATCCTTAAATCAATAAACACGTTGCAATATCTCGTAAACCGAATCTTAAATCAAAATCAGTCAAAAAATTACAGAAAATGGTGGATCTAAAAAATTATTCATTTAAACCATAGCCGTACACGGGAAACTGTTGGGGGTCAAAATGTACAACACCCCCCTTTGTTCCGTTTTTTCTTTAAATTTTTTAAGAAAATTACACAAAACAAGTTTGTGGCAAATTTAAACCATGTATCTTAAAAAACACAGGAGTTATTAGGTACCTATAGTTTGTAGCATAAAGTTATAATTATTGTAATATACTTACTTTTATATACATAATATTATATAATAAACACAAAGACATATTTTTTTACAAATTTACCCAAGTAGATACTTTAACATCAAGGTAAACATTAAAGAAAAAAATTTCTACCTAGCAGATTAATAAATTGTTGGCTATAATTTCGGGACACATTTCCTATTTATAATCTCGGAAGTGAGCCGAACGATCCACAGAATGCACGGCTATTTAAATTTGGGATCACCATTCAGCTGTTAGTTACCTATATCCCACTTGGCGCCCCTGCATCGGGATTTGTGTATCTATGGTCTTGATATTTTATTATTTTCATTATACAAACTAATTCCACACGTATTGTGTGTATTGTAATGTATAAGTAAGTATGCCTATGTATGAAATATTCTAATAAAAATAAAACTAATGTGTATTATATGAATTGCGTACCTTATTCCTTAGCAGCGTTGACACATCACATCATCTATATAGCGATAATACGTAAACAAATTGTTGTCAGGAAAACTAGGTAACACAAATATACATTAGTTCAAAAATAAAAGAAATTAATCCCAGCGCGCTAGCGTGTTTCGTGTGAATCTGTGGCAGCTGACGAGACTGGTTGTATCATACGACGGCACCGAGAATAAAACGCATACGACACAAAATTATTGTTACTGAATGAAAGTTTTCGGGGCCACCAGGCCTTGTAGTAGAGCTTGGTTGAAAGTTACATCATAATTTAATATAAACGATATTTCTATGTTTAGCTTACTTGGTGGTAATTTGGAGAAATGCAGTGGCGTGATCAATATTTTTGTAGGTAGGGTGCGCGATATCCAGAAACAATAATACCTCTACAGGGTTGTGTATAACTTACTACGGTCTTATTGGGGTGATATTATACTCGGAAAATTATATTCAGAAAATTATAAAATCTGTTATTTTCGGGCACAGATCATATACAGGGTGATTTGTTCATAACTATATTAATTTTAACAGTGAGTATTGAAAAATACCCTGAACGTCAAATCGCAATTTAAAAAAACTTTTTTAAAGCCGGTACCTATTATTTTTTTCTAAGCCGCATTTTTACCTGTTTGGCTCCTATTTAGAACAGCCACTGACTTGCTTTCAGCGAATGTTAGACATCGGACGACACCTGCCGTCATGGGTTATCTTTGTTGCCAGATGTACGAAACATTGATAATTTCAAATATTTTCAGTACAAGATTATTTGCAATAATTTGCATTGTAGGCGAATGTTCTGTAAAATGCATGCGGAAATTTTGGTTAGTTTTGACTATAGACAAATACCAACGAGAAAAATAAATCAAACGACTGCTTACGTGACCTGTTGATTTTTGGATGCTTTATATTAAGTACTCAACTAGGGGGCTTACCTACATGATTTCGTGGACCTCGACACCATTGAGAACGATCGTTTTCTTGAACGAACTTCATTCACTTTCACTTGGCGCACAATTTTCTCCGCTCACTAGTTCACTGATAATCTTTTTTACTGCACCGAGACGCTCTTAAAAGTTGCTTTCTGTGGGTGTTCCGCTTTCTCTGAAATAAGAACGTCGGCATTAGCCAACATCTTAGGGATCTAGTTGCTTAAAATTACTGTACTTTTCGCTTAGGTCGTATCCAACACGAAGGGCACACTTTTCTCATTCCTTTCTTTCTCGTTGTGTTTTCTTGTCATAGTTAGGGACTCGTGCGTATTTGCAATAAAATCTTCGCTGTGGGGATGGTCCTCCCCTGTGACACCGGTTTAGATGTAAGTACTTGAATCTTTCTAATCTTTTCCTTTCGTTCTTTCTAGCTTTCTAACCGGGTTACAGCCTTATGTGTAACCTACCGAGTAGTATCATTATTGCTGGGCGAGTAAGGGGTGATGGGCTGCTAAGTTCCCAAACTTTCTGGTCTATGGTTTGTCGGCTGTCGCAACCCTTGTGGATGGCCTGGCTTTGGGCATGCTTTCGCGTTGTGTATCGCACGTATTAAGGCGCGCGCCTCCGATTCCTGTGCGTATTTAGAGGCGGGGCCGAAACCATTTCGGAATTTGAAAATATTCACTGCAGCTTGTAAATGTGAAGATAGAAGGTTTTATTAAAATAAGTCGACAAAAATAAATTTCTTGCTCCTGAAAATCGGCTGCTAACTTCACACCGGTTTAGTTAGGCACATTGATTTTTAAAATGTCTTCTGATATTTAACCCCACCTGTTTAAATACTCACGAGCCGCCACTGCATTTGCACGCTTGGTTTTCCACTGTAGTGTTGATGTGGAGATGACAACAGCGCATGGTTTTTGGGTCGGTTTGGCACGTTGCACACTATATACCAGTTTATTTCCGCAAGGTATTTTTAATACACCCGTAATAAGGATAAGGATTGACTTTCTTGTTCTTGTCGTAAATAGTTAGATTCTTCTACGGTGTTGTGTAAGTAATGTTGGCACACAATTTGCTATCAGAGCTGTAGAAAAAAAACGCCGTAACGGGTACAATTTCACTGTAAATTACTTTCAATCATAGTTGTAAGCCGCGAAAACGATTGCAATAACGATTGCCCTATTGCCTATGGCATAATATTTTCTGTTTTTGTGTTATAATAAAATAATGTGTAAACAATATTAGAGTTTGATTGCAAACTAAAGTGATTTTACCTAACAGAATAGAACACAAATACCAAAAATATTCTGAATTTTTGTCCAGGTTATAGTATGCCTAGTAAACCAATAATTGGAGAAAAACTCTTTACCTATGAGGATAAGATATATTTTTTTGAGCATTAAGTAGGTATGCCTAGCAGAGGAGCAAAGGAAAATTTTTCTTGAAATTTTCTGTAACATTTTTCTTCTACAAAAGGTACAGGTGTGCAGGTACTTTCCTATTTATACAGGGTGAGTTTTTTTCGATGACCACTATGGGGATCTCGGAAACTAGCACAGCTAGAACAAAGGTTAAATGGGGAAAGAATTGCGGTTTTGAATGCTCAAAAAGTTCATGGCTCACTAGATATTTTGAAAACAGTGATTTTTTGCTATTTCATCAGATCTCTGTAGATCCGTTATTTCTGATTATACAGAAAAACTGTTGAGAAAAAAATTTTAGATAATTTTGGGCTTAATAGGATAATCTTATCCAATGTTTTATGTTGTTTGTGATTTTTGAGATATGACATAAACTTGTGTTTTTTTAAGTGTAAATCATAGTTGGCTGCGCCTTATCAAATAGGCCATTTTTTCAACTTTCCAAAGATATAATACGCGGCATAGTAATAAAAGAAATAAAAGAGCAATGGCTAATTTATTGATTTTTTTTTAATTTTCATGTGGTCAGCCATGGAATATTTTCATAATGACGTTCTATTTTATAATTATTACACATACTTCAAGCTTTCTAATATTTTGTTTTTAGCTGGTAACAAAATGTAACAAAATAAAACAAAAATAAAAAAACTCAAATTCAAATTATTATTATTTTAATAGGTGTTCAAACAATCCACCATTATTATTTATGCAAATATTGCATCTTTTTAAAACTGAATTTGTCGCCTTTGTTAGAGAGCGCCTGTCAATACTGGCAATTGCTTCTAAAACAGCTGCTCTTTATTCAACAATAATTGTCTCGTACTTTATTTTGTACTGTTCGCTGTTCCCCACAAAAAGAAATCCAAAACAGACAAATCGGGCGATCGGGACGGCCAGGAAATAGGTCTATTTCTCCCTATCCAACTATTTGGATAGATCTGATCTAGATAATTTCTTAGGGGCAAATAATTATGTGGTGGTGCTCTATCATGATAATTTTTGTTTTATTTTGTTACATTTTGTTACCAGCTAAAAATGAAATATTTGAAAGTTTGAAGTATGTCATATTACAAAATAGAACGTAATTATGAAAATATTCTGACTATATGAAAATTGACTATGACTATGTGGAAATTAAAAAAAAAAAACAGAAAATTAGCCATAGCTCTTTTATTTTCTATAATAACTATGCCGAGTATTATATCTTTGGAAAGCTCAAAAAATGGCCCATTTCATAAGGCCACAGCCAGCTATGATTTACATTTAAAAAAACACAAGTTTATGTCATATCTCAAAAATCACAAACAACATAAAAAATTTGATAAGATTATTTCATTAAGCCCAAAATTATCTACAGTTTTTGTCTGAACAGTTTTTCTGTATAATCAGAAATAACGGAGCTACAGAGATCTGCTGAAATAGCAAAAAAATCACTCTTTTCAAAATATCTAGTGAGCCATGAACTTTTTTAAAAATCCAAAAGGGGCATCCGATTGAGCATTCAAAACCGCAATTCTTTACCCATTTAACCTTTGTTCTAGTTCTGCTAGTTTCCGAGATCCTCATAGTGGTCATCGAAAAAAACTCACCCCGTATAACCTGCACTTATATATATATTTTTTGGATAACCATTACTATTTTCACCCAGGTTTATTTTTAAATATTAAAATATAAGTCAATAGAACTAAAGTTCAAGAAGACAAGATTAGGTATTAGCAGTGACTATAGAAAACCGGTATTAGATTAGATAAATTAACTGGCCAGTGGTGTAGAAACTTTTAAAATCTTTAATAAATCCTTGTTCGGAATTGCTGTTTGGATGTCTTATCGATGTTGCTATATACGCCTCTGATTTGAAAACTTCTCCTACTCCTATCCAAATAACAAACACTTGGACTTTATAAATATGTGATGATTTTAAAAGTACTTTATTTATGTCAAAAAGTGTTGATGTCTACTTAATTGTGAAATAAATTTTGCATAGGTAAGTTTAGCCGTTTTTTAAAGAGCACTATTTCAGTTAATTTTCTTTCCTTTAGGAAATCATGGCGGGTCTTAAGAGTGACGCATTATTCGAATTCATCATTGAGCAAGTTAAAGAAGACCCAGGCAAAGCTAAATCTATAGGAGCACATTTTTTGATTAAAATTACCCAAGACGGCAAAGTAGCTAAACAATGGAGTAAGTAGGTACAATGTTTTTAAACAAATTATATACATTAAAAATACCACGAATAATGAATAGCTATCATATCACTCGATGTATGGCAAGGTGTAGAAATACGGTTACAGTGGTTCATAAATGACACGATATACAGTATGTCCCCGAGATATGTCCATTACTTTATTTACTCTCTCCTACGTACTTTAACTTTTTTTGAACATTGCAAATAAACTCCTGGACAAAATTAACGCAACATCATAAATGTGCCACTTATTTGATGCTATTTTTTTTCTGAATTTATGATCCGATTTGGATGATTTAACGTTTAATAACGTTTAATAAGCAGTTTCCGAGCAGTTTTTATCGGTATGGCGAATTTTATTTGACCTTTGTAACTTTAAAACACAACATCTGTTGACACATCGCTTGAAATGTCAGAAAAGTTCCATAGCCTACTTGAAAACATTCAACAATGACTGTGTTGAATAATAAAGTCTATAAAACATGTTACGATATAAAACAGTGTATCTCCTTTAATAACAGAGATAATGAAGTAAACCAAAAAAAAATGTTGAAGAAAGATGGACCTACCGACTAATGTCAACTGCTATATGTTTCGGTTGCTAGTATACTCCACAGGGTGATACGAATTTTCGAAAAAAAAAACATAACATTTTCGTTACACCCGGTATATCGAAAATGAACTTTTTATCATAAACAGCGAAAACTAAGACATTGTCAAGGAACCAACCTACAGTGCAAAAAAAATCATTCAAATCGGATCATAATTTGAGAAAAAAAATAGCATCAAATAAGTGGCAAATTTATGTTGTTGCGTTAATTTTGTCCAGGAGTTTATAATGATAACTTACTAACTGTAAGTAAATTTTGTTTTAAATACAAACAAATATCTTTAACAAGAATACAGTGCCCGTGCCTAAAAGACCACAGAATAAATAATAACAATAGGCAACAAAATAACACGTATCAAAAATAAGCCAGACTCATTTGAGTTGGCATAAAAATTGCCTTATTTTAAAAATAAAGTTTACTGTACTGTAGTCCCAGTGCCCCAGAGACAGAAGTCAAGGCTGTGACAAACAATATAGAAAAAGGAAAAAAAAATAATAGTGTTTTAAATAGGACCAAGTGAGATCCATTTTGCTTAAAAAAATTATTTGGAGAACTTTGGACGTGGGAGGAATGACGCCATGAATTATATTTTTCACATAAACATACGGGTAATTTTTTCATATTTCCAACGCCTGTATTTTTCTGAATAACTTTTATCAAAGAAAATTTTGTGTATCTGTTTTGATGTAGCGATAATAAAAACAATAAAAATAATTTGAGTTTTGTGTGGGACTCGAACCCGTGATCTATGATTTACTATCCGGACGCTTTTAACCCAGCGCTACGTCCACTGCTGCTTGACTTTGCTATTAGCATAGAAGAATGTCGTAGTAAATTCTTCTATGCTAATAGCCACATTATTTGATACTGAAAAATAAATCCATATTCTTAATTTTTCTATGGCATAATTCGTATTATTTTTGATCAAAACCAGTTGATAAAACAATCGATGTGAAACAGGGTACCTCGAACATTTCACTTTCGTTTTCGGACCTGTTGGCGAGCATGTAAAGTAAACTTACGGAGGAGGGAGCAGGAAAACTTTTTTGTTTCGTTGTAGAGATTTTTGTTTGGAGTAACGTATAAACGAAAGTTTTGAGAGAAATGTTGCTCGCAGAACAAAAGTGCGATGGATTGAAGATATAACTAATTACAATTAGGCTAATTTTAATGGGCCGTAATTTCTTCTTCTTTGACATGATAGGAAACAAAATATTTAATATTTTAAGTTTTATTTATGTACAAGTTCTGCGTTTAACACAACTCCAACCGTCACTGTTTTCCATTGAGCCTTTGATCGAGCCTCGGCTAACTTGATTGTCGTATATCGACAGGTATTTCACAATATTATTTACTTGTAGATTTTAACGAAAACAAATAGAGAGCATTTTCTCTAAAGTTAGTCAGAAAAATACAGACATTGCAAATATTGTAAAATTCTGGTATGTTCCTGGGAAAAATGTAATTGATGACGTCATCACACCTATTTCCAAAATTTTCAAAATATTTGTTTGCGTAAAATGGGCCTCTTAAGACCCATCTTTCATTGTCATCTTCCTGTTGTTTAAAAGTTACAAGAGCCCTGAGGCGCCACCCCTGAGACAACCCCTATTCTATGCAGATTAATGTAAATAAAACCTCAGAGAAACATCCAAGGATAGAGGGAGTAATAACAAAAAGTAAACGGGGCCAACATCTTTTTGAGTGGTGGGATTAAATGAAGACACATCTCCCATAACATTAAATTAACAAAATATATTGATTTCTTCTGTGACAATTTTAAACTAAAACTAAATCGCGCTGTATATTAGTATATTAATTATCACTTTAATAAAATCGCGCTGTAATTATACTATGCTAATTATCACTTTAATAAAATCGCCAACAGACACTTTAAATCGCCCAACATGACAACGCAACCGTATTCAATCTCTCTGCATTTGTTTTGTTTTCGCCCGGTGTGTCAAATTCTCTGATTGTTTACACGTGTATTTTTCGTGTTTTCATGTGTTTTTTTATTTATTTATACACTATTTATTAAAACGTGTGTGGTGTGTGGTGTGTGGCCAAAATGATATTTGATGAAAAAGAGAAAGAAGTGTATTTCCGTGCAAATAATTTAATTAAAAATCATGGTAAAGCGCTTTCTGCTGTTAAGCCATTCTAGTACCACCCAAAAAGAAAGTATGACATAAAATAGGGGGTTGGAAAAAGTTAACTGTGGAAAAACTAAATTGTTTTAACGTCATGTCATACTCACTTGTCAAGTGTGTACAGGAAAATTGGAGCATACACAGCCCCGCACTCCTTTGTAAAATGATATTTCTCGGGACATAACCCATCACAGGTAGATATTGTGGAAGCGTTGTACAGTACACACGGGTGTAATGTTTGTTGCTTTTGCTCCCTCTACCCTCGGACATTTCTCTAGGAATAAAACCAAATAAAAAGCACAATGTTTATCTTTAATGGAAGCTATTTGTAAGACATGTCACTAAGGAGTTGCCTATATAACTGTCTGTCCGTGCTAAGGGATAAAATACCAATAATTATTTTACTTCAGAAAACAACAACTAATAGGTACTCAAATATGTTTAAAGAGCCTCTTGAATAACCCAAATATCCCCTGTATGTCATTGCTATTATATTTATGCTCACTTGGGACATTTTCTTAGCTCTGGATCTTAAAAATGCCAAAGTTCACGAAGGAGTGTCTGATAGCAAGCCTACCGCAGTTTTGACGATTTCTGACGACGATTTTCTACTGCTTGGGGAGGGAAAACTGAATCCCCATCAGGCGTTCTTGAAGGGAAAGTTGAAGATAACTGGAAACATTCTGGCAGCCCAAAAGTTAGAGCCGCTATTCAAAACCAAAGCTAAATTGTAAACGAATTTCATTGTAATAAGACTAATAAGTGTAACTAAGAAGGATTTATTTTTGTAAATTATTTCGCAATGGTATGACACCAATTACAGAAATCTTAAAAAAAATGGTTTCTTTGAAAATATCTAATACAAATTTTCTATATTTTAATAATACCTTTAAAATTTTATTGAAAGCCACCAAGAGTATGTTACTAGAACATAGAATCCAAATATAAATAAATTATATTCTTCACATATTACTTTATCTCCTTGCTTAAATTAGCTATACAGGGTGTTCCTGTAAAGCCATTCTTCACATATTACTGTGTCTTTTTGCTTGAATTAACTATACAGGGTGTTCTGTAAAGCCATTCTGGAATTTAAGGAACACTCTTCCAAACAAGTAAAAAAACTTCGTATACCTACCTAAATTCGTAACCCTGCATTATGCAGGTATTTTAAAATGTGTGTATACAGGATTGATCTATAAATTTAAATGCTTGAGATGTTATACAAAATGTGAAATAGGTGTTAAAGAAAATAATTTCATGTTTGATATTTTATTTGTTGTAAAGTCTAAATTTTCGTAATTCTACACGCGCTTATATGTTGCAATATTTCTTGTAGCATTGACTACCTACCTCTTTATCCTAAGTACCTTGGATATTTCTATATCCAGTACCTATCCCAAGAGTTTTTCGGGTCTTCTTTTGGAAACCTAAAAACATGAAGATTAAAGCATTGTAGTGGATAATCTAGCTAATTTGTTCTCACAAATATGGTTCATTTCCACAGCACACCACACAGAAAAGAATCTGTTCTATATAATGTGTATTAAAGTTGGTCCGTGCTACATGCACCAAGTAGAGTTGCCGCGAGACACGAGACACGAGACGTCTCGTCTCGTCTCGTCTCGTCTCGAAGCCGTTTTGTCTCGTCTCGAGAGCATTTTGTCTCGAATTTCGAGACCAGACGAGACGAGATAAAATCCTTCGAGACAAGATCGAGACGAGACGAGACATCTCGAAAAATTGTAATGACTTATTATACGACTGGAAATAATATTTTAAATTTTAATTAACAAAAAACAACATCGCATGGTGTGATCTGGCAATATACCAATGATCTGTATACCTAGATCCATAATCCAATATACACAACTTCGTCCTCAACATTTTAATATTTATTTACAAACTTTTTTGCAGATTTGCAACTTCTCTAATGAGACAAATAATGAAAGCACTTATTTTTTTGCAATGAATATGTTACCGTGAATGACCGAAATTAATGAATGTCGGCATTCGACAAAATGCTTGGTGGAAGACCAAGTATTTATTAATTTTATCATACATTCTGTATTACCGGTATATGTCAACAAACACACATAAGCTTCGGTGGATGTCGAAAACGACAGTGATCAGTAATGAAAAATACACCAACCGAATACAGAGACGCGATAAATAATACATAAATAATAATAGAAAATAAAGAATTTCTGAATTTTTCTGGCAACTTGAAAAAGTTGTCTTTTAATCAGTTTGGTGGCCAAAAACCCAATTAAAAATTAAATGAAAGATAAGTTTAGGTTTTCGTTAATTTAATGCCAAATATAGCGACAACTTTCTTAAATCAAAAAGCTTGTCCCATGAAATGTTCATAAAAGTTTTCATTTAATAAAAAATGTTTATTTTCATCATACACCATATATGAGTGCATGCTGAATGTCGACATTCGCCGGTGTTAGTTAGAAATATTAATATTTCACCTACAGGGTGTCCAACTTTAAAACTGTACAAATCCGTAAAATCTTAATTTTTGGAGATAATCACCTAAACTTTCTTTTGTTTGAAAGGCCTTCAAAAACCGTTTCTTTTGACCTTCCTGCCATTTTCAAAATGCAAATCCAGGGCCGGCTGCGATTTTTTTATACCCCTGATTTTCACGAAAACCATTTAGCGATTTTTTTATTTAAAATCTGACCACACAGCGTTAATAAGAACACCCCAAAACCCCCATATACCAAATTTGAACAAAAAGTATACAGGGAGTTCCATTCCATAGGGTATCAAAGTTGAGCAAAATAGGAATTTGAAAGACATCTGGCGAGTCAAGTGTGCCATGGAATCCCTTCAAAACAGTTGCATGGTCAACAGGACCACTCAAAATGTTGGTGTGAAAAGATTTACTACAAAAATATACAGGGTATTTTTCTCTGAGCCATCTCAAAATTCTGAATTTTTATTAAACTTTATACTGGTCAGAAGTGCTTTGGAATCATTGAAAAAATATTAATAAACACAAAAGTAATTCATTTCTTTACAAAATGCCAACCAACAAATAAAAACAATTTAAATTATTAGACCTTTCTCAACAAAGTCACTGTCTAAGATGATACATTTTCTGTGCTTTTCCAGTTGTGGCACATCAGCCACAAGCCACATTAACTGATATGGACTTACTGACTGGCAGGCTTCTGTATTTTTTAGATTTAGTTCGTTTATAGTATGTGGAGCGGTTTTGATATACTGGATTTTTGACCCGTATAAAGTTCCAAAAATTCAGTAATTTGAGATGGCACAGATAAGGACACTCTGTATATTTTGTATTGGACCTTTTCACACCAATACTTTGAGTGGTCCTGTTGACCATTCAACTGTTTTGAGGGGATTCCATGGCACACTTGACGTGGCAGATGTCTTTAAAATTCCTATTTTGCTCAACTTTGACACCCTGCATAATGGAACTCCCTGTATATTTTTTATTCAAATTTTGTATATAAGGGTTCTGGGAAGTTCTGATTAACGCTGTGGGATCAGATTTTAAATTAAAAAAATCGCCAAATGGTTTTCGTGGAAATCGGGGGTATAAAAAAATCGCAGCCGGCCTTGGATTTTCACTTTGAAAATGGCAGGAAGTGCAAAAGAAGCGGTCTTTGAAGGCCTTTCAAACAAAAGAAAGTTTAGGCGATTATCTCCAAAAATGAAGGATTTGTACAGTTTTAAAGTTGGACACCCTGTATACAAGGTGATTTATTCATAAATACATTAATTTTAACCACGTCATCAGGGAGGTACAAATATGCCGAAAACGCAAAAAAAAAATTACTGCATGTTTAAATAATGGGGCAAGTTATCCCAAATACCACGTAAAGAGGCGCACCTGAACGCATGTGACTACGACGTTATGCTGCAGTACATGGCACCGGCCGCGACGTTGCCCTTAATTATTGATAATTTAAATACGAAAAAAGATACAATTTATTAATTTACCTAGTTGATATGACAATAACAGGGTGTTAGCACACCTTGGACTTGTCGACTTGGCGTGTTCAGCATCTAACTCGAGAGACCCTTATCACTACACTTTTCACAGCACCCGCCATAACAATACAAGAGGCCTTCATAATCACACGCACAAAACGCACTCAGTGTCTACAAACAGAGGCTGGAAAATACTGAAACTGTTTCCGAAATTCGATAGATTTTGGAGATTTAAGACAAAAGTTTTATTAAAAACAACGGGCTCGTCCCAGCTCGTCCCTCCTATTTTTGAGGTCCCTGAACACGAATCTGACCTTAGTTTTTGGTTCTCGGACATACAGAAATATATTTAAATTTCCAAACGACTTATTAGGTATTATTATTATTATTATTACTATTATTATTATAAAACAAAACAACTCGAGATAAACGAGACAAAACGAGACGAGACGAGACAACGTCTGTCTCGTCTCGTCTCGACCATTGTCTCGTCTCGTCTCGAAAAAGATTATCTCGAAATTTCGAGACGAGACGAGACAAGGCCTTATCTCGTCTCGTCTCGTCTCGTGGCAACTCTAGCACCAAGCACGCCATCTATGAGTGGAGGAAAATACTAAACAAATGGCGGGTTATTTGAAAAGGTTCTCCCATTCATTTAATTACTATTATTGTTCCTAACCCGTGTTTGTTGGCAAAATTCACAGTTTAATAATGAAAAAGTGTAATGAAAGTCATAACTAAACTGTACATTTTGCCAACTACAAATAAGACTTAGTAATAAACAACTATAGGAAATTTAACGAATTCAGCCATTAGAATAGAAAGAAAGTTTATTATAAGTAAACATAAATTTTAAAACTGCAATTCAAAAGAGAAATGGAGAGAACTTATTAAGTTGAGAGCGTTAAGGTTAAAGAAAACTCCAGATGGTTTTAACAATGCAAACAATTTTAACTAATTTTTTGTGAACTCAACTCGGTCGAGTAAACTTCCAAACAATGAACTGAATAATTTTTATTCTAGTAACATAAAAAACACATAAATTATCTCCTAACATTTGTAACTGTAAAGAATCAGGAGGTAGCGCTTATAATTCGAAAACTTAAATCTAATGCACCTCACTACAACATTAATTATTCTATGTTGTCCTTACATCAAAGAATTTATTGCACATATAATCATGAGGGTATCCTGCAAGAGTAATTTCAGCAGGTGTGGAAAGAAGCTATCGTAACTTCCCTTCCTAAAGTAGGCGCAATTTCAAAAGGCTAAATAATATTAAGGAATTTTATTCATGATGAAAAACTAGGTAGCAGTGAAGAGTTTCAAAAGTTCAAGCCTGCGTTTTGAATATTAAGGTAAAAAACCTAGGCTGTAGGAATAAAATCTTTGTAAGAACACTTTTGAGTTATTTGGTATACGGGGGTTTTGAAGGATGCCGCGTCACGCTATGAAATGAGATTTAATCATTGAGTAAAGGAATAAATTGAGTAAAGGAATAAATAGGGGAAGAGGAACTGCTCCCGTGTTGTGATTTGCTAACAGGTAATTTTGTAGAAAACAGGGATCGCCATCTAGTGGTCTACAAAATTATTAAAACATCACAGTCTCGTCCCTCGGCCCCTCGCGCCATCTAGTAGGCGGCAAAATTATTAAAATGTCGGTCGTTTCATTCATATTTTATTTACAGATCGCTTTTCCCCGTAATGCTGACAGTCGTCGGGTAGAACGCGGTCTTGCCGGATTGTGCGAATTCTCCCTTCAGAACGCTTCCAATTTACACTCAACGATAGGGGGATAAGTTAAATGCCTTTAAACAAGCTTTAGCTTTTAGGCCAGGTATTTTTTAATGATTTCGGTTCACAACACTTCAGTAAAAGCTGTTCTTTTTTTTTAGTTAATGGTTAAGCAGATTCAACTTTAATTTTCAATAATAACTGGCAAAGCAATATTTTTTACATTTTAGAATTGGACCGATTTGGACAATCCTTTTTTTATTTGAAATGGTATACCTACAGAATGGTCCCATTTAAATTTGAAGAAAAATCCACCCCCAAGGTTGGACAAATAGGGGATGAAATTTCATATTGAACCGATTTAGATGATTCTTTTTTTTATTAGAAAGGGAGTACCTTAGAGGTGGCCCCATTTAAATTTGAAGAAAAAATTCCACCCTTAAGGTTGGACAAATAGGGGATGAAATTTCATATTGAACCGATTTCGATGATTCTCTTTTTATTAGAAAGGGAGTACCTTAGAGGTGGCCCCATTTAAATTTGAAGAAAAAATTCCACCCCTAAGGTTGGACAAATAGGGGATGAAATTTCATATTGAACCGATTTAGATGATTCTCTTTTTATTAGAAAGGGAGTACCTTAAAGGTGGCCCCATTTAAATTTGAAGAAAAAATTCCTCCCCTAAGGTTGGACAAATAGGGGATGAAATTTCATACTGAACCGATTTAGATGATTCTCTTTTTATTAGAAAGGGAGTACCTTAGAGGTGGCCCCCATTTAAATTTGAAGAAAAAATTCCACCCCTAAGGTTGGACAAATAGGGGATGAAATTTCATATTGAACCGATTTCGATGATTCTCTTTTTATTAGAAAGGGAGTATCTTAGAGGTGGCCCCATTTAAATTTGAAGAAAAAATTCCACCCCTAAGGTTGGACAAATAGGGGATGAAATTTCATATTGAACCGATTTAGATGATTCTCTTTTTATTAGAAAGGGAGTACCTTAGAGGTGCCCCATTTAAATTTGAAGAAAAAATTCCACCCACAAGGTTGGACAAATAGGGGATGAAATTTCATATTGAACCGATTTCGATGATTCTTTCTTTATTGGAAAGGGGTTACCTTAAATGTGATCCCATTTAAATTTAAAGAAAAAAATCCACACTGAGGTAATACGGATAGATAAATAGGGGATGATTTGGATGATTCTTATTTTATTAGAAAGGGTTTACCTTAGGGGTGGTCACATTTGAATTTGAAGAGAAAAATTTCAATCCTAAGGGTGGACAAATAGGGGATTTCGATAATTCTTAGTAATTCACTAAAAAATAAGAAATAAAAAATAATTACCAAAAAAAATTGAAATCGACTTCAAAAATTTGCCCGTATGCACATTCCACTAAAATTTTTAATAAAATTAACAAATATCACCGACTTCAGAAATTTGTCCGTATGCACATTTCAACTAAAATTTTAGAAATATTTTTATCTTTCTAAATCGAGTTATCTTTGGAGTCGGTGACAGTAAGTTATGATGTATTCATATCTAAATAGATTTAAATTCTTTGCCTTGACTGTCACCAAATCCAAACATCACCATGTGGCCTCTCAGCGCTTCCGTAGAATTGGGCTGGTGTGAGCTTTGCTTCATGATCAAAGTTTACAGAATGATATGATGTATTATTTTTATAAGCTTGTATTTAACTTGCAATGTATTACTATGTAGGTAGGTATGTTAGTTTGTTTAACTCAAATTTTGCAAGCTGAATTAGAATCACTTCTTGACATCCGATTGAGCTGAAATTTTGCATGCACCTTTAATTATGCTGACAATACGCAATATTGTAATACTTTCAAAACGGCCGCCGCTCCAAGATGGCGGATGATGTATTTTTTGTCAACCCCCTTAATATGGGTTTCAAATAAAAGGGCTTGACGAGTAGAACACGATAAAGTTAGTGACATTACACTAAATTCAATATGACCGCCGGTCCAAGATGGCAGCACATTTTCTTTTCAACTCACTTAATATGGGTGTCAAATGAAAGGGCGTGAAGAGCAGAAAACGATAAAGTTAGTGACATCACACTTAAGTTCAATATGGCGGCCGCTCCAATATAGCGAATTACATTTTCTTTTCAACCCTCTTAATGTGGGTATCAAATACGCCATTGAATATAAGAAATACGCCTCAATGCTCAACTATGCTAATGCTAAACAAAACAACAAAAAACAACGCAGTGTAGGCCCGGTGGCTAGCACCGTTCACATGGTAACGATGGCCCATATTTTAGTTCGCATACTCCCGTCGGGGCGTTGGCATCTTAAATTCAGTCGCGTATAAAAGGGCGTGAAAATAATAAGGTAAGTGACTTCATACTAAATCCAATATGGCGGATGCTCCAAGATGGTGGATTAAATTTATTTACCACCTTCCTCACTTGGGAATCAAATAGGTACTAAAAAGCACGAAATAAAATAAAAGATAAAAAAAAACCTATTTAAAAACAAGCTTAAGCCACGAATAAAACGAATAATATAAGTGTAGTGTAGTGTAGGTTTTTGTTAAGATAATTCAATGACAAATTGCGAAGTTTTTGTAAATCAAAAAGCTTGTCGCGCGAATTGTAAAGAAAATATATACTTTGGCAAGTATAGGTAGGTACTTGCTTATAAACTAATCACTGTCCAATAAAATTAATTGAACATGAACATTTTACCCAACAAGCTTTTTCATTTACAAAAACTTGAAGCAATTTGGAATTGAATTATCTTAACGAAAACCTAAACCTATTTTATTCTTTTAGTATATGGCTTAAATAAAAGCTTGTTTTTAAAAAGTTTTTTTTACAAGTAATAAATTAAATTAGTTTGTTGCCTCTAATCTTTCTTATTAGTATTAAAGCCATAATAGGATCGCGAACAGTTGGTGGTGATACCATTGAGTAATATTCCTTTACTCAATGGCGATACTTATTATAACCTTTACTCAGGTGATACCTTCAGAAGACCAGCTTGCCATTGCCACCATTCTTGATTGTAAATTCCCTAATTAATTCCTTTAAATCTATTTTATTTCAAATCTATTTTTCTGCTTATTATTGCTAAATTCGAAAGTCTCGACTGGTTCATAGTAAGTAGATCTTAGAAAGTTTTTGTTTAGCTTCAGTTTTGAAAATGATCTCTCCCGGCATGGTTAAAAATATTCGTAAAGCTAAAAATAAATAAGGAAAGGGACTCTTTAAATTGTATGAAGTTAAGTTATAAAGCAAAGTAACAACTAACCCCCACCCCGCACCACACCCCACTATAATTTTCCTATTGGATTTAGGTATATTTTTAAAAACACCAAACAAAACTGGGGATTAATCAAAAGGGCGAAATGCGGCACAATATTCATATTTTTGTCGGCTGTGCTATTTGCTATAAACAAAAAAATAGAAGTATAGGACACTTATTTAAATAGGTATTTTTTGTCGGCGGCGCGGCAGCTGACAAAGACAAAGAAAGGATTACTCTTGTCGGCATCGGCGGCCGGCTATTTTAGTAAATTTCAGGGATATAAAAAAAGAATCTGCCTGCCGGGTGCCTGCCGCATAAATTTTTTTATGTTGTTTCAACTGACTGAGAAAAGGAATAATACATAATAATCATTGAGTAAAGGAATAATTTACTCAATGATATAATGTAGATCATACAATCCGGAATTTTATTACCGACTACGACCCTTGCTACGACCTTATTGGCACTGCGTCGAGAGTTTCGTCGTTGACTGAAACCGTGTTTTCTTACGTTCTTCGCTCTTGTGACTTGAAAGTGAAATAATTATTCTGGAAAATCGTCTTGCACAAAAATATAATCTACCGCCGAAATCAAAGGAACCGATACGAATATACATACACCCTAATTTGTGATCGCATCAAGTTAGTAATTCATAATATTACGTGCAAGAATAGGGATTTTTCTGTAATACAATTATTCTCCAGAAAAATGCCTATCTCAAAATACAAGTGCGTTTATAATAACAATTGTGACAATTCACGCGCGTCGGGACATTCCCTATTTACGTGTTTTTAAGCGATGTGGAACAGATCGGTCGGTACATGGTGTGCGAAAAACATTTCAATAACAACCATTTTCACTGTGCGGATTCCTCAAAAAAGCGACTTCTATCTAATGCAGTGCCGATGCCATTTTTAAAAGGTAAGTGGCTGCATGAAATCATGGAGTAAATTATTATTTCTTTTAGTAAATTACAGAAAATATTATCGTAAAAGAAATATTATGTACTTAATGCATTACATGCTTAATGTTAGTAGGTATACATTTTTTCATTAAAACCGTTGAGTGAAATATTTGGATAGAGGACCAACGAATATAGGCCAGGGTAGATAATTTTTGAGAACAAAAAAATCTAGAACAGCATCACACCCATTGGAAAAGAAAGAAAATATAGCAAAAATAACTCAAAAAATAATTTAAGGGCGATTTGAGGTACGGGGGTTGTAGGGGGTGATCTTTTAGCGGAAACTGTTTATCACGATTTCCAGCAAAACTGCAACTCCTATCGAAAAAAAAGATCTACAACTTTTGTATTTACACTTTTTTCACAAAACCTCAAAATATCCGCGAAAAATCGAAATAACCGATTTGTTGGTTTCTAATTTTTACCTCCAACAAAAAAAAAATCCACAAAATTTGGTGGAAACTTACCTTCTTATGTCCCGAACACGCTGTAATTTTTTCAAATGAAAATATTTATTTTTACCCATTTCTTTGATTTTAAACCGAAAAAGTAACGATCCAAAAACCGCGCAAGTGGCGCCCTCTGTGAGATACAGCAAAATTGATATTTTTAGCTTATTCTCCATCCCCAAAAACACAGCAGTGCCAAATTTCAGTTCAGCAGCTTTATTATTTTGAGAGATGTAGCCATAATTCAATTTCAAAAAATGAACTTCAACGCCCTGTATCTCTTAAACAAACAGCATTTCTATAATTCATATTAGCCTCAATCGTCATATTTTGGCCCCAAATATGTGCAGTTGCTCTATGGACCATTATTAACGGGACACCCTGTATAATTGAATAGTTATAAATATCCACTATTTTCAAGGTCACTACAAGGTAAACTCTATTTTTTTTCTTCAAATCGGAACCTATAGTTTTTCTTACGGAATCTTAATATGTAGGAAAAACGAGTGTGTTTGATCTGAAATATTCGTTCATTTGTTCTTAAATAATGCATAAATAAATCAATAAATGGGGTACTTTTTTTATACAAATGACAACATTAAGAAAATGTTCAAAATGATTCTCCAATGCACTTGTTAATTCGCTTCATAAAAAAATCATTTGTGCAAAAAGCAATTTATTTCCCTAAATACAAGTAATGGAATCTGAAAAATGACATCTGTGTTTGCATCCAACGTGTTTCTAATTACCTAATCGGTAGGAACTGGACAAAACTGCGAAATTTTTTGTAATTTATGCGCTGTAACTTAAGCAGTCAAGATAATAAAAAAAAATGTAAAACAAAATTGTAGATCATTTACCCCTCTCCAATTTATATCCAGGTAATTTTTTTGTTAAAAAAAAATTACAAGACCTGTCCTGTGGTAAACGAATTTTTTGTCATATAACGCACTGTAAATCAATAAACATTAGAGACACGAAACATCTTATAATAAAAAGGTGACCAGAAGTTCATCTTCTAAAACTTTTTTAAGGTCATTCTTTGTTATTTTTTTTACATGACCACCCCTGCTGCGTGCGAAGTTATACAGTGTGGATAGAAATTGTGAAATATTGCTTATATTTCTTAAAATATTCCTCATATCAAAAACATGTTTTAATAAAAGTGTTACGGGAAATTATTTCCCGTTTAGTGATATCAAGCAATCTTTCCAAAAATGTTGTTGCCATGGTAACCGATTTATTTTTTTAAATGGCACCATATACTTTTTTTGGTGAAAATTGATTCATTGGAACTTTCTGAATACGATACAATACAATTTTAATGGGGTCGCATAAGAAAAAAAACAAGGTTTCTATTATGCTATTGACAATGTTTATCAAAATAATTATTAACATCAAGTTAGCCATGCCAAAATCAGAACAATGCGAAACTGACACTATCTGTGTAACTGTGTACATTGTTACACTAAACGTACTTTTTTACTAATTTTTCTGTGTACTTAAGTACTTAGTATGTTAACCTGTATTCTTTCCGGTTCACTTAATTGAAGCGCCATTATAACTTACTAAGTACTTAAGTGCACAGAAAATTGAGTAAAAAAAGTACGTTTACTGTAACAATGGACACAATTACAAGCAACTGACAGCTAGTGACAGTTTCCCATTGTTCTGATTTTGGCATGGCTAACCTGATGTAATAATTATTTTGATAAACATTGTCAATAGCATAATAGAAAACTTAATCTTTTTGTATTTTTTTCTTATGTGACCCCATTAAAATTGTATTGTATCGTATTCAGAAAGTTCCAATGTATCAATTTTCACCAAAAAAAGTATATGGTGCCATTTAAAAAAATTAAATTGGTTAACATGGCAACCACATTCTTTGTGCTACGAAAGATTGCTTGATATCACTAAACGGGAAATAATTTCCCCTAACACTTTTACTAAAACAAGTTTTTCATATGAGGAATATTTTAAGAAATATAAGCAATATTCCACAATTTCTATCCACACTGTATTGTCATGCAGGTAATGCGCTATAACTCATGTATTAATACTTTTATTGGAGTCATTTTGCTCTAAAAACATGTTTAGGAAACTACCCCCATTGTTTAGGAAACCACCTTATAGCACAATTCGTACCAGGATTTCGAGTGTAACCTTTTGGTTGGACACTCAGGAGGCAGTCCCCTGACATCTTTATTAGACTAGTTCCCATTATTATTTTATTTTGCAATTGAAACACCGGCGTTTCTTTTATTTTTTAAAGAAATAATGTGCCTAGAGGATACAAAACGATTAGTGCGGACCCTGCCTCTGTCCTTGTAAATATCTATATATCCCTCCTCCGATTTTTGTCTGTGGAAAAATAAAATATAATACCGGATTTTTTATTAAAAAATAAAAAACCTTTTTTAAAACAAGCCTTTATTTAAGCCATTTACCTACTAAAACAGATAAAATAAGTTTAGGTTTTCGTTAAGATAATTCAATGTCAAACTGCGACAAGCTTTTTTAAATCAAAAAGCAGCTTGTCGTGCGAGCTGTTTAGAAACTACATACTTTAGCACGTACTTTGCTTATCAACCGATAAAATTAATTGGTACCTACCTACTTTTATGAACATTTCGCGCGACAAGCTATTTGATTTAAAAAAGCTTGTCGCAATTTGGAATTGAATTATCTTATCGAAAACCTAAACTTCTTTTATTCGTTTTAGTACATGACTTAATAAAAAAGCTTGGTTTTAAAAAGTTTTCTTTATTTTTATTTTATTTTATGCTTTTTAGCACCTATTTGATTCCCATGTCAGGAAGGACATACATACATACATACATACATACATACGTACGTACGTACATACATACGTACGTACGTACGTACATACATACATACGTACGTACGTACATACATACGTACATACATACATACATACATACATACAGTTTGTGTACATAAAAAAATTGTATTTGTTAAACGCAGTAAGAAACCATCGAGCCACGTCAGACGATTCCCCAATAATAATAATTAATAAAAAAAATTATCAAAAAAATTAAAACCGACTTCAAAAATTTGCCCGTATGCACACTCCACTAAAAATTTTAAAAATTACAAAAAATAACACCGACTTCACAAATTTGCGCGTATGCACATTGAAACTAAAATTTCAGAAATAGGTTTCTCTTTCTAAATTGAGTTATCTTTGAATTTGGTGATTTAGTGGAAAGTGCATACGGGCAAAATTTTGAACTCGGTTTTATTTTATTTTTGTTAATTTTTTTATTTATTATTTTTAGTGAATTATTAACAATTATCGAAATCGGTCCAATATTAAATGTCATCCCCTATTTTCCACCCTTACGGGTGAAATTTTTTCTTCAAATTTAAATGAAGCCACTCCTAAAGTAATCCCTTTCTAATAAAAAAAGAATCATCGAAATCGGTTCAATATGAAATTTCATCCCCTATTTTTCCACCTTTAGGGGTGGAATTTTTTCTTCAAATTTAAATGGGGCCACCTCTAAGGTACTCCCTTTCTAATAAAAAAAGAATCAAGGAAATCGGTTCAATATTAATTTTAATCCCCTATTTATCCACCCTAAGGGGTGGAATTTTTTCTTCAAATTTAAATGAAACCACTCCTAAAGTAATCCCTTTCTAATAAAAAAGAATCACCGAAACCGGTCCAATATGAAATTTCACCCCCTATTTTTCCACCCTTAGAGGTGGAATTTTTTCTTCAAATTTAGATGGGGCCACCTCTAAGGTACTCCCTTTCTAATAAAAAAAGAATAATCGAAATCGGTTCAATATGATAGTTCATCCCCTATTTGTCCACCCTTGGGGTGGAATTTTTTCTTCAAATTTAAATGAAACCACTCCTAAAGTAATCCCTTTCTAATAAAAAAGAATCATCGAAATCGGTCCAATATGAAATTTTATCCGCTATTTTTCCACCCTTAGGGTGGAATTTTTTCTTCAAATTTAAATTGAGCCACCTCTAAGGTACTTCCTTTCTAAAAAAACCATCGAAATCGGTTCAATATGAAATTTCATCCCCTATTTTTCCACCCTTAGGGGTGGAATTTTTTCTTCAAATTTAAATGGGGCCACCTCTAATGTACTCCCTTTCTAATAAAAAAGAATCAACGAAATCGGTTCAATATGAAATTTAATCCCCTATTTGTCCACCCTTAGGGGTGGAATTTTTTCTTCAAATTTATATGGGGCCACCTTTAAGGTACCTCCTTTTTAATAAGAAAATAATCATCGAAATCGGTTCAATAGGAAACTTCATCCCCTATTTGTCCACCTTTAGGGGTGGGATTTTTTCTTCAAATTTAAATGGGGCCACCTCTAAGGTACTCCCTTTCTAATAAAAAAAGAATCATCGAAATCGGTTCAATATGAAATTTCATCCCCTATTTTTCCACCTTTAGGGGTGGAATTTTTTCTTCAAATTTAAATGGGGCCATCTCTAAGGTACTCCCTTTCTAATAAAAAAAGAATCAACGAAATCGGTTCAATATTAAGTTTAATCCCCTATTTGTCCTCCCTTAGGGGTGGAATTTTTTCTTCAAATTTATATGGGGCCACCTTTAAGGTACTTCCTTTTTAATAATAAAAGAATCATCGAAATCGGATCAATTTGAAATTTCATCCCCTATTTGTCCACCTTTAGGGGTGGGATTTTTTCTTCAAATTTAAATGAACCCACTCCTAAAGTAATCCCTTTGTAATAAAAAAAGAATCATCGAAATCGGTTCAATATGAAATTTCATCCCCTTTTTTCCACCCTTAGGGCTAGAATTTTTTCTTCAAATTTAAATGGGGCCACCTCTAAGGTACTCCCTTTCTAATAAAAAAAGAATCATCGAAATCGGTTCAATATGAAATTTAATCCCCTATTTGTCCACCCTTAGGGGTGGAATTTTTTCTTCAAATTTAAATGAAGCCACTCCTACAGTAATCCCTTTGTAATAAAAAAAGAATCATCGAAATCGGTCCAATATGAAATTTCATCCCCTATTTTTCCACCCATAGGGGTGGAATTTTTTCTTCAGATTTAAATGGGGCCATTCTGTAGGTATACCCTTTCAAATAAAAAAAGAATTGTCCAAATCGGTTTTTAAATGACGGAGTTATGAGGTAACAAACATAAAAAATACAACCGAATTGATAAACCTCCTCCTTTTTTGAAGTCGGTTAAAAATCTATTGCCCCACAGAAAAAGAATTCATCGTAGCTTCGCGCACGGCATTTGTTTTTTTTTTTTTGGGTCAAGGTCAATAAATTAGCATCGCACCCGTTGTCACCGATATGGCAACGTCGGAAATGTTCCCGTTTAGAGTTTTAAACTTATATCCTTTCAATACCACAATTTTTTCTACCGTGGCCCAGATGGCGCCCAACGCGATAGTGATTTCTTCTGTAAACTTTGCCTGTAGTAAGCTCAAGAACTTTTAGAGAATTTTTAAATTTATGGTGAATGCACTGGGTCAAATTCCCTGTCGCATCAGGAAATAGGGTGTTACAGATCCGGCCATTTGCTCGATTCCTCTTATTATTCCTTTACTCAATTTACTCAATGATTTAATGTAAAAAATCGCTAGTAGGGTTTCCTGAAAATTCGCTAATTCAAAAAATCCTAGCAGGCCATGAAATAATTACACCGCGAAAATACTACCTCCTACAAGATAATCTCTCTTGGGACTACCAGTAAAAAAATTGAGACCATTTTTGTTTTCCTTGCCCTTCATATAATATTTCCGAGCACAAAATTGAAACACACTGTACGTATATATGATATACATACTTATTATTTTTGCACCTTTTTTTGTTAAATTATTAAAAGTGAGTAGGTAGTATTTTTTTATGAATCAATATTAGGTTTTTTATTGTAATATATTTTGTTATGTGAAACAATCCAGTTACTTGTTAAAAAAGGTAAAGGGCGGAATATATGCATTTAATTTCAATCAAAATATGCGCATATATATGCATCATTTTTGTTTAAAATATGCAATAATATGCATTTATTTGGCCAAATATGCAATAATATGCATTTATTTTACATTTACAAATACCATAAAAAAATATCAAAACTGATTTTAGAGAAAAGGTTTATTTTAAGAAAAATGAAAGGAAAACAAATACATAAAATACCTCGTAACATACCTATATTAAAGCAGAATTATAAAAACATTTTAATTTGAAATTGTATAGTAGGAATTTTATGATTAAATACTTTTCAAAGTTTTCTGTCAGTAAAAATATGTTTATATATAGAAAAGCTTCTATCAACATCTGCCGATATAATAGGACAATATTTTCATTTGGGTAGTAAGGTAATAAGGCCAAGGTGCAACTTCGTTGGATGAATTAGCATCAAAAATACTATTTACTGCCATTAAAGATTTTAAACCTTCATTCTTTTCTACAGTAGCACCGTAGCCTCTATTTATTTTCTAATTTTAATACTTACATCACCGGGAACCTTTCTACATTTAGCAGAATATGTTGGAACAAAATCAACCCATTCGCTTAAACCTAAATTTCTACTTTCTAATGAAAGAATTATATCTGGTATAAAACTAAAATTAACTTTAATAAAAACAAGTTGTTTAGCTACATCCGCATTTTTCAGGATTTCTTGACTTTGCACTACACACTGCTAGTTGTCTCTAGGCTCTCATAATTTTGGTTATATCTTATATCTATAAATAAGTATAGGAAAAACATGCAAATATGCACAAAAATATAGTTTTTCCAGAAATATGCAATATTTTTCGAAATTGAATAAAATATGCAAAAAATGCATATATATGCAATTTGCATATATTCCGCCCTTTAGAAATCACAAATAGGGTGACCTTAGCTATATGCAAGGGCCCAGGGGCTTAAGCCTCCCCAAAACACAAAGTCTAGAACCGCCTATAATGTGTGGAATATATATATTTAAAATTATTGTAAAGTGGAAATCACAGTGTTCATTCTTTTAATGTTATATTTTCATGCTGGTTTGATTTTGATTCGGCTACGCACCTGCTGCCATCATCTATGACTGGAGGAAGGCACAATTTAAACCAATATTTTCCATATGGTCTCCGCCCCTGAGTATGATTTTGTACCACATGAACCAAGGGGCGGAAAACATTCTATTCTTTTCTGTGGGGTGTTCTGTGATCATACTTTAAGTAGTCTCACAGTCTGGAGTTAGAAGGTTTTTCGCATTTTATAGAATATGAAATAAAGCGGCAAACAAGTTGCATGCCCGCCTTGTTAAAAAAATTCAACATAAATTGCTGAAACCTCAAATTTGTAACCCCCTGTGGATTCTAAATGACATTTTTGATAATATTTTTCGATATTGCAAAAACAACGGTCCTTTACTCTTGGTGACCAACAAAATTTTTCTAAACTTTTCGAAATACTGAACACCCTGAAAATATTTTAATAGTTTTAGACGTTTTCGAACAAGCAAGAGTTTTTATAAAGAGTGACTTTTTGTCGTAAACACACGCATAAAAAACTTTTCCCTCTTCCGGACGTCAGAGCGGGACACGCTGTAGAACCTATAACAACGTAGTCTTTCATTATGTAGTGAACCCACCTATTGCCCGGTTTGCCTATATCGAAAAAAGGGATTAACTAATTTTATAAAATGATTGCTAGGTACGTATTTATATGTAACATCCGGTAAACAGGATGTGAAATATAGGCATAAAAATATAAATATGCTAAACATTTTAGGAAACATCTCCCAATCTCCACACCGAACAATATAGAAATATAGGGTGTACCATTCTCCCGGGCATAGACTTTGCTCCACAATTTTTATTTTTAAAGTGGCACTCGTAACATAATATTCGATATATCTCAACTACGGTGATATGGAATTATCTAAGGAATTATTGCTGCAGATAGATTTGTCCTTGAGTTAAGTGCCCTGGACAATAATCATCCATTTGCCTACTATATAATCTCTCCCAATCGGGTTTTTCGGAACATGATATTTTATTTAGCTGGACCAGCAGTTAAGACGGAGGCCAAGGCTTAATAATAATTATTATTGTAGCCATGCGATATCAATGACAACGCAGTTTATTCGTGAGATAAAAATTGCGTAACAGCTTATAAGTGCGTGTGACGTATGCATATATTATCATTTTTCCAGTGATATTTTTATACCGAGAATATTCTTGACAATACAGGGTGATTCAGTTCCGGTGCTCAACATGGGGATCCCGGAAACCGTAACAGATACGAAGTCGGTCAAATGAAGGCAAACTTGCGCGCCTTTGGGAGCCTAACAATATGCCGTTGAGAAAGTTAAAATATCTTCATGGGTTGAAAAATAAATTATACTTTTTCATTGCAACTTTTTCTGGACTACGTCATGGTATTTTTAGATTTTTCGGGCGACGTTTCGTTTTTGAGGTAGAGGGATCATCTTCATTTTTTTAAATACGGACCTGGATTTTTTATTCCATATTTCGAAATAAATCGTTGTCCTGAGTACAACGATGTATGACACATACATATTTTTTCCAGTTTTAGCTGCTAAAATGCACATTTACTAAGAAAAAAATTAATACGGTTCTGGACTATGCATTTTTCTCTTTTTTTTTCCAAAGCTATTCCAATTATAACAGGTGATCATTATTTTAATACCTACTGGATTAACTATACTCCATGTTTTTCGTATTTTGAAATTATTTTTTATACTTTAGGAAGATGACAACAATAATTATTAACAATAGTGCATTTTACCTAAAGTATAAAAAATAATTTCAAAATATGACAAACATAGAGTTTAATTAATCCAGTAGGTATAAAAAATGATCACCAGTTATAATAATTAGAATAGCTTTGAAAACAAAAGATAAAAATGCATAGTCCAGGACCGTATTAATTTTTTTCGTAGTAAATGTGCATTTTGGCGGCCAAAACGAGAAAAAATATGTATGTGTGATACATCGTTGTACTCAGGACAACGATTTATTTCGAAATATGGAATAAAAAAATCCAAGTCCGTATTTAAAAAAATGAAGATGATCCCTCTATCTCAAAAAAGAAACATTGCCCCGAAAATCTAAAAATACCATGATGTAGTTCATAAAAAGTTGCAATGAAAGAGTATAATTTATTTTCCAATATTATCGCAAATAGCGCCAGAAAAAAATAAAATATAATTTTCAAAAATTCGGTTTATCTTAAATATCTCAGCAACCCATGAAAATATTTTAACTTTCCCAACGGCATATTGTTGGGCGCCCAAAAGCGCAAGTTTGCCTCCATTTGACCGACTTCGTATCTGTTACGGTTTCCGAGATCCCCATGTTGAGCACCGGAACTGAATCACCCTGTATAGTTTGACTGTAGACTGTCGTTTTGTACTGTCTCCTGCCTCTCACTGAGAAACTATAATGTCTCCACAAGCCTAAGTCTAATTAATTGATTTGATTTTTTTTTCTCTAATAACATATTATAATGACAACAAATGTACCTTGTACCACAGAATAGCCACTACGGTGGCTATTCTGTGCTTCTATTCTGTGCTTGTACGTATCTACTCAGATGACTACACTTTCATAGTAATTAGGTAATGTAGGAATTTACAACAGCAACATAAAGGAATCATCTGGGAAACTATATTGGAATTGGAAATAACAACTGAGGTAGTTATAGTTAGGAAGTGTTTTGCAAACCATGCCTACCTATCCGCACTAAGTCATTTTGAAATAATTTTAATACAGGGTATCACAGAAAATAGGGCCAATCAATTAACGCTACGTTAATGACGTCAAAATATGGCGATCCACCGCGAACCACCAATTGGATTTATTCATTTATTTATTTTCCTCACCTATATGCAAAAAAATGCTTTCCTAAAATGTACAGGAGGTTACAAGTGGAATCCAAAAAATTAGTTTTTGATTTCATTTTGGTCGATATTAGATAGATATACCCACCTATAATCTAGTTGAGATTTAGTAAAAGTTATTATTATGTCAAATTCGACCACTTAGATCTCATTAGTGCAACTTAAAAAAAAAAACATGAAAATCATAGAAGTGCGGAATTAATTGGTCAAAAAGTTTTGTTTTTGAGATAACAAAAAGTAACGGATTTAACTGAAAAGAAAATAGGGTAATAACTGTGTAAGGTAATGACTCAACCCAACATAAGAAAAAGCCTCGGGTTCCAAAATAATTCCTAGGAAATATACAGGGGTGATTTGTTGATCTTAGCTATACAGGGTGTTAATAACGTATGGCACAAAATTTGACGGGAAGATTTCTGGATCGATTTTGAGAAAAAGTTTCATATGAACATAGTTCCACAAGGGCTTTCTTTTTGATATAATATAGGTTGAAATTTATAGAATATAGGTTGAAATTTCCAGAAAAGTATGGAAAATTCAAGAAAAATCTTCAAGATAGATAAATGAAGGAAATTGAATTCTACATCACAAATAAATTTCGTCCATAGATGTACAGGGTCATTTAAACTCGGCGTACCAGGCCAATTATGGGTAAACGAAAAGCGAACAAAATCTGATTCAGTGGCGTTAAATGGGACCAAATAAAGATTAGACCGCAATTAAATTAAAAATTTTTGACTATAGGGAGAAATCTAAGGCAAATATATTTGGTATAGGTAGTTTGGACACACAATAAATGCGATAAATTAAAAATAATTGGGCCTGCCTACTTCCACCAGTGCCGGAAAGAGGGTCAACTATAACATTTTTTAATAAAAAAATGATACGTCACTGGAAAAGTATTCTTTTGTCTTCACTAAATTTTCCAATCAATTATAAGAAAGCGAATATTCTTGACCTGACTTTATTTTTGTGCGTTTTAAATTCCTTAATAATTATTTTGTCGTAAAACCTACAAAGCTTAGAAAAATAATTTTGAAAAAACTGATAGGTAAAATAAGTGTCTATATTTTGACTTTAAAAACCGGCTGTTAATGAGTAGGAGTTCTTTACTATTAGTATACTATTAGTTGATAAAACCAATGGTTGGGTTGATTTTAAAATGTTCGTTATCGAACATTATTATGATAACATTGCTATGATGTGCATTTTTGAATACTACAAATAAGTTATTTGGATAATATTATTATCTATAAACAAAAATTAGTACTTTAGATATAATATCTCAATATAATTAAATATTTAAAATTTACCTATCTTTGAAGTATGCATAAATAGATATACATTAAACAATGCGTTTCTATGATTTATGGGAATAAACCATAAGCAATTATATAATTTGGAAACAACTGCTGATAGTGGCATGCATATTATTTAGTATTGGTACTGTAGTTGCGCTTTCCACCAACGATCACTTTTTAAAACTTATTTCGCATCTCAAGATTTCACACAAATTATTTGAAATGATATGAACTGACAGTCGCGATGATAACTAAGCATAAAAAATGTTCTGAATTTAACAAGGTTTTCCGGGCGTGAGCAATGGGCAAAATTCCATATTTTCTTATAAATTACCAATCTTCCTTTCTGTCACGGTTTTTTACAACCGGCTTTTGCACAATAAACGATTACAAATAAAAAATTACAATACATCCCGGCAGCAAGGATATCGCATAATGCATATTATACAGAGTTTACGACCACATCGCGGGTCATCAACGTCCATGGCCGGTTCTGGGACCGTCCGAACGGTGCGGCGCCTCCGAGACCGAATCATGTTTATCCAGTAGCGTATATTAATATTGGGCTTTCATGAGACTAATTTGAAGTAATTTCCTTAAAATTCCTATGCATGCGGTGCATTTTGGCAACACTGAATTATTATTTTAAATGCACTTGTTTAAAAAAATACATGAAAAATTGTCCTTGCCCTCCCTCCTGAGAAAAACTAATATCTATACATATACCTACGTCGCTCGGCCTACTTTCAGGAAATCGGCATAACTTTTTTAAAAAGTAACAAGCGACACCATGCAAAATATATACCTAATATTCTAGTGGCGTACCAATTGGGATCTGATTGGAACACGTTACACGCCATTTTCAAAAATTTATTCGTAATAGATCAAATCATTCCTTATCGGAAAAGCAGTTTTCTCTGTAGAAATTGTTTCAGAGGGTCACACTTCCGTAGCTAACAGACACTAATGGTGGAATACGCGTTTTAGTGGAAAACTATAACTATTAAATTCTTGGCTGTTTCCCGATGCATTCGAAAAAGTCTCCGTACGCCAACGTAAAGAATAATGGTAGATTCAGACAGCTTTAAGAAAAACCTTAACCTGTGGGTGGAAAAAGCTTTGAAAAATGAAAACGTTGAGAATTTTGAAGTTCAAATCGCTGGGATGGGCGAAAAATCTGATGGTTACCTCGGTGATATAGTTTTTATAAATGTCCCTGCAAAACTGAAGAACGGAGAGGAGAAAACTTTCCACTTGGTGTTCAAGTTAGGAAAAACAAATGAGCATTTAAGGAAGTTGATGCCGGTGACTGAAGTGTATGGAAGAGAAATTTATGTCTACAGTGTAATTCTACCGCATTTTGAAAAATTTCAAAAGGAAAAAATTATGGAAGGAATAAATTACACTCCAAAATGCTACGCAACGTTCGATGAATATGGTGTGGAGGGTTTAATTTTTGAAAATTTGAAGAGTTTGGGTTACGAACTTCACAATCAACAGCAACCGATGAACCTTCAACATATAAAATTCGTGCTGAAGAATTATGGCAAGTGGCACGCCCTGTCTTTCGCTTTCAGAGACCAGAGAAGAGCAGAATTTGAAAAACTAACAAACCATATGACTAACATCATGAAAGAATTCATGAAAAATGAAGACGGTGGAAATACTTTCGACGATAGCATTAAAATGGTAAAAGATATGCTAAAGGAGAATAATGAACATGAACTGCTAAGGAAATTTAATAAAGTAACTAATAATAATGTGGTAAAACATTTAGAACAATTATTGGCTGAGACGAAAGAGGACCAAGTTGTTTTGACTCATGGTGACTGCTGGAATAACAACTTTATGTTTAAATATGGTGTAAGTATGAATTTAATAGTAGGTACACTAGTATGGAGTGAATAATTACTTCACCTGCTTAACATACAGCCGTAGTCGAGTCCTATAATAGTGCGTGTGGGGAAATACTATTCCGGACGGGCTTTGGCTATATTTCTCCAACACTATTTTGGCAACTATCTATTTTTAACCTATATCCAAAGTGGCGTCGGAGAAAAATTTTTTTAGTAGATGATAAGGTAATAATGTGGTAACTCAAATATTGTACTTATGGTAACTCAAATATTGCACCTACTTTCCTGAATCTGTGTTACGTAGTTACCTGTGATAACATTTTTCAAGGGGGGGGGGGCAGAATTATTGATATACTTATTTTTTAATTATCAAATGTATACAGTACGCACAATCGATGAGAATGGTATTTTTAGAGAATTTTGTTTTTCTGTAAATGGCAATTCGAGAAAAATGACTCCACCGTAATCCAATATATAGACAGGGTGTCTCCAAATTGACTTCACTCTACAGTGTGTCCCCGGATTAGTGTACGTAAGGGGAACAAAATATTAAAAAATATATGAAAGTACTCAACAAGAGTTTAAGTATCCCTAAAGTTTGAGTTTATTTAAAAAGTTACTAAGAAAAAATTTTCATCATTTGACATGACATGAGATATTGATGACACTTGGTTGGTAACCAAAGATTTTGATTATTTGGTAATTTTTTCGATTTTTATTTTAAAAAAATGACAAAAAATGACTCATGAAGAAGTGAATAATAAAAAATTCCCCACTCCGCGAGCACTTTTCCGGGAGCACGCTGTATAGATACGAATGATAAAAAAATAGTTGAAATTCGACATTTCAACATTTTTAGGGATGCAGACCTGCTTTGATAGAAAGTAGTATTGATAACCCTATTTAAAAGTGTATGTAGGTATACTCTTTGGAAGGGTTTGCTATATCTCAACAAAATCACCAAATTTTGACATTGACACTATCTAAATTATTAACTCGCAGACACTCATTATCAACTCGTAGACACTCATACTTGAATAATTCGAAGCTGCAGGAAATGTTTTTAATGTTAGATTTGGGGAAATAGTGAGTTATGGTGCGATTTACTACCTCTGTTTGTAGGATTATGGAAAAACAGTCCCAGAAAGAATAGCCATCATTGACTGGCAACTGTCCTCCATTCAGTCTCCAGTATTTGATCTCAGCTATTTCATCTATATCGTAACTTCGCAAAAGGAACTAGAGCACTTCGACGAACTGATGAAGACTTATCACGCAAGCTTCTCGGAACATCTGAGACGGCTAGGATCTAATCCGGATAAACTGTTTCCGTTTTCTTCGCTTATGAAACATTGGAAGACGTATTCGTTGTATGGAATTATGATAGCTCCAATGGTTTTGCAATTTGTACTTTGTGATTCCGATGATGCTCCATCTCTTGGAGATATCGCAGGCGATGAAAAGCTGTTCGATGTGGTTAAGTCGATAAAATTAAAAGATAGGGACCAATATTATAACAGAATCAAGGCGGCTATAGATCATTGTGTTTCCTTTCAAAATATTTTGTAAATTAGTTATAATAAGGATATAGGTTTTGCTAAAGTTTAACGAAAACATGTTTCTAAACAATTGCAACGTTTCAGTCCAAGAGCATGCGCTTCTGTTGCAACTAAGGTAGGCATACATAGCTAAAAAAAAATTACTCCCCTAAATTATTGTTTAGAAAATACTTAGTAATGGCCGACGGTTAGATATCTGTCGACACTATAAAATGCTTAGACAAGGGAAGAGAGGGGACACGTAAAACCAGGAACAACTGTCGTGTTACAAAATTGGATCAAAATCATGAATGAAAAGTTCAACAGACCTAGTAAAAATTACAAAAAAAAGTATCTTGAACTATGGTCTTATTCATCACATCACTTTGAAATAGCGTATACCTCTGCACTCATAAAGGAAAAATAAAATAAAAATCATGCAAGAAGCTGTTATGGAACCTATGGAAGGTAATTCCAGGCTCATTTTGCCTATCGTAGCTTTTGCAGCCATACGCGCAGTAGTGCACCATATTAGGTACTATATACCAGAAAACAGAAGTCTTCCAGCGGCTTTTACCAACAAAAATCACGAAAATCCAGGAAGATTTCACCTCAAATGTTTGGGACCGAAAATGTCACCGGATCGATTTTGTGTCACACGTTTGATAGCCGTCTAAAACCGGATTTACGTATCCCTTGTCTTCCCTCATCTAAGCTAAAATGTTTCAAAAAAAGCTGGCGGTGTGTTAATATGGTCAAACACATCTTGGGAGATTTTCAGATTTGTTGCTAAATATAAGATTTTGTTGTTTCATGCATTTGTTTTTTGATCCACCCTTGTAAAAAAAATAAATCCTAATATTTCAACCGACATTACCTAAATGCACTATATCCTTGCAAGTTAATTACAATAATTACGATTAAAAACCTTATAGCGTTGACTGACGTATTAATAAGACTTCTCACGGCTATAGTTTCATGTCCTGGAAAGTAGATGGCGCCTATGGTCAACAATGTATTTTGCATTGTAATTTGTCTCCAGGAAGCGCATGGTGAGCCATGAGAACTGTCACACATGACAGCCGTGAGCAGTCTTTATTAATACGTCAGTCAACGCTTATAGACCTGCAGGCTGTTCGGTTTCAAGTGAAGATAACCACTTACAATAATTTTTGTTTTTGAAATAATCGAGTGTTTTCTTTTTGTGGTGAGGAGGGGCGGAAGAACGACCTACGTATGTCAAATCTTTCGCAAACATATGGCCTACTGCGATCATGTTTGTGTGCTTGTGTTATCAAAATGGCGGCTGAATCATGACGTTGCAAAATACGACTTAGCTGTGTTTGGTAGTCTGGATGAGGTTACCTTACCATTTATGTTAAAAATAACATCCTATAGATAATACAATTTTTGTGTGTTTTAAAATGGTGAAAGACATCAGCTGTTGGTTATTATTGGTAAAATATTGCGTTATTTGGACAATATAGAGTTTTTAAATAATTAAAAAAGGTAACTGTTAGTGGTAATTGGCAAAAGGTACGCTTTTTCTCATAGAAAACAAAAAAATGGTCACGTCACGTAGTTATATCTTATTGTTGATTTTTAATTTTATTTCAGTTAGGTATATTATTCAAAGGGCCAGAATAATATCTATAGAATTTCTTGCATATAAAACACGTTTTTCTGACCAGTTTCCTTGGTATAGAAATTTGTTTCAGAGCCCATAAAGTTATTGTTTTTAAAGCAGACATGAAAGAAAGTAGAGATGTTTGATTATTAAAATGCGCAGCAGGCGAATTTTTTTAGGAATTAATTTAAATTTTAAATGTAAATGAGGCATGTAGCCTATAGAAGTATTATGGGGGGGAGAAAGGACCTCCTGCCTCCCACCTTGTAAGTAGGTACTCCTACAATTTTGGAAAGTACCTATATAAATAATTATGTTATTTATTAATGCAAACAAATTATACCTATACATGTGGTAGGCAAACTGTGGTTAAGCTTTTATTCTTTCCGTGTATTTTTAATTGTTTATCTTGTCAAGTCATGCAACGATGTGAAATATAACGTTTGTCTAATTTTCAACTAACCTACAGTTTTCGGCAAGGTCAAACTCAATGGCAGATTTAAATCCATGAGGTGAAATTAAGTAGGTAAATATATTGTTAATTATATACTTGTGTTGTGTAAATTGATGACGATATTATACAGGGTGGCTTATATAAGTGCCTCACTCAAAATATCGCGGCTATTTTTTCACAGAAAAAATCAGTGCCAGGAGCGATCGACAGCCCTTCCAGGCGACCTTCTATTGTCATGATGAAAACTGTTGTCCATGGCAATCTACGAAAACTATGGCCAGGAATCGGAAAAATTCGAAATTTTTAAACTGCAGTAACTTTTTTATCTTTCGAAATATGGCGAAAAGTTTAACATGAAAATTGTTCGCAAGTATACGACAGAATTTACGTAGGTACAGTTTGTTCAGCGAATGTTCGGCCCTAGGTCACAACTCCCGTCCTTGTCTTACTCATGACTAATACGACGGATACGGTCGTATATTCACGAGCCAGACAAGGACGGGAGTTTTTACGTAGGGCCGAACATTCGCCGAACAAACTTTATGTCATTAGGATAATAAAATATTTAATTATGTGTGTTTTGTAAAGCAAAATGTGCCCTTCAATTTGAAGTGTCACACTTGCCCCTTTGTTCTGTATTTACTTTATTTAGAAAAAATATTGGTAATATTTTTGGTTGACATAAGATCTAGTTATACCCATGAAAATAAATATTATATGTCATGATAGCGTTATGAGGTTAGTAATGACATCCCTGTTAAAATTTTGCAAATAGGGTTACCTAAACAGGTAAGTAGGTGTCAATAGGTGTAAGTAGGTACTAGTAGGTACTAGGTAGGTACTAGGTGTTCACTGAGCATTTATTGTATTGTAATAGTACCTACGTATTACATTCTATTATTTCGTTTTTATAATTTGCTATGGTATTACGACAGAATAACTAAAATTATTCTGTGGGTATTACCAGAGAATTGAAAATAAGTATTTTTAATTTATTTTCGTAACAGACAATAACATCTACGAGTTTCGCATTTTTTTATTATTTAAAATAACAATTCTAGATTAGCTATTCGACGTTCGATGAAGTGCATAAAAACCGCTTTATTTTCAAAATTTGAAATATTATTATTACAAATATTACAAATAATTTTTCATAATTTCTTATAGTAAATACAGAACAAACTGGCAAGTGTGACATCAAATTAAATGGGATATTTTGCTTTATAAAAAATGCCCCAATAATTTATTTTACAGATAATTTAATTTTTTATCCCAGGAGAGCCCAAAGTTACTCATATCTAATATTTCAGAATTGATACAAATAGTTGTATTATAGCAGTTGTTGCAAACAGTGTTCATATTAAACTTTTTTCTTCACATCTAGAAATAAAAAAGGTACAGCAGTTTAACAAATTTGATTTTTTTTTTATTTTTAGCCATAGTTTTTCTAGGTGGCCATGAACAGCAACTTTCATTATGACAATAAAGAAGGCCGTCTGGAAGGGCTATCGATCGCAACTTCCACCATTTTTTTCGGTCACAAAATAGCTGAGATATTTTGAGTAAGCCACTTATACAGCGTGTTTCACTTTGAGGCGAGACAATTCCGTGTTTTTCAAAAAACTTTTTTTTGACCTGTAGTACCCGAAGAGGTACTTTTGGGTTATAATTTTTGGAAATAGTCCTATTTCATGGCCTGCTGTTATTAAAAGAAGACCCTCAAAAATCACAAAACCATATTAGGATTTTTTTTAATTTTTGCCATCGAATTGGCCATAGTTCATATGACCTCACAAATCGGCGGAAATAATTGAATGTGGGTTAGTTCAGTTCACGGGCGTAGCCAGGATTTAGTTTTGGGGGGGGGGTTTAGTTTGAGAAGTAAATAAAACAACAAAAATATACTTACATGAAATTTAATATCTATATATTCATCCGAAAAACTACGACATATTTATAAAGTTCTTAACTTTAAATGAAATGGATAAATTAATTTCGTTCCTCTGCGCTAAATCTAAAACCATTAAAGAAGAAATCTTCGGCTTTTTCTTTTAAATATATCCACTACTTCATCTGCATGAATTTCTGTTCCATAGTGAATGTTCATTAGAGCCAAACCATTAAGTCTGTTTTCACTTGTAGTGTTTCGTAAATAGTTTTTCAGTCTCCTTAGGCTTGAGAAAGACCTTTCTGGGGTAGCAGTGGATACAGGAATGGTAGCCAAGATTTGTAGTAATGTGTAAATATTAGGATAAAGGTTTTTATCGCACATATCTAGGCATTCCAAACTAGATTTCGGGGTAGGCAGTCTTCTTATCAGCATGCAAGGTAGCTGAAGCTTTGATAGCTAAATCCAAATTTGTTTCTTTATTAGAAACCCCTTGACCTTGACTACACCACTTTTTCCAGTAGTCCATACCTTTAAGTTTATCACCCTTCCTTTTTTTCCCTTCCATTTTTCGACAGTAATAATGATTCACGTATCTATCCTTAACAAGGTCATCGAATAACAGCGCACTAAAATTACTCACTTACACGGTACACTTAATTCTCTTCACTATTCGTTCACCACTTTTCACTTTTATTCGCTTCGAGTTCGCATGGAACAATACTGCCGTAAGCGCGGTCACGCGCCGCGGCGCCGCTTATATAGCAGCCCAGTAGCCGTCCAGAAACTTCCACGAACTTCCACAAAGTTCCGCTCATTTCGACCGAGGGGCGTGGCGAATAATCGAGAAACAACGCAAAGTGTCCCTACAATACAAAATAGTTCGGCTGCAACTGCGTCTGCCTCTCGTCAAAAGATGGCACTAGGCGCTACTATTACTACATATATTCAAACGTAATAATAATTTAACTCTTCACTCCTCGTATTTTTTCGGTATAATATTAGGTAATATTTTGCTTATTTCGGGGGGGGGGGGGGTTGAACCCCCGAAACTCCCCCCTTGGCTACGCCCGTGGTTCAGTTAATATTTAAGTGGAAACGGGGCCATGTACCTTTTTATCGGATACCTGCAGCTTTTCAAAACACGAGAAGAGCTTAATTTTCTTTCAAAAGGGCAGCCTGAAATGTGCATTAGAGCTTTAATGTGAGATTCTCTGAGTTAAAGCCAGTTAAAATATGGACGAATTTGTTCCAGACATTTTAAAAGTGATAAAAGTTTCATAATGTGGTAAAATGAGAAAATTGCTTAAAGCGATAGTTTTTAGATGCGCCAACAGATAAAGATAACTGACCAAAATTAGTCAATCACAGCAGTCACAAACGTGAGAAGAGGTATGTACATGTAAAGCTTAGGGGAAGTGGGAAACTAGCATTCTCTAGTTTGTGTTTTAAATAAAGTAATTTTTTGTATTATATCTAAAGCAACTTGACGGGGTAACACAAGTGGTCGTCAGTTGCGATCAAGCATATAGCAAGAAACCACTGGCGTCGATGGCTGCGATAACCACGGCAGAACATCCTGGAAGCCCAGCTTAATAAAACGCGTTACTTGACTGGCCTTCCTAAGGTTCAGGTGCTATTAATTTGTTTAAAATAGTAAAGCACTATTATAAAGGTATCTTGATCATGTTTTTACCTCACTGCAATGTTTCCAACAATAAAAATTAAAAAGTCGAATTTCTAATGGCTTTGTTTATTATAAATTTAATACCCTGCCAACGACAACACAAGCTTCGGGTTTACTTGTTTCACACATTCTGCACTACCCGAGGCACTACTAATCCAGATTCGTAAAATTCAAAAGATTGAAAGATCTTAAGCACTAAATACTGTGAGTGAGGATCCCATATTTCACCAGGTCTAAGTTGTCAAAATCCATCGTCTTAAGCTCCTATGAATCGATACCGTCAACAACTTTCGATTTGTCTTCATACCTGCACTTAACATCTTCATCAAGCGACTTCTAACAGTCACTACTTTCCATTTTACAGAGTAGGTATAAAACACGAAAAACTGCACAAGTCTTAAACAAATGCAACACACTAAAATTTTTGATTTCCTATAAGATCAAATCCCTCCTCTAGGAATATGAATCCTCTTGGGTTTTAAAGTTCCTAATAAGGCTTTAATTTACCTTAGAACCATGCAAACTAGCAATTTCACATGTATTTTATCGTTTTGGTTGTCCTCCAAGCAAAATGGCCGACCTGTCAAAGTACCGTGTTCGAAAATGATTAATACCGTATTAGAAAATTATTATTTTTAATCTAAAGTACCTATACGATACGAGGCCGTTTATTATATTTTACGAAACAAGTAAGTCGAAGGGAATATGGTGTCATAATTATTATGGAGACTTTTCGTTCCACAACATTTTAGTATGGGGAACATATTATAAAATAAAGCGATATTCTTTAGCGGCCACGTTTTTGTATGGCGATGTATTATATCCTCCGTAGAAGAGTTTATAGCAAATATCCGCGCGCTCTGTCTGATCCTTAGTGCGACCCTGTGAAACTACGTCTTCGCATTGTTTACACTTAGGTACTATGACCAGAGAACAAAGATTCTCTGCTATGACTTCATAAAATAAAAAATGGACTATTATAGGAATCGATATTTTTCTAAGACTAAAAGTATTTTTAATTCAAGAGTGATGGTTTGTAACGAGAAACCCATCGCCCCACCTCAGTCAATGGGATTTATAATCATAGACCTGTCATTTATCATGCTGGTCTTAGGTTTTCTTAAGATAACTGGTACATACTTACAGTAAAATTAATGTACCTTTGAATGAAATGAATGACCCTTGGTCCAGAACCTATTTGCGCATATCGTTCGCGTCCTCCCTGTCATCAGCGGTTATTTTTATAGTGAAAAGGGGGCGATGGCAGGCTACCATTCTAGCCATTGGATAAATCTCGGTTAGACGGTGATTATAGGTGTGCGCTGTCAGTATTTTTTAGAGTTTATAGTTTACACTCTCACCCCACTGGCTTCTTTCATGTTTACTGCAACAAGACCTTTTTTTATTACCCTGTAGGATCTACTCCGGTTCAAATTTATTCAATAGGCAATACAAATGTAATTATCGCTTGTTAGATCACCGAAAATACGCATAACCCATTAAGTACCCGGCAATTATTGAATTAAATAGAATTATTAATTAAATTTAATAGGCCGTGAAATTGATTTCACATTTGGTTTTGTTTGAGATACAATTTCAATTCATTCAAACTTCATATTCATATCTTTAAAGTTTCAAAAATATTACAAGTAAAACCATCTTTGGAGTTCATCTTTTAACACCCTGTATATGTCGAAAACGAAGCATTTTACGCCACATATTGATTTATGAAGTTTCCTTCATAAAATAGCCTCAGCAATCACCTCTTAAAATATCTACATGTTGAATACACAGGAATACCCTGTATTATAGACAATTTTATAGCGTATCGACTTTATGGGTTATGCAATAAATGGTAAGTAGAAGCGATAAACAAATAAAGATTTGCAATCAATATTAACGGGAGAAAGGTTTAGGTTCATCCACAAAACGGCTTGTAAATAATGGCTGGCAAATCAAATCGCGAACCGATTAGAAAACCTGATATTCCAACAATTTCACCAGTGGTACTATTTAAAATATCAACTTGACCAGTTATTTAAAATGTTAACGTTCGACAATATACAAAATATACTCGAGGCTATAGCGCCAAAACAAATTCCAAGATGAAGTTAGTGTACTGTAAAAGGTTAATAATCAAATTAAACACAGCGAAGGTCAAGTCCAAAATGAATTTAATAACATTGGCAAGGCCGTTGGTGGAATAACTTTTATACCTAAATGAAATAAATAAAAACATACAGATCAGGAGGAGTCATTTTAAAATTCGCGACTCTGATAGCCACTTCAATTTCCCATGATTTTTATACTTTCACAATGGAAATCGAAAATGAACGCAAAAGCCGTCTTAAATTGATAGTGGAACAGGCATTAAAAAGTCCTGACGTAAATCAATTCGAAGTGGATATTTTCTCGGAGAACGAAAATTCAGACGGATATCTTTGTGACATTCTCTTCGCAGACGTAGTGGCAAAATATAAGGGCGGTCAGAAGAAGGAGTTTCATTTGGTTTTGAAGGTTGGTAAACAGAATGAACATTTGAGAAACATTCTTCCAGTAAAGGAGGCATATGACACTGAAATATTTATGTACAATAAAGTGTTTCCGTTCTGCGAACAATTTCAAAGGGAAAAGGAGTTAGGAGATTTGGATTTTATAGCAAAATGTTACAAAACATACGAGGAATGCGGTATGGAAATGTTAGTCTTAGAAAATTTAAAGCAAAGTGGTTACGAAGTTCATAATCAAAGACGACCAATGAACGTCCAACATATTTGCCACGTTTTGGAAGTTTATGGTAAATGGCATGCATTGTCGTTTGCAATTAAAGACCAAAGAAAAGCAGAATTCGAGAAAATTCCATCGAATATGAAAAATTTGCTGGCCCAGTTCATGGAAAACAAGGATGCTACAGAAAGATACCTTAGCTCTATACAGAAACTGAAGAATTTGCTGCAGAGATATGGTGAAAATGAATTGATGGACATATTTAATGCTGCACTTGGAATTTGTCCTAAGCAAACATATAAAAATCTTTTTTTAGCAACAGATAGTCAATCTGTCTTGACACATGGGGACTGCTGGAATAACAACTTTATGTTTAAGTACAATGTAAGTATAATAAGTAAATAGATAAGATTATTAATTATTTTCATGTCTAGGGAAAATCCAGAGCCTGCCCATCAAAAGTTGCAGTAATAGATTGGCAACTATCCTACCTCAGATCCCCCGTATTTGATCTAAGCTATTTTATTTATTTGGTAACATCAAAAAAAGAGCTTGCCCACTTTGACCGAATGATGGATACCTACTATTCAAGTTTTGCGGAGCACCTGCGAAATTTAGGATCAGACCCAAAAGAACTTTTTTCATTCGAAGATTTAATGGAACACTGGAGGAAGTATTCGTTGTATGGTGTTCTAAGTGCTCCAATGGCGCTAGAGTTTGCACTCTGTGAAGCAGAGGATGCACCAAATTTGGGAGAAATCAGTAAAGACCAGAAAGTATTTGGGCAGGTGAACCTGAAAGACGAGGATCAGTACTACAATAGACTGAGGGATATTTTGGAGCACTATGCGTCTTCCAAAACATATCATTTGTAAATTTAAATAATATTTCTTTGTTTAAAAGCTGATTTTCTATAAAGTGTGTTTTTCCCAAAAGGAATAACGTAATACTTAAAATGTATTAAACACTATATTAGGTATTCACTTCTAGATAAATTGTGTATCAGAGTATGATGCCTTAGTTAGATATGGATTTTTTGTTATAAACGTCTAGTGTTTCATTTGTTTTTCTGCAATAACCTTCAGTTTCCGAGAAAGTCGAAATCAAAAGTATTAAGAACTCTAATTATGTGGGTATGTATTTTTCCATGTGTATAAAATACAGGGATTAATGTAATAGCTATATCACAAAGCCCAATATAACAATGGCAAGGTGTTTTATTTAATTTTGTCATTGTAAAAGGTGGCCTATGGGAACTGTTAGATTTCGAAAAACAAAAACACGTTTTAAAATATTACTGATTCAAGCAAATTGCAATGCCATCCATTATTGTCTTCTCTTGCGAAAATTATAATAGGTATCAGGTATTATCGCTATTCCTATTTTGTGTTAGGTATCTGGTTTACGTTTTGTTTTTAACTAGAATTTATTACGCAATAGCAAAAAGTGGTTCGGTGCTCGCCTGTTTGCTCTCAGAGAATTTACCTGTAAAAGTTTTCTTTTTGTTTGTTATGGCTTTTTTTGCCCTAAAAGAAGAGCGAGGAGAAGAGTGTAATAAAATATTATAGTTTCCTCTTATGGACCTTATGGTAGAATATCAAATGATGATATAATGATTTTAACATTTGCTATAAGAAAACTCAAGGGAGCATTAAAAGAGAGCAATCAGTACGAACTGCTTAGGAAATTCAACAAAGTAATGGATAGTGGTGACATTGTATCCTATACTGAAATTCACAATAGAAGGCCAGATAAAACCGTAATATCACACGGTGATTGCTGGAACAACAATTTTACATTTAAATATGTAAGAGTTAGCAATTAGTGTCCTGGGTATTAACCTCAGACTAATGAATAAAGGGGACGAATTTGTTTACAAATTTAAGTGAATTGTTGACATGCATAGTTGTTTATTGGTATCCCCATGTTTACAAATATTGATCTTACTGACCTGCCCCAAACATGTTGTCACATTTAAGAGTAAAAATAACTAGGAATATTATAAATAAAACCGGCAATTTCTTTAGTAGATGCATTGAACGTAAAATTGCCCCCACTTATACAATTCAGGCGGAACAGTAAAGTAAAACAACTTTTTCGTGTTCAAGAAAGATTATGTAGCTGTTTTATTATTGACAAAATGGATATAGTAGAGAACACCCATTATTCTTCGCACTAATCGGCAACGTTGCGGCAGTTTGGCAGGGACTAAAGTTAGCGCTTGCTCAAATTGTTTGTTTTCCATTTTGTTTGTTTTGGTGTGTGCTTCGGTATTTGCTTAGTTTTACCAGAAAACAAACGCTAAAATCTAGTTTTTCGTGCGGTTCCAAGTTTAAAATATTAAAAGTAAAAAGGTGCATAAAGTGCAAATGTCTTTCCTCTAAAGTGAATAAAGAGAATATTTCGTTCCATATGTAGTGTTTGTAAAAACATTTATCTCTTTCATAAATTGAGAGGGTTCAGCTTACTGTTTACATCTGTATAACGACGCTATAATGCGGGGTCCCCTTTATTCATTAGTCTGACGTATTAACAATTATTGATGTTGTTCCTAGACTCGAGGGATCAAGCAAGGCATCACCAAATAATATAGATCTCCAGCGTGTGATATAAACTACTTTCTGAATGCAGTTGCATCCAAACAAATATAAGTAAGTAGTAAATGCCAACGAGGTAAGCTGGTGTTATGCCACAAAACAAAGAAATAAGTGATCCAGGAAGCGAACTCACTGACCACTCACAAGTGTTCCTCCAAAAGGATCTGACCGAGAGCTCTATAAAAATAATAGAAAGGTGAATATTTCACGTTTCCAACTGGATCTTTAAAAATAACTGTTTGTGTTGTTCCTGCCCTGCATCGATGTGGAAGTATTAAATTTGGTGATATGGTAAGGGGTATTCAAAACGCTTTGAAAATATTTTACCCAAGCTCAGTTTACCCCATAAAAATCGGTTTTTGGCAAATTTAGTAACCGGTTAAAATGAAATAGATATACATAATATATCTACTTTTTTACAATAGTTTTTAATAAAGATTTTGTTTAATCTCCATCAAGTGTTTTATTTCGTCTCCCACCATTCAATATTTTAAGCGCATAATAATATGGACTCGTTCAAATTTCGAACGTCGTCATCACCAGAGAGTTTTGAGGTTGGGTACATCGTAAGGACTCTTCTCCGGAGCTCTCTTAAGAGTTACGTAAAATTCGATCAAATGATTCAAACCAACTCCAGTTGACCCGAAAATTAAAATCGGTAAAGCAAACAAAAAGTTAAGGAAGAAATATGATTTAACCTCGTCTCCTTTCTCTTTTAGAGATTACAGATTGACAAGGGGTCCCTCTAGGAAGACATTTAACAATGAACAGAGTGTCCCCAGTCATTGTGCCAATGTTCTGGGACACCCTGTATATTACCTATATAAAATAAGTATCATCTATATTAACAAATTAGTCTGAAGAAGACCGACGATTGTTATAATTCAGAATTATTTTAAAGCTCTTATTCATTTTACAAATAACTTCTTATCATTAAATTTAATTTGCCATTGCGGAAAATTTCATTTGTAGTTATCAGTAATAATAATTTAGTTAGGTATCGATTAATCTTGAGCGTCATACTACAAGATATCTATATACCTACATATCTACGTACATTTAGAGATATCTAATGCGTCATGTTATCTCTATTTTTATCTTTCATGTTGAACATTATTTGTAAACGACTATTTCGTATAGTTACTTAACCGGGTAGAAATATTATTTTTGTTTGACGTTATTCTGCATTCTTTCAGACACAATTTGCCATTAAAATTTCTGAAATTCGAAGTAATGGCTGCCCCTACTGAATCTAAATACAACGTCCAGTACTGGGTTGAGCAATCCTTCAAGGACAAGCAATTCGCAAGAATAAATGTGGATATTTCTACTTCTCCAAATGATGACGGATATATGGGTGACATCGTTTTTGTAAATGTTTCCGCGGAATCCAAGGTAGGAAAGAAAGAAGAATATCACCTAGTCCTCAAATTTAGTAATAAAAATGACCACCTTCGAAGCATTCTGCCGGTTACAGAAGTATATAAACAGGAAATTTACATGTATGAAGTCTTGTTTCCTTTCTACAAAACATTCCACGAGGAAAAAAGGTGTGAACTTGATTTTGTTCCAAAATGTTACAAAACATTTAACGAATATGGATCAGAGCTAGTAGTTTTGGAAAATCTGAAACATCTTGGATTTAAACTTTGTAACAAGTATTCACCCATGAATTTTGAACATATCAAAATTGTTTTGGAGATTTACGGAAGGTGGCATGCTTACTCTTTTTCTATAAAAGAACAGAAGAGAGAAGCTTATGATAGGATAACTTTTCCCCTGATCGATACCATGGCAAGATATACAGAAATATATATAACCAGCTTAAAACATGGTATTGTGAAACTTAGAGAGGCATTGGAAGAAAATAATGAGCATGAACTGCTGAGAAAATTCAACAAAGTTATGGAAAGTGGTGACAGTGAATTGTATGTTGATATGCTAAATAAAAGACCGAGCAAAACTATAGTATCCCATGGTGACTGCTGGAACAACAATTTCATGTTTAAATATGTAAGACATCTTGAAGAACAGTAATTCTGAGCGTTTTATGTACAGGGTGTAACACTTAAGAGTTTGCTCAGATTAATTTCTTTTTGAGCTAAAAAAGAGTAAGTAAATACCAATGTTGTCGAAAATATTCCTATATCTTTTAATGAGCACCCTATGTGTTTCTCGTTTTCTTAAATCTACATTTTATTCCGATTATCATTATACAGGGTATCCCGTTAATAATGGTCCATAGAGCAACTGCACATATTTGGGGCCAAAATATGACGATTGAGGCTAATATGCCTTATAGAAATGTTGTTTGTTTAAGAGATACAGGGTTGAACGTTGAAGTTCATTTTTTGAAATTGAATTATGGCTACATCTCCCAAAATAATGTAGCTGCTGAACTAAAATTTGGCACTGCTGTGTTTTTGAGGATGGAGAATAAGCTAAAAATATCAATTTTGCTGTATCTCACAGAGGGCGCCACTTGCGCTGTTTTTGGATCGTGTTTTTACTCCTAACTTTTTTGAGGTTATCTTTTTGATGTTGCAGGTCCATCATTTTAAGGCATCTTTTTATTTGGAACAAAAAGGTACTCTTGTTTAATAACGATCAAATCAAGCGGTTGCGTTGAAATTGGCAAAATGTGCCGCGAAACACCTGTAGACTAAAACATTCGAAAAATAAAATTTTTACCTGCTACTTTCAAATGTTACAGATTCACTATACCATTTAAAGTGAGAAAAATATTGCTACGAACAATGTACCAAAAATGTTTTGTTTTCAAAATGGAACGGATTGAAACTTGTCAAAATTTGGACACTCTATTTCAAGAAAACGAATGGTGTTTCGACCAATGCCCATCTTGTATTTTTTTCTTCATTTTGAATGTACAGTTGATTTGTAACATTTGAAAGCGGTAGGTAAGGCCCTGTAAGGCCATTCCCACATAGTCTCACAAAGCCATACACTACCACTAGGTAGGTATAGCGTTCATTTTATTAAAATGTTTGGCTCCTATCTCGAAAAGTTTCTCATAAGTCCTTTAAATGCTAAAGAAATATTTTCTGCATTATTTTTTTGTACTATTTTGTTCAACCTAAAAATAAAGAAATTAAATGAGGTAAAATAATATTGTGGATAACCGCGTGTACAACATAGGTACAACGTTTGTAAATATTATTGTGTTTGTTTTCACAGGGCTCATGTATGACATCTCCAGAAAAAGTAGCAATAATAGACTGGCAAATGTCTTTCAGTAGATCTCCAGTGTTCGACCTAAGTTACTTCCTTTATTCTGTTGCGTCCAAACAGGAGTTTGACCAAGTCGACAAGTTGTTGGATATTTACTACAAGAGTCTTGCTGATAACATTAGGAAATTAGGCTCAGATCCAGAAAAACTGTTCACCCGTGAAGAATTACTTAATCATTGGCGAGATTATTCTTCATTTGGATTCATTATGTCCATTATGGTTACTCCTTATGTTATCTGTGACCCTGAAGATGCTCCTTCATTTGGAGACATTACTGCCGATGACAGCTTTGGGACTATAGTGACTAATGTCGAAGTTAAAAACAAGGATAGGTATTATAAAAGAATTCGTGACATAGTGGACTACTACGTGTCCTTCCATGATATTTTATAATTGGTCGATAACAATATTTGTGCTACGGGATGAGTTGATATTTTATGCGCTTGACTATATGGCCCAATGTTAGATAGATAGGTACCTAAATGAGGGCGCTGAATTTTCTTTTTGAGCCACCATGATGTGCTGATTTCTAGGGTTATTATTTGTATCATTAAGGTATCAGTTTTCTTCCTCTTTTCCATTTCATATATAGAAAATATATTATATTATTTCTGGAGAATTTTTCCCCTGCAGAGAGTAACGTTTTACCGTCAATGAACATCAGCGATCGCCGAAAGCATTAAGAGATCGGAAAAGTAATTATTACAATCCCTGTTTTTTTATATCTGATCCACGTGCGGAAACGGTATACCTATTGTATAACTGGCACGGAATGGCATTCATTACCCACGAGTATGACAGTTTCCGACACGAGCCGCAGTCGAGTGCTGCAAGTCATACGAGTGGAAGTGAACATTCCTTGCGAGTTATACACTACTTATACTTTTTCTACGATTGTTATTATAAGTGTTGAAATTTTGGCTTTTTTTTATAATTTAATAATTTGGACGTGAACACAAGAGGCATCAAATGTAAGACAATTTTTAAAAGATTGATCTTGTAGTTTGGTATTAAGTTACGTTTATGCATATATTTGTAGAATAATGTAAAGTATGTAATACATGTTTAAAATTCGTTTAGTTGTTTATTTTAATAATTTTGCCAAAGAAAAGCCATGGAATTAGTCATTGCATATTTCATGGTTGTTTTGCATAAATCATGCATATATTTAAAAAATTGTATGTATATACAGTGTGTTTCACTTTAAGTGGCGACAATTCATTATTTTTTTAACGGGGCGGCCTATTTTCAAAAACATTTTTTTTTAAATATGGTACTCCAAAAGCTCTACGTCCTGGTACATGCTGTTTTAAAATTCGCCCTTTCCCTAGCCTACTACGATAGCAAAAATAAGACCCCAAAAATGAAGAAAGTATATTAGGCATTTTTAACGAAAAAAACAAATATCTCTATCGATTTAAGCACATCTGGATACCCAAGTTTCAATGTCGTAACTTACACCGAGTGTTCACAATTTAGGTGCAAAAAATGAAAAAATCGACTTTTTGAGAGTGCCCTGTGTAAACGATACTGAGTCCCTTCCAAATGTTAGGTTGGCAGTGGATTGGGAGTCACCTGCTCTATCAATTTGCACAATATCATCCGCTTATCTAATACAGAGTGTTCATAATAAATACGGAAATATCGAAAAAAAAATAGTTGTATTATTTGCTTACTACGTGTGCCACGAAATTTTAAAAACTAAGTCTATCTTTTTATTCTTGCTTCTATAACTTAATAATGTACCTAACTTTTGTTATTTTTCCTTACTTTTCTGTACTAGTCTGTAAAAAATTAAAAATTAAATAATTAGGTATTTTTAAAATTTTTATTTGAATTGAATGGATTTAAAGTAACACAATCCATATTTCCTACAAATTAGAAGCAAGAATAAAAAGATGGACTTAGTTTTTAAAATTTCGTGGCACTCGTAGTAACAAAATAATACAAAAATAATTTTTTCGATATTTCCGTATTTATTATGAACACTTTGTATTAGATAAGCGGATGATATTGTGCAAATTAATAGAGTAGGTGACTCCCAATCCATTGGCAACCTAACATTTGGAAGGGACTCAGTGTCGTTTACACAGGGCACTCTCAAAAAGTCGATTTTTTTTTCATTTTTTGCACCTAAATTGTGAACACTAGGTTTAAGTTACGACATTGAAACTTGGGATTCGGGGTATCCAGATGTGCTTAAATTGTTTTTTCGTAAAAAATGCCTGATGTACTTTCTTCATTTTTGGGGTCTTATTTGTTATCGTAGTAGGCTATAGGGAAAGGGCGAATTTTAAAATAACATATACCAGGATGAAGAGCTTTTGGAGTACCATATTCAAAAAAAAAAAGTTTTCGAAAATAGGCCGCCCCGTTAAAAAAGAATGAATTGTCCCCACTTAAAATGAAACACACTGTATATGCGCATATTATAAAGGTTTTTGATTGCATATATAATCCGGTCTTTATTAATAAATAATTATAAATTAACAAAAAAACACTTGAAACCACGAAAAATACAAACTTAAACAATCCATGCCATGTTGCGCCATTTGAAAATTTCTATTGAGGATTTTATTAAAGTGATAATTAGCATTACTATAATTTAGTTTTAGTTGAAAATTGTTATATAAAAGGAATTATTAATAGCTGCATTTCTTAATTTAATGTTATGCGCCTTCATTTTTAATCCCATTATTAAACCCGTCTGGAGTAGGTACGTGGCATCACTCAAAAATATGTTGGCTCGGTTTACTTTTTGTTTTTACTCCCTCTATCCTTGGTTATTTCTCTGAGCTATGCATGCACATTGCACAAATATTAAGTAAGTAATTTACGTTTTGAAGTAAATTCACATTGCTCACTAACCTATATCAGGGGTATGCAACTGGGTCCGGCGCATTGGCAACACAGGTCGGCCATTACGTCGGGTTGTGAAGGCCAAAGGGTATGATCGAAGGTAGCAAAAAGTGAGCTATATTCGCTCTGAACGTGACCCTATGTTAAACGGGTTGCCTATACATTACGGGTTGGAGGGTTGGACCAATAGAATCGCCGGATCGGACGCCTTGGCGATCGATGAATTTGCAAATTTTGAAGTTTTAATAAAAAAATATATCAACAATCTCGAACAAGGTAAGTCAAATATGTTATTATTTATTAATGCCATAACTCATAACAGTTCTTCCCGAATTATTATCAATGTGTTATTCGAGGAATATTCCAAATATGAATAGGCAGTGTGAAAAGTATGGTTAGGGGGCTATTTTTAGAGACACTGTTACAAGTTATATTTATTCCCTTTATTCCTGTTGTTTCTTCTTGTCTATGTTATTACCACTAGATTAATAACAATAGTCAGTAAAAGCATAGTCGAACCAGTTTCGTTCGACTGCTAAAATGACTCGTACTGAAAGCCCCGTCTACTTAGTAGTCGTTGTTTTTCAGCAGTTATTATTTTCTGTGTTTAGTGTGTTTTAATGTGTTTTTTTATTGTTTAACTCCAGTAGTAGTTTTCTGTTTCATTTAAAGATAGGTGGTACCGATAGTAAAAAATAATAACTTTTTATTATTTTAGATACAATGGAAACTGTTGAAACGGAGAATGGAGGCAACTTAATTTGAGAAGAGAAGACGCAGCAGGTGGCGTGTCCCCGAAGAATCTCAGACATGGCCGGAGTTACTTCAACATCATCCACAATAGGTCAAATTGCTTTATTCATTAATAAATAATGTGTGAGAAAAAAAGGTACGAAGCGAATTAGTGAGGGACATACTAAAAAAATCAAGAAGTTTAAAAATTCCTAACTGTCTTTATTATTTCCTATCTAACATATTTGCTTCCCTTACTTGTAGCTATTGCGATCTACTGAAAGGAACAAACTAATCGATTTTATCTTTATTACATGTTTCCGGATTGCCGAACCAAGTTCGGTTGACTGGGAATATTAACAATGACCAAGACTGTTTATCTGTGATTTATCCGGACTGAAAGAGGACCAAGGACCTGTGATATGTATTTTCTAAATAGGAGTTAATTTTTATTTTGTTTCTATTCATTAAGTTTTTGTATATGGTTTTATTGGTGGTGGTGACAAAAATAATCCTAAATAATAGTAATTGCCACCCCTCCCCCCACAATACTCCTAGATTGGAGTATTGTGAGGGCGAGAATTATTATTATTATACCTGCCTGATATGTTTCTTTGGTTTTTGTTTTAAATATATATATAAAAAAAACGAAATTACTTTAATATATCCCTGTAGTCCTTTTAATTGTTTTATTTCTGAAAAGGAACACATAATGTGGCGGAATATATCACATTATGCGCTCTTTTTTGAAATAAATCAATAATTAAAAGTAATTCAATATTCCAGTGGGAGATCCTAGTTCAAATTTCCCGCTTCTCCCCCTTTGCCCCTCCCCCCCCGCAGAATTCCTTACAGAAATTCCGACCAAGGTTCATCCAACCCGGTAAGGTGGCGCTGACCGTTCTGACTCCTGTCAGCGGTGTTGCCAGGCAAAAGCATTAACGCCGCATTTCTTAACCTTAACCTATATATTTTGTGTTGCTCACTATATTGTGCAATATGCGTACTTACACTTACCTTAGGACGCCGATTATTGTACAATATTGGTGATCGTCACCAAATCGTTCATTTAATTATATTGAGAAGTTTTGCAATTTCAAGAAAAACATTATTATACGTGATTATTTACAAGTTATACCCACTTTTCTATATTATTATCAATACGTTGTAGAATTATGGCATACAAGATTTTATTAAGTAGGTACTTTTGCCAGTGGCGGTCATAACGGGGTAGCAGAGGTAGGGAAGCTACCCCTGTAGGGGCCAAAGGGGCCCCGAAGGGGCCCCAGCCTCTACCACAATTCTTAAAAATTAAATAGTCCACTTATTGGACTGTAAATAAATGCGGGGACATTGCTGACATATTAAAGAAAATAAGGAAAGAATTTCTAGAGTTGCGCTCAAACTATAAATGTGTACTAGAACATTCCGAACGAACTGTAAACGAATGGGGAATAACAACAACCTTCAAAAATACGAGAGGTAAAAAAATAAAATTATGTTTCAGATGAGATGATGGAGAATAGTAGTAAGAAATTTGAAAGACAGTTTTTAATGCATCTTTGGACATTTTAATTAGTCAAGTATCTAACAGATTTGTGAGCTTACTTAAAATATTTGAAATATTTCAAATACTGCAACCTGAAATTTTACTAAATGTTACCGACACAGAAATTGCCAACCATTGCCAGCAATTAATTGAAAAATATAATGAAGAAATTTCAACAAATTTGGTTCCACAAATTTGTCAGTTTCTTTCGTTGTACAAGGAAGAACTAAGAGAGCTGAAAACTATTAGAGATTTAACAGAATTTTTATTCATTAAAAACAAATATGTATGTTCAGCTTTACCCGAGGCTTTACCAGATTTGTGTACAGTTATTCAATTGTAGGTATTTTACAATTCCGGTAACAACAGCTAGTGCCGAGAGATCTTATTCGAAACTTAAATTAATTAAATCTTACTTACGCACAACCACAGACCTATATTAGCGATGCTATACCGTACTTTCACCGTTTTAGTAGACGCATAGCCGTGGCTGGGCGGCGCGCCGCCGTGTATTCGGCTAGGTTCGTCAGTCGTTGGCGGGGGGCGGGGCGTGTTTTTTGCTCGCAAAACTCGACTGATAAGCGGTGCGGGACTACTGTGTACTCCCCCCGCCAACGACTGACAAACCTAGCTGGACGCACGGCGACGCGCGGCCTATTCCCCTATATCTACTAAAACGGTGAAAGTACGGTATAGGTCTGTGGTACAACCTTTATTCTGTGGTACAACCAAAGTCTGGAAATACTATCTCTGGACGCTGGTACAACTATGAGTCAAGTATTGAATCGGAAACTACTTTTCAGGTGGATACTGACCGTATTGTGGAGTCCTTTTTTAATCGCACCAACAGGCGCATTAAATAGATTGTTTCGACCCGAAAAAATTATTTTTATTTATACGTTGTTATTATTTTTAATTTTGCTTTTAAAAACCATTATAGTGGTTGTTATAGAAAAGGAAGAGAAAGGAAACTTTGGGGGGGGGGGGGGGGGCACCAAGACGCATCACCGCAGGGGGGCCCGGGATACTTTATGACCGCTACTGACCTTTGCAATGTGTGCTGACAATAGTTGTTGTGGTATGACGCTAAGCCACTAGCATGCAATATACACATTGCCCACTATACTTTGTGCAGGACCTTGGATAATATTTGAAAAAATTGAAATTTAAAAAATGTTTCTTGGATTGCTTTTGCTGTTCTTTTCTTAACATTAATTGACACAACATTGTACAAGTTTTTTTTTAATTCCACTAGTTACTACTGAGAATAATTAAAAAATATGTATCATGAGAAATGTTGCTTTCCGAATGATTCCTTATTTTATCTGCCTTGTTAAAAAGTGGTTCATGGAAATTTGGTCGAAAAATTTTGGTCGAAAACATTTGGGTGAAAAATCATTTGATCGAAGTATAAATGGTTTTCATTTGATCGAAAAAATAGTTGGTCGAAAAGAAATTGTCCGAAAAATATTTTAAAGATCCTAAACCATGTATATTTTGCGTCAAATATACAGTGTGTCTCAAAAAACTGTGACGCTCACTTCTAGCCTAAACGTTTTTTGAGACACCCGTACCTTTTGCGCAAAAGATACAGGGTTGCCGCAAGAATCATATCGATTTCGTTTTGATGGGAAGACACAGAACGGTCAGCATTCGATTTTCGATCCAATGTTATTCGACCAAATGTCTTTCGATCAAATATGATTTCGATCAAATGTTTTTCGGTCAAATGTAGTTTCGTCCAAATATTTTTCGGTTAAATGTTGTCGATCAAATCTTTTCGACCAATTTTCCGCGAACCTTAAAAAGTAACTTCAAAATAGGCAGCAATAGAAATAAGCAGCTGTATGTACTGACCTGTCGTAATTAGCTAAGTTTGCAATTCTGATGTTTACATTTTGTTCAATAATTGGCTTTCGTCGAATGGACTTTTCTTTCTTTTCGGTTTAGGGTTCTCGCTTGGACTGGCCTTGGTAATGGTGGCCGAAGTATCGCTGACGAGGAGCATAATATCCCCAATGAACCAGCAACAGGTTCAACCGAGAGTTCAACAAATTAGGTAGGTACTGCTTCTTTTTAAAAGTCTCACCGCATGATCATAGAAAATCTCCTTTTAGAAAGTGGTTGGAATAAACCATCTTTTCTGACATCCACGTATATTTTTTACATTAATTCCAACCGCTGACCACAATTTTTGATGCCATCACGTGGAAACTGGAAACCTGAGTACCCACATAAAATAAAATAGGGAATGTTTTCAGGAAAACAGGATTTGGACAGTCTTATAGTCCTGAGATAACCCTATTACACGCTACTGGATTTAACATAAGAATATAATTCTTAATATCTGCACTACCATTGTTCAGATTTTAGAAAAGCGGTAACCTACCAATGACGAGTTACGAATTTAAAAATTGGGGGGGTCAAGCGACCGCTTACTGCGCTTAATAAGACATAAACCGACGCTGAGGAGGGCCCTTGAATAAATGGTATGTACGGGGTGACGCCCGTCCTTTTTTCGTGGAAAACGGTCAATGATATAATATGGTGATTTTATTTATGGCAGACGTATAACGACTTATAAAGGTCCATTGGTTCATATAGGACCTCTTTGCAATTACGGCGTTAGGCGTCGCGACGCCAAAAAATATTTTTCCAAGCAACATACCACTTTTGATGCGGCACTCGGAAACCCTCATCATGTAAGCCATTTTTCTTCGTTCTCTTCCGCTAAAAAGGTACTCTTCAAAAACGAATTAATAATATCTATTAATTTTTGTTAATCGCTGTTGTCACAGATAATGTAGAGTATTCAATACCTAATCTTATTTTTGGCGATATTTGCCTGAACTTTTTTGTTTCAAAGATCTTCAATAACCACGTCTTTTGACTTGCTAGATGTCATCATGAAAATCCAGGACAGGCTACTATTTTTTTTGTTCGATTTTCAGGGGTAATATAACAAGTGGTGTGCCTATTATCGATAATACCTGTCGTTAATTTTAAGAATTATAATCCCAAAGCTAAAAATACCACGACTGCGCAGCATTGGGATTATAATGAGTTATAAACTAAGGAAAGGTATTATCTATTATTAGGCATACCACGAGTTGTATTTAAAAAGAGAATTTAACAACTGCAAATAGTTAGTTTGACAGCTAGCTGTCATTTAGATTGAACTTTCAGTTCTGAATGTGTTTTTTGTGATAATAGATATTTAAAGATCAATGTGTTAACTGAAAACATATATTCTAGAAATTATATTAAATTTGGTAATGTGAAGAAGTTATCGGGTTATCAGTTTTAGCTGCCACAATATTGGTGTAGAATAACTAGAACGTAACTAAGAGAGTATGATTTCAGCGATTATTTCCCTCATACTGCTTGCATCCAATAAGGTAGCTCCTTCCATAAAAATCCAACGAATGATATGCCTCTGCTAGCGATAATTTGCACTAGTGCAATCACCGGTAATTGCACTTGTGCAAATTATCACTTCGTTGCTTAGCAACCGCGAATCTGTTGGATACAAACACGTACCTACTTCTTAAACTTTGTGTGTTTCACACTGTTCTAAATTATGCAGCTTATAAATTAGGTTGCGGTATTATTAAGCATTATATCAATGAATTTATATAACTGTTACATTGCTAAATTCTTGTTAATTAGGCCTCCGCCTCCGTTTAAATTTATGACACATTCAGAAAATAAAGCAACGCTGACAGGGTGTAGGTATAATCGCATTTGCCTTGGATACCCAAGCGTCATGTTTGTTTACTCGAACGCTACAGTCGAAGCTGTCAATAAACTTGTTCAAAATGAGTCGTTTTGGAAATGTAGACATAGAAAAAGTTAATACAGAAATTATTAAATCGTATTCGTGAAATAATCTCGACAAATACCACTCGTGCCGGAAATTTTTCTAGATAATTTTATTCTCAAGTCCTATTTTGCCCATTAGCAAAACCACTCGTACAAATCGGGCTTTTATTTTCAGAGATAAAAGCCCTCGAGCTTCGCTCTCGGGATTTTATCAGAAAATAAAAGCCCAATATATATTCGTGATCCTTCTAGGCAAAATAGGGCTTTCGAAAAAATAATCGATAAAATTTCCGGCACTAGTAATATTACATACGAAAATACCACTAGTGGTATTATCGCCGAAATCATCACCTGATTGGTTAATATTTCAAAAATCATATCATTTCATTGGTTCATATTGGCAGGCGTTGAATTCTCACTAAAATCATTTAGCGACCTTTTTATTTAAAATCTGATACCGCGGCGTTTATCAGAACACCCCAAAACCCCATAATATATCAAATGTGAACAAACCATAAAGGACGTTAAGAATTTTAAAGGCACTTGCCTACTAAAGTATGCCATGACATTACCTCAAAGCACATCATAATTATTATTCAATAAAAAAATATAAAAATATAATTGGAATTATTGAAAAAGTATTAATAAATGCAAGTAATGTATTTCTTACAAAATTTCATCCAACAAGTAACAGACAATTTACATAATGATTGGACTTTTCCCGACAAAGCCACCGCCAAATAAAATTATGCATCTTGCATGCGTTTCCTCTTGTCGTACACTGCCTTTACACATCTGGATTTGCTGACTGGCAGGATTCTGTAAATTTTGTTGTCTCTGTGCAATCCTGTGTATTTTTTATCGGATCTTTGCACGTTTGCACTATACCTCCTCCCACAACATTTTGTGAAATATTATTTTTTTGGAAAATTAGAAATTATTAGTTATTCTAATTCTGATATCGATACCCCGGTACACATACATGATGCTAAACCAAAATAACAGGATTGGGCAGAACTTGCCTTTATTTGGCCCTTTAAAGTTGCCGTCTTGAAATTTTAATTTCATGACAAATGAAAATTTTGACTGGCACTGATTTCATGAAAGCTTTTGATTTAACGTTACCATTGTTTTATTTAAAAAATGTGTTTAAATATCACAACTGAAAGCTTAAGTTAAATAAAAATGCCAGATTATAAAAAAGATAAAAAAGTTTCATAAATAAATACATTAAAGTAAACTATTTTGAAATTCATAAATATTAGATGTAAATATAAATAGGTACTACATAAATTTCATGTACCTACCTATGTGTTTTTTTTTTAATTTTTACCAATAATAATATCGCCCCATCTATGGTTTTTCTGATATCTTTAGAACGGCAGATTAAAAATTTTCTTTATTGAAAAAAAAACAATCTTAAAAGAAATCCAGTTATGTCGTAACTAGCCTTTCTTCAAAGTCATCATAACATTGCAAGAGGTGGGCTCACTCCGAATGCAGAGACGATGAGGAAGACTTATTCTTTTACTGCATCAATTGCAGAGAATAATTTAATTATTCAAGACATTTTTGTATATCGAGTTGATATTTAGTTTACACTTTTTTATACTAGAAAAATAATATATTTTGCGTTATTATTGGAGTTTTTATGTGCCTATAACAAGTTTCAAAAAGTTGTTACAATTGTCCCATGGTCTGTTAATTTGTCTCCCTGGGTGGTACAATGTAACATGTGACATTTCCATATAAAATAACTTTTTTTTTGTGCTTTATCGGTAAGCTAGTATATTTATCCCTCCATAAAATAAAGACAAAACCCAAACTTACACTTTGGCACAATTTAAAGGGGTTGCTCTTAATAAGTAAAAATCTGTGCAATAATATATAAAAATTGTTACAATCGTCCCCGGTCTCCCTACTATTATAATAATTATTATTTTTCATTACTTTATTATTTACAGAAAAATAAAGTTTGAAGATTCCGAAACTTAACCTCTATAGATATCTATAATTAATTTAAGGCATCCCATTTTTCTACTTAATTTATTCAGTCAAAACTAATTCCCTCCATCCAGTGACTATAGAAAGCTATAGTCACTGCTCCATCTCAACCTCCAGGATAGAAGCAGAGGTAGTTAATTTTAATTATACTATACAGGGTGTCAATAAAGTACGTAAACAAAACTTTCAGCGTCGTTGGCCTAATTATTTTAACAAAAAAGTTCATATTTACGTGGGCCTTAAACGAAACGGCTTCGTTTTAGAAATATAAAATGTCGCAATTTAAAATTTATTATAGGAGTATTTGAGAGCGACATAACTATAGTAAAATCGAGCAATCTGTACGCCTGCCGTAAATAAAACCACGTGTTCAATGACGATCCGCGACTGGTCGGTAGGCTATAAAATTTCACCCGACTCGGCAACAGGGACGTGCTCGATCGCAAAAGTGTAGATATTCGGTTTTATCTTGTTGTTTTCAGCTATTTAGATACTGCCACAAATAATTTTATCGATGTTTTGATCCATTTTAATTAAGCCAATAATTCTTGTCTGAAATATTTTGATGTACACAATTGTAAGACTAAAATTAAATAAAGGTCGTACCTCCGTGCGGCTATGGCGGATATTTCAACGCACGTGCTCTTGTTTACGCCAGGCGTAATGCGGGCCCTTCACAACTGACAGTTTTTGCCTCAAGGCGGGAACTGTGCCGCTTTTCACCCTACACGTTCAGACAAACAAACTGGCATTTTCGGTCAGTTCACCGGCAAAATCGAAGACGTTTAATCCATAGCTGGAGGGTGAGAATTTTAAAGAATATGTCGAAAAACGAAAAACAGCAGTCGCCATTCGTTTATTGAAAGAAGAAGACGAGACCAAAAAAATGAAAGAAAGATAAGAGGATACAAAAACAAAATATAATTATGTGGGAAGCCATTTGACCCGAGGCCAAATTAGCTGCAACTTTAAGATATTTGGCTAAAATTCTGTTCGAATATGCCTTCGACTTTAGCTTCCATAAACATTACAAATTTATGTATGTCTCAACAAATGGTGTAAGCAATTCTGCAGACATCGGTGAACCTTACTTGAAAATCTCCTTAATAAAACTATTAAAAAATGCCAATAATACGCCCTACTGCACTGGATACCTTCCCAAAACCTGAAGCAAAACTGACACTTGCCCGCGCGATCTACATCTGACACTAACCTTCCTTGTTTTATGCGCTAATTGTCTTAATACGTCTATCTTTGTTTCGATGAGACCTCGGCCGAAGTTCGGCACTACACGATTCAGTTCCGGCCAGGCCTGTGGACTGTTCAGTTAAAAATATTTAGCATGTCAAATAAACTTCGATCGCGCCGGAGAGGCCAAATCCGAGACGCGCCCGGCCGAGAATCACCCTTCACGTTGGGTTTTGGACTGAACAGTCCAACTGTACAGTCAAAACTGATAAAAAACTGAACGTGAAGGGTGGGTTTTAGCATGTCAAGTAAACTTCGATCGCGCCGGAGAGGCTAAATCCGAGACGCGCCCGGCCGAGAATCACCCTTCACGTTGGGTTTTGGACTGGACAGTCAAACTGTACAGTTCAAAACTGATAAAAAACTGAACGTGAAGGGTGGGTTTGAGAGTTGCTCGATTTTAGTATAGACTAAAATAGTCTATAGAAAACATTCATTTGTAAATATTAAATATTGGCGTCAGAACAAGTAAATAATCGCTAATCATCTATCTTACACAGATAGAAATACAATTCTTCATAGAAAAATATTTGTTGTTTGATCACGGATTATTTGTCAGAAATAATATTTATTTCGGTAGAAAGTATATTATTTAAATGAAGATTTATTTTTTTCAATTAAAAAATAAGAGCTTTTTGGGTGAAGTATTTGATTCTTTTGACACATTATTGTTTAGTAGAAGCATTTATTATTTTCATGAAATGAGGTATTACTTGGTGCAAACAAGAATAATTTGTATTTATAGTATTAGCTTTCGTTGTTTGGGTCAACCACATTGTTATTTGGTTTAAATGTGACCTTATTTGAGTTAAATAATACTACCTATCATTTTTATTGCTGTCTCGCTCCAGAGAATGAAAGATAGAAAGAGAGAGAAAATATGGGAGAACGAGAACGCACTCTAGTGTCGGCGTTCAGAGCTATTCCGTGTCCGTGTAAGTAGGTACGCGTCTGCAGCCTTCCTAGAGGTTTCGTGCGAGCAGTTTTATTATTATTTATAGCCGCCGATTAGCCGTCTGTAGTGTGGTGTATTATGTGTATTGCGTGTTTTCAGATTCTTCTGTAAGTAGGATACGCATAAACAATAATGGATACAAATCTCAAAGAACTACTTGAAATGTATCAAATAGGCCACCTGTATGAGGCGCTTAAATTTAAATTTAAATAAATATTTTTATAGCATTACAAATTATCGTGTTTTTCTAATCCAATTTCCGTTCCATTCAACAGAACATCTTTATGAATTGAACAAACTTATTGTTTTTTATTCGAATCGACAAAAAAAGTTTGTGAATAATGATAAACAGAAAGGTTGCTTTACTTTAAATAAATAATATTTTATTTCAGTGAATACCCTGAATGGGTAATTCAACCCATCACAGTTGTTTGACGCAACTGTCTTAATTTTTTAAATAGAATAAATGTTTTTAAACATCGTAGATTTGTTCCTTCGAAATATATCATTTATTTCATTCAAATCGTTAGTATTTTCATGGGAATAAAAATTAATTTCTTCCAAATAATATTTAAATTGTCTCAAATTAAATGTTGCTTTTAAATTGAAACAAACCAAATGTTTTATTCAAAGTTAGTCTAGGGTTCGCCATATACAAGAATCAAATTTGTTTGAGTAAAATAAATTTTATTTGATTCAAGTATCTCTTTCTATCTGTGTAGAAGAAAAACATTATTACATCATTTTACGTAATTAAAGTTTAAAAATAGACTTTAACCATACCACAACTAGCCAAACTATAGAAATCACTTAAGTTATTATATGATGGAGTATGCGGTGTGTTATCTCCCCCTTTTTAGCCAGCTTTAGCTCGCCTCGTATTATTTACTGTGAACTGCATAATTGCTCGACACTTATCTGCGTTGTCTGAGACAAACTGCACGTAAAATATCCTTGAAGCTATTATGTCTGCTCTCACAGAAACTAAACACGATGTCCAATATTGGGTTGAACAATCCTTGGAAAACAAACAGTTGAAAAATATAAATATTGAAATTTCGTGTGGTCTAAACGGCGAGGGATATATGGGTGATATTATTTTTGTAAAAGTTTCGGCTGACTCGAATTCGGGAAAGAAGGAAGAACATCACCTAGTCCTCAAATTTGGTAAGAAAAACGACCATCTCCGAACCATTGTGCCAGTTACCGAAGTATACGAACAAGAAATTTACATGTACAAAGTCGTATTTCCTTTTTATGAGAAATTCTGGAGGGAGAAAGGCTTTGAAGAATGGGATTTAACGCCAAAGTGCTACAAAACGTTCAGTGGATACGGCTCAGAGGTATTGGTCTTTGATAATTTAAAACACTTAGGATTTAAACTTCATAACAGGCATACATCGATGAATTATGAACACATTAAAATTGTTTTGGAAGCGTACGGAAGGTGGCATGCTCTGTCTTTTGCATTAAAAGATCAGAAGAAAGAAGAATACGACCGAATATCCTTGCCTTTATTTGACGTTATGGCAGAATTTTTGAAAAATGAGGATTGTATAAAGGCAATAACATCGTCTATGGGGAGACTTAGAGAGTCATTACAAGAAAATAGTGAGTACGAACTTCTGAGGAAATTCAACAAAGTTATGGAAGCTGGTGACGTTCAATTGTACGCTGATATAATCACTAGAAAGCCAGATAAGACAGTAATATCTCATGGTGATTGCTGGAACAATAATTTCATGTTTAAATATGTAAGTAAATTTCAAATTTCTAAATTTAATATATCTATTCAGCAAGGTATCTATAGCTGCCTTAAAATATTTTTTAATAAGAGTTGTAGCATTCACTGGTAGTGTGTTTCGTAGTTTTTGGATTATTGTAACGTGCATTTTCGGCGTAGTTATCCAAGCTTATGGTGTTTTATTAAAAGTTATTTTATTACAAGAGTGGATCAAAATCTACATTTTAGTTTGCACTACCCTGTATTACATAGCGGAAAAAACAGTAGGTGGAACTAGGTGTAATAAGCACAGAAATTATATACGATTTTAAACAAGTTTTCCTAACAACTTCTCATGAAATCTCTGACGGGACCCTATACTCAATGTGGAGAATTTTCTGTGGTAAAATCTGTCGAACTACTTACATAAAATAAATATAATGCCAATGTATTTAATTAAAAAAAAAAAATCTGTACAAAAAATATTTTTGAAAATATTTAATTTTTAATTTTTTTATACCTCAAGAGTACCTCAAACTTTGTACTAAAATTGCATTCTAAACAACTTTTTCAAATAACTGTTTGTGATACTTCGGCATTTAACCTCTCCGTTCTTAATTAATGGTAGTTTTTTGAAATTACCGTCATATTGATGGTGATTTGACGTAATATGTCCAAATCGATTCTTAGGTTCTTGAGTATGCAGGAAAGACTCCCAGAATACTTTTTTTGATATTTCAACAATAAAAAAATTGATAGTAAAAAAATATTTTTAAAAACAAGCTTTTATTTAAATGCTCTGAAAAGAAAAAATAAACTTTATAATAAATCAAACCAAGGCATACCCATAATTTTGTTACATTATAAAATTGTATATGATATAAAAGCTTGTCGCGAGATTTTCGTGTGTAAATTTCTTTTATAGAAAAATATATTTTCTAGTTAGAATTACTTTCAAGATATAGGTATATATTCTCGCGACAAGCTTTTATATCATATACAATTTTATAATGTAACAAAATTATGGGTTTGCCTTGGTTTGATTTATTATAAAGTTTATTTTCTTGTTTTCATTTAAATAAAAGCTTGTTTTTAAAAATATTTTTTACTATTAATTTTATTTTCAACTTTTTAGTTCTACTCTTCAAGCCCTTTCATTGCCCATATTATGGGAATAGAAAATGTAATCCGCCGTGTTGGAGCGGCGGCCATATTGAATTTAGTGTGATGTCACATACTTTATCGTTTTCTACTCTTCAAGCCCTTTCTATCGATACCCATGTTAAGAGGGTTGACAAAAAATACATTATCCGCCATCTTAGAGGGGCGGCCATATTGAATTTAGTGTGATGTCACTAACTCTATCGTTTTCTATTCTTCAAGCCCTTTTATTTGATACCCATATTAAGAGAGTTGACAAAAAATACATCATCCGCCATCTTGTGGCGACGGCCATTTTGAAAGCATTACAATATTGTACAGTACAGTATTGTCACCAGAACTAAAGGTGTATGTAAAATTTCAGCTCAATTGAATGTCAGGAAGTGGTTCTAATTCAGCTTGCAAGATTTGACCTAAACACAATCATACATACATAGTTCACCATACATTGCAAGTTAAATAAAAGCTTGTAAAAACTTCCCACTTCTTGCGAACTCTTTGGCCCACACTGTATAAAACATAAACTTTCTTTGCACAGTGCTTGTTTGTTGAGATAGCTTGCTGCATTAAACTAACAAGTTTACCAATATACCAATATACTAAAATTTCTTTTGGTATCATTTAGGGTTCAAACAAGACGTATCCAGAGAAGGTAGCAATTTTGGACTGGCAGATGTCCTTCAATCGATCTCCAGCGTTCGACGTAAGTCACTTTCTCTATTCTGTTGCGTCCAAACAAGAGTTTGACCAAATCGACGCGTTAATTGACATCTACTACACAAGCCTTGCTGCTAACATTAAAAAATTGGGATCGGATCCAGATAAGCTATTTACCCACGAAGAGCTGATGCGACATTGGCGGGAGTATTCTTTCTTTGGATTGTGTGTGGGCATTATGGTTATGCAGTTTGCTCTTTGTGACCCCGAAGATGCACCGTCCTTTGGGGACTTGACCACCGACGAAAATTTAGGAAGCATCATGAGTAACGTGATAATTAAAAATAAGAATGAGTATTATAGAAGAGTTCGAGATATGGTGGAGCACTTTACGACCTTTCGTAATATTTTATAATTTAGAGTAAATTGTGTAAAATTGCTCAATGTTTTGATATTACCTCGAGTAAGTTTGGTAACAGTTGTTAGTAAAGCAATAAAAATAATAATTATTTTCTTATTTTAATTTTTAATTATCACTGGTAAAATGATATTTCATTTCCTTCATTTAAGGGGAACGACAGAATATTTTTTGCCTCAGCTGTCATGTAGCATAACGGATAACAAATTTTTGTCAACAAATTATCCTTTACCTGCGATCCTTCTTGATTATTTATGAACTATTCACTATAATACACATGTGCCATGTAATATAATGTAATAAAAAAATGAGTTAAAATATTTCGGAAAAGTGAAAAATTATTACTGCCGGTCGGAAGTGGCATACATAAGACCTAAATTGATGGCAATTTTTCACAACCATTTCCTGATACGGATTTTCTGCAAGAATTTGAACCGTTGGAGTAGGAATACTATGAGAATACGAGATCAAACCTGTCGAGAATTGTCTGATCCCATGCTCTCGCAAGGGTTTGGCCGGATATCGATTTGATCTGGTGCTCTCATAGAGTTCTGAGGGAAAGCTGAAAATGTCAATTTCTGCTTATCTCACAGAGGACTTCACCTGCACTGTTTTTGGATCTTGCTTTTACTCCAAAAATTATTCACTTTCAAAATGGATCCTATCGAATTTGATAAGATATGGACATCCTATTTAAAGAAAACCAATGATGTCTTGAATAATGCCCATTTGGCATTTTTTCTTTATTTTGCATGTACAGTTGATCTGTAACATTTAAAAGCGGTATGTGAAAAGTTAACAGGTGTTTTGGAGCACATTTTCCCAATTTCAACGTATACGGTTGATTTTATCGTTATTAAACAAGTATGCACCTTTATTTGCAAATGAAAAGATGCACTAAAATGATGGACTTGCAAGACTAAAAAGAGAACCTTAAAAAAAGTTACGAGTAAAAGCACGATCCAAAGATATCGAAAGTGGCGCTCTATGTGAGACGCGTAGAAATTGACATTTTCCACCCCAAAAAACAAGCAGCACAAAATTTCAATTCAGCAGCTTGATTATAATGATTATTGTGGGATATATTGCCATAATATAATTTCAGAAAGGACCTACAACGCTGCTACAGCTCCCTGTAACTCAGTAACTATTGAGATTTGACCCATAGTTATTAAGCTCAATCGTAATATTTTGATATCCTACACCTACTCCCGCGAGATTGCTCTATATTTACCGGACACCCTGTATAGGCGAGGTTCAACTAAGGTCAAACCTCCACCAACCGTTTTTAAGGTGGTGCAATAATGTTTGGAGTTTACATCGCATATAACCTTGACCCCTTAGTGTGTTGAAGAAAGGAAACTATAATTGGACCTTTTCTGCGTTTTGTTTATTTATAATCCCTAGCATCGTAATATTGCATATTCCTAGTATCTTAGTATTACCAAAGAAAACAGTACTAGGGTAGTAGTATTACACATTTTTGTTGCCCTCCCCCATTTTAGCAGCCATTTCAGCAGCTATAAATAAATAAGCAGGACATTTCTTGAGATAACTAATATATAGATTTAAATATATTTGAGATTTGACTCCATGGGTATTAGATAAACAGTTGTTTTTATATATGTTTTGTTATAATATCACCTGCGCAATAGAAGAGGTACTTGGACCTTGAACCGAACTTTGTACAGTACCCACTTTGCCAAGTCCAAAGTATAGAGTTATATTCTGGTCCAGTACTGCATAGACAAGGGTCATATTGAACAAGTTGTCGATATTCGTTTTTTTTTAACAGTAAGTATACCTTTTCCCATAATAATTCCAAGGTTCAACCATACATGCTTTTTTATATTATAAGTGATTTGATGGTTTAAAGACATGTTGACGAGAAGTGCTCCGCCCTCGACCCCCCAAAGGGTCTGTTTAAAAAAATATAGATACTTTCATACTAAAGGGTATCACATTAAAAAATAATAGCAAAACAAAAAGGTTATGAGATGAGATGTTAGTGTTAAGCTCTATGAGCATTATTTTGCCTATCACATAAAATCGGCAAACCCGCTGCTTATTTCATGTAATCGGGAAAAAGTTGCCAGTAAGGGCCACAATCTCGACAATGGGCTTATTAATTTCATTAAATTTCATTTCATTTTATTAATTTCATTTCACTTCATGAAAAAAATCCTCATAATTTGGCGCGAAGATTACCATGAAAAAGCCATATAGAATTACGAGACATTCTGTATTTACATAAATACATTTCATTTGGAAATTTTACATTTTCTTTTCTAAGTGTATCACAGCACAGGAAGATATTAATCTATTTCATGCAGTTAAATTTAAAAATGTTGTAAATGTCTTTACTACTACCAAAGATATTATATACAACCTATATCTTTGCTACTACTTATGGGATCTTACACATCAATAATTTATTGATATTATATTCAGAGCCGGATTAAGTAGTGTTCGGGCCCTGAGGCGCTACAAACTTTCGGGCCCTAGGCCCTATTGCTTTTGCAGTTAAAAAAATACAATTAGCATGTCCGATAAAACATTTTTAATATATATTTTTTGATAAAGTATAAAAATATTAGAACATTAAAATAGTAAAAACAGAAATAAAACTGTGAAAAATTAAATTTAGTATTTTAAATCATAAAATAGTTATTTATGTACCAAGGCACTGAAGTTCAATTTTTTTGACTCATGTAGAATTTAGTTGCCGAGGCCTCTGGCCGAGGCAAACAAACCACATGAGTCATAAAAAGAACTTCAGTGCCGAGGTATATATTATATTTTTTTGAAATCGGAAAAAATGGGCCCCCAACGGATACGGGCCCTGAGGGGCGCGCCTCGTGCGCCTCAGGGTTAATCCTGCACTGATTATATTCTCCACTGGTCATTTTTGAGCATTAATACACCTTCACTACTTGTTTTTCTTATATATACACACATATATACACACTTATTAAAACTATCCATCCCATAATAGGTACTACTTGATTTTAGATAGGTAGAAATTCTAAATAAAAATTCCAGTTGCATACAGGGTGTTCATTCTGAGAAACTTCTCAGAAGAAACTTGCTTTAACATAACCTGTAGCGTACTCCTTTTGTTGAATACTAACTGCTAAAATTATTTTCCTTTGACTTATTAACTACATTTGATAGCCTAGTGTAAATTTCTATAGCAAAAAGTTTGAAAATCGGTAAAACATAGGCATATTATATTCTGTTCCTTTTCATGAAACTTGAAATATTTTTCGAGACACCTGGACTTTAAAAATATGATTTTTTTCCTTATGGCAAGGCATACTTTTGTTTACATTCATTTCTATTTTCCCTTCATATCTCTTTTTTAATTTATACTAAATAAAATCCGATGCACTTCATCACGTGTGTCATTGTAATGGTTACTTCTCGAGGCACTGTTTAAGTAGAGCTACCAAATCAATAATAGCCATCAAATTCAAATATAAATACACAAAATCATTTCATATTTTTGACTAACATTGGTAGAACAACGTTCTTCGTGTATCGAATTTGGTTTTGTGTAAACCATACATCAATAGTCTCTTTGGATCGATGTAACTACCTACTACGGAATAATAATTATGGTTTTTGCAATGGAAAAAACAATACCTGAAACAGAGATATAATGGCGTCCATTGCAAAAACAATAATTATTATTCCGTATAGCAGTGACTATAGAAAGTGGCCAAGAAAGTCACTGGTAGTAGGTAGTTAGAGTAAGAATATTTCCTGTTCGTTATTATTAGCCACCCTGTAAAATACCCTTCTTAATATTTTTCGTTGAAAAACGTAATAGCAGGGTGCAAATAGTTGAATAAGAATAAGATTGGTTTCAATGGCCTAGCAATTTTGATACGGGAGGGAAACATGTTAAGTACATTTTATACTTTTATCACATTATTCATCAACTTTGATACACAGCCTTATTCGTATAAAAAATATAAACTTTGACTTTGTCAATACAAAAATATTTATAAATAATTGTTAAAATATAAAAAATATATGTTTTATTGGAATTGATTATATTATAAGTACCTATAGTGTGAACGGATTTATACCGTTGACCATTCTGAAATAAATCAACTACCTGATAAGACCCCATTGTGTACAGGTATAATATATTACTGGGTGCAGGGTCGGCTTAAACATACAGGGTGTCCGGAAAGTATGGGGCAATCTTACAGGAGCAGGTAGGGGACGTCAAAATATTACGATTGAGCTTTACCACTACGGGTCAGATCTCAATACTTACTGAGATACAGGGCGTTGTAACTCTTTTTTTCAAATTGAATTATGGCAATATCTCCCAAACTAATCAAGCTGTTGAACTGAAATTTGGCACTGCTGTGTTTTTGGCGATGGAGAATAAGCTGAAAATGTCAATTTCGCCGTATCTCACAGAGGGCGACACTTGCGCTGTTTTTGGATCGTGCTTTTACTCGTAACTTTTTTGAGGTTATGTTTTTGGTCCTGCAGGTCTATCATTTTAGTGCATCTTTTCACTCTGCAAGAAAAAGGTACTCTTGTTTCATAACGATAAAGTCAACCGTTTGCGTTGAAATTGCCAAAACGTGCCCCAAAACACCTGTTGAGTTCAATATTCGAAACATAAAATTTTCACCTACCGCTTTCAAGTGTTTCATATCAACGGTACCATTTGAAGTGAAAAAAAATCCCTATGAACAAAGTACCAAAAATTATTCGCTTTCAAAATGGAAAGGATTGAATTTGACAAAATTTTGACACGCTGTTTCAAGAAAACCAATGGTGTTTTGACCACTGCTCATTTGGCATTTTTTTCATCATTTTGAATGTACAGTTGATCTGTAATATTTGAAAGTGGTAGGTGAAAATTTTATGTTTCGAATATTGAACTCAACAGGTGTTTTGGGGCACGTTTTGGCAATTTCAACGCAAACGGTTGACTTTATCGTTATGAAACAAGAGTACCTTTTTCTTGCAGAGTGAAAAGATGCACTAAAATGATAGACCTGCAGGACCAAAAACATAACCTCAAAAAAGTTACGAGTAAAAGCACGATCCAAAAACAGCGCAAGTGTCGCCCTCTGTGAGATACGGCGAAATTGACATTTTCAGCTTATTCTCCATCGCCAAAAACACAGCAGTGCCAAATTTCAGTTCAACAGCTTGATTAGTTTGGGAGATATTGCCATAATTCAATTTGAAAAAAAGAGTTACAACGCCCTGTATCTCAGTAAGTATTGAGATCTGACCCGTAGTGGTAAAGCTCAATCGTAATATTTTGACGTCCCCTACCTGCTCCTGTAAGATTGCCCCATACTTTCCGGACACCCTGTATATTACTGGGTGCAGGGTCGGCTTAAACATATACCTCAAAAGACGATGTTCAGTTCAAACCAATCTTCAAACATTTGTATCTATAGGTATCTGAATTACGGTTGCAGGTTATATAATCTGACCCTGCCCCAAACCTGAAGCATTTTATGGTCAAAGGGATAAAGACCGTTTTATGGTAGGCAAAAGCTCAACGGTATAAATGCGTACGTACTATACCTACAGAATGAAGATTAAAAAGCGATTGTTCTGTAAAATACCAACCAACGTTCAACATAAGTTGTGGGTACTAGAGAATACAATCCCGGGATCGGGGATCCCGTATTATTTAGAGATATTTTATAATCCCGAGGATCCCGGAATTTAAATAAAATATCCCGGAATTATTTTATGATATTACAGATTGCTTTTTCTCTATAGTTTTGTTATTTCATGAGCTTTGGCTTCGCCCTAAAATTTAAAAGGACCCCGCACAAAAGTAGTGGAAAAACACTTTCGGTGGATTTCAGTCTGTCTCTGGGGAATCGAGTTTATATTATGTGATCGAATGTCTCCACTGGCATATAGTCCGGAAACTCGTAGTCACAAATCAAAGGTCAAAATACAAAAATACATTTGATCACATAAAATGTACATCCTACACAGAAAGTGATTTCCCACTAATTTTGTGCGGGGTCCTTTTTGAAAAATATGAGAATTATCTCTAATAATATGTTATATGTTTTATTTTCCAATAAACACTCTAAATGCAAAAACTACCCATTTTATCTAGGTAGTTTAAACTGTTGATGTTCTTTTTTGCATTAATATCCCCTTTCTTTTTGAATTCTATGAGAATTAACTATGTACTATATACGTTTTATTTTACAATAATAACTTTAAATACAAAAACTACCCATTTAGTTATTATCTACTTGTTTTAAAAAATATGAAAATAACTCTATTACGGAAATCGAGGGATTCGATCTCCGGATTTAAAATCATTCATCCCGAAATCCCGGGAACAATTTTTTTAAAGGGATTGGATTCCCTATAGTACCTACTAAATAAGAAAACACCTTGAAAATAGCTTGGTATAAACAAAGTCTAGGGAATACTTCTAGATTTTGGTATAAATTTTGACAGTTTGAAGAGTTTTTGAGACTCTAGGTACAGGCAAAGCCATTTCAATTAATTTATTTGCGATTTAAAGTCTTAATACAGGGTGTCCAGTAAGTATGGGGCAATCTCACAGGAGCAGGTAGGGGGCGTCAAAACCTTGTGATTGAGCTTAACTATGGGTTAAATTAGTTACTGAGGTACAGGGCATTGTATGTACAGGGTGTTTCATTAAGGGTGAAGAGGTACCATATCTCAGGAATTAATAGTCCTGGAGCTTTGGGAAAAAAATCTTCTTAAGTAATGTGGTCACGAAAAATCGCTGGAAATTATTTTTAAGTTCGTAGGGCGGCCACTAGGGGGCGTATTCGAAACAGTAAATTTGAAAAATGAGTTTTCTCAAAAAAATTACTAATAAAGGCGTATCAAAAATACTTTTATTGCACTCTTCAGCAAATTCTGAACAATTTTTGTTCAGAATTTTTTGCTCTAGCTCTTCAAATAGAGGTGAAACGGGCGGATAAACCTTGACTTGAAAAAATGCCTGTAACTCCGGTTTGGCTTAACCGAATTGGTCGAATTTGGCTTGTTGAAGAGAGCTTTCCTTCTTCTATGAAATGATTGTCCAGTAAGGTCATTTCGAATTTCGTGGTCACCGCTAGAGGGCGCAATTTGAAAAATGTACCTTTTATTACATTTTTCTCGAAATTTTAAAGGCAATGGCATATTTATTCTGTTATAATCGAAAAGTAGATTAAATTTACAACAAAAATTACCCAAGGTTCAAATGGATATATTCATTAGTTTCGGAGTTATCGCCAAAAGAATAATTGTTAACATGTTATTTGAAAGAAAAAGGTAGGTATTATTTGTTGTCAAATATTTCCGTGGTCAAGGATGCCATGAAATAAATAAAAATCTACTTGAGTTTTTCGTAAATTTTTCTCACTTTTTATTCGGTTAAACGTATTTCCAATTTACTTACCTTACCTGTCGTATTATATGAAATTATCTCGGAAATTATCTAGTAAGCCATGAAACAAAATCGTTTCGTTTCAAGTGAAGCAAAAAAGTAAATGTCACATGAATCAAGCTTTAATAACTATTGTGTCAAATCTTGATTTTTGTAAATATTGAGTTAAAATTGTGTGTTGCATTTATTAAAAAATGCGAATGCCGAAGCTTACGATATGCCTGCCGTATATTTTCCAAGTTTTGAACATGCTCCACTTGCGGAACGTGAATATTCTGTCAGGTACCAAACGATTGTTTCATGGCTTACTAGATGATGTCCGAGATAAAAAGTGAGAAAAATAGCAATTTACAAAAAACTCAAGTAGATTTTTATTTATTTCATGGCATGCTTGACCACGGAAACATTTGACAACAAATACCTACCTTTTTCTTTCAAATAACATGTTAACAATTATTCTTTTGGCGATAACTCTGAAACTAATGAATATATCCATTTGAACCTGAGGTATTTTTTGTTTTAAATTTAATCTACTTTTCGATTATAACAGAATAAACATGCCATTGCATTTATAATTTCGGAGAAAATTGTAATAAAAGGTACATTTTTCAAATTGCGCCCTCTATCGGTGACCACGAAATTTGAAATGACCTTACTGGACAATCATTTGATAGAAGAAGGAAAGCTCTCTTCAACAAGCACAAATTCGACCAATTCGGTTAAGCCAAACCGGAGTTACAGGCATTTTTTCAAGTCAAGGTTTATCCGCCCGTTTCACCTCAACATGAAGAGCTAGAGCAAAAAATCCTCAACACAAATTGTTCAGAATTTGCTGAAGAGTGCAGTAAAAGTATTTTTGATATACCTTTATTAGTAATTTTTTTGAGAAAACTCATTTTTCAAATTTACTGTTTCTAGCGGCTGACCTACGAACTTAAAAATAATTTCCAGCGATTTTTCGTGACCACATTGCTTAAGAAGATTTTTTCCCGATGCTCCAGGACTATTAATTCCTGAGATATGATACCTCTTCACCCTTAATGAAACACCCTGTATAGTTCTCTTTGAAATTTAATTATGGCAATATCTTCCAACATAATCAAGTTGCTGAACAGTAATTTAGTACCGCTGTGTTTTCTGGGATGGAATAATCTGAAAATGTCAATTTCTAAGTGTCTCAGAGAAGGCGTCACTTGCGCTGTTCTTGGATCGTACTTTTACTGGTAACTTTTTTGGGATTCTCTTTGTACTCTTGCAGGTCCATCATTTTAGTGCATCGTTTCATTTGCAAACAAAAGTGTATACTTGTTTCATAACGATCAAATCAACCGTTTGTGTTGAAATGGGCAAAACTTATCCCAAAACACCTGTTAACTTTAATATTTGGAACATTAAATTTTCACCTACCGCTTTCGAATGTTACAGATCAACTGTACCTACATTCAAAACGAAGAAAAAAAAGGCCAAATGGGCATTGGTCAAAACACCATTGGTTTTCTTGAAATAGGTTTTCCATATTTTTTCAAATTCGAGCCTTTCCATTTTGAAAGGGAATAATTTTTGGTACATTGTTCTTAGGGATTTTTTCTCACTTTAAATGGGCACGGTTAACTTGTAGCATTTGAAAGTAGTATATAGGTGAAAAATTTATGTTTCAAATGTTAGAGTAAGCAGGTGTTTTGGGGCACATTTTTCAGATTTCAAAGCACACGGTTGATTCTATCATTATGAAACAAGTATACACTTTTGTTGGCAAATGAAAAGATGCACCAAAAATGGACCTGCAAGACGAAAAAGACAACCTTAAAAAAGTTACGAGTAAAATCAAGATGCAAAAACAGCGCAAGTGGCGCCCTCTGTGAGTTACGTAGAAATTGACATTTTTTGCTTATTCTCCATTTCCATAAACAAAGCAGTGCCAAATTTTAGTTTAGCAGCTTGATTGTTTTGGCAAATATTGCCATAATTCCATTTCAAAAAAAGAGTTACAACGCCCTGTATCTCAGTAACTATTGCGATCTGACCCGTAGTTGTTAAGCTCAATCGTAATATAGGTATTTTGACGACCACTATACCTGCTCCCATGAGATTGTCCCATACTTACCGGACACCCTGTATGTAATGTCCGAGTCGTTTAAAAATATAGGAGACGAAATACAAGAAATGTCATTTTTTCATTGAATTCCAAGCATTCGTAATCTATCATTCGTCGTATCTCCAAAACGAATTAGCGTAGCCAGGGTCGGAGATAGAGCGCAAAATGTGAAATGAAATGTTGTATTCTATAGCTATGTGAATTTCCCAATGCCTTCCGCTCGGAATCCAAGGCTACATAATGGAATGACTGAGTGAATGAAACCACTTGTCCAATAATTGGTGCTGTATAAATTAATGCATTTTTAAATCGTTCTTGGGAATGGCCTAAATTGGAAACGCGCTTGTTTCCTCTAGATCCAGAGGTTATTCTATACGGGTAACTCAACATACAAGAAACGTTCGAAAACTAGGGTGATGCAGTTTTCACCATGGTCTTCATGACTTATTGTTGCGCCACTGTCTCCGCTCCGCCTAAAGTGCAGTCTTCTCGGCGGACGCGTCCCACTCCCCTAGGGGACAGGAACACGGCCGCCGCTGACACCTTCCGTTGGCGGAAGCCACCAACTGGACCTCGGCCACCTCGAACGAATCCCCGCAGGTGAGGCAGACGTCCCGCTGCCTCTCCACCTCCGCAATCGTCAGCAGCTCAGTAGAGGTGATCCGCGTCCGCTCCGCCGGCTTCCTTGTGATGGACAAGGGAACGTCGCGGCCCCTACGGAGACTGGCGGCTTGTGTGGAACTCTGGTTCGCCTGCCGGATGCAAATACACGAATTCAGTATATCCTGGCCACCGAATATCGATAACCATAGAAGGGTCACCTGGCGACGGCGCTTTGATCTCGCGGACTCAATGGCTTGCCGCTCAGTTCCCGTCACCTGCCGACTACTGGCACTTGCACTTGCATCTATTTCAGTGGGGACGAGAGGCAAGGGGTAACGGCGGTCAGACTGCCTGGGCATATTCGGCAAGTGAACCTTCTCTGGTTATACGTATTCAGTGTCCGGAACTTAAATACAAATCATTTATTAGTTAAAATAATTTGGGAGGTACACCGTACTTTCACCGTTTTAGTAGACATAGGGGAATAGGCCGCGCGTCACCGTGCGTCCAGCTAGGTTTGTCAGTCGTTGGCGGGGGGAGTACACAGTAGTCCCGCACCGCTTATCGGTCAAGTTTTGCGAGCAAAAAACACGCCCCGCCCCCCGCCAACGACTGACGAACCTAGCCGAATACACGGAGGCACGCCGCCCAGCCTTGGCCATATCTACTAAAACGGTGAAAGTACGGTAAACCGTTTTGCCTCACATGTGACCAGTACAGGTCATGATCTTCTCTTCGACGACCGGCTCGGACACGACCGGGTAGCAGTTGTTTGGACCCAGAGTATAATCTCCATATCTACTCAAGATCCGTAAAGTAAGAAGATTGCCTCTTGTTAATAGAGAGCATTCTGATGGCATCATGGGAATGCTGACAATAATTATTGACGGCAAGGGTGATATATACCCTCTCTACGATAGTAGGTACTTCTTACTTTACGAACCTTGGACTGTAGGCTCTCGTAACGCAAGTTGTACAAGTGTAGGGGAGACCGGGGCTGGTTGGGCACAGGGGCAGGTTGAGACAAGGACTATATCTTAGCCACCCGTTGATAGATGGCAGTGCGCCGCATACTATGCGTGGGGTCTGTCATTATCAGCGGTGGGATGCAAAGAGAAGTGTATCGGTTGAGATTCCCGAGTGTTATTGGTCATAATTCATACTAAAAGTAAGCAAGTAAATTTTTGGGAATATCCATATCTTAGAGTATTTTCTTGTGCATGCATCTTTTTTACGTATATCACAATTGTGAAAGAGATGCTTCTTCTTCCAATTACAAAAGATTAAAATCTCCTTTATCATTGTTTTTATTTTTTATTAACGTACATATGAAAGAAATATTTAGGTATATTTTTCTTTTTTTACGGGTATAGTTTTACCCAGTATTCATATTTTTGTTTTAAAATAGTTGAAATTATAATATATGTTTATTTAAACAAACAGATGAATTTTCTTTATGTGTTTATTTGCATTTCTTTACCGGTGTACCAACCTTCCCCAAACATTGTACCAATCTACCCCATATAATATGGGGCAGGTTGGTACGCTTGACAAGTGACATTTCTATTGAAATTTATAAGCAGTTTTTTTATTTTGGAAACCCTTTTATGCGACCAAGTGTAAACAAGAAATGCAGCAACGTTACCTATATAATTAGGACAGTCAGCAAAAGTACCTATTTTGTGCAGTTTCGTCAAAGCTGCTCAATAATTAATGTTGGAATAATGGATGTTGACCGCTACTCACTAATTAGGTAGTCAGTTGAAGCGAATACCATCGTTGAGTAAAGGAATACTAGGGGAAGAGGAACTGCTTCCGTGTTGAGTTGCTAACAGGTAAATTTGTAGAAAACAGTGATCGCCATCTAGTAGACTGCAAAATTATTAAAATATCATAGTCTCATCCCTCGCGCCATCTAGTAGGCTGCAAAATTATTAAAATCGATCGTTTAGTTTAACGCGGCATATTTTTTGCAGATCCCTCTTCAGCGTAGCGCTGGACGTTGCCGGATCGCACCCCAAATTTTCGATAGAACGCGCACTTGCCGGATCAGGGCCGGCCCAAGATTCTGCGGGGCTAGATAGTGCCGCTTGAGAATGCGAGGCGCCGACATTCGAAAAGGAATATAGTTTTAGCTCGGGCGTAGCGTATAGCGTATTTCCTATGGCTTAGAGTTTAGAGCCATTTCATTACAATTAAATTTTTGAAAACGGCCGTTGAATGTATCTTCCCAATTAAATCTCTATGGTTACCCCACTGGACTGCGGTATATTTTTTTGTGATTTTTTTCCGATAAATGTTTCTAGAGATACCTACGCAAAACATGTATAAAGGAAAGTTCAGAAATGGAAATTATTGTTGTTTATCAAATTTGCAAAATTTTGGTCAACGTATTATTGTTTTTCTTATAAGTATATGATAATTAATAAATAAGTATTTTGTTCGAATGTGTCAAATATTGACTTACTTACTATCGAGTTCTAAGAATAGTAAAATTTATATTTTAGTTTGTTTTCGATCCAAAATTAAAGTTTGAAAGTTTGTGTGCTCTATGACTCAATGCCTCCTGAATGACCAAGTAGTGCATACTGATGCTAAATATTACATATTATATTATATTTTATTGTATTGTATTGTATTGTATTGTTTTGTATTGTTATGCATTGCATTGCATTGCATTGCATTGTATTGTATTGTAGGCCAGCACGGAAGATGTAAAATAATTTATTGTACGATTTATAAGACTCAACGTACCTACAGCACGTACGTGGTGATTCAACATTTTGACCCATAAAATGGTATTTTTCGATCTGTAGCGAGCAACACGCTTAATTTCAAACTTTTGATCAATACAAATTTTAATCTAAGTAATTACTCACATTTTGAATTTATTTAAAAATATATATCACAATGACTGTCATTAGGTTTTTCCGCAAATGCTAATGACTGTCATTTTGATGAATATTTTTAGATAATTATTTGCCTCGAACAGTGAGTAATTACTTAAATTAAAATTTGTATTGATCAAAAGTTTAAAATTATGCGTGTTGCTAGCTACAGATCGAAAAAAGCCATGTTGAATCATCACGTACGTGCTTTACATTTACTCTTGTACGATTCAGGATTGTTGGCATACACGTCATCAATTTACGTCACTAAATCAAACAAATCGAGGCTGCATTCTCCAGTGCCGTAGATTTAAAAGGGGAAATTATTTATAGTTCTAAACTCAACCAGATATACACAGACCGCCACGCCCGGCGAATTCACCGAAATTTGAATTTGTAAATAACGACGCAGTGGCGATGTTCGTAGCGTCGCCGAACTATTTAGCCTGCATATTTTTCTGCCTTCGATCGACCTTAGTTCGAAACGAGGCACATGCATGCACATGTCGCTGATGGCCAAGAGCGCTGGACAAATTTTGGATTCACGGTATTACTCCTTAATCGCTATATCAGTGTGATTTACTAATTGTCTTACTACGGTTTTCTAGGGTTTTCCGTAGTACTTGAGCGAATGCTATCCTAGTTCTATCAGGAAAAGTCGGCTTTAACCGCAAAAGGTAACGAAGACAAAATAATAGTACTTAATTGCACCCCTCCCCCACACAATCATTCAGTTGTTTCTGGGGTCCTACTCTTAGTTTGGAGTATTGTGAGGGTGAGAATTAATATTATTATTATTATTAATGCGTTTTACCACAGACCTATATAGCGAAGCTTTTCTTTGATATGTATATTTTACGTACATTTTGCTAACTACATACAAGATGATGTTATAAAGACAAAAGATAAGTAAGTATAGGTATGGTATAAATGAAGTTACTTGGAACACCAGAAAAACCTTTGCATTTTATACGGGTGATTTCTGCTGATAGGTCTGGTATTTTCACCAGTAGCAGAGCGTGGTAAATGCTATGAAATAGATCGCGCCCCGTATATCACTGTGTTCCAAGTGAGTTCATTTATACTTTACCAGGCTAGCTCGAGAACAGGCGCCTCGGTAATAAAATACGACACAAAACACTTTTTTAACCATATTAAACCGAACCTGGTATTAGTAGTAAAAAGTGATAAAGGAGACAGAGAAGATATAAGTTATTGTAGGAAAAACAAGTGACTGCATATGCTCGCCTAATATAATATCAGTGTTTAGGTAGGTTTCGTTCGGCTATGATAGTATCACCTGCATGGGTTAAACTGTTCGATGGCTGGCCACTTGTGCAGCGAAATGCGGTGGACAGCCGTGCCATAATTTCACAGATCTTAGGATATACTGAAGTAAATAGTTATAATCGATAGGGTTTTTTAGAGACCTTTAGTCAATATTATATGGTGCATTAACGTTTATAGGTTGTGTTTGACGACAATTAAAAAACCTTAAAAGTTAAATATTATGTTGCTTGTAGAATATGTATATTTTTGAAAACTGCGTGACGCTTATATTCTTTTTGTGACGCCAATTAGAGTCTTTTATGATTTTTCAAGTGACTTTAGAAATACTATACAACCAAATAATTTATCGAACACGGCAGGTTTATTGACTATTTTTTAATACCATCGATAGCTTGACTAACCACCAGGGTAAATAAACAAATAATTTTCGAAATAAATATAGATACAAACGAATCTAGTTAGATACCTACACACTATATTAATAACAGAAACATAAAAACCAATAAAAAAATAATTTTATTATTTTTAAAACAATGGTTCGCTCTTTTAAAAACAAATTGCATTAAAATGTGTAAAATATAGGTACCTATATTTTTTAGCGATTATAAGATGATCAGAATAATATTCAAAATTTGTAAAAAGATAACTATTTTTGACCTCACAAAATGTTACTGGTGCCAAAGTTTACAGAATAACTATTTTATTCTGTAAACTTTGCTGTTGCTATTATGTTACAACATTAACTAACCACCGGGGTAAATAAACAAATAATCTTCGAAATAAACATAGATACAAATGCATCTTGGTATACAGGGTGGTCACTCTTACAGTGCATACCATTGGGATATCCGAAACGAATATTTCAGGATCTAGTTGGCGTAGGAATTATTTGACATTTCCATTGAAAAGCTCACATCTAGAAATGTAAGATTGCCAGGTTTCATAAATTTTCCATTACATATAAAAAAAGTTATGAAGGAAGAAAGAAAACGCATATTTTCAGTTTTTCAGCAATATTTCAGGGACTACCCAAGATATCTTAGATTTGTTTTCAGATTATTGAAAGGCATACAAAAACGCAACTTTTCTCTAATTTAACCCACGCTGTATCTCTTACCGTTTCGGATATCCCAATGGTATGCACTGTAAGAGTGACCACCCTGTATACCCACTATATTAATAACAGAAACATAAAACCAATAAAAAATTATTTTTATTATTTTTGAAACAATGGTTCTCTTTTAAAAACAAATTGCATTAAAATGTGTAAAATACCTATACCTATATTTTTAGCGATTATAACATGATCAGAATAATATTCAACATTTGTAAAAATAAAACCATTTTTGCGATCACAAAATGTTAGTGTTGCTATTATGTTACAACAACATTATTATTCAATATTCAATATGTTGACTGATGCTGTGATGATTCAGTTCCTTCTGGGATACTCCTAGTTTGGAGTATTGTGGGGGTGAGAATTATTATTATTATTTTAAATGATTAGACCAAAAAAAGGTGCTATAATTATGAGCGTCCAATGGTTTTTACCAAATGTTGAATATTATTCTGATCAAATAAAAAAATATATATTTTCAACTTTCTAGTACAATTTGGTTTTAAAGGAAACCTACTGTTTCTTTAAAAATTTTGTGACATTCGCCATATCGAGTTTAGAATGCCGTTACGTAGCTTATCGTATTTTACTCGTCAAACACTTTCATCCGTTCCACATAGCAAGAACTTTATTATCTGGGGTGGCCCATTTAAAACAGTCCACCTGAAATATTTTCAATGGAAATGGTTTTTCCATAAAACCCCGAGACAGGTCGATATTGCTTTCATGGGGGACGTCTTTTGACCGTAAATTCATGGCTGTATGGTCATCCCCCTAAACGGGGTGGCAACCCCTTCAAGAATCTTAAATGGCACGGGGGATTAAGTGGCACATCATTGGATGGGTATTTCATTGCTCTTTACAGACATGCTGAAATTTTATTTTTTTGAGTTAACATTAATGTAAAAAAAGCAATGAATGTGTAGGTGCAATAATCGAACTGCAAAAAATAAGGCTTATCAGAGAAGTCGTGGCAAGGTGACAGGTTTTATTAGAATTTTAAAGGTAGTCGTCTTCCGATATTTTACTAACCAGAATTGTCTAAGAAGTGAAATCTGTTTATTTGTTATTATCCGCTGTTTTGTTGCGACTACCTTTAAAATTCTAATAAAGCCCGTCACCTTGACACGACTTCTCTGATAAGCCTTATTTTTTGCAGTTTAATTCTGTTTTGAAGTGTTTTTTCGATTTATTGCACCGACACATTCATTGCTTTTTTTACATTAATGTTAACTCAAAAAAATAAAATTTCAGCATGTTTGTAAAGAGCAATGATGTGCCGCTTGACCCCCCGTGCCATTTAAGATTCTTGAAGGGGTTGCCACCCCGTTTAGGGGGATGACCATACAGCCATGAATTTACGGTCAAAAGATGTCCCCCATGAAAGCAAAATCGACCTGTCTCGGGGTTTTCCGGAAAATCCATTTCCATTGAAAATATTTCAGGTGGACTGTTTTAAATGGGCCACCCTGTCCGTCTCCATAACCCTCTTCACCTATGTGTGCATCGTATAGAAACGTTTTGCTTGCACCCATATTTTAATAGCCAGTTCCTTAATCAGTGTCTCCAGAGATACTATCTAAGTATTTTTCTGTAAATAATAAATGCATTACAAATTAAAATGTACTTTTAATTAATTTAATCAATTATCAATTCAACAAAAGACATATTTAACTATATTTAACCCTTACCTCTTAAAAAACACATTCAAAGAAAATTTCAATACCTATTTGGAGGAATAATTAATAAATGGTAATTTTATAATTTAAAAGTTGGTGTCTAAAATATGAAATCAGACACCAAACTAATAAATTAATATCGTTTGTATTTTAGAATATTTCCATTTCTTATTCATGATAGTTGTTCGCTGCTTCTTCCCTGCATTGATGAACATAATATTATTTTATTTGCAAAAGTTGCTTTTTGCTTAGGATATGTGCAAAATCTGACATTTAAAGTTTCAATATTAATTGCAAACGTACGTAATTCTTAACAAAAGAATATCTGATATCTGATATCTCCATACTTTTATTTTTGTTTTCGAATTATATTAGGCAATAATTATTTCGCAAACTTCGTCTTTCTCAAAATATGCAACTTCGCCTTTCTGCAAAATGCAACTACAGATGATTTAGCATATTTCTCTAATTTTCCAGCCTAAAATCAACACTCGATACTTTTGCATTGACATTATTCTTTTGGTTGTAGAAGGACTATTTAATTTACAGCCATGGATGAAATTTTCGGATATTTCAAAAATGTAAGAAATAACGAAATATATATTTCCATTAATGTCCATGGATGTAATACTCAGTAAATGCAAACTTACTTATAAATGGAAAGAAAGTTAGCGGCTTTATGGGACTATAAATTTTGGCAACTGGTAATAGCATACCAACATCCAAGTTCTAATGGATGTGCCGGTGTTTTCATATTTGAATCGTTCGAAAAGGTAGACTACGACAGCTGTTTCCCCCTATTAGGTTCATCAAGGCAGCCATAACCTTCCCGAACGACTCAAACCGAAACGGTAGCACTTATAATAGTGTAACTTGCACTTGGAGGTGAGAAACCAACCAGTGGCGCCATCTAGCATCAAGCTGATAGTACCAGAGCCGAAATTTCACAAAACATAGTAAACACCAACAAGAAAAAGTTAGGTTGGTGTTGAATCCAGAAAACTACAAAATAATGTGAAGAAGAAGCGACACAGGAAACAGGCTCATTGGCCATTCACCACTGTATCTTCCAAATTTGTGGAAATCAACAAGGATCTGACCGGGACCCCTATCCTTGTGAAACTTGCATCTTATAGCCGTAGAAATATTAAAAAGATGATAAAATTTCATGCCCGCAATAGATTTTTACAGAAAGAAAATTAGCGGCTTTATGGGACTATAAATTTTGGCAACTGGTAATATCATACCAACATCCAAGTTCTAATGGATGTGCCGGTGTTTTCATATTTGAATCGTTCGAAAAGGTAGACTACGACAGTACTGAAATTTTATCATCTTACTTATAAATAACATTTCTGATTTCCACTTTCATTTCCTCTGGCAAGTCCGAAGTTCTGATGTTCTCTCGAAAAAGTACCTATACCTAGTTGGGTTTTTTCGGAAGCATAATATTCACATTCTTCACCCTTTGCTTTCTGCACTTCGTGTGATATGCGCGCAACCAATATTTAAATTATCTACTGCCATAATAATGTCTGCAATTTACCCCTTGGACTGCATGCCCTGATAAAAGTGATCCTCCGTTGCGTTTCTCACCTTGGAAATAATTTAATAACTTCACTACAATGTCTCTGGCTTGAAAATCAAGTCTTTGGCCAGGCATTTTGAGATTATGAAATATTTGTTTATTTACAAACACAGATATTACCAAACTATTATTGACAAAATTTATACCCAGCAAAAAGTAAAAACTATACTATATCCAAGTTACACAGGCAGTGGTCGCGATGTGACCTATTCTCTTATTGGTCTGGCCGTCGTAAAATCTGAAGTGTTTAGGCGGCGAGCGGAATGCAGAGCCGGCTCTTCCCTCAGTCAAGTTTCCTGCATATTTTAAATAGGATCGCGAGCAGCAGTGGCGCACCCAGAAAATATGATGGGGGGGGGGGGCAACTTAAAAAGTTTGACGTATTGTATACAAAATATTTTATGATTAAAAGAAATTTCCAGGCCAGGTCTCGGATTGGGAAAATAATTGTCGAGAGTCGCACAGAAGACGGTACATCTACGATACCACCCTCGAGAATTTTTTAAAATATGAGAGGTCTGGGGGAGGCCGAGCCCCCTGCCCCCCCCCCCCCCTGGGTGCGCCACTGGCGAGCAGTATATTCTGTAAATTTATTTTGATAGTTTACTAGTTAATTTAAAGAAATTTATAAAGATCCACGAAAGGTAAAAACACAATTTTTAGAACTTCTAAAAGAACTAGTTCAGAATTACAACAAGCCACTTGGAATCTCATATTAGTCAAATCCAGGTAATGGATCGCAAAGCGTTCATGTGATTTTGTTTATATCTACTACCGCTGTAACTTGGATAGACTATAAGCACCCATCTCAAAAACAAAGAAAATTAATCTAAATTCGCGCAAAACCACGAAATATTTTAAATTTATACTGTTATGCGGTTATAAACTCCACGCTATATGATCAATTATTATTGGCGTCTTTATCTGATACATGTACTGGCGGAATGAAGTCAGTCGGAAACTTATTATGTAGACTAATCAAAAACAAAAGGGCAAACATAGTAACTCAGTTCTGCGGGTATAAGAATAGGCTTTAAGGTGGATTTATAAACTCAACGTTTGCGTTGGCGCTCGCCGTTGCCGTTTGCGTCGAAAATTCAATCACAATATTTTACGTGTAACCGTTTATAAAATGCCGTCGAATGCTGCCGTCTGCGTCCGATGCCGTCCGAGATAAACTAACATTTCTGGAAACAAACTGCGAAGGCCACCGTCAACTTCGAGCGCCAACGCAAACGTCGAGTTTATAAATCCACCTTTATGTTTCTGATCGATACAAAAATTAATGACGTGTATGCCAACACTCCTGAGACCTACTTTATTGGGCACGTGTTTTAATTTTTGTATATAAATTGTTTAAAAGATCTGACAAGAACCGGTATTGGGATTTTGAGAAATGTACTTTAGGCAAGAAATACATTTTGGCTGAGTTATTCTGTTTTTACATTTCTTTTTAAATTTTCTTTTCTTTGTTTTCGATTATTATATGTATATTACTTATCTTTGTTTAGTTTTATTATGTTTATCATCGTTTAAAAGTATGTAGGCTTCTTTGTAAATTTTCTAATTTGTTTATAATTGCAGTACAGTGTTACCTTTGACAGATTTTGTAACTATAAGGAAACTAATTTGATGTTTTCCGGCAGGTTCTTGGACTATCCCTAGATTGTCTACTGTAATGGTTTAGTGATGCCAGTCGAAGCGCGGCAAGCAAGACTTGCCTTTGCAGATGCTTTGTCTCAGGCTTGTAAATAATGCGGGCGACGTCTCATAGCAGGTAGCACAAGTAACGGTTTGTTTATCTTTATTTTATGCTGTAAGTAAACATCATAGTTGGTCCAAGTTCCAACGGTACCAAACTTCAAAATGAGTACAAGATAAGTTAAATTTGGGACAAAAAATTTAACTAAAGATGTTCTATAGACTGCCAGTTGTCAAACAGTTTTTTTAGAGTGTCTGGTTTAATTCAAGATTTTTTACAAATACTTTATTTTCGCATAAATGGTGCCATGAAAAGACTACCCACTTTTGAATAAAATGAAAACTCACATATTCTTCTTGACGAGATATTCTACCGTGGCCTTTTTTCATTCAAAGTGAAATAACGTAACATTCTAGGTACATTTTAATTCGGCACATTCACCGGAGTCATATAAAAAATATTTTGACATTTCAAAAACCTACGCTCCATTACACTCATGCATACACAGATGGGCTCTGGAATACGTCGGTGATATACGTTTGTAGTTGGGTTGCATCGTGGAGATGTGCTATGGTAAGATAGTATCAACGTCGCCTTGTATTTTTGAGACGGTGTTGACTGTATACGGTCTCACCTATTTAAATACTGAACCTTCAGAAGGACTTTTACATTGACAACATATATATTACTCGACACGCAATCTCTTTAATAACTAATTAACTTGATATCTACTTATAACCACGTAAAACGAACTATCGAACGAATCGTCTTTCTCTTCAACTATAAATAAAATGTAACAAAAGTAAATAAAATGTAAATGCGACAACAAGGTTTAGCGAGGTATAACGTAGAAAGTAAATGACATGCATGAACTAAGAACTAAGATCCTCATATGCAACTTTTTAATTAGTTCTGAAATGTATGCGGAATTAAAAAAAAATGAAATTAACTATTGTAACGGTTGTAGTTGTCATTCTCCAGTAGATAGTTACAAAAGTTATAATTTTGCAAAAATATTAAAATTATGACATTTTATATAAAGTAGAAATTTATGGCACTATTATATGATTGCATGATATGCAGTAGGTACCTATTAATGAGAAGTTCACATAGAAAAATTGGGTTGTAGAAAAGTGCATAGAAGGATCCAATGGAAATAAACAACAACAAATCTACTCCAGTGTCTTGAGGGAGATCTCAATGGGCGACAGGCGTGTCTCATTGGTAGGAGTGGGCAGGCACGTGGTCGTGCGGCGATTGCTGGTGTTGTTGAGGGTGTCCAGTCGTCTCACCTTCATCCCCGTCCTTCTGGCGCGTATGTTGAAGAGTCCGTAAACGATAGGATTCATGCATGAGTTGGTGCACGCAAACAGGAACAGACCTTTCTGGATGCGCTGGTCAACGGCCTGAGCTGATTTTCTGTCGCACCAGTACCTGGAAGCGAGAAGATTCCATTGGGGTTTTCACGTTGAGTTTTGTGTTAATTGTCATGGGGTGGTCAATGATAATGGCTGCATCTACCGTCACCGAAGCCACAGAATAACTAGCTTTGTGAAGCTATTTATTCTGTGCCAAAGCGCTTGTATATGCGCTTGCTGTCAGTTAGTGACGCTGTTTGAATTTTGCTACTTATAAAACAGCAGATATATTATCAAGCTGCTTCAAAGCGCTTCTTTCGCTCGGTAACTGAGATTGCACCCAATGTTCTATAACAATCATGATACAGTTTATTATATCATGTATACCGTATACCTAACAATATATTTGCGAAGTATATTATTCTAGTAGAGGGTTTTCCATTTTCAGCGCTTGATCTGAAATATCTCCATACTTTTATTTTTGTTTTCGAATTACCAAGAAGCACCGTGGTAATTCTTAAAACACAATGTCATCGATAGGCTTTGAAATAAAAATATGGAGATGCGGAGATGTAATCTAAGTATACAGGGTGATTCAGTTTTATTCTGCGACACTTTAACAGGTGATAGAAGACCAAAAATAACCGCACTTTCTTCTATAAACTATATCATTTTAAGGCCCTATAAAAAAGTTACAGGGTGTTACAGTTGTAAGAAATATGTGGAATTTATTGAATAATTATTACCAAACTAGTTGAGATATTTAAGTCATATTTGGTACACGTTATAACGTATGGGTTAGCATAAAACCTGTTAATATCAAACACCTTGAACAACCAGTGGCGTAGAAGTGGGTAATTAGTATATTTTTTTTTTGAAAAAAAAATGAACCACCATGTATAGCAATAAAATGTATTCAACTACTTATGTAAATTTTAATTTTAAACAAAAACGTTCTCTTAGAATTTTTTCATATGTGTTATGGTTTCATAGCAAATTTGATTTTTTTCTTATTATTTCGGGGTACTTCTGAAAAATTAACTTAAAACTTCGCTCCATAAGTAACACTCAAAGCAGAAAAAATGTGTTTTTTACTTTAAATAGAGTAACTTTTCCCAATAAACTTACCCATTCAAGGTTTTACTTTTCAAGATACAGGAGCGTAACATTAATTGTATCTTCCTTAAATGTTTTAGACCCTGTATCTTCAAAAGTATAGCCTTAAATAGGTGAGTTTATTGGAAAAAGTTACTTTATTTCAGGTAGCAAACACATTATTTCTCTTTAAGTGTTACTTATGGAGCAAATTTTTTAGAAAATTTTTCAGAAATACCCCGAAATAATACAAAAAATCAAATTTGCCACGAAACCATGACACATACGAAAAATTATCAAGAGGGCATTTTTGTTTAGAATTACAATCTACATAAGAAATTGTATTCATTTTATTGCTATGCAAGGTGGTTCTATTTTTTTTTTCTAAAACAATTATACTAATTACCTACTTCTACGCCACTGGTTGTTCAAGGAGTTTGATATTAACAGGTTTTATGCTAACCCATTCTGTTATAACGTGTACCAAATATGACTTAAATATCTCAACTAGTTTGGTAAATATTCAATAAAGACCACATGTTTCTTAAAACTTTAACACCCTGTAACTTTTTAATTAGGCCTTAAAATGATATATAGTTCAGAAAAGAAAGTGCGGTTATTTTTTGGTTTTCTATCACCTGTTGAAGTGTCGCAGAATAAAACTGAATCACCCTGTACACAATTTTTTAATTTAGGTAATTTCGAAGGTCGGTCGCTGAAAATGAAAAACCCTATATACTTGTGTAGGTTCTTGTAGAGGCATGTGGGCATTGTTCGTGTGAAATAACATTATTGTCTTGATATTCAGTGATTTTTTCTTATTTCTTAAATACAAACGTAAAATATTTGTTTATTGTCCGTTTCACAATAATTCAGTTATTCATCTTTGCAAAACAATAACTGACTGAATTATGTAAGTTTTGAAAAACCATACAAATACCTCGCAACACATTGGCAGCAAAATTAGGGGAACCATACTTTTTCATATAGTTAACATTGTAATTTGGCACCTTTAATTAAGCCAATTCGTGATCTTTCCTTTGAAATATTCTGCTCTTCTCATCAGTCGCCAATCACTTCGCGTCATTTGATCAACTGCAGTTGCATGCGGAAAAGTACCCCTTTCTGCACTGGAAAGTAGGTAGATAACTATTTCGCATGGACGATTTTCTTATATTTTTGACTATCCTGTTCGGGCAAAAGTCTAAGTTGTTTGTTCATAATATTCCTAATGTAAATACCTACAAAAATCATGTTCATAAGGTTGACGCTATACTTAGTTTCAACAATGGTTCTTGCAAATAAATTAATTTTAACTATACAAAGCTGTTACGGTTTTACACATGATTTTTGTATGTATTTACTTAGCCTTTTGTAGGTTATACGACAAAATATTATGTTTAGAATTAAAAACTCTGCATAGGTGTGCAAAATTTCAAAAGTCTAGACCTATTTTTTTACCAAAAACCGTACATTTTTCGAAAAAAGTCATGAACGATTGAAAAATTTAGTGAGGGAAAAAATATTACTTTTCCAGTGGCGTATCATTTCGTTATTAAAAAAAAAATTTGATGGTTTGCTATACCTCTCCGGCACTTGTCGAAGTAGGCAGGCCGAATTATTTTTAATTTAGCATTGTATGTGTGTCTAAACTGTAAAAAATATGTATGCCTTAGCGGTCTTCTTTTAGTAAAAATAAAAGAAAACTAAAAATCAACAATTTTGACGCCATGTATAATGAAAACCGACAGGATTTCGATACATGTTTATTTGAAAAAATCTATACTTATTTCGACGTTATCTATAGGTTCTTGAAGTTTTGTCCCTAAAAGTTCCACGACTCTGTATATGTATTCAGTTAGGTACGGATAGTCTTTTTTTAGCGTATCTATGGGGACGGATCATCTTCGAAATTCATAACCTGCTTGAATATTTTCACCTTAAGTGCCTTTATTATTTTTAATATTCTGGGACTTTTTCATTTTAAAACATACTCTTTATTTCATACTGTGTGTAGTCTTAGACACTCTAAGTGAGAGGGCCTATCCTCTACGAGCAATAACCTGATAGTTGATAATAGGAAATTGATTGATGGACTTCGTGACGCAGGCACCAGATACGTCACGGTGAGGTCGCCAATGGGATTTTCATGTTTCGCTGTCAGCTAGTGATTTAACAGCACGTTTCTCTACTCAACCATTCCCAGTGATGCGTGCATACAGGGTGGATTTTGTAAGTTATGTAGGAAGTTTCCCTTTTTATTCACAATACTCGTGGACATACCTTGTTTAGTAGAGCAGCGATAGACTTAAGTCGTTTGAATGTAAAATATTAGATAACTTTCAAAAGTAGGTAACTTACTAGTGGGAGAAGATTACAATTTTTGACGCTATGAGATATACAGTGTGTCCCACTTAAGGACTGACCACCCCTGTAAAATTTTTATTTATAGCTCGATTTTCATAAACTTTTGTTTGTGGATAGAGCTTCAAAAATGGCATCAAACACATAATTCAGGTGCCTCGTGCGTTAAAGTCATGGCCCACTGAGACAGTTTTAGTACTGAAATTTCGATAAGTACTATTACGGATTTTTTAGAAGAAAATTAATGCCGGTTTCTTGTTCAGCGTCGTTGGAAACCCAAACGTACCAATTTTCATTACCATAGCTCCACAGGGCGTTCCAAAAGAATTAAAAGGAAAAGTAAGGCCGGATTCTTATATGCAGTGAGAGGTTCCAAACAAAAACGTACTAATTTGTAATTAATTTTCTTAATTTCTGGTTGGTCACTAAAATATTCATGAGGAACTCATATTCTTTCAAAAATTTATTAGCGAACAAATTTTTTATTTAATTTAATATCATCAAATAGATGAATAAATAACACAACATAACATAAACTCAAATTTCAGTGATTCCAACAACAACGATAACTAAAAATCTAGCATTAATTTTTCTCTAAAAAAGTCCCTAATAGTACTTCTCGAAATTTCAGCACTAAAACTTCGTCTCAGTGGGCCATGAATGTAACGTACGAGGGACCTGAATCATGCATTTAATGCCATTATTGAAGCTCTATCCAACAAAAAAATATGAAATCGTGCTAAAAATAAAAATTTTACAGGGGTGGTCACTAATTAAGTGGGACACTAAAAATTTTGAAACACCCTGTAGAGCTATGGTAATGCAATTTGGTACGTTTGGGTTTCGAACAACGCTGAATAAGAATCCGGCATTGATTTTCCTCTAAAAAAAAATCCTAATAGTACTCTTCGAAATTTCAGCACTAAAACACCGCCTCAGTCTGTGGGCCAAGAATTTAAGGCACGAGGTACCTGAATTATACATTTAATGTCATTTTTGAAGCTCTATCCAATAAAAAAAAGTTCATGGAAATCGAGTCATAAATAAAAATTTTACAGGGGTGGTCAGTCCTTAAGTGGGACACACTGTATCTAAAAATAGTCGGAGATAAACTTATTTACTCGTTGCCCAAAATTAAATTAAGAATAAATTAAACAATGTATCTAAGTGGTGATCTTCAATGTTTCTATAGGTACCAACTTATACCTACAGAGTTATAACAAAAATATAAACAATCATTATAATAATTTTAAGTATCAAACCACGCTTTGTCCAAATCATTGAAATCAAACGAATTTGAATCATTTGCCGCATTGCCTCAGCTCTCGAACAACGCATCTTTCAATATAAATAACTAATAATAGGCTACTAAGAAAACCACAAGCTGTGAATGTTCATATTTAAAGCACTAAAGAGCTTCCTTTAGGTTTGGCATTGATAATGCCAACCTAAAGATAATGCCGCATTATCTGTGTGATTCAGAACGATAGCGCGAAAACATGTCTTTGCAGAAAAAACTCCTGGTTTGTATTATTGTGAGTGTGAGAACTACATTACTGGAGTCTTTCACCCAATACATAACTATCATAAGCACAAAAATTAAGATCCCTTACAAAATTTGCCCTAAATTTAGTTTTTAGCATGCATTAAAGAAGGTGTATACAAAATTTCATACATTTCCCTATACGGAAATAAATCATTTAGGATTATTTTACAAACAGCAGAAGAATGTTCATGTACCAGAACTACGGTTTTGTACTTATATGGGCTTCCTTTCAACCAAGGCATTTCTGATATCGAATAACGAAAACATAAATCCCGATAAGTGTCCACAACGCATACGAGGGTCGTCCTTGGGCGACCCTTTCAATAACGAGGGCACTCACAACTTCGTCACATACCTACGCCGTTTGACGCCAACAGCTTGGACCCTGCCCACCATACGTTGGACCAGTAAATAAGGCGACCGTCCTCGATAAAATCAAAACACAAGGTGCGTGCACTCGAAGGAAAGAAGGTGTTTTGTAAACATTGCCCGACTCTGACTGTATGTATAGTAGGTATCAGGTTTTCTAAGAGCAGGGTCTTTTAAAGGGAATAGCGCCCAGTCTCTATTATTGCACACAAAACATGGAAGGGAAACCCCCCGAATAAAATAGTAGATACAGTGGTCTCGTCTGGCCAGTCGGTACAGTACCAAATCCTGGGAGGGCAAATTTCACGAACTTGCACGTGAAAACTTGAAATCAAAACTCTTGAAATTAAACCGGAATACCTATACTCCATCAATAAGGACCCTATAGGCAAAATTGGTTACTAAATTTTTATTTTTAAATATGTCAAAACCTACAGGAAAAGGTCAGTGGCAGAGACGACAAAAACAACAATTTTATACACTTTGTTTTCAAAATGTGCTCTGGCTCATATTACCTACCCCATGAAAATGCGGTAATAGGTAATGGCCAGGGGTCTGAGCTTGACAAAACGGAAACCCTACATTTTTGTCACTCAAGGTACGAGCCCAACTGCCATAAATTTTTCAAATCAGCCAAAATTGCCATCTCATAGCTTCCAACCGCGAAGCCTTTTTTTCATATTGTGAGGCAGTTATTTCAGAAAAAAAAAAGCGTTCCCGTAGCAGAACAAGGCTCGTTTTATCCCATACCGGGTGGATCATATTTTCCTAAAAATGTTACATAATATATAAGTGTTTTCAGTTCAATTCCTACATTAATTTGTGGTTGGAATTGAATTTTAGGAATGCACGTTTGGGAGGAAACGGACGCATCACAAAACCATTAATAGCCACACATATATATACAGGGTGTTTCATCTAAAGTGCGAACACCCCCGTAAAATTTGTATTCTCCATCCGATTTTAGCCGCGCTTTTTTCTAAAAATAGGCCACAAAAAACTCTACGTTGGTGCAAAATTTCAGGTCTTAATGTAAATTTTCAAGGCCTACTACAATTTTTTTTTCTAGTAAAAAATGACGAAAACCATTTAGCGATTTTTTTATTTAAAATCTGACACCACAGCGTTAATCAAAACAACCTAAAACCCCCGTATACCAAATTTGAACAAAAAATATACAGGGAGTTCCATTCTGCAGGCTGTGAAAGTTGAGCAAAATAGGAATTTTAAACTCATCTGTCGAGTCAAGTGTGCCATGGAATTACTTCGAAACAGTTGGATGATGCACAAGACCACTCAAAGTGTCGATGTGCAAAGATCCAATAAAAAATATACAAGGTGTTCTTCTCTGTAGCAACTCGAAATGCTGAATTTTTAAAACTTTATACAGGTCAAAAATCAAGTATATTAAAACCACCCCAGACATTACAAACGAACTAAGTCTAAAAAATACAGAAGCCTGCCAGTCAGTAAGTCCATATAAGTTGACCAATATAAAATTTAATAAAAATTCAGCATTTTGACATCGCCCAGAGAAAAAGACCCTGTACATTTTTGTATTGAATCTTTGCACACCAACACTTTGAGTAGTCCTGTTGATCATTCATCTGTTTTGACGGGATTCCATGGCACACTTGACTCTCCAGACGCCTTTAAAATTCCTATTTTGCTCAATTTTTACACCCTGCAGAATGGAACTCCCTGTATATTTTTTCTTCAAATTTGGTATACGGGGGTTTTAGGTTGTTCTGATTAACGCTGTGGTGTCAGATTTTAAATAAAAAAATCGCTAAATAGTTTTCGTCATTTTTTATTAGAAAAATAATTTGTAGTAGGCCTTGGAAATTGACATTAAGACCTGAAATTTTGCACCAACGTAGAGTTTTTTGTGGTCTATTTTTAGAAAAAAACGCGGCTAAAATACAAATTGTACGGGGGTGTTCGCACTTAAGACGAAACACCCTGTGTATATATATTATATAGGTAGCCAAAAAGAGAGTCTTATTTTAGTCTTTTTTTAATTACCTACTGTAGCGATCAATCAATATGTTCGTACCTATCTATAGGCAGCCACATTAAAATTCGTGCGAGTGTTTTCATTAGTCGAACCGACGCGACGTATCACCACAGAAAATATACTACGAAATATTTTCTGTGGTTTCGTAGTATATTTTCTGTGGTATCACCACTTATTTCGCTACAAGTGCCAAACAAGATGATGGTTAAATAGCCTATCACAAAAATTACCCCAATGGCTCATATTCAGTTGAATTCGAAAAAATGTGGTTTGGTATAATAGAAAAATTGAAGGCATACTCCTATTTTCAATTTTCGGTAGTACGCGTTTTTAACCACTTTTGCGATTGATTTTTTGATCAATTTCGTTTGTCATTAGGTAATATTACCTGGACCAACACTTGGTATACTAAAGACTTATTATGCATAGCGCTATTTCAAGCGATTGCCACTGGTACCATATAACAAAAACGTTACGCGTTACAATGAATTTAATATCCAAACCAAAATAAATTGATAACTTGTATCGTAATAAAGCGGTATAATATTTAATATATGGGACATTCCAAAAGTCAGAAACTGACATTCCTGTAACCCTGTAATAACTTGTAAGAAATTTCCATTTTTTCGTAAACTATCGTAACTCCAGACTGCAAACAATAATCAAATTATGACGTAATGCTCTTTAATATAGTGTAGGTCCAGATCAGATATAGGTACAGCTGCTGTTAAGGCCACGGCAATGTTAAGGCAGAGGAAACAAGGAAAGAGAGAGGGCGCCTAACAGCGCCCGCGGCCCTGTTACCGACTGGCACATGGCACGACAGGCCAGTGGCGTAGCATGAAACGCGTTCTTAGCCAATATCGCAGAAATGTTAAAAATGAAAAGGTAGTTACATGTATTTTGAAATATTGGTATTTATTTGCACATAATTTCCCAAATGTAAAGCTAGTGTCAAGTGCTGAAATATATTTATTTGCGGCAATTTCGAATCAATCAAAATAAAATAAATAATGCACGACCATGGAAACCAGCCCATATTTTATGAAACTATCACAATCACTTAAGAAATCTTCAACAAAAACAATGTTAAAAATGTGAATGTGAAGAAGTTAATTTTATTTTATATAATTCATAAAATTCTCGAAATTAAGTCACAACGTACTCGCTTTGTTTGACACATATAAAATGGCCACCGTTCAAAACGACGTAACAAAATCTATACACGGCAGGGTAGGCTAGGGTTCCAAAGGAACCCTAGGGTAGGCCAGCGCGGTTTCCTCTCTCTTTCCTGGCAATTTTCCCGTTTCTAAGGGCTTTTTCATTTGACACCACGCTTCGTTTTCTCTGTTTAAAGGGGAGGGTGGTATATCTTAAAAAACTTGCGTCATTACTTTGATACCGGGAACTAATATAACCACCTATACCTACTAGCATGTGTATACCTATAATACACTTAAAGAAACTATCCCACGTCATAAAATATAAAAATATCCAATGTACCTACCTAGGATGTTGTGATTGGGGTACCACTATCACAGTATACAGTGTGTCCCTAGATAGATGTCGTAATAGATTATATTTACACCTCTATTTACACCTGTCCCGACAACTATCCAGGGACACACTGTACCTATAATAAACCAGTAGCTCAAGTTATCCTTTGTTTTCGACAGCAAAATATCTAACTCACCTTTTAATCTTACTCAAGGTCATTCTAACTCATTCTAGCCTATAACCGTACAGGACTTTGCTCGATAAATCGCTGCCAGGATAAACGCTAGAGAAAAATATACTTCAAATCATCTGTGGACACTAAAGTTCAATTCTACTAGTGTCTAAAAAGTTAATAGGAACTCTCGAGTTTTATCGCATAGCAGCTGCCTGACAAAGTACAGAAAATTCAATTAAACAGGATTTCCTTCTGCGAATTTTCTGTGAACTCTTATTTTTAAATTGCCTCCGACATGGACCGAACGTGCCCGTAAGAAGTTAATAATAAATATGTTCATTTGAACTTTGCCGGTTCTGAGCGGCTAGTTTCTCTGATCAAATTAAGAAAGGAAGACTACTTTGGATAACTTATTTGTTTTCTGATGGTTAAGCTATATAATATAGTGAGTAGTATGCAATATAATATCATAAAACAAGATCTGTATTTTATGTGTAACGTGAAAGAATAATGTAGGTTGGTGCAGTATACAGTATGGTCATTTAAGTGTGCAACATATGGGCATTTTTTTTATTAATTGCACAACGAAAATACAAATATTCCCGAAAGTTGGTGCATGTTCGATAATCATATTAGGCGCACTTAGAATGGTTGCAAGTCACACAGCATACAGGGTAGGTAAAAAAATATAAAAATTGTACAAGAGTAAAGTACCCTTATTTCAGAAAATTCAGCAAAATGTTGCTAAGGAAAGTTGTCTGGAATTAAAAGTTATACCTAAATACCAAAACATGGCCTCCTAAGAAAAAGAAATATATTTTTAATTTAGATATTTTTTTGAAAAACATTAATAATTTCCCAAAAATTCTTTGTTTTAATATTCACCCTAAACAATTTCATAAATCAATCAAAATTATATCAATTTCGCAAAACTTTGTTCAAATTCAAGCATATTTGTAAAATTAACTTAGATTTTTAATTTTTTACGGAGTCACAAATTTCATGTTTGTTGCAACGATATTAAACAAAACTTTAAAATTTCGCAAAAATTCTTCTAAACAAGGTAAAACATTAGTAATTATAATGTGTATATTAAAAAACTCTCATTTAAGATGCAAAATTTTTATTTTAAATGTTTATTAAGAAACTGTGGAAATTAATGACCGAATTTTTTTTCTTAGGAGGCTATGCTTTTAATTCTAAACAACTTTTTTTAATAACCTTTTGCTGATTTTTTTGAAATAAGGGTACTTTACTCTTGTACAATTTTTATATTTTTTGACCTACCCTGTATGCTGTTTATCTTGCAACCATTATAAGTGCGCCTAATATGATTATTATGAACATGCATCAACTTTCGGCAATGTCTGTATTTTAGTTGTGCAATTAATAAAAAAAAGTCCCATATGTTGCACACTTAAATGACCACACTGTAGATACACCAGAACAAAATATATTAGAGCATATTTTGAAATGTTGAAGAAATTGTATGAATTCGTTTAGAAGTTGTATAACCTAAAAATAAGGTACCTAGCAAGTTTTATATAGAATGGGAAAGTAAAGCCACATATACAGGGTGTTACTTAATGATAGGCCGTAATTTCAAGGGCACATTCCTGAACTAATTTCAAGTAGAAAAGTTTATATAAACATGTGCCCCAAAAAGTCTGTTTTTGAAGATATAGGGTGTCAAAGTTTTTTAAAAAATCGTTTTTTATTAATATCTCAAAGGTCCTTTCGCAGATTTTGTTGAAATTTGGCAGTGTTAATCAATGTGGTAAGACGCTAAGTTAGCACTAACTAGATGATAATTGTGAGTTCCAGTGGCGTCCCGGGGGCAGTATCACGAATAATATTGACAGTAAAATGTACGTCACTGACTTCTTTAAAAATTTTATACCTTTTTCGGACTAAGCAGCTAGAAGTACAACTTTTTTGACTCTCGATATTTTTTCGTATCTTACTTCGTTTTCGATGAAAAAAATAAAATCCTCTTTATTGCATGTCGAAAAATTGTTAAAATAAAATCAAGTTAACTTTGATCGTTGCAAGGAAATGTTGTTTGGTTGTTATGAACGTAATGTGTTGGACTTTCTGTGACAGTTTGTTATTATTTTTCCTCTGTCCAAAAGGTACATTGTGCTATTAAGAAAATGGTAAATAATTATTCTAATTTGGAGATGGTACAAATGCATTTCCTGTATGGTGTTGCTAATGGTAATTCCTCGGAGGCCCGGCGACTCTATCAAGAAAGGTATCCTGATCGTGTCCTTCCAGGCAGAAAAATATTCATAAACATTCATCGTCGTCTGACTGAAGACTGACTGACAGACTGACTGAAGACCTCGTACAATTCGAACTGCGGCAGTTGAGGAGGCTGTCCTACATGCGGTCGAAGAGAATCCAGCAACTAGTACGCGAAAAATTGGTAGGGAATTAAATATTTGTTATAAAATGGTATGGCAAATTTTAAGAGAGTCTTTGTTGTATCCTTACCACCTACAAAGAGTTTAGTCACTTCTTCCAAGAGATTTTGAACTGCGTACGCAATTTTGTAGATGGTATCTTCAAAGCCTTGCAGAAAATCCTCACTTTTATTCCATCATTATGTTTACGGACGAAGCGCATTTTTCCAGAAATGCAATAATTTTCATAATAATCATAACTGGGCCCAAGAAAATCCTCATGCTATTACGGAGACCCATTTTCAGGAACAATTTTCTCTCAACGTTTGGATGGGTATCATAGGTGACTATTTGATTGGACCTTTTTTAACGTACAATCTTACAGTAATTTTCTACAAAATGATTTGCCTTTACTTCTTGAAAATGTCCCTCTTCAGTTACGGCAACAACATTGGTTCATGCATGATGGTGCTCCAGCCCACTTTAGTATATTGGCTAGTTATTTATGGGGGCACCTAAAATCATTAGTATACGTTACACCAATCGAGACAGTAGAACAACTAAGGAATAGAATTTTTGACGGATGTGAAACCATACGCAACACTCCTGGAATTTTCGAAAGAGTTCGTCACTCGATGAGAAGAAGAGCAGAAGCCTGCATAGAAGCGGGAGGTGGACATTTCCAACATTTATTGTGAATATTCTATGAAATTATTGTTATTAGTTTTCATTTGTTTGACTTTAAAAACGGCTTATAATGTTAATTTTGATTTTATTTTTCGACATGCCATAAAGTGGATTTTATTTTTTTCATCGAAAACTAAGTAAGATACGAAAAAATATCGAGAGTCAAAAAAGTTGTATTTCTAACTGCTTAGTCCGAAAAAGGTATAACATTTTTAAAGAAGTCAGTGGCGTACATTTTATTGTCAATATTATTCGTGAGACTGCCCCCCGGGACGCCACTGGAACTCACAATTATCATCTAGTTAGTGCTAACTTAGCATCTAATTACAATGAATAACACTGCCAAATTTCAACAAAATCGGCAAAATGACCTTTGAGATATTAATAAAAAACGATATTTTTTAAACTTTTGACACCCTGTATCTTGAAAACCAGACTTTTTAGGATACATGTTTATATCAACTTTTCTACTTGAAATTAGTTCAGGAATGCGCCCTTGGAATTACGGCCTATCATTAAGTAAATTTAATTTAATAAAATTGGATCTCATTATATCTCAAATTGGCTAACGGTAGTAGTATACTTTCTAGGTAAGTTATCTTATTAATTGCATTATTTTAAATTACAACTTCTTTGTACAATTTCTTCAACATTGCAAATCTTGGAAACGAAGGGAGAAGTTGCGTTAAGTTAGGCTAAGGTGTATACTAACTTAAAAGCTCAGCTCTTGAATATAAATTTAGAAGTCTTAATAAGTTGAACTGTTGCTTTCGATTTTGTGATCGAAAGTACCTACCAACTATGGCACTATAATTCTGGTCCATAAATAAGATGAAAACATTAAAAATTGCTAACTAAGTTTTATATGTATAGTACTTAATTTATCTACCTAATTGAAGACGTTATTTATGACGACAAAAGAACGATTCAAGAAATGGTACGAACAACAGTGAGGTATGAGGGCGACGGTCACAAGTTTTCCGTCAACGAAACAATCCCTCGAGACCAAAACCCCAAACTGTTTGCACCCCACTGCTTTTTTATAGATTGGAAAGTAATTGTCATTCTGAATACGATTTATCATACTTGATAAAAAATACGACAAAAAATTGACAGGTTTCAGTAGTCAGTTTTAAACCGGCAGGTACTGTAAACGCAGACATATTACTGTAGGAGGTATACGAAGAGATACAGGGAGCACCTTACAATACTGACATCATATTAAAGACAACTAATAATAATTTTACTTTATCTACTTCTGCTAAAGATAAGATTTGTACTTACCAAACGCTCATGACTTGATATGGAGTCCAACAAACAAAAAACACAAAAACTATGATAATAGTCATCTTTAGTGTTCGAACTTTGGCCTTCCCAAGAAAAGCCAAGCTCGACCTTGTCACGCTGTCTGCTGAAAAAAAAAGTATGTACATTGCACATTATTATTTTGAATAAGTATCTCACATAAGTACTTGTACAATTCAGGATTAACAAGGTCATTCGCTGTCATTTCATTCATTATGCTTTTTAATTTTTAGTACATACTGTACTGGACATAATCTTTATTTAATTTATACATATATATTTAGTAATTTAAAATTAAAAAAATAAATAAGTAGAAAATAATTATTATTTTTTCCAGATTAAATAACATGGGGCACTATTATATATTATGCGGCAATTATTGTTAAAGTTAACTTCTAAAATATTCGTAGGCTGAGTATTCAAGCCAAAACTGTCAGATTCACAGTTATTAATTAATTTTCCTTCCTGTCCATGTAGTTTTATCCAACTGATAATTAATATCAATATTCAGGCATCCTACATCAGCGTGACACAATTTTGTATGATGGATATGTTTATGCTTACGTTATTATTTTATTCCCCTTACATTTTACGATATCAGGCAGCGAGATATTGCGTTTGCAGTGTTTATCCAAAATATGCTTTAACTTCAAGGCATACAACCTAATGTATCCAGTTCTTGCCTACTTATTTTTAAGTTATAGCATTGATTAAAGAATTTTAATACGTTTTATACAATTGTTTTAGAACCGTATATTAGTAATAATTATCATTATTATCACTTAATTGTTTTAAATTGAGGAAAAAATTAAAGAAACCTAAAAATAACAGAATCAGTGAACATAAATCGATGTATGAGAACAAATAACGTTCAATCTTTGGTTGCAAAATAAATTCTAATACAGGATATACTTCGGAATTCGCTAATAATTTTAAAGTACTAAAAGAGGAAACCAACGATAGGTTGTTGTGTAATTATGAAATTATGCAGATTTGCAAATTGGATCGAACTAATTGACTAAATGCACAAATTCCTAAGTGCTGTCCTTGAGAAAGAAGGTTCATCAAATGAAATTTAAATTTATATTCTCATCCTATAGATAGGTATCGTTTTCCTTGATAAATTTAGAAATAGTCAAGTTGTGACACCTGTTGACCTCTTACAAATAATGTTGAAATATTGGAACTCGTACAGGTTTTGACTATCGTGAAGCACTGATTCTAACTGAACAACAGATGGCACCATCCTAACCTTCCCGACCGCCCAATATATTTTTGACGTTAAGGACAACCACGGATTGCAAAATAAAAATGTGATAGACAGTTCTGAAAAAGCGAACGTTCCTCCTAACTGCAACGCTCCTTAAATCGAATAAAAAATAGTGGAGTGCTTTCTAACCCAAGTGAAAAGCCATCATCTCATTGCCGCTGCCGCTTCACCCAAATCGCTCCGAAATAAATAGGGGCGCGTAAATTTGCGCCAGGCTAAGCAGACTCGCAACACAGCATCGTCCCGGCCACTTGATGGAAACAAATGGGTGGACGTTTTTTACATCATCAATCATCGCGAGGGCGCCTTCGCAATCTCCTCATTGCGTGCCATAGGCACAGCTTACCCTAACACAAGGGTAGGTAAGCTGTGGCATAGGTATAGGCGACGTATAAATAGGCACACCGGAGATACGGAAGGGGGTAGAAAGTTTGTCAAGATTCAATGAATTTTCGGGCTCGTGTATCGTGGTCCTTAGGAAATACCTCCAGGATGTTTCCCGCCAAAATTTGGAACGCTCGTCACTGAAGATGGAAATATTTCTATCTTTTTGTAAAAATGCAAACGGGTCCTAAATTCATTCATTCATTCATTATTCATTATTATTAAATTATTTCTGTGCTTTTTCCACAATTAAGGACTGGTTTGTGTAAATTGTTGCAACGGGATGTTTTGCTCTTTATATTATATGATCCAAAATAGTTATTGCTGGCTGTGCACTAGAAATTTGGTTAATTTTGTAATCTAAAATATAATATTATCTTATTAATAAGTATACATGTGGTCATTTAAGTGTGCAACACATGTTACACACAATCCCATAGCATTTTTTTTTATTAATTGCACAACCAAAATACAGATATTGCCGAAAGTTAATGCATGTTCAATAATCATATTAGTTGCAGTTGCGAGTTCAACAGCATACAGGGTAGGTCAAAAAAATATAAAAATGTACAAGAGTAAAGTACCCTTATTTCAGAAAATTCAGCAAAATGTTATTAAGAAAAGTTGTTTAGAATTAAAAGCTATGCCTAAATACCAACATATCCTCCTAAAAAAGTTCTTAAATTAATTTCCACAGTTTCTAATATCAATTTAAAATAAAAAAATTTTACCTTAAATGAGAGTTTTTTTAATATATACATTATCATTACTAATGACAACAAAGATGTAAGATTGTGAGTGTAAATGTAAATACAAGAAAAAGTGATAATGGGCATAGCACTCAAACTTAGAAAACAAAAAAACTAGTAGGTAACCGCATACACGTGTTTCATGCTATTTGGCAATCATCAGTACGGTGTAACATCAACCAAATCAAAAAGATAGGGATGATGGAAGCAACAAATGAAGTCGAGGCAGGAGCCAACAGCACATTTGCAGCTTCAGTCAGCACATCCCCAATTGTTTTCTAACTTTGAGTGCAATGCCCATTATCACTTTTTCTTGTATTATCATTACTAATGTTTTACCTTGTTCAGAAGAAGTTTTGCGAAATTTTAAAGTTTTGTTTAATATCGTTGCAACAAACATGAAGTTTGTGATTCCCTAATAAATTAAAAATCAAGTAAATTTTACAAATATGCTTGAATTTAAACAAAGTTATGCGAAATTGATTTAATTTTGATTAATTTATGAAATTGTTTAAGGTGAATATTAAAAAAAAGATAATGTTATTTAATGTTACTCAAAAAAAAATCTTAGGAGGCCATGTTTTGGTATTTAGGTATAACTTAATTATCTGAAATAAGGGTACTTTACTCTTGTAAAATTTTTATATTTTTTTACCTACCCTGTATGCTGTTTAACTTGCAACCACTCTAACTGCGCCTAATATGATTATCGAACATGCACCAACTTTCTAGAATGTTTGTATTTTGGTTGTACAATTAATAAAAAAATCCCATATGTTGCACACTTAAATTACCACACTGTATAAAAATAAGTAGTATACCTATATCATCTCGCAGTTGTTACGTTATTGATTTAGTCTCCATTTATTCTATAAAGTCTCTTTATTACCATATTCTTTAATAATAACTTTGCTTAACATTTTGTAATACTGGAATCATTTCAAATACTAAGTCTCGGAGTTAGATACTTTTTGCTCAAATGCGCACTGAACCACATATTAGTTTTGCAACAGGCACTCTCTGGTGAGCTGCAGCGAATGCTTGCAAGTTTATGCATATATTTTATAATCTTCTTGAATTATTTTAAATTTACAGTATCATTCTTAGTGGCAAATTTTCTTACTGCTTTGATTACTCTCTCAAAACTTTACTTGCAATTTTATGCAAAACAAATTTAAATCGGATGATTACAGTGATTGCAACAATCCTCTGAATAAAGGAACTTCAGTAAAACTCAGGGGTACGAACGTAAAAACCCAGGAAATATTCACTTCGAAAGTTCGGAAAAGCAAGTAAACATTCACTGTCTTTCACACACCAAACCGAAATTTTCCTGAGTCCACCCAGGATGCTGCCGAAAGCAGCTGATTGATTATGTCAAAACACCACAATGAAAAGTGTTCACATGACGTTTTAAATTATTACAACTAAAATGGATGCTATTCATAGTTTTTGTTGTTTGTAAGGGCATAGTCGTGATTATAGTAAGGTTTTCATTTTATTACATTTTATAACACTTTTGCCAATAAGTGACGTTAACTGGTTGAAACCGAGGCCTACGATAAAGACAGGCCATGTCGCACAAAAATCACATGACCATCTTAGTCCGACGTTACATGTCATTTCTCACATAACTAAAAGCGTCAGCTTGGGTTTTAAGAAGTTTTAAATGTTTGAAGTGTTTTTAAACGTTTTAGTTTATATTTTAGAAACAAGTTTGTGTCTAGTGCGCGTGTGTCCTGGCGGAGGGAAACCGCGCAGGTGATATTATGGCCTCTGGATGGGAGCCGTGCCGTCCAGGAGTATTGGTGCCGCTCGCGCTGACGCGTGAGCGCTGTAAGGGGAATTCTCCCCCCGGAATGGACAGTGGAGCGTGAGATACAGACGGGTGAACTGCTTATGGGAGATCCGCGAGTTGAGATGGTCCGGGTGGCTGGAAGCCGTTCCCGTTGACCACGTTCGGGTTTGTGTATTTTGTATTCACCATTCAACTTGTGCGAAACAAATCAGTGTTGTAACGCACTCGAGGATTTTCGTTGTCGACCCACGCCCTGATACGGTTCCTATTCGGCCTTTCACGCTGCAGATCAACTGGGACCTCGTCAATATTTGCAGTATACTGAGGTGAGTTTTCATTTTTATTTCGTAAAAAGTAACCTAAATACCAAATATTGGGTCTGTTTATATTCTTTTTATACATATTACAAAAGCCAGGAAGAAAATGTCACCATAACAACATTTGCTTTGCCTCTGGATGAAAATTTGCGCCAAAAATGGATTCGTCAAATTCCAACTGAAATTTAATTTCTAAAAAACCCTTAAGTATGTGTGGCTAACACATTTTCAAGGAAGTGAAGCAATTGAAGCGGACAATTCTGTGTTTTTTTTGAGAATGTGCCAAAATATTTGAGTGCATAGTGACGTTTAACTCTCAGCCCAAAACAGCTGAGACAGGTTGAAAATTTTGAAAAAACAATTAGAGAAACCCTGGATGCACAAAACCAATAATGTAATAGGTGAAAGAAAACTCGTCAAATTGTTACGAAATTTGCTTTTTCTCCTTATCTCCAAAAATGCTTATGGACTAAGTTGGTCACGTGACTACGCGATTATGCGTTAGCGCCATGGCCTGTTTTTATCGTTGGCCTCGGTTGGAACGCATATCCCACATTGGTATACCAGTTATACCGATGATTACAGAAAATTGTTAGGGATTTTCGTGAAAACCGTCAGCTGTAACATCCGGATTCTTCTTCGAACACTACCCGACTTTTACCCCAATTATAGAAGCTATTTAAGTCCTTATAGATGTAAAGTCGCAAAAATGTTAATATCGGAACATAAAAGGCATTTTTAAGACCTACGTTATTTTATAGCTAATGCCACCTCTTAATCGAAAATCCTTTAGAACCCACAACGTGATAAACGCCGCTAAATTGAGTTTCCTGTACAATTTCATATGTTGCGCCTCGTATGGGAAGATCACGATAAAATATTGCTTGGTTTTAGATCCCCCACGTTCCTGAAATTGCGAATGGACTTTCCACCTTAAGTATACGGGCTGTTGAAAATGATGGTCGCATCGAACATAGTATGGCCTCGTACGATATCACGTATACAAAGCTGGTTGTGGAGTGAATAATGCAGCAGCGATGCAGGTTTTCGTGCATGATAAACGGTGTCTCATTGAAGTGAAATCCGAACATTGCCTTAGCTTTTGAGATGAAAACGCCATCCAAAAAACAGGATGATAGTAGTTTATTCCAGATAATTCTAGACTTTACTGTATTTTTACCAAACTTGATATACATTGTGTCCGCGTTTGCTTGTGGACACTCTAGAAATCTATTAAGAATTGAGTAAAGTATAGCATTATATTTTTTTAAGCTTCATCTAAGGAAAGATATCTCCCAGACACTACTTACTATTTCGATTGGGTAATTATTCCATGGCTATCTATAATTTTTTTAAACGACCAATTTTCAGAATATCATATTAGGCATTATTTTAAGAATAACATGTATGGTACTATCGAATTGGTCATAGCTCAAAACCTTTGGTACAAAATTTCAATACTCTACGTTATACAGGGCGTCCACAAAGTAGGACCAAAATTTAAAAAAATGAGTTTTCTAGAGTACCTTGTATAAACCAAAAGACACAGCTTGGGGATCTTTTTTTTTAAATCGATTAGGCTTTGCCTGAGATATTATTTTAGGTAGTATAGCCATAGCCTAGCTCATACAGGGTGTTTGTAAAAAAAATCAAATTTGACGAAAAGATCATGAATTTTAAAAAATATTTAAAGGAAAAATCATTTATTTAAAAAAAAACATTTAAAGGCAAAATTGAGGTTTCCACTGAATTCTGTCGGTCCCTCTTGGAAAACATAATTGATTTTAACATTTCCTTACAAGTGGAGGTATCATCTTCCATCCTTAATTTATGCTTTATTCATCATTATATCTATCAAATCAGGTGTGCCATAAATTCCATGAAAACAAAAGCGATAGCTTCTACATATTTGATAGTTACCTAGGGTCCTAATTTAAAATACATTTTGTCTTTGGATAATTTTTTAATAAATGATTTTTCTGTAAAAAAATTTAGTAAATGATTTTTTAGTCAAAAAAATTATCCAAAGACAAAATGGATTTATATTAGGACCCTAGGTAACTATCAAATATGTAGAAGCTATCGCTTTTGTTTTTATGGAATTTATGGCACACCTGATTTGATAGATATGATGATGAATAAAGCATAAATTAAGGCTGGAGGATGATGCCTCAAATTGTAAGGAGATGTTAAAAACAATTATGTTTTCCAAGGGGGACCGACAGAATTCAGTGGAAACCCTAATTTTAAATGATTTTTTTAAATACATGATTTTTTCTTTAAATATTTTTCCAAATTCATGATTTTTTCGTCAAATTTGATTTTTTACGAACACTCTGTATGAGCTAGACTGGCTGTACTACGTACAATAATACCTTAGGCAAAGCTAAATCAATTTGCGAAAAAATATCACTAACCTGTGAACTGTGGTTTATACAGGCTTCTCTGAAAAATATATTTTTTTAAATTTTGGCCCCACTTTGTAAACTTAGAGTATTGATATTTTGTACAAAAGGTTTTGAGCTATGGCCAATTCGATGGCACCATCCATTTTATTCTTAAAAGAAAGCATAATATGATATTCTGACAATTGGTTATTTAAAAAAATCATAGTTAGCCATGGAATAATCACCCAATCTAAATAGTAGTGTCTGTGAGATATATCTTCCCTTAGGTAAACCAAAAAAATATATAACTTTAAATTTTACTCGGCTCTTCATAGATTTCTAGAGTGTTCACAAGCACACGCGGGCACATTGTATGTATACGATATATAACAGCATGCGTTAATGGCATATATAAAATCTGCTAATATGATACCACAGAAAATATAGTTCCATAACAGAAAGCTCCTTAACAATACCTGTCAAATGGACTCCAACTACAGACTCCAAAAACAAGCAGATTGCATTATTGCATTTCTTATGAACTGATATTTTCAAAAAATATAATCTTCCTAATTCGTAGATTAGCCAACATTTAATAGTGGACCTCAATATCAATGCATTTGGAAAATAGTAAGCTTCAAAGTTGGAGTCCATTTGACAGCTGTCATTAAGGAGCTCTCTGTTCTGAATATATTTGCTGCGATGATACATCTTAAACAATCAGTGGTGGAGAAATGGGTAATTAGTATATTTTTCGGTAAAAAGGAAATGAATCACATTGTATAGATTACTATACAATAACAAAATTTATTAAAATTTTGTTATTTTTTATGTACATTTTAATTATTGTAAACACAATCTTCTAGATATTTTTCGGTATATGTTACGGTTTCATGACAATTTTGATTTATTTTTAATTATTTCAGGGCATTTCTAAAATGTCAACAAAACAATTTGTTCCATAAGTAAAACTCAAAAAAGTAGAAAAAATGTGATTCTTAATTTAAATAGAGTTAATTTTTTCCAATAAGCTTACATACCTAGGCTATAATTTTGTAGATACAGAGTCTAAAACGTTTATTGGAGACAATATTTACATTACGCTTATCTATCTTGAAAATTAAGGCCTTGGAAGGGTATAAGTTTATTGGAAAAAGTTAGAAAGTTACCTTATGTAATTAAAGTAATGAATACATTTTTCCTATACTTTGAGTCTTACTTATGGAGTAAATTCTTTAGTTGAATATACAGGGTGTCTACTTTCAAACATGTACCAATTCATAAATATCTTTATTTTTATACAAAAAGTGCGGTTATTTTTCGAAAATCTATCGCCTGTTCCTGTTTGGTCGCTTAAAAGTGAATAACGCTATATACCCACAAAATCATATTACTTACCAGTCGATGGGTTCCTGGTGCGCCTGTATATCTCTACCAAAATGGAACCATAGCAGAAGATTATTACAACAAGGGGAAAGAGGTACATCATTATCATTCCAAATGCGGTATATGCAACCTCGTGTGCGTATGATGGAAACATGTTGTAAGTGACGCACTGATAATACCACGTGATGTTAGGATGCGCTTCTACGTGGAAAATGGCCATCTATAAAATGAAAAGCTTCATAAAGATACATTGTTGTGAAAGTAGTTAATAAAGATTATAATCTTGTCTTTAAACTTTATAAGGGGAAGTTTCCTTATTCTGAAGATGATCATAATATGTGGGCAATTGTGAAGGACGTTTGACTATTGCCTCATAATTTGAAAAAGTGTAAGAAATATCACTTGTGATTCCTGATAAAAGAAAAATCAATCCAAAAGATGGATACTTTTACGCGAAAACTGCATTTGCCGCAAGTAGGTAGGAGTCAAATTACGTCTGAAAACGGTCGGAGCGCAGTTTCACATACATGAAAAATACACTCTGGACGGGTTAAAAGCTTGTCGTGGAGCCGAGAATTTATTCCGTTATTATTTCTTTCCGATCTTGCTCACGTCGAAGTCGAGAATCGTTTGTTTGGTAACAGTTTTATCTCGCCGTTCGTTTTTGTCCCTTTCCCATTAGGATTCGCCGTTACTGGAAAAAAGACATCCGTTCCCGCCTGAGTTTAGGCAGGGCGGAAACACGTACAGGGTGTCCCATTTTGGGTGTTTTTGGCTGTTTTTCTCAAAAATCTCGGTTATTATTAAAGCTAGAGGGTTGCGGTTTTCACGTCACTGTACTACTTTTTTGAGAGGAATTTGGTGGACCAATCAGATTTTAGATAAGTTTTATAGTTTCCGCGCATTGGCGCAGGACTGAAATTTTCGATTTTTTGGAAACCTCTCTCCTGGCTACAACTTATATATGTATATCGACAAATTTAATCAACTATTTTTATAGATTTTTTGGCTTAGAATCGAATCGAATAATTAGTTTTTTGGTAGCGTTAATAGTTTTTGAGATATGAACCAAAGTTATATTTTTTTAAATGGAAACCATAGTTCATATCTCAAAAACTGGTAACGGTAAAAAAAACTAATTATTCCATTCGATTCTACGCCAAAAAATCTATAAAAATAGTTGATAAAATTTGTCGATATATATAAGTTGTAGCCAGGAGAGAGGTTTCCAAAAAATCGAAAATTTCAGTCCTGCGCCAGAATGCGCGGAAACTATAAAACTTATCTAAAATCTGATTGGTCCGCCAACTTCCTCTCAAAAAAGTAGTACAGTGGCGTGAAAACCGCAACCCTCTAGCTTTAATAATAACCGAGATTTTTAAAAATTAATTGACGGAACATTGAAATTTTAAGCTGATTGAGAAAGCTGACGTTTGGCTCCGACGCACTCTTTGTCTGAAACAAAATATGCCAAGTTTCAATCGATTAGAAACTGAAAACGGGACTTCGGAACACTTCCCAGTTTTAGAAATTTCCTAAAAAGTTTAAGCAAGTGAAATGAAATAATTTAGACACAAATCACAAAGCATAAAGTTTAACTATGCTTAAAATGTTCGGGCATGAATATGTTGTTGTTTAATTTACGCAAAATGGGAAGCAACATACCTACTTCTAAGCGGATTTGTTGTAGTTTTTTTTTTCAAGTTTGCACCGCCGTCGTTGATATAAAAATGGGTTTCCGGGATGTTTTGTCGTAGTGGGTGTTGAATGTTTCCAAACGTTTCAATAGTCACCGTAGCCGCAGCATCTTCACATCTACATAAGTGCTTGACCGCAGATGATCAGTTGTGATCGAGCACATAGCAAGAGACCACTGAAGATCCAAAAATTTATCTCAAATATTACGGAATAAAGTCTATCATTCTATCTATCAAATCAGAACAAGTGGATATGTGGATGCGGCCAATTAAATGCACTGTTTTGTTTTCCTTGTTTATTGTTTTATAAAGAAGGAGTGAATAAAACATGGGTTAGAAGAGGATTCAATTATTTAAAACATACGAGTACCTATATACAGGGTGTTTCTAAATTATGGTGCCAGCGTAATATGACAGATAGAAAATGTCATTTCGAACAAAAAATTTCCTATAAACATGGGTCCTAAAATGCATAACAAGAAAGTTACAGGGTGATGAAAGTGTAGTTTGAAAAACATCTTTTTCTTTAAATCGGCATTAAAATGTCCCAAAATCGTCATTAAAAGCACAGAAATCGTACAATAATGTAGCCCATTATTGTACGATTTTTTCAATAAGTAGGCCTTGGCGAGATGTAAACATCAAACGTCAGACGCGGAGAAATCGCCCGTCAAAAGTGACCAAATATTCAAAACCCGGCCGATAAAGGCTCATTTAACTTTTCGTACACATTGCGAAATTGTTTCCTATAGAAGCGCAATCCTTCAGTATACATATTTTAGTAAATTTGAAAATCAATAGATTTCTTGTGTAGGCTGCACAAGAAGCAGCAGTTTGGTTTTTCTGTCAGAAGGTGCCGTACATCATTATACTTGTCCTAGGTAGAGCGATCGGTAAAGTCAAGCAACGCCGCACGTAGCCTGTTCGTGGACGGGTGATCCCTTATTATTATTTTCTTGCCTAATAAAACATTTTTTTTCCGATTTCAAGAAAAATATAATATGTACCTCGGCACTGAAGTTCTTTTTATGACTCATGTGGTTTATTTGCCTCGGCCAGAGGCCTCAGCAACTAAACTCCACATGAGTCATAAAAAGTTGAACTTCAGTGCCTTGGTACATAAATAACTATTTCTCGATAACTTCTACAGAAGTTATGCACTTTACATGAAACTTGGTGCAATTCTTTATTATCTGAAGTGCAACAATTTTGTATAAAAACCATTTATTCCCATCGACCAGAGGCGGAGGGGCGGGGTAGCACGATGGGTTTTCTACTCATAACTTTTTCGAGGTTATCTTTTTGGTCTCGCCGGTTCATCATTTTAGAGCATCTTGTTATTTTGCAACAAAAAATGTACTCTTGTTTCGTAACAATAAAATCAACCGTTTGCGTTGAAATCGTCAAAATGTGCCCCAAAACACCTGTTAACTTCAAAATTCTAAAAAAATTATCGCCTACCGCATTTAAATGTTTTACAGATGAATTGTAGTTCAAAATTAAGAAAAAATGCCTAATGGATATTGAGTAAAACATCACTGCGGTTTTGTTGAAATATGGATTTCAAAATTTTGTCGACTTCAATCAGGTCCATTTTGAAAGCGCAAAATTTTTTGTCACTTTAAATGGAAAAATTATTTTGTAAAATTTGAAAGCGGTAGTTGAAAATTTTATTTTTCAAATTTTGTAGTAGGTAAGTTGTTTTTTGGAGTACATTTATGCCTATTTCAACGCAAACGGTTGATTTTATCGTTATGAAACAAGAGTACATTTTTGTTGCAAAATAAAAAAATAAAAAGATGCCCTAAAATGATGAACCTGCCAAGCCAAAAAGATAACCTCAAAAAAATTATGAGTAGAAAACCCATTGTGCTACCCCGCCCCTCCGCCTCTGGTCGATGGGAATAAATCGTTTTTACACAGAATTGTTGCATCAAATTTAATTTAAATTGCATAGGTAACTTCTGTAGAAGTTATTGCACTCTGCATTAGACCACGAGCCACTACTGCATATAATATGTATATTTAGCAATAAACGTTACCTGAGGTACACTACAAATGATTGCTCCAAACCACGTTGCGAATAACATCATCCGCTCCCTTCTGTCCTTAGATGCGCGCATGTGAAGCGGTTTCAAAACCGCATAATATCTGAAAAACAATACGTTGCATTTAGGTACCTGCATCAAATGTCGACTTTTTTTGGCAAAAAAAATATAAGCCAACAATAATTTTCCTATCTGCTGCTGAAGGCGAGCGACCAAAAGTGATAGTGAGTAAAAAAATTTCATTAAAACTGTATTATACAGGGTGAGTCGGAATGTATAGTAAATACTTTAAAGAGGTGTTCGGCAGGTGGTTTTAAGGGGGGTCTTTCATATAAAACTTTTCGATTTGGGCTTTCCTTGCCAAGTTATTCGGGTCTATAGGGTGACCCAAAAGTAGCTTTTTTAATTATTTCTCAATAACGGCGCTACTTAAAAACTTGAAATTTGGTATGTGTTATCTACTTACTGGAAGACGCCTTAAGGTAGTTTACTCATTTACACACTGCCATAAAAAATGGTAAAAACGAACAACTCCTTTTTTTTATCGAACTTTTTTGTGGGTCATCATTTTTACGTATAACAAAAATATGATTTGTGTAGCCCTCTTATTTAAGAAACTTTTTTCCTTTAAATCTTTTCTCGAAAACACAATATTTTTCCTACAAAAAATAATTTCATGTCCAATACCATTCCAGAAAATCAAGGAAAAATTAAATCCTTTACAACTGCGGCAGAATATGTGGTTTATGCTCGATGGAGCTGCTGCACACTACTCACGGATAATAAAGTACTAATTGTCCGCAACGTTGGATCGGCAGAGGACAAGATGCGCTTGTAAATTGGCCACCGAGATCCCCAGATCTCAACCTATTGGGTTTTTACTTATGGGGCCTTATGAAAAATGTGGTATATTCCACAGAAGTAAACACGATAGACGAATACGTAATGGAATTTTTGATATTGCTATCCAGATAAAAAATTCAGTGCAAACATTGCAAGGAGTTAATTTTAATTTTATCAAACGGTTCCACACTTGTGAAAGATGTCATGGACAGCATCTACTGTGACATCTTTTTTTATCCTGAAGCTGAATTGTTGTTACCTGATATTTTTGTTGTCCAATAAAAATAATTAAATTGCTTGACGCCCGCTTACTATGAATTTTTACCAGATTTTCTGGAATGGTATTTGGCAGGATTTTTTTTTGTAGAAAAATATTGTGATTTCGAGAAAAAAGTTTCTTAAATGAAAGTGCTACACGAATCATATTTTTGTTATACGTAAAAATGACCTACAAAAAAAGTTCGAGCAAAAAAATTAATAGGGCTTGTTAGTTTTTACCCTTTTTTTAGGGCAGTGTGTAAATGAATAAACTACCTTAAGGCATCTTCACATACCAAATTTCAAATTTTTAAGTAGCGCCGTTATTGAGATATAAATAAAAAAATACTTTTGGGTATATAGACTCGAATAACTTGGCAAGGAAAGCCCAAATCAAAAAAATATATATATATATATATGATAGATCCCCTTAAAACTACCTGCCGAACACCCCTTTAAAATATTTACTATACATTTTGACTCACCCTGTATATCCAGATTCAAGGAAACAAGATAATGTCCCCGAAAACATATAAGTTCTTTTTTCCACCTCTGCGACCTTACATGAATTAACCTACCTATCAATGCTGATGCAGCATAAGAGAAAACTTGACAAATATAGTCCGAATATCCTGAAGAACATCATTATCCTACACGCGGCATCACCTGCTTTCCACTGAACCGTTGCAGCCCATGCTATTTCTAGAGGCATCATGAGGAACGTTACCTGCAACAAATTTCTGTATAAGAGACTATTAAATATTTACTATTTTTACTATTAAATTAGAAAACTAGGTATTGTAAACGATAAAATGTGTTATATCAGTGACTATTCTATAGTCACTGGTTATATTTTTGTTTCTGTATATACTCGTATGGTGTATTAAGACGACGCGACGATTTATTAAATGTCCTGTTTCACCCGAAGTAGAATAGCTTCAAGCAAAAGCAGCAGTAATTAACTGAATCGGAGAAGAAGAAGAAAATATCGTCGTTAGAGTGCAGCTACTGGTGTTTACTAACTGTGGTATATTAGGTACCTACCTACTTATAGTTAACATTTTTGTTAACTATAACATTTTTGTTAACTATAACATGCATGAGAGACACGTAAACCCGAGATTTAAAAATAAATACGACCTATCCTACGATATATTCGTAAACTAAAAAGAGGACAAATGACAAAAACCGTGATATAAACGCTGAAAAATTAAAAACTCAATTTGAGTTTGGAATTTGGCAAGCGAGTATTTCGTATTTTAAATTTTTGACAATATACACATTAATAATGCATATACCTACGTACGGCATACAAATACAAAATTAACAGCAATCAAGTTGGTCAAATAAAGGGCGGGAAGGGGACAGGAAAAGTAATTATAGTTGTTTTCCGTGTTTCGAATTTTTATGTTTCGACTTCATGGATGCGGAAAATTCATCGGCAAATTTGAAAACAAATCGTACTGCCAATTTGGGCAATGGTATGATCTTCCTTTAACGCTATTTTAGAAACTATAATATATCCCACAACTTTCCTCACTGAATAGGTTGCTTGTCGAGTTGAGAGTTGTGAAGGATCTCTGTTTGTATAGCTACAGAACATTGTGAACCGATGATTTGTTAAGATACTGATTAGTACAGGAGCATAATGTATTCCGTGGGACCTTTTTTGAAGGAAAGTTGCGACTATGTGGAATCTCTTTATTCTATGCTACGTAATGGCGTAGTACTGGGTGTTTACCTCCGCGTTGTGGCGTTTGGTTTTTATGGCGTCATAAATCCAATATGGCCGCCATAAAAGATATTTATTCGTTCCATCAAGAATAACTCCTTCCAGAGGGCTCATACGCAAAATGTGCATAGGATATTTTCTATTCTGCATGAGCAGATGAACAAATTTAGATTTTAACAATTTTTCCATATCTTCTACCGTTTAAGAGTTATGATCTATTATATATGTCACCATCGGTTTAGAACCATCGGTCATTTATTAAGTGTAAAAAATAATGATTGTGCTTCTATTTACTCAGAATAACTTTAATATTACACTTATATGCAACAAACATTACAAGTGGAGTCGTTACAATGGTATGAAACACACTTTAATAATACATACAGGGTGTCCGGTTAATAATTGTCCATGTAGCAACTATACACTACACATATATTTCGGACCAAAATATAACGATTGAGGCCAATACGCCTTAATAGAAATGTAGTTTGTTTAAGAGATACAAGGGGTTGAAGTTCATTTTTTAAAATTGAATTATGACTATAGATCTCCCAAAGTAATGAAGCTGCTGAACTGAAATTTATTTGTCACTGCTGTATTTTTGGAGACGAAGAATAAGCTGAAGATGTCAATTTCTATGTATCTCACAGAAGGCGTCACTTGCACTTTGAATCGTGCTTTTACTCGCAACTTTTTGGTCTTACAGGTCAATCATTTTAGTGCATCTGTTCATTCTGTAATAAAAAGGTATCTACTCTTGTTTCATAACAACAACCCTTTGCGTTGAGCAAAATGTGCACCAAAACACCTGTTGCCTCCAACATTCGAAAAATAAAATTTTTACCTATCAATTTTTATCAAAGTCCTTATGAACAATGCACCAAAAATGTTTCGCTTTCAAAATGGAACGGATTGAAACTCCGCAAAGTTTGAACAATATTTCAAGAAAATAAATGGTGTTTTGACCAATGCTCATTTTGCATTTTTTTTTGTTTATTTTGAATGTACAGTTGAGCTGAAACATTTAAAAGCGGTAGCTGAAAATTCTATGTTTCGAATGTTGGAGTTAAGATAGGTGTTTTGGGGCACATGTTGCCAATTTCAACGCAAACAGATGAATTACCTACCTTCTTGTTTCAGATTGAAAAGATGCACTAAAATGATGAATTTGCAACAACAAAAAGGAAACCACAAAAAAGTTACGAATAAAAGCTCCATTCAAAAACAGCGCAAGTGACGCCCTCTGTGAGATACATAGAAATTGGCATCTTCAGCTTAACCGCAAATGGCAACGAAGACAAAATAATAGTAGTTGCCCCCCTCCCCCGCACAAGCATGTGGTTGCTTCTGGGGTACTCCTAGTTTGGAGTATTGTGAGGGTGAGAATTATTATTATTATTGTTATTATTATTCTTCGTCCCCAAAAATACAATAGTGCCAGATTTCAGTTCAGCAGCTTGATTAATTTGGAAGATGTAACCATAATTCAGTTTCAAAAAATGAACTTCAACGCCCTGTATCTCTTAAAAAAACAACATTTTTATTAAGGCGTATTGGCCTCAATCGTTATATTTTGGTCCGAAATATGTGTAGTGTAGTTGCTATGTGGACAATAATCATAAACCGGAAACCCTGTATGTATTATTAAAGTGTGTTTCATACCATTGTAACGACTCTACTTGTAATGTTTGTTGCATATAAGTGTAATATTAAAGTTATTGTGAGTAAATAGAAGCACAATCATTATTTTTTACCCTTAATATATAACCGATGGTTCTAAACCGATGGTGACATAATATATACATAACTCTTAAACTGTAGAAGATATGGAAAAATTGATAAGATCTAAATTTGTTCATTTTCTCATGCAGAATAAAAAATTTTCTATGCAGATTTTGCGTATGAGCTCTCTGGAAGGAGTTATTCTTGATGGAATGAATAAATATCTTGTATGGCGGCCATATTGGATTTATGACGCCATAAAAACCAAACGCCACAACTCGGAGGTAAACACCCGGTACTACGCCATTACGTAGCATACAGTAAAGATATTCCACATAGTCGCAACTTCCCTTCACAAAAAAACCCACGGAGTAGGTATAAATGTGCATTATGCTAGTCAACTTGATGCTACTTACGAATAGGTCCGCAATGGCGAGATGCATCAGCATGGTGTTGATCCTTGAAGGATTGTTCCGCCGGCGGCGGACCAACAGTACCAGCACGGTGATGTTGGCTATAGCCGAGAACACCATCAGGACGCTGTAAACCGTTATGGACAATCGGTGGCCGTCGTTGAATCGCATGTTGATGGGCAGGTGATGCTCGGGGTCGGAGCTGTTGGTGACGGACCAGTCGAGCAGGTTGCGGTGGTCCTGGACCCGCTCGTCGGCATCCGGTGAGTCCTCCATGTCGTCTCGTTTATCCAGTTTTCTCTGTGTGGCCATACGAGTGGGGTCGATCATCGCCTAAGCAACGGCATCTGCAAAAGAAAAACCCAGTTTAGATCCAACGACATACAATATTTGCCTCTTTACCGCACATCATTAGTTCATCGCTTTTCGAGTCTTATTAACATATTATACAATGTGTCCCGGATAAGATCGAACATCATGGGAAACTTGCAAACCGTGAGAGATAGACCAACGATTAAAGGAGAAAAAGTTGCGCAATTTTGATGTACATAAATTGGTACCAACAGATTTCTAATATCTTTTTCGTTTTTGAGTTATTTTGAAAAAAGTGAAATTGTGCGTTTTCGATTTTATTTTTTTCTGAAGTTATCACAGATAGGAAAAAAGAAAAACACATTCTTATGGCACTTTTTAAGGGGCTTTAAGATGGCGTTTTTAGATTTGTTCTACACCATTTCGTTTTTGAGAAACCATCTTCAACTTTATTTTTTAAATACGGACCTGTTTTTTTTTTCAGATTTTGAAAGCACTTTTCATTGCAAATACCATGATGTATGACACGAAATATTTTCAATATGTTTTGAGACAATTATACTGAAAATTCATTTGTTCCATTCTTTTTTTTATATAATGCGGCCCTGTATTTAATCTAGAAGTCTAAATATTAGTCAGAATTATCAACAGTTTAACTTACAACTTTTCTTTCAACGAAGAACCAAAAAAAAGGACGCAAAGACTAATAACAGTCACATACGATAATAAGAAATAAATAAAAATCCTCCACCTAGAAGACTTTGAAACAACGAAACCAACCCCTTGTCATTTGTCATAACTCCCACTGTATCCTTTAGTTAATAATTATTTGTATTATTAGAAATGGAGGGCGCTTTTTCAAATGACGACAAATTTAACATGTTAGCATGTTATATCTTGTGTCACAGAAATAGTTTAGAGGCCGAACGAATGTACGAGTATTGTTGCAGTTAATAAATGGCAAAAGTTATTGGTTTCATTGGCTTAAAGCTTTCTTCTCACAATTTGAAAAAGCGAAGAATTTACTTCAAAACACAATGCGACACTGTTTGCTGTACAAACAACAGAGGAAAACAGTAACCAGACAGGGCCGTAGTAAAAAATATTAAGTTTTCGAAGTAAAAATAAACTGTAAGTTAAATTGTTGACAATACTGATTAATATTTAGACTTCTTATTATTAAATACAGGGCCGCAATAGAAAAAAATGAACGGAAAATAGAAATTTTCAGTCTCAAAACATTTTAAAAATATTTCGTGTCATACATCATCGTATTTGCAATAAAAAGTGCTTTCAAAATCTGAAAAAAAATCAAGGTCCGTATTTAAAAAAATAAAGTTGAAGATGGTTTCTCAAAAACGAAATGTTGTAGAGCAAATCTAAAAACGCCATCTTAAAGCCCGTTAAAAACTGTTTTTTTTTCCTATCCGTGATAACAATTTCAGAAAAAATAAAATCGAAAACGCAAAATTTTACTTTCTTCCAAACAACTCAAAAACGAAAAAATATATTAGAAATCTGTTTGTACCATTTTATTGACCCTAACATTGCGCAACTTTTTCCCCATTTAACCGTTGTTCTATCTCTCACCGTCTGCAAAATCCCCATGCTGTTCATTCTTATCCGTCACACAATGTATATTTATATAAAAAAACAATAATTTTTAGTCTATATCTCTAATTTTGCATTTATTTGTTATAAGTAAAGGGCGGAATATATGCATTTAATTTCAATCGAAATATGCGCATATACACTGTGTCCCGGATAAGAATGAACAGCATGGGGATATTGCAAACGGTGAGAGATAGAGCAACGGTTAAATAGGGAAAAAGTTGCGCAATTTCAAGGTCAATAAAATTGCACAAACAGATTTCTAATATCTTTTTTCGTTTTTGAGTTATTTTGAAAAAAGTAAAATTTTGCGTTTTCGATTTTATTTTTTTCTGAAGTTGTTATCACAGATAGAAAAAAAAGAAAAACACTTTCTTATGGCACTTTTTAACGGGCTTTAAGATGGCGTTTTTAGATTTGTTCTACAACGTTTCGTTTTTGAGAAACCATCTTCAAATTAATTTTTTTAAATACGAACCTGGTTTTTTTTGCAGATTTTGGAAGCACTTTTCATTGCAAATACCATGGTGTATGACACGAAATATTTTTAAAATGTTTTGAGACAATTATTCTGAAAATTCCCTTTTTTCCATTCATTTTTTTCTAATGCGGCCCTGTATTTAATAATAAGAAGTCTAAATATTATTCAGTATTGTCAACAATTTAACTTACAACTTATCTTTCAATTATTGGAGAACTAAAAAAAGGACGGCAAAGACTAATAACAGTCACATACGATAATAAAAAATAAATAAAAACCCCCACCTAGAAGGTTTTGAAACAACGAAACCAACCCCTTGTCATTTGTCATAACTCCCACTGTATCATTTAGTTAACAATTTGTATCATTAGTAATGGAGGATGCTTTTTCAAATGGCGACAAATTTAACATGTCAGCATGTTATATCTTGCATCACAGAAATAGTGCAGAGGCCGAACGAATGTATTGTTGTAATTAATAAATAGCAAAAGTTATTGGTTTCGTTGGCTTAAAGCTTTCTTCTGACAATTAGAAAAAGCGAAGAATTTGCTCCAAAACACAATGCGACACTGTTTGCTGTACAACAACAGAGGAAAACACTTACCAGACAGGGCCGTATTTAAAAATATTAAGTTTTTGAAGTAAAAATAAACTGTAAATAAATTGTTGTCAATACTGTTTAATATTTATTAAATACAGGGCCGCAATAGAAAAAAAAATGAATGGAAAAAAGGAATAATCAGTATAATTGTCTCAAAACATTTTAAAAATATTTCGTGTCATACATCATGGTATTTGCAATGAAAAGTGCTTTCAAAATCTACAAAAAAAATCCAGGTCCGTATTTAAAAAAATAAAGTTGAAGATGGTTTCTCAAAAACGAAACGTTGTAGAACAAATCTAAAAACGCCATCTTAAGGCCCGTTAAAAAGTGCCATAAGAAAGTGTTTTTCTTTTTTCTCTATCTGTGATAACAACTTCAGAAAAAAATAAAATCGAAAACGCAAAATTTTACTTTTTTCAAAATAACTCAAAAACGAAAAAAGATATTAAAAATCTGTTTGTGCCATTTTATTGACCACAAAATTGTGCAACTTTTTCCCCATTTAACCGTTGCCCTATCTCTCACCGTTTGAAATATCCCCATGCTGTTCATTCTTATCCGGGACAGTGTATATGCATCATTTTTATTTAAAATATGCAATAATATGCATTTATTTGGCCAAATATGCAATAATATGCATGTATATTATATGTACAAATACCTTTAAAAAACACCAAAACTGATTTTAGAAAAAGGGTTTATTTTAAGAAAAATGAAAGGAAAACAAATACATAAAATACCTCGTAAAACACATACAATATTAAAGCAGAATTATAAAAACATTTTAATTTGAAATTGTATACCCGGTAGGAATTTATGATTAAATATTTTTTAAAGTTTTCCAATAAAAATCTTTGCCTTCTGTCGGTAAAAATATGTTTATATACAGAGTGAGTCGAAGTTAAACCCCCATACTCAAAATTTGAGTAGCATTTTTAAAAATAAATGGGGTTCTTCATATAACATTTTGTCCAAAAACGCTTCGTTTTCGACATACAGGGCGTCATAGCTTTCTTTTAAAAACAGAAAAAAAATAGTATTTTCGGTTCCATTTATGCTATCGAGTTGAAAATTGGTACTTTTATGTTTTCTGGGACGGCGATTATGAATTTTCTATCAACTTTCTTCTAGCCGCTAGAGGGCGTTGGCTACGTCGTTACTTTCAAACAAAAGTGTTTTAAATTTTTTTGTCGTTGAAAAATCTGCATTTTAGACAGCGGAGTATTAAATTACATTCGATTTTGAACAAAAAATGTCTCTTGTAAAAATACGAAAACCTTAACCGTTTTCATGAAAAACGCAATTTTGTGCCGCGGTGCGCGTGAATTCGAAAAAATTAAAATTTCGTAGTAGGCTGAGAAATGGGATTTATTCATTTGGAATTCTTTATTTTCAGTAGGTATTGTCCTAAATTAACAATTTTTGTGAAATTAGTAATAAAAAGAACTATAACCAAGACAACTTTATTAGCAAAAACAGCTTTGAAAACAATTGTGGGTTACTAATTTCACAAAAATTGTTAATTTAGGACAATACCTACTGTAAATAAAGAATTCCAAATGAATAAATCCCATTTCTCAGCCTACTACGAAATTTTAATTTTTTCGAATTCACGCGCACCGCGGCACAAAATTGCGTTTTTCATGAAAACGGTTAAGGTTTTCGTATTTTTACAAGAGACATTTTTTGTTCAAAATCGAATGTAATTTAATACTCCGCTGTCTAAAATGCAGATTTTTCAACGACAAAAAAATTTAAAACACTTTTGTTTGAAAGTAACGACGTAGCCAAATGCATATATATGCAATTTGCATATATTCCGCCCTTTAGTTATAAGGCATAAAAGTTTATATGGGTATCTTTAAGCCTTTCGAAAATAATAAAATATAGTTTAACTTTAAACACCCTGTACGTCCAGAACTAAGCATTTTAGCATTTTAGACCACATGTTTAAATGAAGTTCTTCTTGTGCCCCTCTCAAGGACTTACCATCCCAGTAAAATTGCTATTCGTTATTCATGAATCCCATTTTTGTTGAATCGGTCTTCGGAAAGGACATCGGAAGCTGTGTCGCTTGTTTTGAGAACCATCCAACTGCGACCAAATTTCGAGAAGTATTTGAGATTTTTTAAGGAAAAAAAGTAACAACTCATTCTTATTCAGGACGGCCCAAATCTCAACTGGTTTTATTGTTCTAGTGTACATGGTGCACTAGAAAATGAAGTTTGTATTGTCAAGAATTACGAAAAAAACTGGCCGCAATTCGCGGATATTTTGGCATAATCTCAGTTTTCCCTCTATCACAGAATAATTTTTAAAAATGTCACTTCAACAAAAATGCACCCTGGCATTAACATAATTTTTATATTACTTATAGCTCGAATATTATGATCTTTGCTTATAGGTAATAGTGGCGGGCAATGGTGGCGATGTTCATAGCGTCGCAAACTATTTAATAATAATAACAATAATTCTCACCCTCACAATACTCCAAACTAGGAGTACCCCAGAAGCAACCACATGCTTGTGCGGGGGAAGGGGGCAATTACTATTATTTTGTCTTCGTTTCCATTTGCGGCTAGGGCCGACTTTTTTCCCGATAGAACTAGGATAGCATTCGCTCAAGTACTACGGAAAACCCTAAAAAACCGTAGTAATCCCAGTGAGTGTAGGACAATTAGTGAATCACAGGGGTAAAGCCTATTTAGGAGCAATACCGTGAACCCACATTTGTCCAGCGCTCTTGGCCATAGCGGTGTTTTTCTTTAAAGACATGTGCATGTGCCTGCCTGGAACCGAGGTCGATCGAAGGCAGAAAAACATGCAGTCTAAAAAGTCAGCGCCGGTACGAGCGACGCCACCGCGGTTTGCATATTTTTCTGCCTTCACTTGCCAGCTGCATGATGGCCAAGAGCGCTTGGCAAAATGTAGATTCACGGTATTGCTCCTTAATACAGGGTGTCTCTAAAAGGTCTGTATAAAATTTTACCACATATTCCTGAGGTTAAAATAAACCAATTTATTTGTATTATTTTAAAAATTCGTACCCGGGGGTTTCTTGGAATGCGAAATCCGTAAATGGACACTGGACACCTTTTCACTGTGGCCGTTAGAGGGCGCTTCACACTGCACTTCTGACGGTTTAAATTGACCATAACTTTTTCTTAGTGTAATTTTGTACTTTTTTTACTCTTGTTAAAATTCGCTAAATTATCCATTTTCTAGATATTTCGGTTCGACCAGGATATTCAAATTACCTATTTTGCATAAAAAAATGTTTTTACATTTAAGGATGAAACTTGGTCAGTGAATTAGGTAGTTCCAAATGGATTTTTTTGAATTAAAAAAATTCGATTTTTATTTTTTAACTTTATCGCCCTGTATCTCGGAAACGGAGCAATTTCCGACTAAGGTAAGTTACTTCAAATCGGTTTATTTTGACCTCAGAAATATGTGGTAAGATTTTGTACAAACCTGTTAGAGACACACTATAGATTTTTGTGTAATCGTTACTATTATCAAAAATCCTTTTAATTTAGATCAAGTTTATAGAATGCTGGCGATCTGAACTATAGAACACTCATAGCTTATAAATGGCCACTGGATGGACTAACAAAGTTATCAATCGGTAAAAGTTCTGAGAGAATCGAATGATTTTTAATTAAATGTTCTAAAAAATCAACTTTACCGACAAAGACCGTCATTTTAGAAATCTAATGGAAAAGGATCGGGAAACATTAACCACCAACGATATGAATAGATGGCTCAAGCTAATACAAATAACTCGGATTTTGTTTTGCTTCTACATTAGCGGTTCGGGGGGAAGAAGACGAGGTAATTTGTTTACATTGAGATTTCTTAAATTCAGTCTTTCCTATATTGTAATGCATAATGCATAATAAGTAGTTTTTTTATAGACTTGTATATTGTATACAGGGTGTCCCGAAATTAGCCAGCCATAATTTACCAGCGTGTTCTGCGACCCAAAAAATGAAAAAAGTTCCTATAAACGTGGCCTCCTGTAGCCCCCTAAATGGACACTTTGGCAAACGGTTTTTTCTAAATATTTCCAGAACGAACAAAGATAAAATTCTGAAATTTAGTGTGTGACTACCTGTGAGATTTGATATTTGCCGAGGTAGCGATAGTTAGACATTCTTAATCATAGGCGTCCTAAATGGGGGTTAAGGGGTTAAAAATACCTCAAATTTTGTTTTTGAGCTTATTCCCCAATTTTCTTGCGAAATTATAAAATTTCTGGGTATTCTACGAAGAAATGGTGCTCTTGTTGAACTTTAATAGCGTGCACCGTTTTCGAGTAAAATCGTATTGAAAATTTTTTTGCAGAGGGCCATGAAAATGCGTATTAGAAATTAGCCTGCCATATTTTACCAGCGTGTTCAGCGACCCAAACAAATGAAAAAATTCCTATAAATATGGCCTCAAAAATGCCCACTAAGAGGCTGTAGCTCCCGAAATGGACACTTTGGCAAACAGTTTTTTTCTAAATATTTCCAGAACGATCAAAGATAAAATTCTGAAATTTGGTATGTGAATAAATCATAAAAAGTGAAAAAAGTGCACAAAAAAAATTGTGATATTTTTAACCCCTTGACCACCCTTATTTAGGACGTCTATCATGAAAAATGTCAAACTATCTCTACATCGGTAAATGTCAAATCTCACAGGTACATATCGCACATACCAAATTTCATAATTTTATCTTTGTTCGTTCTGGATATATTTAGGAAAAAACCGTTTGCCAAAGTGTCCATTTCGGGGGCTACAGCCCCCTTAGGGGACTTTTTTGAGGCCATGTTTATAGGAACTTTCTCATTTTTTTTGTATCAAATAACGTAGTGGTAAATTATGGCAGGCTATTTCTAATAGGCATTTTCATGGCACTCTGCAAAAAAATTTCAAAACGAGTTTACTCGAAAACTATGCATGATATCGAAGTTCAACGAGAGCACCTTTTCTTCGTAGAATACCTTCAAATTTCACAATTTCACAAGAAATCTGGAAAAAAAGTATCCAAAAAATTTTTGGGTTAATTTTAACTCCTGAACCGCCCCATTTGGGACGCCTATGATTAAGAATGTCTAACTATCGCTACGTCGGTAAATGTCAAATAGCACATGTACATCACATATCAAATTTCAGAATTTTATCTTTGTTCTTTCTGGAAATATTTTTGGAAACCCGTTTGTGAAACTGCCCCTTTCGGGGGCTATAGCCCCATTAGGGGGCATTTTTGAGGCCATGTTTATAGGAACTTTTTTCATTTTTTTTGGTCGTAGAACACGCTGGTAAATTATGGCAGGCTAATTTCGGGACACCCTGTATATGCTTTGAGATACTTATATTTACAAATAACCTAAATCATATCAAAAAACTGGAAACATTTATTGTGCCAACAATATCATCTTTTTCAAATCATGAAACAAAACAAGTTGCCTTTGGTAATGTATCTATTCCTAGCTATTGTTGTTAACAACTCTATATTCTACATTCAATAAACAAAATTGCTCTATTAGGAAGCCAAATATTTTTAACTTTTGTTTTTCTCCAGATTACAAATTTAACCCGTTATTTTTTCTGTAATGTACGTACTAATGTTCAATTCTGTTAAATCGAAAAAGATGCAGTTGACATACCCGTTTGTACATCGACAGGAAAGTTCACTGGGAGTTTAAACGTTAATGCAATTAAAAGAGAGTTTTAATTAAAAATTTATATAGAAGGGGGCGGTATTCAGAGAATGTTAATGAAATGTCTTTTTTAACTTCAGAAATTTCTAGTTACTAAATTAGTTAGTGGAATGGATGGATGGGTGGATGGGTTACAACAAAGAGATCCTTCATTGTGTTATCAGGCTACGCGAGTTTTTAACATGCAATCACAAGTCAAATCAAATTAATATCAGTCCAGTAAGTAGGACCAAAGTTCAAGAAAATTAGATTTTCCAAAATATATATCCTGTATAAACCATGGGACACAGTTTGGTTATCTTGTAAATCGAGTAAGCTCATACAGTGTGTTCGTAAAACATAAAATTTGACGAAAAATCTTGTATTTAGAAAATTAGATATTTAGATGTTGTGCAATGCTACAAGAGAATACTACTTACTACTTACACTTACTTACTTACCACACATCATCATATTTAGTGTCTACAAACATTTCGAGCAGCTAACGCTGAATGTAAATAATGAAGGGTACCTATATTTTTAAAATTGTCTAGAAGGATGGGGACATAATAAACAAATCCCTACGGTCTTTACACATATAAGAAAAATTACACAATCATCCTCAATAGGAACTTTGGAAATTACAATAAGAAAACCGAACCCTTTCATCTTCTATATTTATTTTAACAATTGCTATGTGGAGCAAGTAACAATAAATTTACCATAAGGTGGAACCGAAATTAGCTCGAACTTCATCTTATTTTTCTATAGAGCACCCCCAAGGAAGCATCTATCTAGAGAATAATAATAATAATACTCACCCTCACAATACTCCAAACTAGGAATATATCAAGACTTCTGCAACGATTCTTATTAGGTAATAAATAAATTGGTAAAAGTTTCTAGCGTTTTTAAATTCTACTTCACTGATAGAATAATATCAGTAATTGTGATAATTAAATAAATAAGTAGACCAATTAACAAAGGTTTTATTGTCTATCTACATAAACCAAAATAATATTTTTATAATTTACGTTTATCCCAATCCACATAAATAAACTGCTTTTCGTGGAACCACTTTTTCCTTCCTTGTTTTATATATTCGTTAAAAAAAGCTTCAACTTTACATCATTTTGGAGTTGATATGGAGATTATTTGCATAAAACTAAAAATTATTGTATACAGTGTGTCCCCGGATAAGTGAAACGAAAAAAAAAACAGTTTTTACACTAGTAAAGCGCCTTTCCAAAATGTTATTAAGAAAAGTTGTTCAAAATTAAAAACTGAATACTATGTGTACAAAATTTCAAAATCCTAGGTCTACTTTGATTTTTTGATTTTTTACTAAAAAAAGTGGGGAAAGTGCCCTTTTCCATTTAAATTGTGCTGTCTTATTTATTTTTGCATTCTTAATATTTTTCCTAGAAGTATTTTGTATTGTCTTTGACCAAGAGGTCACCTATCCGGGGACACACTGTATAATATTTCATTTTTTAGACGCAACGGCCTATGTACATAGAGTTAGTAGATCGCTAACCTGTGCCCTGTGATTTATACGGGGTCCTCCAAACTTTGTGAACGCCTTGTGTAACTGAGTATTTATATTTTCTACTAGAGGAACTATAGCTATTTCTATGGCACCATCCATTTTATTCTTAAAATAATGCCTAATACAGTATTCTGAACATTGCTCATAAAAAAAATCTTATGTCTCCATTGAATGATCGCCCAATCGAAATAGTAGTGTCTGTTAAATGCCTTCCCTTAGATCAATCTAAAAAATATATAATACTGAATTTTACAAAATAACACTGCAAAACTTACATAGTTAATTTAGCTACAAGCCACAACGCGTTTCTCTAAGCTAGAAAAACGCAGTTGAAGAAATAGGTTTCGCGAAATATCTGCAATGCGGGACGCTTCATGACGCTGCGTACCGCCTCTCCGAAATCCCAGCACTCCGAAGACTTCTCGACAGGCCTACCCAGCAGCCCAACTTTCTGTCTCGAGGTCCCCTATATGCAATGCAACGTTGTCAACATTCTACCTTGCGGGACGACAACTTCGTTCCTTCGTTGAAAGTCTAAAGTCCCCGGATTTGGGTTTCGCGAAAATTCGGCCTTGCGGGACGCTTCGATATCATACTGGCTGGCGGAATCCCTTGTTCAGATAAACCATGCCCGTGACATTGGAAAAGAGTGCCCGTCATGACTTCAAGATCAGGCCAAACCAGGGACTCTTTAAAATGAGGGGATCCAGCATTTCACAATCTATCACATAGGAAAAGTGAAGCCTTGAGGGGAAGTTTGTTTTCTGTCGACTCCAAGGAGACCACAGGGGGGCTTGTACAAGGTTATGTTATATGTCAGTGTCCAACTGCCATCAGTTTATATGTGAAATGCCAGTGCCATAGATTCTAAAGAAGGCAAAAAATTTCCCATCATAATTCACAAATTTTAAGTTTTCTAACTTCCAGATACTCAGATGTGACAATTGAAGGTAATGCGGCGGCCTATAGTAGTCCCAATAAATTCAATCAGATTTTTCCTGTATTACTTTTAGTAGTCCTAATGCCCATTACGTGGACATTACGTATAAGTAGGTAGTTCAATACAAAAATCGTATTTCGTAAATTGTACATTACTAAGCAGGTAGTTTCAGTCAGGTCTTTTTTAAAGAGTTTTTATCTACATGTTTATTTTAAGTTTATGAGGTACCTTGAGAGAGAAATAAAATTACAAAAATTTTATAATGAACACGATTAGAACTACTAGATATAATTTTATTAGTCCATCCCGAAATCTGTGAGTGTTCTTTGGGTAGAGATACATTCAACAAGGAGAGAAAGTTCAAATGTACATATTACATTATGGATTGAGGAACCTGGTAACAAGGTGCAATAGCGACAAAATCTTAAATAGGCAAAATCGGCACTGACTTACCATACTTATTACTTAAATTCGTGGAAATAATTGCTGGAAATAAATATCAACTATAAAATAAATTTGTTTCATTTGACAGTTGCCATATTCTGCACTTGTAGACACAACATTGTCAAGTCTAATTTTTAGAAATCATGGAAGCCATTAATAATTTTTACTAACAATCAAAGTACTTGTTATATTCATAGATTATAGATTCTCCAATAAAATGGCATACTTGGCATCACTGATACCATTAGAATGATGAAAGAATAGGCCTCATTTTTGAAAGTATAATGCTGGGTCCCCTTACATTAAAGAGTTCCTGGGCCAAACAGTGCAGCATAACATAATAAATGACGCGTCCTAAAATTGTAGTTTGAAAACGGATCATTTGGAAATTGTGATATTCTTGTTGAACTCTTATATCTTATATATTTTATGACATTTATTATGTAAAAATGTAAATATAAAATGTAACCCTACCTTTTTCCGCTGAAACCTTTTACGGTGCCAATTCATATCAGCGCGATGCTCTGTTGGAAAATATAGGATTCCAAAAATTTGGAAAATTTACAGCAATATAAATACTGAAGGTGTGTGCGTATTTTTAAATTGAACGCATTACACTAATTATTGTAATGTAATAGGCATGCTTAATTTCTCGTCCCGTTTATTTGCAGTAATATTTTGAATATTGATTTAAACAAGAAGCGTTTAAGTAATATCAAAGAAAAATAAATCTATAATCAGAATACATTGATTTGAGAATAAATCCGAAATCAGATACGGAAAGACAAATGTTTACTTTGGTTCACTTTAATCTTAGAATAGCTCAACTCAAATTTATATCAACTGCTATGAGCGGAATACTAAAATGCCATTTTTAATTTGTTTTTCCATATACAGGGTGTTCCAGCGGAAACGTAACAGGCTCTATAACGGCCGGGAAAATTTTTTCTTGGAAAAACGCAAAAATATGTCAATTTTGTTTGGCAGGGGGACATCTTTTGGCATAAAATTGATAGATCTATCTGCAACCCATTGTGGTGGGTGAACCCATTCAAAAAATTTAAATGGGAAGGGGGTTCATGTCGCACACCTTTCGAAACGTCTCTCAATTCTCTATACACCTGCATCAGATTTTCGAAAATCGATCGACTTTTCAAAAAGATACACCGAGTAAAATGCAATGCAATGCAATGTAACATTTATTTTCAATTATTGCCTGGTATTGTTACACAATTAAGCTGAAAGTGGTGGTAGGGGGCCGTAAGTTATAGAAAGCATGCTCAGCTACAATATTATGAGGAAAATTTGATAAACGGGGAGGAAATTGAAACTTTGTTGTAATAAATGCTCAATATCTTGACCATTCACTTCCATGAGATTTTGTTCAAAACGCTGCCGAATATTGTGCAACATTTCAGGGGTGATTTGTAGACATTCGTTTATAATACGGAGACGCAGATCTTCTATTGTTTAATAATACAAGGGGTTCACCCCTGCTCAGGGGGTTGCAGATAGATCTATCAATTGTATGTCAAAAGATGTCCCCCTGCCAAACAAAAACGACATATTTTTGCGTTTTTCTAAGAAAAAAAATTTCCGGCCTTTATAGAGCTTGTTACGTTTCTGCTGGAACACCCTGTATATATTGAACACTAGAGTTACAATACTAGGAAATATATCGTAAGTATACCTACTTTGTAAACCTTTTGTTTCAACTACAAAGCTACTATCGTTAGCGGCTGTCACTTTTTCTATATAATACTTTTGATATTTATTAATATTTTTATAGCTATTGGATGCGGTGGCGTAATTGCAGAGCCCTCAAGTCTGGACCTAATTACTTATTTCCCTTGATTTATACGGCAAATTACCTCATAACTGCGAAAAAACTAGGCAGAAATTTTGATAAGTTTCAGGAACTTATAAGTGAAGAGCCATAGAAAGTTCGCTGAATTGCGGCTACATGGCCATTCTTTCTCCCCGTGATTAAAATCGCAAAAGTTTCGTGACTAAGGTAGACCCATGATATTTCCATGCATCGATGACAAGCTTTTATAAGTTTTACCGCATAATAATCTACGCAGGCTGTCTTGAACATGTTGGTGATTTATTATCAGTCATTTTGGCAGCCTTGGAAATCTGAAAGCGTCTTGTAAATAGTAGGTAACACGCGACGTTGACAGATAGGTTTAGAGAGCGCTTCCAGGCCAAAGAAACTGTTAGTGCATGTTAGATTTTCAGTAAACGGATTTTATATATTTTTTTAATTTTCAATCCTCCAATTTTTAAGTTAAAATATGGTGTCTAATGGGTCAAATATCTACAGTTTATTTTTTGGCATTCGATATTGTACACCTTGGCGAGTGTAAGATTTTTTATGGAAAGCAATACTTGGTGCTTTCATATTATGCTGTAGGCACACTGAATATGTTTCAAATAAGAAAGAGTGGCGTATTACACATAACACATAACGTACAATTTTTTTATTTTACATTATCGCTACATTCTGCTCTTAAACAATTTAAGCATTTTTCAATGGAAGTAAAATGAGCAAAAAACGAATTTTTTTATTGAAAATTAAAGTATAGTATTGCTAAAGCATTGAAACTTCATAAAAAACTATAAGCGGCTTTATAAATTAAATACAAGACTTAGTAGTCACAAAGTTTTCATAAATAAATACTTGCTAACATAATATTGTACCGGATCTCAACAATAACAGTCCAAACACGTTGCCTTGGTTACCACCTTTATTATTACCACCTTTATTATTATGGTTTAGCATCATCGAATTGATAAGTACAATTGAAGTCGCACAGGTACCACTTTCATTGTTGTTTGGGGCAGCCAACTCTAGAGAGAGATAGGTTTCAAATGGCAATAAGTAAGACAAGGACGCCTAATGAACGTGTCAGCTGATTCAGGCAAAGGAGGTATATAGGAATGTTGCATATTAATGGACGAATTTAATGGGCATGTTCCGTAATTCTCTTTATTGTATGATCTGTATTCCGAAATTCGGGGCTTGTTTGTAGGAATGAGAATTTTTCTATACTATAACCACACTTATGTAAATATTGCAAAGAAAAAAGTAGAGAATTGATTAAAAAAATACCTACATGGCAATTTTATGTACCTGGAAGTAAATTGAGACAAATAAAATACAAATTCCAAAATAAAAGTTTATTTTAAAATAAAGGCGACAAAATATCTAGGATAAGGTATACATTTTCACTTAACTGATTTATTAATTTTAAAATTCAATTTAATAGGAAAAGCATGTAAGACAAGTAGCTTTTACATATTTTTATATAATTTTTAATGTTTAGGCATCTAACAAAAAGAATTACAAATAATTACCTTATTAAAGGGACCAGAACCTCAAGATTAATTCCATCTTTGACTACGAAGAGCTAATATTTTGCCAGTTTTTCCCTTGATAGAGTTTCCATCATGAAAATAAAAAACTGTAGTAATTACATACTTTTTAAGTTTGCGCTGCCCAAAATTCTCTATGAAATTGCTGTCAATAAATTGTTGACTACAAATGCAAGTAAATGCTTGTAGACAGTACAAAATTTTTCCTTTTTATTGCTGCAATCCACTTGTCTCTATAACATCACCTTATCTCTTGGAAAACTGCAAAGTTATTAGCAAAGATTTTTAAGACTTACGAATGAAAAGAAATCCCACTAGTCTTATTCTTTCCGCCCTGTTTGGTACATCCAAATACACAACAGGAGTTGATCCTCTTTTTTGTAATTTGAATATAGCCACATAGCTAAATTAAATTTTCTCTCCGATCTAAAAATAATATTAAACCAAATACCAACTAAGAAAACCCAACGCCGTTTTATACCAAACTGCCACCACGACATGAACTCAAATCAAATATAAATAATACAATAATTACTCCTATTCGTATTGGGAGTTGGGACAGAAGGAAAATTAAAATGACGTTTGACAACGGAACTCGTTTGAAGCACAGGACACAAAAATAGAAAGTTAGGACAAACACCTCTTTTGTGTTATGTGGCTTTTGCCGGAATCAGCTGATTTATTTACTATTTCACTTACTCAAGTTTGGCTGCCAGTTTCCCTCTCTACACTCCTTCCATTACTTGTCAATTCAATGTTTAGCATCAATGACGTCAGAACATAGACAGGTTTGTTTTGATAAACGCTTGACGCCCAGAACTAACCACAATCTAAGCGCTCCATTAAATTATTCCGAAAATGTCGCGAGATTGTCAGAAATTGCCCCTTTTTGTCGAGCCGTAGCGAACTTATTTCGACTCTGGGCTCGGAGGCTGGCGCCGTTAGACCATCCGCCGAGTCTTCAGGTGAGGTTCCGATGCTTCCGGCGCCCCCAAACAAGAAAAAACATGCGATATCTAAGTGTGATTCTGGAGGAACTATAACCGGGAATCACCGGGTGTATAGCTGGCTGATGGTTGACTTTCTGTCTTTGTTTGTAGTATGTGTTTAGAGTAGTATGGATATATTTAATCTTGGAGTCAAAATAAAGGGCATTTTAACAATGGGGCACCACGTCTATAGGTTTTGACGTAATTGTTTAGCATTCAAAAATATACTTGTTACTGACCACGAATATACTCTAAAATATTCCTGGTCAATGATAGATGCACAAATCATAAAGTTCTAGCAAATTTCTAGAAAACCTATGAAAGCTCTACAAGGAAAGCAATGAAAACTAAAGGAAAATGGGACCCAGGGAGTCTCAGCAGGCCAACAAAGCCGTAACGGAAAATGCCTCCAAAATTATAAAACTATAAGTAGAATATTAGAACCTAAAATTAATCTGCCAAATCTTTTAGTCAGTTAGACAACAATGCATTAGAGGCTGATATAATAACTTTAGAGGCATTTTTCGTTACAATATGAAGGTACCTATCACTTTTTAAGTTTTTTTAAGGTTGTCGTTAAACATGATATAAATATTAATGCACATAATAATATTGACAAAGGGTCTCCAAAAACAATATTGATTAAATTATACAGAAGACCAGCCGTAGAACAGTATCACAGTGACAGGAAAGTGTTGGTATATCTACTACGTATACCGTTTAAATGGTGAAACGTATTTTTTTGTCTAAGTATTTCAATTTAAATTAGATAAACTATACCTATACTTATTTTTATTAATATGAATAAGACTGGTTGTAGAAAAGTCGTACCTATACTAAAAACCTTCTTTAATTGTACACTAGATGGTGACAGGATTTCATGTCCCTAGAATTCCCTAAGCGGCGGCCATATTGATATTATTTATAGGTGACGGAGGACAGGGCCGTAATCAACAGAATTTACGTTTTACGCACACAAATCCTAAATTTGAATAGTTCGAAATTAACATTAAACTTTGAAGCGCAGAAAAAGGCTATAGTGTCTGTGTTTGAAGTCAGGTTCAGTGATGTCAACTGGGTACAATCAAAATTCCTAATAACGAGTATCCCTAGATTTATACAGCTAACAGAATATTAAATCTTATGTTTTTAGTAATACTTCCTTATTAAACATAAAACAGAAACAGAAAAAGTCTTAAAAAAAAACAAACAATTCTTTAAAAACTCTTAAACAAAAATAAATACCTTAAAAATTCTTTAAAAACAACTAGACAGGTAGCACCTGCTAGAAAAAGAAGAGATCCCTAAAAATAACTTAAATTCCCTATTTCCCTAAATGGAACAAGTATCCCTAGAACTAGGGGTAAATTAACTAAGTTGGCATCACTGGTCAGCTTAGAGCCACAGAATATCAAGGTTAAGGTCAGGCAACTGTCACAAGTTCTGACATTTCTGCTAGATACGCCTCTGGAAGCATCCAAAACAATGCTGCCAACCTTGTATTACCAAATTAGGAAATGCCAATGACGTCAGAACCTATAGACAGGTTTGTTTTGATAAACGCTTGACGCCCAGAACTAATCACAATCTAAGCGCTTTTCCGAAAATGTCGCGAGATTGTAAGAAATTGCCCCTTTTTGTTGAGCCGTAGCGAACTTATTCGACTCTGGGCTCGGAGGCTGGCATCGTTAGACCATCCCCCGAGTCTTCTGGTGAGGTTCCGATGCTTCCGGCGCCCCCAAACAAGAAGAAACATGCGAATCTAAGTGTGATTCTGGAGGAACTATAACCGAGAATTACCGGGTGTATAGTTCGTTGATGGTTGACTTTCTGTCTTTGTTTGTAGCATGTTTTTAGAGTAGTATGGATATATTTAATGTTGGAGTCAAAATAAAGGGCATTTTAACAATGGGGCACCACGTCTATAGGTTTTGACGTCATTGGGAAATGCCATTTCTAGTGTACAATTAAAGAGCGTTTTTAGATTATTTATTGAATATCATATTCATTACGACAATGGCCTATGGCTTGTAACACGTGACACATGTGACCAGAACAACCGACTTACCACCTAGTTCTACATCCAAATTGGCTTAACTCTTTCTATAGTCAGGTTTGGACATTTTACTAGAAAAGAGAAGTTGTATACGCGTGGACGTGAGTGCAGACTACAAACACCCCGATTTCCCCAAATCCTATCAAGATTCGACTCCTTTCACAAATTCTCCGAAATTCGATAATCCGTGGAAGCTAATAACAGAGCAGTCGTTTCCCGTCCAGCGATTTTCCTTGCAGAGTCACGTTTTGAGAATAAGATTTATTGCAGTAATCAGTAATCCTCGCACTTCTCCCCACAATGCACGAAAGTAATATTATTTCCTTGGCCCCGAGATTGACCCCGCTTGGCGAGTTTAAAATTTTTAGAAATAAATAAGGAAATCTTATTCGGGATCACGACAAAATTATTGAACTTCAAAAATGCGTTTGCTTTAAACTATGTACATGAAATTATATTTAAAAAGTATAGGAAGTTATTTACATATTTCTGAAAAACTACGGTTCATTCCGTATTTTTATAAAGCTGTCGGGTATAAAATTGGATACAGAGAAATCAGATTACTTTATTCAATTACAGAAATTAAATAAACTTTGCATCGATCACTACAAAATTATTGAACTTTAAAAGTGCGTTTACTTTACAATATGTACCTACGTGAATTTATAAATGTATTTAAACTGTATATGAGTTTCTTTACAATATATGTATACAGGGTGGACCCAGATGGACTATACGATAGGTGTAAAAGACAAAAAAATTTCAAGTTGAAACTTGAGCTTTGGGGGATCAGCTTTGCTTGATTAGAAATTAATTTGCACGGTATTTTTATATTTTAAAAATCAAGCAGGCCTTGACAGGGGTAATTTATTCATTTTCAGTTCAGGTAAACTATACCTTTTCCTAAGTTTTTTTGTTTTCTTCCTGGTAGTTATAGAGTAATTCAAATAAAATTCCTGGGTATTCTACCAATTTGTATTTAAAACGAAGAGCCAAAAGCTATCCTTTTTTTTGTAAAAATTTTTACAACGTACGTTTCGGCTTTTAAGCCATCTTCAGGTACATGTTAAAAATTGTCAGTCTAAAAAATTTTTAAAAAGTTTATATCAAAATATAATACCGAAAAAGGAAAACATAAATAGTCAGAAAAACGTTAAAATTACTTACATTTTTGAATCCTAAGAGATATCGAAAGATTTTATTAGAAAAAGTTGTTCAGAATGCAAGTCTCCGTCCCAAATTTTAAAACAATCGGCACACTTTGGTTTTTTCAAATTTATCAATTTCTGCGGTTTTCGCGCAAATCAAGTACATTTTTTATCGAAAAATTTTATCAGAAAAAAAATTTCAGAATGCAAATTTAAGACCCTGTACTAAATTTTAAAACAATCGGCGTACTTTGATTTTCTTCCAAAAAATCAAGTTGAAATTTGACATAAAAATCAAAGTCTGCCGATTGTTTTAAAATTTGGCACGGGGACTTAAATTTTTATTCTCGACAACTTTTTCCAATAAAATATCTCGATATCTCTTAAGGGAAAGGTAGTTTACCTGAACTGAAAATGAATAAATTGCCCCTGTCAGACCCTGCTTGATTTTTAAAATATAAAAATATGGTGCAAATTAGTTTCTAATCAAGCAAGGCTGATCCCCGAAAAGTCAAGTTTCAACTCGAAATTTTTTTGTCTTTTATACCTATCGTATAGTCGATCTGGGTCCACCCTGTAATATAATACTTATATATTTTTTAAATCGGTAAGAAAGAAGTTTTATCTGAAAAAAATATTTTAAAAAGGTCAACCATCCAACTTTGGCAGGTTTTCAGAAAAACATTTAGGTTAATTAGTTCGGTTTACATTAGAGAATGACAGAATGACATGACCAGATTGTTGTGTATTATGCTACGCCACTGTAGTGTGTAGCTAACTTCATTTATACTTGGGCAGTTCATGTCTTAGCTTTGTGTTTTGTGCTCGAGGATTTGGAGGAATGGGGGGGAACCTGGGGACAGTCAGTGGTTACGTTGTTACCTACGTTGAATATACGTTTGCAAGAATCCGCGTGTATTTTAATTAAACCAAGTTAAATATGCAATACAGATCACCGATTGTTAGACACTCAGACCAATGAATAAAGGGGACACCGCATTATAGCGTCTTTATACAGATGTAAACAGTAAGCTGAACCTTCTCACTTTATGAAAGATATAAATGTATTTACAATACTACCTATGGAACGAAATATTCTCCTTTTTCACTTTAGAGAAAAGACACTTGCACTTTATGCTTCTTTTTACCATTTTTTAATATTTTAAACTTGGAACCGCACGAAAAACTCGATTTTAGCGTTTGTTTTCTGGTAAAACTAAACAAGCAAAGAAGCACAAACCAAAGCAAACAAAATGGAAAACAAACAATTTGAGCAAGCGCTAACTTTGGTCCCAGTCAAACTGCCGCAATGTTGCCGATTAGAGCGAAAAGTAATGGGTATTCTCTACTATATCCATTTTGTCAATAATAAAACAGCTACATAATATTTCTTGAACACGAAAAGGTTGTTTTACTTTACTGTTCCGCCTGAATTTTATACGTGGGGGCAATTTTACGTTCAATGCATCTACTAAAGAAATTGCCGGTTTTATTTATGATATTCCTAGTTATTGTTACTCTTAAATGTGACAACATGTTTGAGGCAGGTCAGTAAGACCAATATTTGTAAACATGGGGATAGTAATAAACAACTATGCCTGTCAACAATTAACTTAAATTTGTAAACAAATTCGCCCCCTTATTCATTAGTCTGAGGTTAGACTTGACACACGACCCACAAAACAACTACCTGCGTCTGTACAGTCGAGTTCGGACAAAAGTCGCTCAGATAGCGCCAAGTAGAACGGTACCTACGTGCTACTTGTTCTAAAGAATTCCGCCAAGGTTGCGCTTTTCAGCGCTTAAACCACTAAAACAAAACTAAAACAAAAATTAAAATTCTTTCCCCCCCCGGTATAAACCCCAGGGCCGGAGAGGTGACGGTGACGTTATCCAGAACTGGGCCCCGGACTGAGTAGGGGCCCAGGAGTTTAGCGTCGCACCCGTAACCGCCGTAACCCTTAATAATGTCCGGAAAGGACTCTAAACCTACGATTTCTACCTCTAAACTTAAACCTATTAAACCTACTAATACTGAGAAAATGGAAGAAGATACAAATATGACGAACCAATCCAATAAAAGGAAGGGGAAACCCGAAGTTAAGTCCGACTCTAGTGAGACCGAAAGAAACCCGAAAAAGACTCCTAAATTGACCCCGGTAACTAAACCTGTGGTACAACATGAAGTAGACAAAGAACCTAAAGTAATTAAAGATACAAATGTTGCTAAAGAACCCGAAAATAACGACCTAAACAAAGATAAAATTCAGAGACAACCGCCTATTGTCATCGCTAATAAAGACGTAGTATATGCCAACCTAGTTGAGCATTTGAAGTTTATTAAAGTCAAATTCACCATCCAGTATCGAAATACTAACCTAAAGATCTTTGCCCAATCAGATATCGACCATGAATGTAGTTGAACGTTCACGAGAATTGGTACACAGATAAATACATAATTATTACTAGAAAAACATTTTTTTCTTGAAGTTGGCAGTGAAGTGCCTCAAAATCGTTATTAAAAGCTCGGAAATCGGCACTGAAGTAGCCTATTTTACATGGAGGCTGCCCAACAGGCAGCAGTTTGGATTTTCTGTCAGAAAGTGCCGTGTCTCATCATTGACCTAGGTTGAGCAATCGTCAAAGTCAAGCAACGCGGCGCGTAATCGGTTCATGGACGGATGGTCCCTTATGATTATTTTTTCTCCTAATAAAACTTTTTTTTTTCTGATTTTAAAAAATATGTAAGATGTACCTACCTCAGCACTGAATGAATTTCTTTTTATGACACATGTGGTTTATTTGCCTTAGCCAGAGGCCTCGGCAACTAAATTCCACATGAGTCATAAAAAGTTGAAGTTCGGTGCCTTGGTATAGTATATCTAAAGTCACTTGAAACAGCATAAAAAAACTCTAATTGGCGCTACAAAAAGAATATAGGACATAAGCGTCACGCAGTTTTCAAAAATATACATATATATTCTACAAGCACCATAATATTTAACTTTTAAGGTTTTTTTTAAGGTTGTCGTCAAACACAACGCAATGGTTATTGCACCATATAATATTGTCAAAAGGTCTCTAAAAAGCCATATCGATTGCGTAAATACGCAAGTATATCCCTAAGATCTGTGAAATTATGGCACGGCTGTGCACCGCATTTCGTTGCACAAGTGTCCGGCCGTCGAACAGTCTAACCCATGCAAGTCACTTGTTTCTACTACAATATCTATCTTCTCCGTCTCCTTTTTCTCTTTTCATTACTATTACCAGGTGTGGTTTAATATTGTTAAAAAAATAGTTTTGTCGCGTATTATTTTATTACCGAGGCGCCTGTTCTCGAGCTACCCTGGTAAGATATAAGTGAAGTCACGTGGAACATAGTGATAGGTATACGGGGCGCGATCTATTTAATAGCATTTACCATGCACGCTCTGCTACTGGTAAAAATACCAGACTTATCAGCAGAAATCAGCCGTATAAAATTCAAAGGTTTTTATGCTGTTGCAAGTAACTTCATTTATACGATACATAAATACCTAACTATTTATAATAAGTTGTTTCTATATTTCCACAAATAAGTGGTGTTTTTGAATGTGGCGTTGTTAATAATAATTTGCCATTTGCGGAATGTCACTTAATCACTATTGCATACGTTATATTTTATCTCTGTACAAGCATAAACTGTTTTGAATTTTATTGCCGCGCACTCTATGTATACCTATCTCTTTTAAGGTCTTTTAACGCCGCAAATTCCTGAATATTCGTTGAGGGGATCCTATAAGTATAGCAAATAAATCCTCAATATATTCTCACCAAATGTAAGGCATCATCTGTCAGCTATATATCACTTTATATCTTATAATCATGAAAGACTGAGCCTGGCGGCGCAGTTTCCAGTTTCAACTTATATCTGCTTCTTCGGAAAAAAACTTTCGGCCTCGTGGTTCATTTCATATGCGAGCGAAATTTCTTTACAACTAATTAACTAATTATTTAACAAAAATATCTCAACTAGTTCGATTCATTGTTAGACTCATGGTATACAGTGTGGATAGAAATTGTGGAATATTGCTTATATTTCTTAAAATATTCCTCATATCAAAAACATGTTTTAATAAAAGTGTTAGGGGAAATTATTTCCCGTTTAGTGATATCAAGTAATCTTTTGTAGCACAAAAAATGTGGTTACCATGGTAACAGATTTAATTTTTTAAATTGCACCATATACTTTTTTTGGTGAAAATTGATACATTGGAACTTTCTGAATACGATACAATACAATTTTAATGGGGTCGCATAAGAAAAAAGTACAAAGAAATTAAATTTTCTATTTTGCTATTGGCAATGTTTATCAAAATAATTCAAGTTAGCCATGCCAAGATCAGAACAATGCGAAATTGTCATTAGTTGTGTAACTGTACATTGTTACACTAAACGTAATTTTTTTACTCAATTTTCTGTGTACTTAAGTACCTACTCAGTATGTTAACCTGTATTCTTTCCGTTTCACTTAATTCAAGCGCCATTATAACTTACTAAGTACTTAAGTACATAGAAAATTGAGTAAAAAAGGACGTTTACTTTAACAATGCACACAATTACAAGCAACTGACAGCTAGTGACAGTTTCCCATTGTTCTGATTTTGGCATGGCTAACTTGATGTTAATAATTATTTTGATAAACATTGTCAATAGCATTACAGAAAACTTATTTTTTTTTGTATTTTTTTCTTATGCGACCCCATACAAAAATCAAGTCGGTTACCATGGGAAGCACATTTTTTTGTGCTACGAAAGATTGCTTGATATCACTAAACGGGAAATAATTTCCTCTACACAGTAAAAAAAATCGGTGTAAATCCTCTTCGTGTAAGTGGTGAAAGAAATTTGATGAAAAGTTGACACGAAAATTGGTGGATTCCAAATATATTAACCAGACCTCGTTTGGTAAAATTCACACTACAACTGTAACGAAGTTACTAATTTCCCGTTTTAATTTTTATTTTTAACACCCACTTATTTCCTCGCCGCGCTATTTTTAGCGGCCGGCTATCCTCCGTAGTAATGTATATGTTCACACCGATGACTTTTTCTACATAGTAGGCCGACATTCCAGTTTTATTGCATTTAATTAAATCCTGGTTTTGATTATTTTCCGGCTTTCCGCCGCCGAATAATAGATGCTTATGTTACCATAAGGGTTGTGGGATACCGACTAGGGGTAGAACCGGGATATTAACTCAAATTGCAGCTAGAGCCGCCGTTCTTTTTGGGAACCCGGGTATATTGGACGTGCCCGATCCAGAGAGACCACTGTCAAAGACCTGTCAGGGGTACAACACCCCTAACTGCCAGATTAGCCTCCGACTGCTGTTTTCACGACCAGAAGAGTGGGGACGATCACCCGATTCATCGCCGCGGCCCCGACCAATGGGCGGCCAGCGCACTCGCCGATGGTGGCGCCGCCACACGATATAAGTAGGCTGCGGCTGCCACGGAGGCTCTCTTCTCTTCGAGCGATATCCCCTCCTTCATCCGACACCAATCTTGGTGAGTATTAGTAGGTTGTTCCGCAATAGCCTGACCTTTCCTAGAACCTACCCTAAACCCGAGGTTGGGAGAACGAGCTTTTCTTTGACCAACTTCAACTTTCCGTCTAAACGAATACCCTAGAGTTATCGATTCAGTGAATAGGATTGGATTAACCTTTAAAAGTTTGATTTTCTTTTGATAAAGTAACATCGCACGTTTCCTAATTTTTTGTAGCCGTTAGTTTCTGAGCTTGCTTTCCGCATGAAACATACACCGCGTCTGAATCACAAAAAGAAACCCGCTTACATAAGTATTCTTTTCTTGGCTTACAGATTCGTGGACCACTCTGGGCCGGCCGTCTTAATTTCCTTTTGTTTTGTTAATATTCTTAAGAAATCCTATGTAAACAAATAATAAACCGTGTAAAGCTTTTAAATATTTTACTTACACCCTACCCTCGATACACCATTGAACTTTGGAAATTATTTTCTCTGACTGAAAGTTATCTGAGCACAGCGGAGCACACCGCTCTAAAAAACTGGCGCCTGAGCATCCGTTTCACCGGAGGTCCGATTTTTCCTTTCTTAAAGAAAAGAGGCTATGAGGAAGTCCACCGGTGGGTATTAAAAAGGGAAAATCGGACGCGAACGCAAAAAGCGCTATACAACAAATTCGTTAATTTTAACACTTAGGGGTGTAATTTTTTTATATTTCTAACACGGCTTCGTGTTTGTTCACACCACGCGGTGTTCCTTAACACCATTCGGCGTCCCTTAGCACTAAGCGGTGTTAATTTGAACGTATTAACACAATTTCGTGTTAGGGTGAAGAGAGGGGGAAGGCATTTCGCCAGTTACGGGTGTAGGAAATCGAAGCTATGGCATCAGTCGTTTGTCAAACGTGTTGCGCAACGGAGCTTATCAGTTTGTCTGACGTGTGACCCGACTGCGTGGCGCGTATAATAGGTACAAAAGTGATTCTATCGACCGCTAGTGCAAAAATGGTGTTGTTATGTAACGTAAAAATTTCATAGTGAAGTCAGATGGATTAAAACGACAGGCGAATATGCAGATGTGATGACGAAAGGTAGGTACTGTGTGATAGCCGAGGTCATAGCCACTAACCTATACTCATCAACTGTGTTGATATGAGTTTATTCTCACCGAAATCAGAAACCAGTCGCGAATCTGATTGATGGATTTTAAATTATCTGACTGTTCTGATTGTTTTGATCCCTGCTGATTGGCTCTGATTTAGTTGGGACCTGCTTGTGCTTGTGAGAACAGGCCTATCTAACTAAATCGCTGTGTCACAACGTCTGAAGTTTGTTTTTGTCTCACACGGACAGTTATGTAAGGCAACAGTTACTTAAGTACATTGTATGAGAATTTGTACGAAATAGTTTGGTCGTATCAAAATATCGTACGAATTTGTAAGAAAATGCTCTTTTGCAGTATAAGTATAAATGAACTCCTAACATAAGGCATTTCTTGTGTTTGTGGTTAGGCATACGTTTCTTACAAATTCGTACGATATTATATATATATAATTTTTTTAACTAAATATTTTTGGCTGTGATACGTATTTATGGCTTTAAGAAAGAAAATGTTGATCTTTTTACACCTCTTCGTACGGAATCGTTTATATATTTTGGAACTGAAGTAAAGTATTTTCTTTACTTTTTACTGTTTATTATTTCCTACAAATAACTTAAATGGAAGGCCAAGCACATAATATTAGGCCTGGCTCATAGAGCTTCTTTATCTTTTAGTTTTATTTTATTTTTACAAATAACACATTTCCTTTATTTGTACTTATCAATGACATTTGAAATTTCTTTAAAATAAAGTAGGTACCTATATGTAAAACTATAAGAGAGAAAAAGAAGAAAAGAGGAATACCAAATAAATTAAATTACACTATTTTGACCAAATTGCGTGTAAAAGTTACACAACACGGTGTTAATTTTAAATACCAAATAAAATAAATAACACCATTTTGACCAAATTGCGTGAAAAAGTTACACAACTCGGTGTTAATCTTACACAACGCCGTGTTAAATATTCATACCAGCATATTTCTTATTGACACCAGGTTATTTGGTGAAATTAACCAAAAAGAAGGTGTAAAATTTACCAGATATGGTGTGGACTTATATAGACCACTTTTCGTGTCAAATTTAACACCGGATTTTTTTATTGTGTAACTCTTTTATTAAAACAAGTTTTTCATATGAGAAATATTTTAAGAAATATAAGCAATATTCCAAAATTTCTATCCACACTGTATAGCACTTGTTGAATGACAGTCGGGTGAGCCATACCGATGAGGGATCACCGTCCCGAAACAGTGGTGACTATAGTCGATTAACGTCTTTCGTTACAAATATAGGACGTCCCGAAATTAGCCTGCAATAATTTATCATTTAGAAAAAACCGTTTTCCAAAGCGCATGCGTTAAACGCAAAGTAGGTAGGTTGCGTCGGAGGAAATTACGCAGTTGGGAAAACACTTATTCCGCAACGGGCGCAACGTCAGTGAAGGATCTCCCAGAATAAAACGCGTGCGTTTCCCGCAGCTATATAGGGAAACGTAGCTTAACTAGGGAAAACTCCGCAAAACTACGGTCGGAAACCAATCCCAGATAAAAAATGATACCATTAACGTAAATCATACCGATCAATTTCTCAGTCAGCACTTTCCTACCTGTTTGTCCGCATTTGGAAACTGAAAACTGAGAGATGACATAAATTTGCAGAAAGGTGAGATATAATAAAGCCTGACACGGGCGAATGGCCAGATATTTGTCTTGCATAAAGCCCCTGTAAAGATGGAGAAGGTTCAAGGATGACGAAAAGTCCCAAGGAGAGAAAAAAGCTTGTTAATTGTGTCCGATATAATTTCGCCAGACTATATTATTATGGTGTAGGTCTCCAATTTTTTATCAAAAGCGTTTCTATAATATCGTATATTTGTTTCTTAAAGGATATGATAGCGAAACACGGGTAAAAAAAATCTCAATCAAATGTAGTGAAATTATACTTTCAAACATATTATTATACAAAATACATAAAAAATCTTTATTTTTGGAGATAATCGCCTGAACTTTTTGTTTGAAAGGTCTTCAAAATTTGGGAAAAATAGGAATTTTAAAGGCATCTGGCGAATTAAAAGTGCCATGTAGTAGCCATACTTTATATGAGAATTGACTCTTGCAGTGCACAACAAAATTGGGGTTGTCTTCAGGTTTTCCTGACTATTTTGGACACGACAAAAGCATATGTGTTATGAATTTGACATTTAGCCCTATAAATATTTATATAGCACGGAAACCAGTATCATACAAATAGCATAATAATTTCATAGGGTTTTGTTTCCTCATGTAAAGCTATCGTGTACCAAAATTTTATTACATTTAATCAGGGCCTTTTTTACTCTTGTTTCGCTACCATGTTATACAAGGTATTCCGCAAGTATGTATGTGGAAATAATAATTGAATTTCTTGTTATAATAACCAAATAGGCCGTCAGATAGTGACTGATTCAGATGCCCCATTTTCGCATATACAAGCCTCAAAAAGGGTTGAAAAGTACATCGATGTTAAGTAAAATGAAGGGAAATTTACGAGTGGCCCCTGGGGATAACATATAGAAAATTCGATTTGCCTTAACAGAAATAAAAGGAAAAGAAACACAGAGAGATTTTTAGTACCTGCAATTATAAATAATAAAGGATGTTTAGTGGCATATCAGGTAAAGGATATCAATGGAAAAAAATGCAGTAGCTGTAGAAGACGCCGAAGTCTAGTACATCTCACCGCTACTAACTATATATCAATTGGAATAAATAATACCTAGCCGTTGGAACCCGTATCTCCGGTAGCTTAGTAGCCTACGTCCACAGTAGGAGTCCCGGGTTCGAGTCCCGGCTGGAGTGCATTTTTTTCAATTGACATCCTTTACCTGATATGCCACTAAACGTCCTTTATTATAAAAGGAAACTTTTTCCCATATTTTCACGCAAGCCGTATTCCCTAAATGATTAATTAATAGATCCTGGCTTCGGAAAAACAAAGGCTTGAGTGTTTGCTAAGGGGTTGAAATAGGGACGTAAGCTTGTAAGGAAAAAACGAGATTTTGATTGATTTTTCTAAACAAGCCCATCGAAAGTATGTATATTATACGTAATTAACATATTATATAGGAAAATAGAATTTTCCTTATGTTATCCTCAGGGGGCACTCGTAAATTTCCCTTCATTCTACTCAACTTCGATGTACTTTTCAACCCTCTTCGAGGTTTGTATGCCAAAATGGGGCACCTAAATCTGTCACTATCTGACGGTCTGAAATACACCCCAGCGTTTTTTTGAATTTCGACAAAGGTGGAATACAAATTACATTCCTGCTCTCGCATTACGCCTGCGGCACCGTTAATTTCAGAGCAAAATAGTAGGTACGTGACTGGAAGTTAGAAAAGTTCTGGACAACGATCCGGACACGTCGCACGACCAACTTTGCGATTTTCCAAAATTAATTAGGAAATTGCAGCTTCGAGATAGTTTACATTGTCCCTAATAGGGCTGAAACAATGAGGCACAACAATACCTCTACATTATGTGTTAGTTCCTTTAACATTGTAATAGAATATAATGTAATAAGTAATAACACGAGTTGTAAAATAGTAGGTACATTACGCGCGGTGCCGCGTAGCGTCGAATGGGTAATTCCATTGAGTAAATGACGAAGGTAGATAAAAGCAGCGCTGTGACAAAAACGCGGCATATTTGTCGACATATCTAAGAAACATACCACACCATTAATTACTTTATTTGTAATGATCAATTGTTTCCATAGCCTGTACCTATATTATATATTTTCAATTTTTTATTGTCAGACGGAGGCAAAATCTATAATGGGCAAAAACTGGTGTGGTATATATTGGCCATTTTCCCTAAATTTCCCACTCCTAAATTCCGGAGTGGCCGCCGCGCCCCACATCAATCACGAGGCACTCTGGAGAGTTTTATGAAATTAACTTTTTTAAACGGAGAATCAACCATAGCCCGGCCCGGCCAAATTAACTTTGCAATCACGACGGATCCTTCCTCAATGTGATGATTAAAAGGGGCCTCTTTACAAACGCCAAATGACTGCAATCAATGCAGCCGACTTTCTAATTAAAATAATTGTTGGCTTTTCCACTATCCGGGCCAGACCTGGGTCGGGGATATTCGAGACGGAGGAACTTGTTGCTCCGCGGGGCTTAAATCAATTGCTGAAGTATATAGGGAGCTCTTAGCTTCCCACAACGGTTGCACGTTGTTTGCAGAGACTGCAGTAGCAAGCAAAACACAAAAATAAGCACAAAATGTTCAAATATGCATCAAAATCAAAAAAATTCTATCACTGTTTACTTTCCACTTCAATAGGTACAAGTTCATGGCCTCGAGAACCGCGGAACTCTCTATACACGCCACAGTCGGTATATTGCTCCTTCCTACCGCATGCTACCGCCACCACCCGATCATTGCTTTTGTTTTGGGAATAGTTACCTATTCCTATTCAACCGTGGTATGAGTACCGATGTGAGTACCTATCGTGTTCTCTGGCCACACAGAATCAACGGGAAATTGAAAAAGCGAAACATATAGAATTGTCAGGAGTTCAAAAATTGATACGTTGCAACACGATCTTTGAGTGATTATGTTAAACGCGTGATATTCTTGTCATTTATTTTATGATATGCCTTTTCCAGGAGCTACTTTTATATTTTCGTATTTCACTTTAGAACACCGCATTTATTGAAAATATCACCCGCGAAAGTATGAAAGGAAGACGACAATAAAATACTGCAATCCGAAAATGATTTTCCGAGAATTTCTATTTTATATCAAGGCCTACTATAAAGACAGGCCCTGGCGCACAAAAATCACGTGACCGTCTTAGGCTGACGTTACATGTCATTTGTCACATAACTGAAAGCGGAAGCTTGGGTTTTGAGAAGTTTTAAATGTTTAAATTGTTTTTAAACGTGTTAGTTTATATTTTAGAAACAAGTTTGTGTCTAGTGCGCGTGTGTCCTGGCGGAGGGGAACCGCCCAGGTGTTATTATGGCCTCTGGGGGGAAGTCGTGCCGTCCAAGAGTATTGGTGCCGCTCGCACCGACGCGTGAGCGCTATAAAGGGGAATTCTCCCCCGAACCACAGAATAGGGAGCCCGGAATTCCGGAATGGACTATTATGGACATGAACCGTATTGGACAGTGGAGCCTGAGACACAGAGGGGTGAATTGCTTACGGGAGATCCGCGAATTCAGACGGTCCGGGTGGCTGGAAGCCATTCCCGTTGACCACGTTCGGGTTTGTGTATTTATTGTATTCACCATTCACCTTGTGCGAAATAAATCAGTGTTGTAACCGTTGATTTTCGTTGTCGACCCACGCCCCGATACGGTTTTTATTCGGTCTTTCACGCTGCCGAACAACTGAGACCTCGTCAATATTTACAGTATACCTACTGAGGTTAGTTTTCATTTTTATTTCGTAAAAAATGACCTAAATACCAAATATGGGGTCTGTTTATAATTTATTTATACATATTACAAAAGCCAGGACGAAAGTGTGGCCATAACAAACATTTGTTTTGCCTCGGGATGATAATTTCCGCCAAAAATGGATTCGTCAAATTCCAACTGAGATTTAATTTCTAAAAAACCCTTAAGTACCTATGTGTGGCTAACACATTTTCAAGAAAGTGAAACAATTAAAGTGGACAAATGTGTTGTGGGAAGAAAATACCTATAGAGAATATCACCTAAGCTAAAGGAAGGTGGTGTCCCAACAATTTTTGAGAAGTGCCAAAATATTGTGAGTGCAGTGCCGTTTAACTCTCAGCCCAAAACAGCTGAGGCAGGTTGAAAATTTTGAAAAAACAATTAGAGAAAGCTTGGCTGCACAAAACCAATAATGTAATAGATGAAAGAAAACTTGCCAAATTGTTACGAAATTTGTTTTTTCTACTTATCTCCAAAAATGCCTTTCATTATATAGCACTAAGTTGGTCACGTGACTACGCGATTATGCGTTAGCGCCGTGGCCTGTCTTTATCGTTGGCCTCGATTTTATATGTGATGAAGTCGTCACTAATAACACCATCATCTTGCTGACCAATGAATAAAAAATTCGAATTATTTCAAGTACCTAGTGGAGTATAATGTAGGAATTTGAGAAGGGGGCAAAATCTTTAATAGATATTTTTAAATAGGTGCAACTTTTAACGAAAAATACTTAACAGTGAGGCTGTCAGCAGTAACTATAGAATTCTTCCCTCGAGAGATTTATTTTTATCGTCGTTTTTAGAAATGATATCCAATATTTTACTAATCATGGCTGAAAAAATTACGGCGCAAAAACACCCCTCAACGAAAAAAAATTATAACGACATTGTTGTTGGTCCGATTATCTGCCCCGTTTTTAGTAACGACGTTGCAAATTATTCCAGATGCTTGAACCCGTGTTAGAAACAATTTACGGGCAAAAATCCCTTCCAACCCTCAGATAGATTTGCTTTTGGTCCGACTATCGTAGTTTTTGGAAAGCGTAGCCACTATAAACTATAACTCTTATTTCACGAATCCGTGGTAGAAAAAATTTACAAGACAAAAACTACCCCATGCGCCCTCTGAAAAAATTGATAATTCCATTGTTCTTAGTTCGATCTTCACCGTTTTCGCAAGGACGTTACAAATGATACCAAATTCACGAATTAGTGGTTGAAAAAAATTGTTAGGAAAAAACTACACCCTCCCCCAGATATTGCTTTTGAGACGATTAGGTATTTAGTCGTTTTTTGAAGGGGCATTTATTATTTACTATAACCGTATTTCACCAATAGGTGGTTGAAAACATTTGCGGGCAAAAACTACCCCTTCCCACCCCCGGAAGTTTGTTTTTAATTTGATTATTGTCGTTTTTTGAAAATGCAATCACTATATTCCTTATTTCACGAATGCGTGGTTGAAAACATTTGCGGGGCAAAAACTACCCCTTCCCACCCCCGAAAGTTTGTTTTTAATTTTATTATTGTCTTTTTTGAAAACCCATTCACTACATCCCTTGTTTCACGAATCTGGGGGTTGAAAACATTTACGGGGCAAAAACTACCCCTTCCAACCCCCGGAAGTTCGTTTATAATTTGATTATTGCCGTTTTTTGAAAATGCAATCGCTATATTCCTTATATCACGAATGCGTGGTTGAAAACATTTGGGGGGCAAAAACTACCCCTTCCCACCCCGAAAGTTTGTTTTTAATTTGATTATTGTCATTTTTTGAAAATGCAATCACTATATTCCTTATATCGCGAATGCGTGGTTGAAAACATTTGGGGGCAAAAACTACCCCTTCCCACCCCCGAAAGTGTGTTTTTAATTTTATTATTGTCGTTTTTTGAAAACACATTCACTACATCTCTTATTTCACGAATCTGGGGTTGAAAACATCTACGGGGCAAAAACTACCCCTTCCCACCCCCGGAAGTTCGTTTTTAATTTGATTATTGCCGTTTTATGAAAATGCAATCACTGTATTCCTTATTTCACGAATCCGTGGTTGAAAACATTTTCGGGGCAAAAACTACCCCTTCCCACGCCAGAAAGTTTGTTTTTAATTTGATTATTGTCGTTTTTTGAGAACACATTCACTACATCCTTTATTTCACGAATCCGTGGTTGAAAACATTTGCGGGGCAAAAACTACCCCTTCCCACCCCCGGAAGTTCGTTTTTAATTTGATTATTGGCGTTTTTTGAGAACACATTCACTACATCCTCAAAATCTTCGGATTTACAAGCTGCAGTGACTGGGGTAGACCCGCACTCTATACGCCACTGAACGCAAGTAATAGCTTCATTATTTAAAAAAGTTATAAAAGTGTTAAGAGAACAAAAAAATGCTGTACCTACCTATAAGAGACCGTCAGATACTGACAGATTTAGGTGCCCCATTTTCGCACACAAGCCTCGAAGAGGGTCGAAAAGTACATTGATGCTGAGTAGAATGAAGAGAAATTTACGAGTAGCCCCTGGGGATAACTTATGGAAAATTCATTTTTCCTATACAATATAATAATCTGTTAATTATGTATAATATGTTTTTTTTTTACATTTTTCGGGCTAGTGACGATGTAAATTTTCATACTTTCGATGGGCTTGTGGGGAAAAATCACAAAATCTCGATTCGACGCCTTTTAGACGCCATATAGACCGTCAGATAGTGACAGATTTACGTGCCCCATTTTCGCATACAAGCCTCGATAGACCGTCAGACAGTGACAGATTTTCCTTACTGATTTTCTCATTTATGCCTTGGAGAAGGTTGAAAGGTAAATCGATACTGAGTCGGAAAATAGTAATTTAAAGTTTGGCCCCCGCGGAAAACATATGGAAAATTCGATTTTTCAAGACAGAAAAAAAGGAACTAATTCTCACTTATGCCATGTTCACCGTATGATATTTTTATACTATTCCGACCTCGAAAACCCAAAGGCAGAAGTGTAACGTGTGAAAAGGGTTGAATTAAGGGTTTGGTAGATCACACAAAAAATGACTTGGTTTTCTGATTCCGTCAGTTATGCCGTTCGTCATGGTGAAAACTTATATCCTCACTAGCCCAAAAATTGATTGGCAGAAGTGCCGAGTGGGGAAAAATGCACTTTTGGATCGGAACATAAATCGGAAATTTTTTTTTTCGTCAACTGATTTTGTCAGGCATAAAATGAATTGCAATAAAACGTTCTATAGTTTCAGAGGCATAAGTGCAGAAATCAGTTGACGAAAAAAAAATTTTTTCCGACCCAAAAGTGCATTTTTCCCCACGCGTCACTTCTGCCAATCAATTTTTGGGCTAGTGAGGATATAAGTTTTCACCATTTCGAAAGGCATAACTGACGGAGTCAGTAAACCAAGTCATTTCTTGTGTGATCTGCCAAACCCTTAATTCAACCCTTTTTCCACACGCTACACTTATATGCCTTTGGGTTTTCGAGGTCGGAATAGTATACGAAATCACACGGTGAACATGGCATAAGTGAGAATTTTTTTTCTGTTTTGAAAAATCGAATTTTCCATAATATGTTTTCCTTGGGGGCCAAACTTAAAATTACTATTTTCCGACTCAGCATGGATTTACCTTTCAACCCTCTCCAAGGCATAAATGAGAAAATCAGTAAGGAAAATCTGTCACTGTCTGACGGTATACGAAGGGGGTTGAAAGGTACAGGCAGTCCCAAATTCGACGTCCCAGGGTTATTATAGGCAAACAAAAACAGCCAATAAAAGTTTGACTTGTGGGTTTCTTGTAGGACCACTCAAGCTTGCTTTTGCGTCGAAAAGATAGTTTTTAGGAATTTGGGAAATATAGGTTATGAAGTCATCAAATATATTTTTCCCAGGCCCATACCTGTTTCTCTTTATATTTGCAAAGAGCACGTTTTTGTGATAAACTTTCATAAATATATTTTTTTAATATCTTGTTTCATTAAAAATTATATGCGTATTATTTGTAAAAATATGAAAAAGGTTCCATGGTATTTTTTTAATGAAAATTGAGTTAGACATGTCTTATGAAGGAATATTTTTGACAGAAACAATTGACAAATGCTCGGACAGATGTATTATGGAAAAATTATTAAAATTTTATTATTAGATATAAAAATATAACTGTATGAACGTCTTTTTTAGGAAAAACTGTTATTGGTGTTATTTTTTCTATTAAATCATCACTAATCCAATATGAAATTTTGTAAACAAGTTTTTTCACAAATTTTTATAAATAGGAAATTATTTATCCCAATCCATTTGTTTCCAAACTCATTATTTAGAACTTCTTTTACAATGTTGACTTTGTGTGGTGGAGCTCCGTCGTGTTGAAACCACATGGTTCTTCTTAAATGCAATGATACATTTACGATAAAATTTTTCGAAAAATATGAACAGACAACTGATGTTGTGAATAAGAGCAACCTATTCTGATTAATGTGACAGTTAAGGCCAATTTCATAATACAACTAAAGTACCCTTTGACTAATTAAATAAATTTTTTCTACAAGCATGCGGAAAAGTACACTTTTCCGCACGCATTTTAGTTTAGAAAGTGTTACTTTTCCGCACTAGTGCGGAAAAGTACTTTTCCGCACTACTTTTCCGCACTAGTGCGGAAAAGTGACATTTTCTAAACTAAATTGCGTGCGTAAAAGTGTCTTACTTTTCCGCACGCTTGTAGAAAAAATAGTGTTCCTAACTCTTGCGGAAAGTGTCTTTTCCACACTCGATTTCTTGGCTGAACTCCGCTACGCGTCGTTCAGCCAACTGCAATCGCGTGCGGAAATGTGGCACTTTCCGCACTTGTTAGGAAATATACTATTTAAACATTTAAACAATTTTTGAAAGTATGGATTGTTACAAAGCTCGTAACTTTAGTTTGTTTACTAAATTGGGCCTTAATTATTTCATACTTAAATTGTCTTCCTTTTGGAAAGCAAAAGTGAATACAAGTTGACCGCCTGCCTTCAAGCTAAGAAAACCTAGATACTTCAAGGTATTATTACAGCTCGACTTACAGCTAGCAAGTTGTAGAAGGGACCAATAAAATTCGCCTTTCGCCTCTTCACTTCTAACTTTTACAAAAATTGTTTCAGTTCAGCACTAACAAGGTCGACAACAAAGTTAGAAAAACTGTCATTAACACTCCGAACAGTTTATTCGCACACAGAGACACACTGTCTCGTCGTAGTAATATCGCAACCAGGGGGCAGTTTTGAGGCAATGTTTACAGGAACTTTTTTTGGATCGAAAATGGTGCATGCTATCGAAGTTGAACAAGAGCACCTTTTATACCCTCAAATTTCATTTCATAATTTCTGAAGAAATCTGAAGAAATGCACACACAAAACATTTTGGGTATTTTAACCCCTTGACCTCCCATTTGAAACGCCTATGATAATTATCTCTCCCTTACGTTTCCAAGGCACTCTATGCAAAAACGATTAATTTGATATTACGGCAATAAAAACAAAGTAAAGCATAATGTGTGACATATCATTGTAACCAGAAAAAATCCTGTTTTCAAAAATGCAAAAATCCAGTATGGCGCCCATAAGAAAAATAAAAGTTGATCGTCAAAAATGCGAGGTCATATTTAGATTGTTTCTCGGCATCAAATTCCGCAACTTTGCCCCAATTTAACCGACCTCGTATCTCTTAAGATAACCAAGATCCTCATGCATAGACTCGAAATACGGTCACCCTGTATATACCAAATTTCATAATTTTGTCTTTCTTTGTTCTGGAAATATTTAGATAAAACCGTTTGGCAATGTGTCCATTTTGGGGGCTATAGCCCCTATGGGTGCATTTTTCAGGCCATATTTATAGGAACTTTTTTTCGTTTTTTGCGGGTCGCAGAACGCGCTGGTAAATTATGGCAGGCTAATTTCGGATATGATATTATATTCACTCATAATATTATGCTTCTTCCTTGGGCAATCACCGTTGTGTGGAATAAATTCAGTCAAGGCAAGCACTCAATTACCGACGAGACGTGTTTCATGTTAATTGGCAATAATCTGTGCGGCATAACAAATCATTAGTTACAGAAGAAAAGTGGTAACCATTCATCCATTTTTATATATATCCATTGAATAGAGAATCCCAGGAAGGAGTCAAAGCTCTATGTATATTATAATAATGAATAGTAACCAAGTTTTGGCACAATATTTTGGTGTCTCACGGCGATATCAGTATGTGGTATTTAGATACTTTTTCGGGATATTATGCTTACCTCTGCGACTTGTGGCCCTTCCCTGATTGCCAAAACTGAATGGTTGAGGATGATAATCCATCGGCAAGTAATTTTGTAATTTAAATTAAGTTTTGAGTGTAGGTACATATACGTCTTCATAATTGGAAATTTAAAATTGGAATTACATTATGTATTATCAAGCATTCCTAAATTAAAGACATAACTTATAATTTTTGGCCTGTATTATATAGGTACTGATTTTACGAAAAATTAAGATTTATCCATATTTAAATGTGACATATCTATATGAGTGATGGAAACCAATTAGTGTTGCCTGTGATATTGCCTTAATAATAACAATGAAATGAATTTCAGCTGAGTTGTCGAGAACGGATTTAATTACTAAAACAAGGGTGTTCTTGCTTATTTTCCTCTGGAATTAGTTCTCATTGAAAATGTTAAACAGACAAGAGAAAGCAATTATAAAAGAGGACTGGAGTGCGGGCCTCTTAGGATATGTCTGAAGAGTTTTGTACGTGAGTGGAAGTAGTGTTTCGCCAAGCAAATTTCACTACTGTAGGTATTCGCTAAAACATATTGGAATGTTCTAGAATATCGAAAAACTGTTGAGCAAAAATAATTATGGGTGTACCTCATTATATCTAACTATACCGCGCAAAAGAGACGTCCGACCGGGGAATACTTGTCGGCCATTTTAAGCCCTAAATTAGGTACCTATGTATTTTAAAATGGTACCTTATAAATAACAAGAATGTTCTATAAGTTTAAATGATTGAGATTTTATACAAAATGCGAAATAGGTCTTAAAGGAACTGATTTTCTATTTGATATTATTTTTTTATATTAGTTTTTGTCTAAATTTTCATAATTCTATTGCTCCAATATTATATCTAGCACGGACTATCTCTTTATCCTAAATACCTTCTATATATTTCTATATCAAGTACCTATCCGCAAGAGTCTTTTTGGTGGAGAGGTTGCTGCTTCTAGCTAATGTAGTCAACCATTCCCAAAGCATGTCTTCTCTGGGAAACCTAAAAACATGAAGACTTTAAAACATTGTAGTGGATAAGATGACTAAATTGTTTTGATTGTTCGCCTTCATAAAATTCTGGTAAAATATGATTCATTTTCTTATTACTAACCTATAGAATGCAGTCTTACACTCTAGAGGTTTTAAAGCGTTGACTGACGTATTTATAAAGACTTCTCACGGCTATAGCTTTATGTCCTGGAAAACAGATGGCTCTGATGGCTAACAATGTATTCTGCATTGTATTTTATCTCCGGAAAGCACATGGTGAGCCAAAAATGTGCCAGACGTGACAGCCGTGAGCAGTCTTTAATAATATATCAGTCAACGCTTATACAGGGTGTTCCTCAACCTATACGCATAAACTTGGGAAATTGTAGCAGAGGACAAATAATGGCCAATTATCGACAGCCGTGAGCAGTCTTTAATAATATATCAGTCAACGATTAAAGGCTTCTTCGCATTTTTCAGGTCCTTATGAAGGTCATCCATTTCTTTAGTAAAACATGCAGACTAGAGGCCCTGTATGACACGAAAAGTGACAGTTATTCGTTTTAACAAAACAAAATAACTGTCACTTTTCGTGTCATACAGGGCCTCTAATGCAGACCATGGTGAATCCTCGACAATAACTAAACATCAACTAATTAACTTGTTTTAGCACCAAAATAAATCAAAAGCGCAATATTATGAAACGTCAGTTGAAACAACCTTAAAAATTTTTAATCTATCACTTCGCCTGTCACGGAGACATTTATTTGCGATTTCTCGGATAGCTTTCCAAATTTGCAAAATAACCACCAGCGAGTTTTTATTTATCCACCATACAAACTGCCAATATAGGGTTACAAGTGCCGGCGAATTCCATCTCTTTTCGTTCCCTGCGCCTTGCCGTGCGCAGTAGCGCCAAAACCGGTAGGTATGTGGTGTACTTATGTAAGAGGGTAGGTATATCTCTGTGTGTTCTGTCGATAACTTTCGGATGGATTTAGGTATTGATTTCAAATTTTCTAGCACACATGAGACGGTTCTGATTGATTTGGGCTAAAATCGTACGGAAAGGAAGAAACATATCATGAGAATTCCACTCGATTTTTTTGTATTTTACGAGAATTACTGCATGTATCTAGGAACACACTGTATATCTACGCAATTTCCAGATTTGGTTAAGTTTATAAAAAAAAGTTAGAGGCTTTATAGCGGTACATCCAGTAGATCTTATTGCATGCTGGTATAGATGAACGTCACCAGATGATAATAATAAGTTTAATTTTATGAAGGGCCAACCGCAGTTATTCTATTTTTTGGGCCTTAATTAAGCCAAAATTGAAAATAGAAATTTAAATTTCCGTAACAGTGACGTCAATGTTATACAGTCCACTTCTATAGGAAACATTTTAAACATATTATAACAAAGAATAATCTGTTTATACTTTAAATATCTCAATAAAACCTCTTAGGCGGTAAGATAATCCTCATTTGAACTTTAAGTGATATTTACTTGTTTTCAATTAAACTTTGGAGACCACCCTGATAAAAGCCCTCGCTTTCTCCCGTTGTCGCATTTCACCACAGCACCCGACAAATGTTGAACGAGATAAACAAAGAACGACAAGATACTTCAAGCGGTAAATTATTTGTTTCGTCGTGAAGTTATGGCGGCTGTTTATTTGTGAAAATAGAAAACGGATTTGTAAGCCAGGTTCGGATAATTTACGAGTATAGATATTATGTCGTATTCGACACGGTATACGTGCGTCTGTTTATCAAAAAAATTGGAATCATATATGAATATGGAAGTTATAACGTGGAAAAAACTAAAAGCTGAGCTTTAGTAGATATTAGAAAAACCAATAGTAGAATTGTTTGTCGCATGAAAATGATCGTCACAACAATAGAAAAGATTTTTAGTATTTAAAATACTTTTGGGCGCATTTATATGGGATCTGTCTTCGTAAAATCGAATCGACATGCGACATGGTCCCGGTTCGTCGAGTCGGCCGAGTTTTGTTTGGGTTGCAAGGCATAAATAAACAGATTATGCTTAGGTGATGATATGTATGTACATGTCGGGGGCGTCGTCATGTTATGATTCTAAGATGGCCGAGTTCTCGATATTGATGTTTTAAAACCTTGGCTGCTAAGGTGTTTTGCCGAAAAATAAAAATTAAAACGTTTTGTGTATTTGATTATTCATGATTAAAAATTTAAAAATTAATAATCACGTATACCTAAAATGTTTTGAAATATATTATTATAAAAAGAAACGTTTTGACGATGTAAAGTTTCGGATGAAATATGCTGGGGCACAAAAAATTACATTTTTCAAAATTAAAATAATGTCGGAAGTGGATTTTAGAAACAGCACATTTATTCACCAAAACGCCTTAAAATTTCATTCAGATGAAAAACACATTAACAAGGGCAAACACACAAATTTTTGAATTTTTCTCATTGCTGACACAATTTTTCTCGAAAACTAATAGTATATTACACACCGAGGTGGGAGATAAAGTTAACCTCGGCGCTTCGCACCTCGGTTAACTATTTAATCTCTCGACAGTAATGAAACACGTCACCGAGGTTTGTATACTATTTTATTTACAACCATCAATATTTTGTAATTTCAAAATTTTACCTCCGTTTACTTCCCGCCTTCCTGGGTGGAAAGTAAACTTTCCACCCGGGCGGAAGGGCGGGAAGTGAAAGTCAAAAAATTTACACTTTCAAACTTCTAAAAAGTCAGAAATGTCGACATTACATACATGGTTGTAAATAAAATGTTTTTTTAAGTGATGTTTCTCCAGTGGCGTTCCTAGATGTTTGACCGCCCGTCTGCAGAATATAATAAAAAATTTCTTTCAGGTTATAAAAACTTAAAAAATCTTGAATTTCTAGGCTTTTCCGTCTCTTGTAATTACCTACGAGGTAATTGCAAAAATCAGCAATCAGTCTTATTATAACGAGTAATATGTTTTGGGTCTGGTAGAATTTCCAGACTGAAAGAAACAAGGTAAATGTTTCTTTAAAATAAAAAATGTTTTAAAATATAAAAAAATAACAAGTAAAACATAAAACATCACTTACACTAGAAAAACAGCCTTTTTAAACAAAATACAAATGCATACATAAAATTAAATAAATAATTTTCTAAGAAAAAGAAACTAAAAATGTAAAGAGAATTAGGTTTACAAAGTAATAATACAACTGAAAATAAATATATTTTGCATCGGAACTTGTACTTGTAAAAATAAATAAAACATTTTCTTCTAAATTAAACAAAAAAGTAATATATTTCTAAAATATTGGTGGTTATCCCTTAGGTAAAAAGCACAAGATACAAGTTAAACGAATGGTACTTCTCTGGCTTTAACATTGGCAAACTCTGATATTATATCACTGATAGTTTATTGTATTAAGTAGGGTACTTTCAATGGAAATTATTGCTAAATTGGTTAATCTCTCCTGGGTCATAGAAGACCTTAGATAGTTTTTTATAATTATTTTTAATTTTGAAAATGATGTCTCCGCGGATGCTACGGTAACTGGCAAGCCCAAAAGTATTCGGAAAACTATTCGTGAGCGTGAGAGAATTTTTGAACAAGTACCTACTCCAAAATACTTCTTCGACTTGCAGTATATTCTGATGGAAGAAAGATATTTAAATTTTTTAGCTCACTATACAGGTCTGAAGCGTCGGGTTACGGGTTCATATCAATATGGTGTTGTTGCATTGTCGACGATATTCTTTTTGAGGGCGAATGCAAGTAATGTAGAGACTTATTACCCTTTTTCTGAAAAAATATTTTTTCGCGACGGAAGGGCGGCCTGTGGCCGCCCCTAGATTTGGCCGCCCGTCTGCGACGCAGACCTCTGCTGCCGGGTCAGCTCGCCCCTGTGTTTCTCTGTGGCCGCCACTACGGCCCACAGTCTCATTTATTCATACTGGAGAGAGCGCGGCTCAGATTATCTTGCCTAAGCTATATACATTATTGATCCAAAATTGACATCGCCAAATTTTTTTAAGCAGAAACTTTGAAAGTTCTACGTTATTTGTCGTCTAGGTATATGGCAATTTTAAAAAAGAGGATCGCTTTTATAAAAGAAGCTGTCAAATTTTTATGCAATGCAGAATGATAAATAATATGCCCGCGTGTTATAAGATTAATTAAGGATAAAATAAAAAAGGTAAGTGTTTACTACAAAAGACGCATCAAGGGGGCAAGAATATACATCTTATTAGACAGTCAGGCAGCATTGAAAGCTCTAAAGTCTTATACTTATGAGTCTAAGGTTGCCTGGGAATGTAAAACACATCTAAAGCAACTGGCTATAGGCAACAGATTGACCTTAATGTGGGTGCCAGGGCATGAAGGTGTTCATGGGAATGAAATTGCTGATAGCCTCGCTAGAGAAGGGGCTAAGGATCCATTTTACGGTCCTGAACCATTCTGTGGCATAAATAAAAGCCACCTATTGACAGAGATCAAAACATGGGAAAAGGAACAAAAGGAAGCCTACTGGAGTAACACTCCGGGACAAAGACAAGCGAAAAGATTTTTGACCTATTCGCCTCAGAACGCCAAAAAGCTTCTCACTCTAAACAAGAATGAATTAAGACTCATCACAGGTCTCCTGACTGGACACTGCCCTTTAAGATATCATCTTAAAAAAATGGGCAAAACAGACAATGGACTATGCAGATTTTGCAACGAACGGGATGAGACTAGCGAGCACATACTGTGTGAGTGTCCCCTCTTAATTCGAAACAGACTTAAATACTTCGAAAGGATCAATATAAATCCACATGAAATTGGCAATTTAGCCCCAAGGAAAATACTAAGCTTCGTCAAAAGCCTAGGTGACCTTGGAATTTATTAGAGCAGGGTCATTCACAAAAGATCTAATTAGGTCGCAGTGAAGAAAGGCCGTAAGGGCAAAAAAAAACGACCCCTAAGAAATCTACAATCTACAATCTACAAGTGTTTACTAACGTATTATTGTTATTATTAATGAAAATTTATTGATTGACCACTTTTAGTTATTTGACCTTCAATGTACTTGGTGAGTGATCATATGTTGTACCCTATATTTTCGAACAAAAATGTTAGTGTTAGGTTTCTTTTAAATCATCAGGTTTTTTTAGTAGCTGAAACAATTAAGCAATGCACAGTATGGGAAAAGAGTACCTACCTACCCAAGTATTTTCTTAGAACACCATGTATTATGTATATAATTACATTTCTAAACCCAACTATAAATTTTAAATAATTTTATGAATGATTATCTAGGTATATCTAAATTGAACTGTTTTGGAAATATTGAAGTTTTTAATTAAGGTTTTAATTATTAGATGAAATATGATATTTATATGTCTTTCTAGTTGAAGCTGCACTTGCAGCGAATGTGTAAAATTTATTTACTGTTACTATTTTTATAAAAATCAAAGTAAAATAAAATTATTTGTATCTGGTATTTTAAATACCCTTAAGATACTTGCATAAGATGCGAGGTCTGTGAATAATTTATTTCTCTAAGTATTAATTAATTAATTAAGCACAATAATAGCTCAAAACACTTTTTCACTTCTATTGTGAAAAAGGAATTTTCCCAATGTAAACTAAGGAGTGAAATTATGTTTATTTTATAATAACCAGTTGGTTTTGCTTTTGACAGCACAGCGGCGACGAAAGGGCTAATGCGCGATATTAACGGAAAATTTTGTATTTTAATATTTTTTTGGGGTAAATCCAGGCAGTGGATTCTTCTCACCCCATTCAATCGTATAAACAACTAAAAAAATTGCCAATTGCTTTTGCTTTTTGTCATGGTGCGGCTCTACTTTTTCATACAGTTATGAGGAACTTTTACAGGCGTTATCTTGTATTTAAAATTATTAAACTAGTTAATTAAAATAAACTTGTATTTGTATATTACTTAATATTAAACATTAACGTCACTACACATTATGGTTTCGTGTGGACAAAAACTACAGAACAACGGGGGAAACCTAAGAAGATATTGCAATTAAACCCGCTTTGCAATGCAATGGTGGTTAAAACAATGTTTCCCGCGATTCCAATTAACAGAGTGATGCGAAATTTAAAACCGGGCTCCCGCTGCTGTCGATTCATGCAAATTTATGCAAAGCTCAGTTTAATAGTGTTATGTGGCCATAATGCCACCGCGCACTTCCAATTCAGCCCCTCCCAATTATCGTAGAAGCCCAGTTTTTTTATAAGGGCCACTGCAAATGATTGCGGGTCTGCGGCTTCATCAGCTCAAAAATTTTGCTGCAAAGTCAGCTACAAATTAAAAAAAAAACATATTACAAGCACCGAAATTTGTACAGAATTTGTTCTACTCCTCCTAATTATTTATAGTCTTATAAAAACCGTTTCAGAATTGTAGAGCGCAAAAGAGACACACATTTTCGTATTGAAAATTGAAACCTTATGTATAAAGTTTTACTCATGTTTTGTGCAGTTTTTGCTTAGACTAAGAAAGTTGTTTAAGTACCTCAAAGATAATTCTGATGTAGAGGACCGTATTAGTATTTTTCTTCATAATTTCATGAAAGTATAAGGGTTTTCCAGTAATAATCCAGGCTAAATATAGCTTTATTTAGGAATTATAGGTAAGGTGTTAAAGCCAACTGAGCGAACCACGTTTACCATTTTGTCAATAAGCAGACATCAATTTAGAATTACAGTCCGTCCATTTGGGTTAAAATAGGGTACGGTCATGACACTATACAGGATGTCCCGAAATTAGACTGTCATTATTTACTAGCGCATTCTTCGCAACGAAAGAAGGAAAAAAGTTCCTGTAAACATGATTTAAAAAATGCCGCCTAAGAAGTAAATTATTCTATAACTGTATACCTATAGACCACAAAATGGACAGCTTCGCAAACTGTTTCTTTCTAATTATTTCCAGAGCGAACAAAGCTAAAATTCTGAAATTTGGGGGTCAAAGGGTTAAAAATAACCCAAATTCTGTGAGTGTTGTTTTCTCACAGATTTCTTGCGAAATTATGAAATTTCAAGGTATATTCTAGGAAAAAAAGGGTACTCTTGTTTGTTTTGAGAACTTTGCAGTATATATACCATAAAAATGCGCATTATATAGAAATTATAGCCTATCATAATTTACCACCGCGTTCTGTGATCCAAAAAATTAAAAAAGTACCTATAATATATGGATTACAAGAAAAGGTGATAATGGGCAAACACTCAAAGTTAACAAAAAGAAAAAACTAGTAACCACATACACGTGTTTCAATAATAATATATGATATCAAAAATGCCCCCTATAAGGGGACTATCGCCCCCGAAACGGACACTTTGGCAAACGGTTTTTCTAAATATTTCCAGAACGAGCAAAAATTTCTTAAATTCGGTATATGATACCGAACAATGACAATTTTCTGAAAATTTCGCACTTTTTCTTTATTACCTATCATTATTATTGAGGTAATCCTACTCTAGACAGTAGTATGCCTTAAAATTAACTATGAATATGTAAGTATTTTTGACGTCAGTAGGGATCGCTTAATTTTTTTGTTGCATCCAATCAGTATTTTTCCCATAGGGACGAACGATGTTTTTGCATGGAGCAATCGCTTTCGTTCAATTAACGATTAAGCTAACGCCCACCCGCGCAATTCCGAGATTTGTTTAATCCGCCGTTAAATTGCAAACATCCTAATTTCCTAAGGCAGTAGTTTGCAGACAAGCAGAAACCGAGAGTATTCGACTCGCTCCCAAAGCGAGGAAGTCAAGGAAGGTCAAATTCAAAAATATCCAAATAAGTCGGTAACCGACCACTTTTATTAGAAGTCGATCGGTTATTCTTAAATAACGCACGTTCTAGTTTAACTAAAATTTTATTTTTGTAGATACACATTTATGTGTCTCGATTTTCGCATTTTAGTTTAGGTATGAAATATTAGGTGGATTGATGTCAATTTTAAAAAGCCCGATAGAAACCCCTATAGAATTTCCGTTTGGAAAAATAAGCTTTTCTTATATTTTTACTTTGTTCGGCAAATAAATCCGGGACAGTAGAAATATAGCTCAACTTTAAATGCACCGAGATTCCATCCCAAAGTTTTACGGATATCGTGATTCGCTAGTTTCTTTCTATCAAAGACGTGAAGTATAATATTATGACTATAACAGTATGTCTGCGGATGGAGTTTACAAGAGGTGAAATGGAACAAAAAGTGAAAGATAGATACGTAAAAGGGTCATAAGAAACTTCTATTTTGTTGTACGGGCGGGTAAAAATACAAAAATGTTATTTTGAATATTTTATTGTTATTTTGTATTTTTTACATATCCTGCACAAGAAAATTGAAGTTTCTTATGGTGAATCGTATTTTCTGGTGTTCACTTTTAAGTGGATAAAAAATGTATTTTGTGAGATGTTTTCAAAAACCTTTTTTTGTTCGAAAGGCCTTCAAAAACCGCTTCTTTTGACCTTTCCGCCATTTTCAAAATGCAAATCCAGGGCCGGCTGCGATTTTTTTATACCCCCGATTTTTACGAAAACCATTTAGCGATTTTTTTATTTAAAATCTGACCCCACAGCGTTAATCAGAACAGCCCGAAACCCCGATATACCAAATTTGAATAAAAAATATACAGGGAGTTCCATTCTGCAGGGTGTCAAAGTTGAGCAAAATAGGAATTTTAAAGGCATCTGCCCAGTCAAGAGTGCCATGGAATCCCCTCAAAATAGTGGAATGGTCAATAGGACCACTCAAGGTGTTGGTGTGCAAAGGTCCAATACAAAATATACAGAGTGTTCTTATCTGTGCCATCTCAAATTACTGAATTTTTGGAAATTTATACTGGTCGAAAATCGAGTAGGTATATCAAAACCGCTCCACACACTATAAATGAACTAAATGTAAAAAATACAGAAGTCTGCCAGTCAGTAAGTCTATATCAGTTAAGATGGCTGGTGTGCCACAACAGGAAACGCACAGAAAATATATCATCTTAGACAGTGACTTTGTTGAGATAGGTTCAATAATTTAAATTGGTTTTATTTGTTGGTTGGCATTTGGTAAAGAAATACATTACTTTTGCGTTTATCAATATTTTTTCAATGATTCCACAGCAAGTGGAAGTTTCATAAAAATTCACCATTTTGAGATGGCAAAAGATAAGAACACTCTGTATATTTTGTATTGGACCTTTGCACACCAACACCTTGAGTGGTCCTATTGAGCATTCAACTGTTTTGAGACACGCCAGATGTCTTTAAAATTCCTATTTTGCTCAACTTTGACACCCTGCAGAATGGAACTCCCTGTATATTTTTTATTCAAATTTGGTATATAGGGGTTTTGGGGTGTTCTGATTAACGCTGTATGGTCAGATTTTAAATAAAAAAATGCCTAAATAGATTTTGTGAAAATCGGGGTTTAAAAAAAATCTTAGCCGGCCCTGGAATTGCAATTTGACAAATGTGTTCACGTAGAAAGTTGCGCATTTTGAAGACCTTTGTACTTATAAAAAAATTTGTAAATATCCCAACAAATCAATTTTTTATTGATTTGTGTCCACTTAAAAGTGTGCTTATGCTAATTACTAAAACAAGATTACTAAACTCACCCTTACTCCGCTATAAAATTTTCTTATAAAATTATCGCCAAGAAAGACTTAAGTTCGTCTTTGAAAGAGAGAAAACACATAGGGCCTGATTCATAGGTCAGTGCCAGAGTTTAGGTACCGGGCGGGCCGAAAGAATTTGTACTTTTTTGTTTTGTCTATAATTTTTTGTTTATTAACGGATTTAAAAACTGCGTCACTGTTGCTTGCAGAAAAGAACGAACTATTGAAAGAAAGCTTTAAAATGGCCGATATTTTAAAATCCAACATATAGGGGTGATGTTCAAATTCAGCTAATTGTTTTGAAGCGAAAATTTCGGAATAATGCAACCAATACAAAAAAAGAGTAAAACGGTTCATCTATACATTTTAAAACCACTGCGAGGAAAATCAGTAAATCATGGGCAATATTGGAAAGCGTCATTTTTTCGCAATTTTTCTTTTGTCCTTAGGCTTATTATTCAGTATTTACCCAATGACAGAAAACTTCAAAATGACTGAGTTTCGGAATTCCAAGATATGGCAGCCATTCTGGAAAAGTGTCATTTTTTGACCTTATTCTTTTTGAAGCAAAAATGCCTTATAATAATGCAACCGATACAAAAAAAAATCTGCATTGTAGGACCAAATTTTTGACCCACCCGGTATATAGTACTCGTACGAGGGTGCCATGTAAAAAGAACAAATTAATACGTTTAGTTAAAATATAATTATAATATTAAATGTAAGGTATCTAGGTCAATCAATGAGAGCCAAATAGAATTTAGGAAATATTCGACATACTGAGACTATATAGTTTCATTTATTCTATTTCTTTGTTTCGAATAATCAATACCTCAATATATTTTCGGCGATAAAAGTTTACTATGTCTCCCGTAGTTTGTTTGATTTTATTTTTACTGCCCAAAAACCAAACAATATACTTAAATACATATGTTATATTTACCTAAAAAGTGTGGAGCATATTTTGTATGAGCCTTGAGTTTCGTCCGACAACCTATAACTAATAATGAAATATCCAAAAGTTACTTACAATACATTCTATCAGGTTGAATCCTAGTAGTAAATTTTTTGTTTGTTAAGCTGACCTACTTAGTTTATTTATTATATTAATTCTTTAATTAGGTAATTATTTTAATTTTACATTGACTGTTAAAAATTTTGACATTAGTCAGAAATTAAAAAGTGATTGAGAGAACGAATGATAAGAGAAAAGTAAATTATTACTTAAAAATTAACGATTATAGATTAAATTTATGATTTGGCAAAATTTGCCCGACGCGTTTGAACATAACCATAACCAAATAAGTGAATTGGACAGCTTGTTATTGCTACTACAATACTTTCAATGATCTTCAATCTTTATGTCGCTTGTTATGAAACAGAATTAAATTAATACCTAACCCTAACTATTGATAAGTATTTCATCACTATTTATATAACATATGGCATGCAAGAACAATAATCTAAATGGCGCATTTAAAGTACATTAACTAAATAATAGGTTTAGTACATTGTATAGGTACCTTTATTTGTTCCATTTGTCCACTGCCGAAGCATAATGCAGATTCTCTTGATGACAATAATATAGAGATTACAGAAGTTTGTGGAGAAGTTCCTCTGATCCTTTGATATTGCAAATTTTCATGCAGCCGCAAATCTATTGTTCATAGCGTTAGGTAACACCCTTTGTGGTCGAGGACTAATTATTGACATTCGCTCTAAGGTTTTTACAGTTAATGCGAGGAAACTTGGATTAGTGGATTATGGTCTAATAGGTCAAGTGTGGATTATTTTCGAAACTAAGTTGACAATTTTAAGTGAAGTTATTCTTTTTTAACTATAATAATGTGAAATTTAGTTGCGGAGACCTCCAAATTAACAATTCACCAATGATGCTGAAACGTAAAATGATACTTTATTGGCGGGGTTTTGAATATTTCACGTTTGTAGAGCTTGTAGATCAACATCGCAATTAACTTTTTTTTATATGGGCTGGGCAATGAAGGCCATTAACGATTAACCCAGTTCCGGGGCCTTTTTCATCCCCCTTCGACTAGTCGAGGGGGTTTGTCTGGCTCTAAACCATCCCAAACCATCCCCCCCCCCCAACTTTAGCAAATTTCAATACCTAATTACCAAACCTATCATATGTTAAACCTGAAGACAAACAAACAACACCCAGGGCACTTACAGTGGTGGGAATCGAACCCATGAGGTACAATGCCAAAGCGTGGGTACTACCACAGACCTATATACTATATATGTCTGTGGTACTACCAAATGACCCACTCGTGCACCGCCGCCACAATTTTACAAAACCTCAAATGTTTCGAATAACTGACTAACCAAAATAAGGTTTATTGGGGGAATACCGGATACAATGTAATGAGGGTAATGGCGACCTAGCCACGTATCATAAAAATATAATTTTTTGTTCCTAGATGCCATAAAAAATTTCGCGGACTTCAGAAAATTTACAAGCAGCCATGGATGCTATTAGAGGGGGGACGCAGTTTAAGAGAATTGTCGAGAAGTTTTAGCATACCATGGTCGACTTTGCAACACAGACGCAGAAATGGTAGGTACCTAACTTTTGAAAATCACATTTAGGAAGACAATAAACAAAAATTTAAAATAAAAAACCTTTCTAAAAACAAGCTTTTATTTAAGCCATGTACTAAATCCTTTTTTCTTTACAATTCGCGCGACAAGCTTTTTGATTTGCAAAAACTTGTCGGAATTTGGAATTGAATTATCTTAACGAAAACCTAAACTTCTTTTATTCGTTTTAGTACATGGCTTAAATAAAAATTTATTAAAAAGGTTTTTTTATTTTCAATTTAATTTTGTGCTTTTTAGTACCTATTTGATTCCCATGTCAGGAGGGTGGTAAAGAAATTTAGTTCGCCATCTTGAGGCGGCCGCCATATTGGATTTGGTATGAAGTCATTCACCTTATTGTTTTTTACCCATCGAGCCTTTTCATGTGATCCCCATGTTGGGTATCAAATAGGTAATACGACATCTTGGAGCGGCGACCATTTTAAAAGTATTACAATAAGTATTGCATATTGTATTGTCACCAGAACTAAAGGTGTATGCAAAATTTCAGCTCAATCGGATGTCAAGAAGTGGTTCTAATTCAGCTTGCAAGATTCGACCCACACACATATTAACAGGGCAAGTTAAATAAAAGCTTGTAATTATGTAACTTTTGTGAATAATAAATAATTATAATATTTTTGTTTTCTTTTTTATTTTGGGGTCTTTACTACCTCACGAGTGTGGGTAATACCGGACAACACTTCATTTTTTATACAGTGTAGTGTGTCCACGGATGGACATAACTACTATACTAGTAAAAAACGTTATTTTCAATTTTTCTAAAAAAGTCATTATTGACAAAAAAGTCTGCTTGTCCTTAAAATAAAATTGGAATGGAAAAAATTAACACTACTTATACTGGGTGACCAGCAAATTGAAGAAACCTTAATTAGCATAAGAGTAAACTACCTCTATTTATAGAGATAGTGATAAAAGTTTTAAAGAAAATTTGTTAAGCATGGTTACTTACTTATGTGTACAAAATTTCAAAGCGCTAGGCCTACTTTGATTTTTTATTTTATTATCTTTTTTTGTCAAATAAATGGTTTTCTGTAAATAAAATAGTGCGTCAAAACTGTATTAAGAAAACTTCCTCAGAATGCAAAACTGCGCACGATGACAAAATTTGACGATTGTAGGCCTACTTTGTATTTTGGAAAATATTGGAGGAAACTCAAAGTAGGCCTAGCAAGGATTGTCAATTTTCTTTGTCATACAGAGTTTCCTACTCTACTTTTATTTAAACACTTTTGTCGGACTACCTACAGAAAATTATTTAATCGAAGAAAAACAAGAAAAAATCGAAGTATAGTCATAACGCTTTCAAATTTTTTACATATCACGCTGAACAAATTTCCTTTATAACTCTCTACCAATAGAAGCAGTTTACTCTTATGCTATTTATCGTTTATTAATTTTCTGGTCACCCAGTATGAGTAATGTTAACTTTTTCCATGCCAATCTTATTTGAAGAACAAGCAGATTTTTTGATCAAGAATGACTTTTTTGAAAAATTGAAAATAAAATTTTTTACTAGTATCTACGTATGGCACACTGTTTTTAGTTTGTAATTTTTGTTCAGAATAAAAAAATATTTTGATTCTACACTGACTTAAGCTTTAATTTGACATCCAACAATTTCTTTACAGTTGAAAATGTGTTAATGTATCTCAAAATTGCTTAGGGCACAGAATAAATACATAGCTTTGCAACAGAAGCCTCCTTACGGACATGTGTCAAAAATAAGGGAGTCTCCATTTCAATTTACAGATATATCTGCATACAGTATTTTAAGCATAAATTTGGTTCTACGGGTAATACAATCTCTTTGCTAAGTAGATTAACGTAAAATCAAATAAAATGTACATTATTGGTGTCTTTAGAAGAGATTGCGCTAAAAATCGAGTCTCTTTTTGACACTTGTCGCTAAGGAATTATTGTCTGTATTACTTGCTAGTCTGTGCTTAGGGGGGCGCCATTCCTCCACTCTCCCTTAACTTGACACATAATATACCTTCATGCCCATTATATAAAACTTCATGTCGTTATTGCCGACATTTACATCGTTCGCAGAAGTGTTGTTGGGGTTAGGGGGAGAACGCACGACCGTTCATAGTTACTGAGCTGGGAGTTCTGACGCGAGGTAATTTGCGTCCTGAAACTAGTTACGTAGTTACGGCCAAGAAAGATTTAGTTCCATTAATCATTTTTGCTTTATATACAGTGTGAACCAAACCAACTAAAACTATATGCGGAGTTGTTTTAAAATGCTAGGGCAAGTCAGTTTTGTAAGACAATAGTCATACTTTTTTATCCTAGAAAACATACGCATTATAGTGTCCTTTGAAAGGCATACTGAACGGCAAAACTCACAACTGAAAATCTGTCACTAACTCCCAGTCTATAGTGTTTAAAAACTAATTATCTGTTTGGTACCCATGTTTTACTCAAACCATGATATTCGGTAGTCAGATTACCTACATTATATACAGATACAGATATCACAGTAAAAAATCCGGCCTTAAATTTGACACGAAAAGTGGTCTATACCATATTTGGTAAATTTCACACCTTCTTTTTTGATAAATTTCACCAAATGTTCTGGTTTCAATAAGAAATATGCTGGTGTGAATATTTAATTTGGTGTAAGATTAACAGCGTGTTGTGTAACTTTTACACGCAATTTGGTCAAAATGGTGTAATTTATTTTATTTGGTATTTAAGATTAACACCTTATTGTCTAACTTACACGCAATTTGGTCAAAATGGTGTAATTTAATTTATTTGGTATTCCCATTTTCTTCTTCTTTCTCTCTTATAGTTTTATACATATAGGTAGGTACTTTATTTTAAAGAAATTTCAAATGTCATTGATAAGTACAAATTAAAGAAATGTGTTAGGTATTTGTAAAAATAAAATAAAAGTAAAAGATAAAGAAGCTGTATGAACCAGGCATAATATGTGTTTGGTCTTCGATTTAAATTATTTCTTGGAAATAATAAACAGTAAAAAGTAAAGAAAATACTTTATTTCATTTCCGAAATATATGAACGATTTCTTACAAATAGGTATAAAAAGATCAACATTTTCTTTCTTAAAGCTCTAAATAAATATTCATTCTCACAGCCAAAAATATTTGGTTAAAAAAATTTATATATATAATATCGCACGAATTTGTAAGAAAAGCGTGCCTGACCACAAACACAAGAAATGCTTTATATTAGAGGTTGTTTATACTTATACTACAAATTCGTACGATATTTTGATGCGACCAAACTATTAATTCTCGTACAATGTACTTAAGTAACTGTTGACCTACAGAACTGTCCGTGTGAGACAAAAACAAACTTCAAACTTCAAACGTTGTGACACAGCGATTTAGTTAGATAGGCCTCTGTTCTCACAAGCACAAACAGGTCTCAACTAAATCAGAGCCAATCAGCAGGCATCAAAACAATCAGAACAGTCAGATAATTTAAAATCCGTCAATCAGATTCGCGACTGGTTTCTGATTTCGGTGAGAACAAACTCATATCAACACAGTCGATTAATATAGGTTAGGGGCTATCACCTCGGCTATCACACAGTACCTTTCGTCGTCACTCGTCACATCTGCATATTCGCCTGTCGTTTTGATCCATCTGGCTTCACTATGAAATTTTACTCTACATAACAACACCATTTTTGCACTAGCGGTCGATAGAATCACTTTTATACCTATTATACGCGCCACGCGGTCGGGTGACACGTCAGACAAACTGATAAGCTCCGTCGCGCAACACGTTCGACAAACGACTGACGCCATAGCTTCGATTTCCTAAGATTTTACACCCGTAACTGGCGAAATGCCTTCCCCCTCTCATCACCTTAACACTAAATTGTGTTAATATGTTCAATTTAACACCGCTTAGTGCTAAGGGACACCGAATGGTGTTAAGGAATACCGCGTGGTGTGAACAAACACGAAGCCGTGTTAGAAATATAAAAAATTACACGCTCTAAGTGTTAAAATTAACAAATTTGTTGTAGTGTGAATTTTACCAAACGAGGTTTGGTTAAGATATTTGGTATCCACCAATTTTCGTGTCAATTTTTCACCAAATTTCTTTCACCACTTATACGAAGAGGCTATATATTCCAATAGTCCTACATTTTGACTTACATATATATAATATTTTAATTAATGAACTTCGTATCCGGAGAGAAGAGATTATCCTGCTCTTTATAGTTTCGCTGCAGTATGCACGCCCTTTGATATTCTTTGGTATTCTCGACCATGATGAAATATATTATCGGCGGAGGGCCGCAAAAGTGCTTTCCGCACACCCTCCACAACGACAGCTGATATCTATCTAGAGCCAGGATAAAAAATGACGCTGAGGGTATATCTACAACCTCCAACCCTGCGGGAATAGGGCCAATAAGATAACATTCACCGAGCCTTGATAGTGCGAAGAATTGAGCAATTATTTACCTTACGTTCTTCCCAACAAGGGTCTTTCTTAATAATTATACTGTAGTACCTACCTACACAAATACCTAATGCTAATATAGACAATTTGGAAGGAAATTCTATTTTGGAAACTCGCTCGGCAATCTTCGGTGTGCAATAAGCTACGTCCGATGCGGATATGCCTCCAGGACCTACTAGAAGGGGCAATTTAAAAATTGTTAATTCTATGATAAATATAGAATGAAATGAAATTATTGAAATTTGTACCAAATTTATTAGCATACAGGCCCATTCAAGCGGAGCCATGACAATTAAACTGACAATCATGTAGACTGTTAATTCAACGTTTCTACCTACAAATTTTGTTGCAGAAGCTATAGTTAGGTACTAGTTACAGTTTAACAAAATGTTTTTGAAAGAAGAATACTGTGATATTTTAGAGATCTTCATCAGAAATAATAAAATGAGCATAATGTAAACTTTCTGAGAGTATTCTCGTAAATGTCCAAGTATACTAGTTAGAGTTGTTGCGAGTGCTTCATTTATATGTAAGCTCTAGATCAACATTTAGATCAACAGGAAGTGAAACTAATCTGCCAGGTAAGTATAGTAAATACTGAACTGACAGCTTACTTGACTGTCAGTTTTTTTATGTCATAGCTAAAGGGCGGAATATATGCAAATTGCATATATATGCATTTTTTGCATATTTATTCAATTTTTCAAAACATTGCATATTTATGGAAAAACTATATTTTTGTGCATATTTGCATGTTTTTCCTATACTTATTTATAGATATAAGATATAACCAAAATTATGAGAGCCCAAATTAGATGCTATTGTAGAAAAGGATGAAGGCTTTAATGGCAGTAAAGAGAATTTTTAATGGTAAATCATCCAACGAAGTTGCACCTTGGCCTTATACTTTACTACCCACATTAAAATATTGTCCTATTACATCGGTAAATGTTGAGAGAAGCTTTTCTATATATAAACATATTTTTACCGACAGAAAGCAAAGATTTTTATTGGAAAATTTGAAAGTATTTAATAATAAATTCCTACTATACAATTTCAAATTAAAATGTTTTTATTTTACGAGGTGTTTTATGTATTTGTTTTCCTTTCATTTTTCTTAAAATAAACCTTTTCTCTAAAATCAGTTTTCGTGTTTTTAAGGTATTTTTACATGTAAAATAAATGCATATTATTGCATATTTGGCTAAATAAATGCATATTATTGCATATTTTAAATAAAAATGATGCATATATATATGCGCATATTTCGATTGAAATTAAGTGCATATATTCCGCCCTTTACTCATAGCTAACTTGATTTCTCATAAATTTTGTTTTAATTTTTTTACCTACTGGCACGATAGAGATGGTCTAGATGGTCTCCTACGAATTTTGTCTTTTATACAGAAGATTTAGATTGGCAAGAAGTGAAATTAATCTGAGAGGCCTCCTTAATTGTCATTTTTATTGTGATGGCTGACTTGATATTTCATAAATCTGGTTCTAATATCTATAGTTTGATGAAGCTTCTATGGTAAATTTCTCGAAATCGGTTAAATAGGTATACATCGTTGGATTCAGAATTAAAAAAGGAATCCTATAATTGTTAAATAAAACGTGTAAGTCGTAAAATACAGAAAATCACTTTCATTTCGGCTAAAACATAAAGTTAAAAAAACTGAACATTCAGAAATATTACTTAAAGGTTCTCTAATGGTTAATATATAGGTAAAAATTAGATTTTTTATTATATCTATAGGTAAAACTTGGATTTTATTATTTTGCAAAAAATATATTCGGCGATAAATTTCTTATCGACCCCCGTGTACAAATTTTGGGTACAGTCTCGAATTCATCTTAATTTTTGCTACAAATTAATTTTTTGAATAACTATTTTATGTTAACCTGTGTCCAAGTAGTACACTTTTTCCACCCAGCCTTGTACATATACAGAGTGAGTTTTTTTCGATGCCCGCTATGGGGATCTCGGAAACTAGCAGAGCTAGAGCAAAGGTTAAATGGGGAAAGAATTGCAGTTTTGAATGCTCAATCTAATGCCCCTTTTGGATTTTTAAAAAAGTTCATGGCTCACGAGATATTTTGAAAAGAGTATTTTTTTTGCTATTTCATCAGATCTCTATAGCTCCGTTATTTCTGATTATACAGAAAAACTGTGGACACAAAAATTGTAGATAATTTTGGGCTTAATAAGATAATCTGATCCAATTTTTTATGTTGTTTGTGATTTTTGAGATATGACATAAACTTATGTTTTTTAAATGTAAATCATAGTTGGCTGTGGCCTTATAAAATCGGCCATTTTTTGAGCTTTCCAAAGATATAATACTCGGCATAGTTATTATAAAAAATAAAGGAGCTATGGCTAATTTTCGGATTTTTTTAAATTTTCACATAGTCAGCCATGGAATTTTTTCATAATTACGTTCTATTTTATAATTAGACATACTTCAAACTTTCTAATATTTTGTTTTTAGCTGGTAACAAAATGTAACAAAATAAAACAAAAATTAAAAAACTCAAATTCAAATTGTTATTATTTTAAAAGGCCACCTTTTAAAATAAAAAAAGGTGTTCAAACAATCCACCATTCTTATTTATGCAAATATTGCATCTTTTTAAAACTGAATTTGTCGCCTTTCTTAGAGAGCGCTTGTCAATACTGGCAATTGCTTCTAAAACAGCTGATCTTAATTCAACAATTATTGTCTCATATTTTAGTTTGTACTGTTCCCCACAAAAAGAAATCCAAAACAAACAAATCGGGGGATCGGGGCGGCCAGGAAATAGGTCTATTTCTCCCCATCCAACTATTTGGATAGAAGTGATCTAGGTAATTCCTTACGGGCAAATAATTATGTGGTGGAGCTCCATCATGATCATTTTTGTTTTATTTTGTTACATTTTGTTACCAGCTAAAAACAAAATATTAGAAAGTTTGAAGTATGTCTACTTATAAAATAGAACGTAATTATGAAAAAATTCCATGGCTGACTATGTGAAAATTTAAAAAAATTAGAAAATTAGCCATAGCTCCTTTATTTTTTATAATAACTATGCCGAGTAAGCCACAGCCAACTATGATTTACATTTAAAAAACATAAGTTTATGTCATATCTCAAAAATCACAAACAACATAAAAAATTGGATCAGATTATCTTATTAAGCCCAAAATTATCTACAATTTTTGTGTCCACAGTTTTTCTGTATAATCAGAAATAACGGAGCTATAGAGATCTGATGAAATAGCAAAAAAAATACTCTTTTCAAAATATCTCGTGAGCCATGAACTTTTTTAAAAATCCAAAATGGGCATTAGATTGAGCATTGAAAACTGCAATTCTTTTTCCATTTAACCTTTGTTCTAGCTCTGCTAGTTTCCGAGATCCCCATAGTGGGCTTCGAAAAAACTCACCCTGTATCAATAAGTAATTTGGCAGATTTTGTTGTTTTTTTGCAAAAATTTTTGCATTTTCCTTTTTTAATATTAATAATTACAAAAAATTATAGCATGTATATGAAATAAACTACCCATAGTTTCGTATATCCACAAATACCTATAGTATACCTAGAGATATTTCTGGTCTAGAAACTGAGAGCTTTTAATAATCATTGTGTGTGTATAGTTTATTAATTAATTATTATCGATGTAAATCTACATATTATTATATAAAATCAGTAATTGGATTTACGAAACGTACCGATTTGTATCAAGGCGGTTAAACACGAACGCATATACTTACATAGATCCTAAGTAATTCGCTAAAAATAGAAGATTAAATTTGTTTTATTATTTTAAGCTTTATTTTTCTAACTCGAATGTAATATCACCTGGGATTCGCATATTACCCAACATCAAATCTTATTGGCTTGACCTCGACAATTTATCTTGATACGGTGATCGATAAATATAGTAATTGATCTCGTATAGCATTTCAGTTAGTTAATTTTGTGATAAGACAACCGTGCAAAATAACTTGTGTTGCAAGAATTGCATTGGCGGAGCTTGCTTTTTTTCCTCTTTTGTGTACTTATTTCTTCTAAACAAATATCAATACATTTAAAATAGGTTGGGTGCGTGGAAGGTATCTAGTTGAAGAATAGCTAGAAATCTTTATTGAAGAAATTACCCCGTGAACCTAAGATCTAGATATACAGGGTGGCCCACCACGAACTGCATCGATCTATATATGGAAAACTAAAAGTAGGAAAATTCTGAAAATTTGGCACCTCACCAATGCCGATGGGCGCTGCTCAACTAAAATATTATGGTGAATCTGGCACTTCCGGTTATAGGGGAAGTCGATATAAACTTTCTTATCTCAAATGGAATAGGCATCATTTTGGATCAGAAACATTCAACATGTTCTATGTCCAAATCCAACCGTTTTTGACATATTTGCATTTTTCCGAAAAAAATTACAGGTGCAGACCTAAAGTCAATTAGCAATTTATACGAGGAAACCGGGAAATTTCAAAACGAATTTTTGGCATCGTGTAACAGAAGCCCTGACCTAGTGATCTCTGTTGAGAAATAAATCCGTTATTGTACAGGGTGTTCACAAAATATGAATAAAAATTACATTCGAAATGTGCTTAAATCTCGAAATTTTCAAATGGAAACCTCCATTTTTTTAATGCGATCTTATTCACCACTAAAAAGGACGACAACTTTGTGTAAGGTTTCCTATATCTAAATGCAGTAATTTTCGATTAATTTACGAAAAACCCACTTTTCGCCCATAAAATGCGGGGTTCGCTTAACGCTTGGAAAATCATATTAGCCGTGGATGTTGAAAAGACAGAGTATGGGTGAAATTTGTATTTATGTAGTATTCTCTGTATTGAGGTTCTTGATATACCAGATTCCAGTGAACATTGTCGGACAGAATTTTCGGGAAAAGCGGCAAAATATCCCAAAACAACCACTTCAACATTATTACCGTCGTCCACGATAGGCTTATTTTTAAGTGATTTTTCTCTGACACATCCATACTTTTTAACATTTTGTATTATTTTTTAACTGTGTTTGGCGATGGTTTTGTTTTTTGTGGATAGCGAGCCCCAAATGTATCGCACGTTCTTGATATTACTTTGTTGAATTCTCCGTAGATAATAAACGAATTTAAACAATCTTCGTTTGTGTAATTTAAGCGTGCCGGCATTATTGTTGACAATAATTTATAAACCAAGTGACATTTCCTCAGCCGCGATTGTCTTTTCAACGTCCACGGCTAATATGATTTTCCAAGCGTTAAGCAAACCCCGCATTTTATGGGTGAAAAGTGGGTTTTTCGTAAATTAATCGAAAAGTACTGAATTTAGGTATAGGAAACCTTACACAAAGTTGTCATCATTTTTAGTGGGGAATAAGATCGCATTAAAAAAATGGGGGTTTCCATTATTTGAAAATTTCAAGATTTAAGCACATTTTGAATGTAATTTTTATTCATATTTTGTGAACACCCTGTATAAGAACGGATTTATTTCTCAGCAGGGATCACTAGGTCAGGGCTTCTGTGATACGGTGGCAAAAATTCGTTTTGAAATTTCGCGGTTTCCTCGTATAAATTGCTAATTGACTTTAGGTCTGCACCTGTAATGGAAAATGCAAATATCTCAAAAACGGTTGGATTTAGACATAGACACATGTTTTTGTTCCAAAATGATGCCTAGAATCCAAAAATGTAATAATATACAGGGTGTTCCATTTGAGATAAGAAAGTTGATATCGACTTCCGGTATAACCGAAAGTGCCAGATTCAGCAAAATATTTTAGTTGAGCAGCGCCCATCGGCATTGGTGAGGTGCCAAATTTTCAGAATTTTCCTACTTTTAGTTTTCCATATATAGATCGATGCACATCGTGGTGGGCCACCCTGTATTTCAAAAGATTCAAGAGATACGAAAATCCGCGTAGTGGCGTTCCTCCTGCATTTCATTCGGTAATAACGACTTATTTTATTACTTTGTTTCTTTAGCATCATGCCTAAATTAAAGTGAAACATAGAGAACAACATATCACCAGCGTCTAGAGTTATACTCTCTAGAGTCTCTAGACTTTGATATCACCCTCTATTCACCCCATTGCACCACCTATCGACCACCTCATTTCTGTATTAATGCCATATACTGTCTAGAGGTAATACAGTTACGTATCTATATACCTACTAATTTCTTAAGTAGGTATACTAAATAATATTTCCCCTTGTTTTCACCCCTTTCCGTGGATTGATTCAAAAGCAATTGAAATCATAAATTTAATATAGGTACCTACAGAGGTTTGAAGTAACGCCAAACAACTCCACGCCACGGGGTCAGAAGATTTTTAATACAAAATCCCTAATAAATTGACCTTTTTAAAAAAATCATAGCTATAGGTAGCTGATAGACCGGAAGATAGTGACAGATTTTTGGACATAATTTTACTCAGTATGCCTTTCAAAGGGCATTATGTTTCGTACCTATATTTGCACAATTAATAAGGTATCTATCAGATAGTCATCCTGGGTTCTTCATATTATGAAAAAGTGAGTTTTCATTAATTTATTCCAACAATATGCGTTTTGATACGATTTTAGTCAGGCTGCCATGTGTTTTATAATGAAGTTCAAAATAGGAAATTCCTCGGAAAACATAGGCATACCGTTATAGCGTGGACCCAAATGGGCTACTATCAACGAGCTTTTAGGGGTTTAAAAGTCATTGGCTACTATTATACCTGTTACGGGCGACGTGAAGACGAAGACTTTTTAAAAAACTTTTATTTGAGTAACGCGAGTTACAGAGTTTCGGCTTAGACTACAGACAAGACTAGAATTAATACTCTTACTTTACTAGGTCCTATTTATACAGATCTGTTATGCTGAGGTGTTGTGGTTCTCATGGGAAAAGAATATAAAGACAAAGGGAAGATCAAATTCTGCAATTCTTGCAGTAAGCAAGTTTTAACAATACTCAAAAGGAATATGATATGTTCTAGTAATCATTCTAGAACAATATACAATGGAAAATGATATCTTTGTAGTAAGCATCTTGAACAATAAAGAATGAGAACATAATATCCAACAGTAAACAGAATCAAGGGTAAAAACAAGGTTATGATCAAGGTGATGCTTGAGGTCGGATATAACACCTTCCCCCTTATATTAAAAATTTGTGTTAACAAATTTTGACATTAAATTAGGCATATGTTTTAGTATTAGAATTTAGTTCAATTTCTTCTTCTTCGCGAGGTTCGTCCAATCTATACGAAGGTCTTCTTTTGACAGTAACAAATTTTCTTAAATTTTGAAAAACGCGATTTCGTGTTCTAGGAGGTTGTGGAGGATCGTCTCCGTTATTAGTAGTAATAATGCCTATTTTAATGTTCCTAGACTTTTTACATTTAAAATAAAAGTACACAATAATTAAAAGTATGATTAAAGCAATGGATAGATATGTCAATATTGGCGTATACTTATTTACAGTTGGTTCGTTAATAATATTATCAAGATCCTTTGCATATTCGTCTAATTTATGCTTTGCGACATTTAAATCGTCATAATTAAATTTATTTAGTTGTAAAGGTTTTAAGTCAGGATATTTTAGTTTATTTGGAGTTTCTTTGCAACATTCAAATGGTATATTTATTGGGTGAAATTTATAGGTTTGATTAGATTTATTTAAATTTTTCGTTTGAATTTTAGTACTTCCAATATAAGCAATGCATTCGGATTTTAACGTTAAAATTGAAGTTTTGTCTAGCATTATAGTCAAAGGATTTTGATTTTTGCACTTAATAGTTATAGGAAATATTTCACTTAAAATTATTAACCATTGATTCTCTTGAATCAATTGTACATTGTAACTTTCAATTGAAATTGTGACTATGTCACAAGTATTAGGTAAATGGGTTTTTACCTCTAATAATTGAGCTTCACATCTTGAATGTGAGTCAATAGGAGTAGGATATAAATCCTTGCACATTGTTAAATCAAATGCTAGTTCTTTACAATTTTTTATATCATAGAGAATTACATAGAGACTTGGGTCATCGCTTTTTGCTACAAATTTAGTATCAGTGGATACCATGTGATAAAATCCAGTTTTATTGTCGAAAATTGGAATAGGATAAATTCTATAAAGAGTATACCATTGAGGTTCTACTAAAGGAATGTCTAATATAAAAACAAGTCTATTTTCTGTTTGAAAAACCTTTAGTTCTATAAAATCAAGATAAGTTGCAACATTTAGAAGTTGAGGAGTTAAGGGCAAATTATTTTTGTTTAAAGTTTGAGCGATTATTTGCAAATGATGAACCAGGTCTTCAGGAGTTATAACTGACGTGTGAATAATATGTAACTTTGCAAAAGTAATAGAGTTTAGAATGTCATTTAAATTGCTTTCGATAAAGGTATAGGATTCTAGGAGTCTTTCGGCCATCTCTAAAACTTGTAATTTTGCAGTGTAATAATTAAAATTATCAGAAATGTTATAAATGTAATTTTCGATTTGTTTTATGTCATTATTAAAAGTAATTTCATCAATTTGTAATTTGTTGATAGAGTCGTTAAAGTTTTTGATAACTGAAGTAGTTACTAAAATTTGTTTTTTCATTAATTTTTCTAATTCGTGTTCGTCTCTGTTAATTTTGTCGATACAATCGTTATAATACTGTCCGTCTGAAGCGTCTAAATTTCCGGTAATAAATTTCCAAACTGACCCTAAACCATTAATTAAACCTCTTTTATATCTTCTTACATCAATAGTTAATTCTTCAAATTTGAGCGCAATGTTTTCGGAAAGTTGATTTAGTAAAGTGAGATGTGACTTAACTTCGCTTAGAAAGGCGGCCATTCGTACGTCTTTTGGTTGAATTATAAATTGCATATTTTCTAAAATTTTATTATTATTTTCGAATGTTGTTTTTAGAGATGAAATGTCTTTATATACCAATAAACTCCACTTGTCATTAGAAATTTTGAGTCCGGATTGCTCTTGATAGAACACGCCTATGGTGTTATTAATTGGTCGCAGTGTATATTGTGCCATAGCGGTAGCGAACAAAGAAAATCTGTAACGAAGTTTCAGAATTAGGAACTTGGTTCGATATAACAAATTATTTTAATATCAGTATTTTTGAAAATATATTTGATCATAGGGAGAACTGTGTTCCAATCTAATTTGTCTAATCCACAAGCTAACTTGGGTATAGCTATAATTTTATCTTTTTCATCAGTGCTCTCGAGACAATTTGTTCGTAATTCCTTTAAGCAATTAAATAAATTAGCATAAGTTGGTTTATAATAGAAAAATTCTTTAGTTATTAAATAATAAATATTTCTTGTCGGAAGTTGAAGTACTGCTATTTCACCAATTGACTTATTTTGATTTTTTAGTTCATCTACGTGTCCAAATTTATTCTTAAATTCTTTTGCAATTCCTGCATTCATTTCTAAATCTTTAGTTACACAGTGAGCTAATGAAATATTTTCAGGGGCATCAAATAAATTGCCCAGTTCAATGGAAACGTTATTATTTTCAATAGGGATTTTTCGATCTAGAGTATAAAAGAATTCTTTAACCGTTAGTTCTTCTTCTTGTAATTCGTGACATTTCTTTAGCATATCAAAATTCATTTTTGTAGTTTGGTTAGTAATTGGGTTATGTAGCAAAGCTGAATTCGTATAAATTTCTTTAATTTTATAGGGTCCATTAAATTTGTTAGCTAGTTTATTTTTTATTTGGGACTCCTTGACATAAACCTTTTCTCCTACGCGAAATTGTCGCTGCTCCGAAACGTGTGTATCAAATCGCTGTTTCGCCTTTTGTTTGCGCATATCCGTACGCTTTCTTGCCACTTCATAATAATGCTTTATTTTATTGTTTAAATCGCGAACGTACTTAGAGATTAATTCTTGCTGATTATACAAAACTTCTGGAGGTCGAGACGAGGTGTGACCGAATAGCAATTCGTAAGGAGTAAAGCCGTGTGTTTTATTTATAGAATTGTTATATGCTATACAAGCGTAAGGGAGCATTTGAAATGGGCGTTCGTTAGGATTTTCTGTACTACATGCGCGTATCATTTCAGTTAAGGTGGCATGAAATCTTTCTAAGGAGCCATTTGATTGCGGATGACTAACACTAGAGAAAGTTAATTTTATATTGTATAATTTACAAAGATCTTTCATTAATTGATTATTAAATTCTTTACCTACATCGCAATGGATTCTTAAAGGAGTTCCAAAATGTTGAAAATAGAGTAAAAGAGCGTCTACTACAGATCTCGCTGTTTTATTAGGAAGTGCATAAGCTTGGGTAAATTTTGTTAGTTCGTCTCTTATGGTAAGGATATTATTTTTTACTGGGATTTCTAGGATGTCGATATTTATTCTTTCGAAAGGAGTTTTAGGAGTTTCGGTAATAACTAAGGGACTGTCCAAGTTTTGTCTACAAATTTTTGTCTTTTGGCAGATTTCGCACTGCCGAATAAATGTTTCGACGTCTTTAGTTAGTCCTGTCCAGTTATATTTTTGTTTAATACGTCTAATTGTTTCGTTTATTCCTCGATGTAAGTTTGTCTTGCCTGAATGAAATTGATCTATTATTATAGGTATTTGGTCTTCGTCTGGTATAGTCACAATGTTCTGACAAATTGTTAGTTGGAAATTTTTATCTGAGAACAAAAAATTAAACATTTCTAAAATTAGAAAATCTGGATTGTTTTCAATGTAATAAGTTTTATTTTCTTCGAATATATCTTTACTGTAATAAAGAGATATGAAGAGTACTTGTATTGCGGTTTCAAAATTAAAAGGAACAGGAATTATATAATATTTTCTTTTAGCTACGGTTTGACTGGAAAGAACATTTGCTTTATTATAGTTAAAATCAGGATTTAGCTCAAGTAAATCATCAATAACTTTTTCGTGAAGGTCTGTTAATTTGTCTTGTTGAAAAATTAGTACAATGTCCTTGTGTGTTTTGTCTAAAAGTTGATTATTTGTATATTGGATTTTAGAATAGTCGATCATTGAAGTCGTCTTGTATAGATCAAAGAATCTGTCAAATTCATTACAGATTATAGCAATTTCGTCAGTCTCATTATTGTCAATAGGCGGGTCAATGTCTTGAGGATTATCATGGGAAGTAGATGGTTCGTCTAGGGAAGTATGAAAGGAAACAGCTTCTTTTATATGATTGATTTTGATTCGAGATAAAGCGTCGGCATTTCGATTAATTTTTCCAGGTTTATAAATTATTTGATAATTATATTCTTCTAATTTAAGTCGCCAACGTGCTAAACGACTACCGGGATCTTTTATTGAGAAAAGCCAGGTTAAAGGTCTATGATCTGTAACCAATAAGAATTTTCGTCCGAAAAGATAAGGTCTATAGTTTTTTACGGCAGCAATTATTGCCAAAAGTTCTTTCTCTATAACGCTATATTTCATTTCTGCTGGACTTAAGGTTCTTGAAAAGTATGCTATGGGAAGATCATTTCCAACAGGTCCTTGCGAAAGTACCGCGTCTACAGCAAAAGCGCTTGCATCTGTAGTTAAAACAAATTCTTTTTCAAAATTAGGATATATTAGAATTGGTGAAGTTATTAATGCATTTTTAAGTTGTTCGAAAGATTCACGACAATCTTTATCAAAAATAAATGGTACGTCTTTTCTTAAAAGTCGAGTTAAAGGCTTTGTCATTTTTGCGAAGTTTGGAATAAACTTCCTGTAGTAACCAGTAAGACCCAAAAATTGTTTAATTTGTTTAGTATTGGCAGGTTGAGGAAAATCGATAACAGCTTGTACTTTTTGTGGATTTGGTTTGACCCCTTCAGGTGTAATAACATGTCCTAAATAAATTACTTCTTTTCGTAAGAATTCACACTTATCTGGCTGTATTTTTAGATTTGAATTTCTTAATCTTTGAAAAACTTCAGTAATACGAGAGATATGTTCATTAATTGTGGAAGAATAAATAATAATGTCGTCCATGTAAACTAAGCACTTTTCGTTTTGTATCCCCATTAGTATATTATCCATAACCCTCTGAAAGGTTGAGGGCGCATTACGAAGGGCAAAGGGCATACGTAAATATTCGAAATGTCCATTTTCAACGGAAAAAGCAGTTTTCGAAATGTCTTCTGGATTCATTTCAATTTGTTGAAAACCAGAAGCCAAATCTAAAGTAGTAAAATAATGGCAATTACCCAACTGATCTAATATATCTGAAATATTAGGCAGTGGATACCTGTCATTAACTGTTAATTCATTTAATTTCCGATAATCAATTACGATTCTCCATTTTTGTTTCCCTGAAGCGTCTAATTTTTTTGGAACGACCCATACTGGGGACGACCATGGTGAAACAGAAGGTCTAATTATTCCTTGAGAAAGCATTTTATTAATTTGTGTTTTTACTTCTTCCTTGTGAACTTGTGGATATCGATAAGATTTAGTAAAAATTGGCTTAGCGTCGCCTGTATCGATAGTATGTTTTATTTCATTAGTGAAACTTAGGAAATCTCCGTCAAAGTAAAATATATCTTCAAAATTCAAACATAAATTAGTAATTAATTCTTTTTCTTCTTCGTTTAAATGTTCTAGCCTTAATGATTCTTTTATTTCTTCTACTCTGCTTTTCGTTTTATTAAAATTACAAATAATATTAGTACTAGCGTTCGTTTCTTTCATGTAAGGCTCAAATTCAAATTCTTCGAAACAAATATCCTTTGTTATGGCATTAGCGTTTAATATTGTCGTATAAAAATTACCGTCTTCGTTTATTTTTACTATAGCATTTGGCACGTATACCTTTTCTACTCGTTGTGCGCATAAAATCATTTCTTTATTCGTATATCTATTCGTATGAAACTTGCATATTTTTTCGCAACGCGGTTCTATCGTAACCTGATTTATATTATAACTCGTATTTTCGCTTTCAAAATTATTTATATTTTCCGTGTAATCGTTATTATTATTATTATTTCGTTCATAAGCGTTTATATGAAGGCTATCGTATCTTTCGTCAACATTAACTTGTCTTTTATAAACAACTCGATTATTATTATCATTATTATTCGTTAACTCGTTTAATTCATCTCCGTCTTTGAGTAATTCGTGTACCTTATAGTACGTAATTAATTGTTTATTCCTAAAATCTACTACTGCACCGTACCTTTCTAAAAAGTCAGCGCCTAAAATTCCGTCGAATCCTATATCTAGATCGCAAATATAAACTTTATGGGGAGAAAGAGGACCCGTAAAAGAAACAAATACCGCTTCAGTAATAGGAATTGATTGGCCAGAAATACCTTTAATTTGAAAATTTTCTGGACATCGATTTAAAAATTGCTGAACCGTCTCTGGTTTGAAAATTGAAATACCAGCTCCTGTGTCAATTAAAATTTTGTACTTATCGGTATTATCTTTAATATAATATAGATTGCTATTGTCAACGGTATTTATGCAAACGTTTGGTCCGTATTGGTCATACCAAGATTCTTGAAGTTGGGAATAGGATTCTGGTCCGAGGCTGTTAATTGAAAATTTTCGCTTTGGCCTAGATAATGTTGTTGGGGAGTTCTATTTTGGTTAATTGGATTTGAATTTGGGAATCTAGGAGTAAAATTTTGATTAGAAGGCTGGAAACCTGAATTATTATTAAAAGTTCTTGGGAAATTGTTTCTAGGAATATTATTAGAAAAATTTCTAGGAGGTTGATTTCTTGGTTGGAAGTTTTGAGGGTGGTTCCTAGGTTGGAAAGAAGGAGTTTGAAAATTATTTTGCTGAGGAAAAGATGGTCTTTGATGAAACCTATTTTGGGAGAAATTATTTCTTTGGGAGTTATTTTGGAAATTGTTAGAGAAGCTAGAAGGATTTGGACAATTTCTGTAATAATTATTTTGATTTTTAGTTCGACATTCATTGATAGTATGTCCATTTCTTTTGCAATAATTACAAAATTTTGGAAAATTATTACTGGTTCTTTTGATATTATTATTGAAGACTGGTACACGATTTTGCCTCTGAAATTTTTGATTTTCAAAATAAGAAAGTTGCAATTCTCTCTTAATTAAAGCTATAGCATCCATCATGTTGGGTGGATTGCTAGCACGAATTAGTTGCCCTATTCTTGGTTCTAAACCTGTCAAAACTGTATTTAGGCACATGCTATCGATTAATGTAGCTTGCGATTCTTTTTGTTCCCTAGTGAGAAGGCTTTGTTTTCCTATTGCGGCATACATTTTCGAGCAGTGAGTTTGAACTCTGCCTACAAAAGTCAAAGCATTTTCATTTTGGGATTGACACATTCTTTGTAAATCTTGAATTAATGAAGTTAGATCGCGAGGATCTCCGAAATGAACGTTAAGTAACTGTTTGATTTCCCTCCAGGTACTCAAGTCTCTTGAATTAATGAGTTGGGCTGCACGTCCCTTTAATTGATTTTTAATTTTTATAACAAGTAAAATGGCTTGGTCGCCAACAGTCATTTGCATGGCCCTATCACATGCAATGATAAAAGTATTTATATTGATTTGATCCCCATCGTATTCAGGGATGATAGAAAATATTTCGCTTAATTTAAATGGTACTTCGTCGTTATTTGAAGCGTTTGCTTCATTGTTTACATTAGAGTTTATAGCTTCGTTATTCGGCATGTTGAAATGAAAAGGTAATATCGTTATAACGTAGAAAGTTCAATAATAGCAACGTAGAAAGTTCAAAAAAAAATCACAAATAAAATTCACTTCAAGTTTTTCACTTACAATAGAAGTAACTTCATGCTCGCTGGATGTCGTTGATGCTGCTGTTGTTGCTGGATGCTGGCCTCAGGAGACTGTCCTTCTTAGTGCCTCCGGATCTTCCTGTCGAAGACCCTTTTCAGCTGGCTCCAATCGTAGTGGTGTGGTGACCCCCGAGGAGACTGTCCTTCTAAGTGCCTCCGGATCTCCCTCGTTGAAGACCCTTTTATCGAGGATCCCACTTCTGACACAAAATTGTTACGGGCGACGTGAAGACGAAGACTTTTTAAAAAACTTTTATTTGAGTAACGCGAGTTACAGAGTTTCGGCTTAGACTACAGACAAGACTAGAATTAATACTCTTACTTTACTAGGTCCTATTTATACAGATCTGTTATGCTGAGGTGTTGTGGTTCTCATGGGAAAAGAATATAAAGACAAAGGGAAGATCAAATTCTGCAATTCTTGCAGTAAGCAAGTTTTAACAATACTCAAAAGGAATATGATATGTTCTAGTAATCATTCTAGAACAATATACAATGGAAAATGATATCTTTGTAGTAAGCATCTTGAACAATAAAGAATGAGAACATAATATCCAACAGTAAACAGAATCAAGGGTAAAAACAAGGTTATGATCAAGGTGATGCTTGAGGTCGGATATAACATACCTGAACTTGTATTTTAATACCGAATTTTTTAACGTTTCTGAACAGGTTGCCAATGATAAGTATGTAAGTTCTTGTCATAAAACTGCTGAAGAAAAAAAAGGTAGCATACCGTTTGCGCACGTCCAAGTACACTTTACACCGAATAAATTGTTTAAATGATTAAGTAACATTCAATTTAAACTGTACTTGGAAATGCGCAAACGGTATGCCATCTTTTCTTCGGCAGCTTTATAACAAGAACTTACATACTTATCAGTCTGTTCAGAATCTTGGAAATAGTACATTGTATACCTAGTAGGAAAAGCTGAACATTCCCGGACGACCGTAAAGATTGCCTGTCGAGGCGTAAGCCGAGACTGGCAATACGGAGTCGGGGAATGTGGCTTTTCCTACGAGGTATACATACTATTTTTCCGAAAATCGAAAATTACTCAAAGAACATAAATTATTACAATCAACTTGTTTTTAGTTTATAAATAACTGTAAGGAAATAATATTTCCTTACAGTACAAAAATAAATATTTCCTAACAGTTACTTTCCGTTGCCTGGCAACGACAAAGTGCAAGGAAATATTGACTTTTTCTTTCAAAAATGTTATCAAAAATGTCAATATTTCTGATTGATTTTCGGAAAAATTAATTATTAAAATACTCACGTATTACATTATAACACATGTCAGTTTGACTAAAATCATATCAAAACGCATATTTTTCGAATAAATGAAAACTCAGTTTTTCATATGAAGAACCCAGGATGACTCTTTGATTCATACCTTATTATTGTGAGAATATACGCAACATGGTGCCCTTTGAAAGGCATACTGAGTAATTTCACGTCTAACAATCTGCCACTACCTTCCGGTTTTATTTTGAAATTTAATTTTGGGATTATCCTTTGCTTTAAAAAAGATGAAAAATGACCCACTCGAACGTGGTCATGTGACTTTTGTTATCTGTCAAAAATGACATTTAAAAAAATATAACGCCAAAAATGGGTTTAGTTGTTAAAATATCAAAAAGTTTTACTTGAAAAAATAGTTTGTTTTTCAATTTTACGTACCAAATTTGAACGCTCTATTAAAATATTTAGTTTTTTGCCAATTTTTAATATTCGTTATGAAATTTCTGAAAATTTTAAAAACTTGAAACTTCTTAAAAACTATTTCATATTACTAGCTTTATCCATTCTATTAATTTTTTATTACTAATTACCGATAAGAATAGGTAATTTTCAAAAGAAAATGATATCTACGCTTTAAAATTCTGTTATGTTTGTTGCAAAGTTGATGTACCGACTGTGCCGTCTAGCATTTGGGGTATAAATTTAGTATCATTACGTTTGATAACTGTCAAATAAAAGCAATTGCTTCTATTCTCTCCATGGCCTACTCATCAATATCGATTAATGTGAAATTAAACTTAAAGGTAATAATTATTTGTTCCATAAAAGTCAAGAATTTTGCTTAGATACGTAAAATAGTTTGATGATAATTTAATTTATTATTATTTTGGCATCAATTTAGACCTGGGAAACGTAATGTAACTAAATTTATATCCCAAATGCTAGACGGTACATCAACTTTGCAATAAACATAACAGGATGTTAAAGCGTAAATATCATTTTCTTTTGAAAAATACCTATTCTTATCGGTAATTAGTAATAAAAAACTAACAGAATGATAAATCTAGTGATATAAAATAGTTTTTATGAAGTTTCGAGTTTTTAAAATTTTCAGAAATTTCATAAATATTTAAAATTGGCAAAAAAACTAAATATTTTAGTAGAGCGTTAAAATTTGGCATACTTACGTAAAATTTAAAAACAAACAACTTTTTCAAGTAAAACTTTTTGATATTTTAACAACTAAACCCATTTTTGGCAATATATTTTTTTAAATGTAATTTTTGACACATAACGAAAATCACATGACCACGTTTGAGTGGGTCATTTTTAATATTTTTTAAAGCAAAAGGCAACCCCAAAATTTAATTTCACAATAAAACGTTAATTAAAACTTTTCTCCCTATGGTGCGAACTTTTTGGAGGACACTGTATAATGCCGAATTTTGCTCAGCTTTTCATATTATGTATAAGTAGATTTCTCGAGTGTTCACAAGCAAACGCGGACGCAGTCGGACGCACTGTATGTACCAATATGTTTTTAAGAAGGCCCATGAAGCTTCCAGTTTGCTTCTTTTATCGGGAGAAGAAAAACAAATTAAATAAAACTCGGGTGCGCCTTCGCTGTGACGTTCAACAAATGGCGACGGGGTAACAAATAGGCGAGTTTACTCTTGGGGGTTTAAAAATACCTTAGTGGAAACAGGGTTGATATTGAAATTTTTAAAAGGCTCTTTTCAAGTTTTTGGCTATATGACATGGTTCATCTATTTATGGGGTACCTATATCTATAGAGGATGGTTCAGTTTTGTCCTGGTCGAGTTCGACTAAGAACATATTTATGTGTTTTATTTTGAAGAGTATATTTTTAGTGACAGTGACCAACAGTTCTCGGAAGGCCTAATTTTTCTGAAATTTTTTTATTAAGGCAATTTTTTTTTATTGCCTTCCATTACAAGTTATATACTTTCCGTTCATTGTCAGTTTACAATATCTGCATGTAAAGGTTAATAAAAAAAACTTCGCAGAACTTAAAAATTTTAATACTTCTTACTTATTTTATTTCAGATAATACGGCTCTGTGGTCATAATAATTATATTTTCCTCATATAGTACATTGTCTTATGGAGTTTTATAGGACTTGCTTATAGGTAGCCTATTACTGTGATATAAAGGTTTCTTTCCAGACAATAATGTTTTATAAGCCCTTTTCATACTCCGTTGTATTAAATTCGAACAAAAAAAACCACGAAGCAGATTGTTTTTTCTTACTCAGTTATCATAATTAGCAAGCGCGTAGGTAGCTATTTTCGAAAAAAAATCGTTTTGTTAAAATTGCGTGAAATTCCAAAGATAACGTTTTCCAACCAATCCTCAATAATTATTATTGCTAAGTATGAAAGCCAATTTCCTTGAGATTCAAATTAACGTTAACACCTGCATCCATAAATCATGTTTGAGATTTATTTCATATTTATGGGGTGGCAGAAAATAATTACAGATCTTCTTTAATAACGGCTGTATTTATATATCGATGGAGTAAAATAACGGGTATTTCATCCAAAATCATTTGCTATTTCTTCTTTACAGTGAACCAAGCTTTCGGCTATATTTTTGGCCTTCGTCAGGGCTAAAATAGGTAGTGTTGGTTAAAATATATTATTGAATAAGAGTTATTTATATGCTTCCTATTGAAAAGTTATGATCATAATGGATATAAACTTCCAAAAATGGAATAAATTGTTTGTAAATATTTTTGTTGTTGTCTACTGAAAATTTTGTAATAAATATTTAATATTAGAATAGCCTTTAAAAATGTTAAACAAATTGGAACACTAAGTTAAAAATAAAACTCCACTAATTTGTGAATCTCATGTCGTTTATTCGATCCCTTGTTATAATTGCAATAAAAAATACATAGGCCAAACTTCCCAAAATTTATATAATACAATTTCAGGACACAAATTGATGTTAAATTAAATAAAATTTCTTCTGCTTTTTCTGAACCTATGAATATCACAGGCCATCATGCAAATTTTAACAATGTTAAAATTTTACACAGAGAAAAAATCTAAGAGGAACAAAAGAACTAATATAGAAGATCTAAGTTGCATTTTCTTATATTTTACTTTTAGATGAAAAACAATCAAAATAACTCACTATAACCCTATTATATAAAATTTTTCTGTAAATTTATTGTACACTACGCTATATATTTACCAAGTTTTCGGTTTTCAAACTGACATTTTCTTTTGTCAAATATGTTCTTACCCTTTTGACAAATAACTTAAAATTTACATTTCTTTTGTTTATTGTCAAACTTTTTGGTAACCTAAAGTTTTTTATAACCTTAAAACAATATTACTGTCTGCTATCATTTGTTTTTCCATAACTTACTTCATAATATGAAAATTTTCTTTTATTTCAAATTTCTATAACAACCATAAATATTTATTACAAAATTTTCAGTAGACAACAACAAAAATATTTACAAACAATTTTATTCCATTTTTGGAAGTTTATATCCATTATGATCATAAATCATAACTTTTCAATAGTAAGTATATAAACAACTCTTACTCAATAATATATTTTAACCAACACTATTTTAGCCCTGACGAAGGCCAAAATAATTGCGTTGTCTTTAGACGTACCTTCCCCAACACGGGCGTAGCCAGGATTTAGTTTTGGGGGGGGGGGGTTTAGTTTGAGAAGTAAATAAAACAACAAAAATATACTTACATGAAATTTAATATCTATATATGCATCCGAAAAACTACGACATATTTATAAAGTTCTTAACTTTAAATGAAATGGATAAATTAATTTCGTTCCTCTGCGCTAAATCTAAAACCATTAAAGAAGAAATCTTCGGCTTTTTCTTTTAAATATATCCACTACTTCATCTGCATGAATTTCTGTTCCATAGTGAATGTTCATTAACCATTAAGTCTGTTTTCACTTGTAGTGTTTCGTAAATAGTTTTTCAGTCTCCTTAGGCTCGAGAAAGACCTTTCTGGGGTAGCAGTGGATACAGGAATGGTAGCCAAGATTTGTAGTAATGTGTAAATATTAGGATAAAGGTTTTTATCGCACATATCTAGGCATTCCAAACTAGATTTCGGGGTAGGCAGTCTTCTTATCAGCATGCAAGGTAGCTGAAGCTTTGATAGCTAAATCCAAATTTGTTTCTTTATTAGAAACCCCTTGACCTTGACTACACCACTTTTTCCAGTAGTCCATACCTTTAGGTTTACCACCCTTCCTTTTTCCCCTCCATTTTTCGACAGTAATAATGATTTACGTCTCTATCCTTAACAAGGTCATCGAATAACAGTGCACTAAAATTACTCACTTACACGGTACACTTAATTCTCTTCACTATTCGTTCACCACTTTTCACTTTTATTCGCTTCGAGTTCTCATGGAACAATACTGCCGTAAGCGCGGTCACGCGCCGCGGCGCCGCTTATATAGCAGCCCAGTAGCCGTCCAGAAACTTCCACGAACTTCCACAAAGTTCCGCTCATTTCGACCTAGGGGCGTGGCGAATAGTCGAGAAACAACGCAAAGTGTCCCTACAATACAAAATAGTTCGGCTGCAACTGCGTCTGCCTCTCGTCAAAAGATGGCGCTAGGCGCTACTATTACTACATAATATATTCAAACGTAATAATAATTTAACTCTTCACTCCTCGTATTTTTTCGGTATAATATTAGGTAATATTTTGCTTATTTCGGGGGGGGGGGGGTTTGAACCCCCGAAACCCCCCCCTTGGCTACGCCCGTGTTCCCCAATATAGGCCACTGCCGCCAAAGCGAATTTTAAATTCTAAAAATTTTTAACAGGCATAAGGACCAGCTTGTTAACCAATTTAGTTAAGGTCATAACTCATAACAAAAAGAAGAAACCAAAAATTAAACACATCAGTTGAAATGGGGAGGCTGTTTAGAGCTTGAAATTGGGTTTTTGCGTTTTTCAGCGAAATGTGACCTCCTAGCGGAAAATGTCCTACACACAAGTTGTAGATATTAAAAAAGTATGAAACTTTCGTATGTATTTAGAAGGCATCTTCACCATTAAATTTTCCGAAAAAATGGCGGAAAAACGATTTCTCGTTTTTTTTATTTTCCTCTAGTGAAAATAACTCAATGTACATAAAATTTTGCGAAAGTATACCTTTTTGCGTTAAATAAATTGATTTTAGTGGAATCGGAAAAATTGCTGTTTCTTGGAAGTAGAAAATCGGTAGTCGGGAAATTTTCTTGGTTATCAGATTTTCGAGGTTCATTTCGGCACCGGACGGGTTGTAAGATAGACAGGCAACCTCGCAGGCAACTAAGGGCAATCCATAACGGCGCCCAATTTATTTACCGCGACTGGACGGTGCATTTTTTTTTGTTTCTCGCAATTTTAGGCGGTTTCAAGAAAAATAAGCCGTCAACACATATATACCATTTTAAAGTTTAAAGTAGACATTTCAACGGTTAAAATGAGCCCCGACAAAATACCTGAATCGAAAAAAAAACACCAATAAAGTTTTCCGTGGCATATTTTGTTTTTTTTTTATATCGAAAATTACTTATATCCCAGATTACAGTAAAATCCGACTTATTCAATGTACTTTCGCAAAATTTCATGTAAATTTAGTTATTTTTACGAAAAACCAACTAAAAAATCGCTCTTCTGCCATTTTTTTGAAAAAATGTATGTTGAAAAATGCCTTTTATACATATATTTTTAATATCTACAACTTTTGTGTGGGGCATTTTTCGCTAGGAGGTCACATTTCACTGAAAATCGCAAAAACGCATTCTCAACCCCTAAAACAGCACCATGTCGACTGCATGATGTTGTGTTTATTTTTTATTCTTTTTCTCCTTTTAGGGCCTGAATTAATTTTCTGCTATTAGTTCTTGCCTGTTAATAATTTTATTTTTCCCAAAATGTATTTGCACCATTCTATAAAGCCTATAGCAACGAAAACCGCAGGACAGAAGTGCAAACATAAAGATGATAAAATGTTTGGTTTGCTTCTGATTCTCAGAGAAAATTGCCGGAGAATGTTGTTGTAAGATCTCTGTGAAATTGGGAAGGGAACATAGAATTATGAGTCTAATGATATTTTTGCCAACACTGAGTGCATATTAAATAACAAAGTACATACACATATCTGTATATTTAGTTGTGTCTTACCAGATTTAGAACAAATTAACTTTTAAAATCAAAATATTACTTATCACATGAATTCTACAGGGTGAGTCAGAATGTATAGTAAATACCTTAAAGGGGTGTACGGCAGGTGGTTTTAAGGGTGGCCTTTCATATAAAATTTTTCGATTTGGGCTTTGCTTGCCAAGTTATTCGGGTCTACAGGGTGACCCAAAAGTATTTTTTTTATTTATATCTCAATAACGGCGCTACTTAAAATTTTGAAATTTGGTGTTATCTACTTACTGGAAGACGCCTTAGGGTAGTTTATTCATTTACACAGTGCCCTAAAAAATGATAAAAACTAATAATCCCTATTAATTTTTTTGCTCAAACTTTTTTGAGCTTACCTTTTTGGTCTTGCAGGCCCATCATTTCAGTGTATAACAAAAGTTGCAAAATGAACGATAAAATCAACCGTTTGCGTTGAAATTGGCAAAACGTGCCCCAAAACACCTGTTAACTTCAACATTCGAAACATAAAATTTTTACCTACCGCTTTCAAACGTTACAGATCGACTGTAGATTCAAAATAAGGAAAAAAATACCAATTGGACATTGGTCAAAACAGAATTGGTTTTCTTGAAATAGGGTGTTCAAATTTTGTTAAATTCAATCCTTTCCATTTTGAAAGCTAATAAGTTTTGGTACATTGTTCATAGGATTTTTTTTCTCAGTTTAAAAATGCTACAGTCAATGTGTAACGAATAACTTGGCAAGGAAAGCCCAAATCGAAAAATTTTATATGAAAGACCCCCCTTAAAACCACCTGCCGAACACCCCCTTAAAGTGTTTACTATACATTCTGACTCACCCTATATTCAGTGTGTCCCACTTCAGGGTAAGCCATATTATTATAATTCGTAAAATTATCTCAAAAACGAGGCGTTTCCGAATCTATCTGTATATGAATTTTTTTCTTAAAATTACCTACCACCCTGAAATATTTTAACCTACGTAGATATATTTGTTGTGTAAAACCGTGGAAAATATTAATTTCATAATTTCTATCTATCGAACAAAAACCTTATTTAATTTCCTATCTTCATTAATACTAATTCGAAATGAAAAATAAATTACTAGGTAATAGTAAGCTTTACACGTATATCCATAGCTAGCTACCAATGTCAACTTTTAGGGACAAAACTTCAGAAATCTATAGAAAACGTCAAAATAAGTAGATTTTTCACCTAAACAACATCCTAATAGCGTTGACTGATATATTATTAAAGACTGCTAACGGCTGTCACGTCTGACACATGTTTGGCTCATCATGCGCTTTCCGGAGATAAATTACAATGCAGAATACATTGTTAGCCAACGCTAATAGTTTTCGTCATACAGGGCGTTATAAGTTCAATTTTCTTCGTGTTTCCTTCTATTTTTCCTAAAAATGGTACGCCAATGGAAAAGTAATATTTTTTTGCCTTACTGTATTATCAGAATGTCATTTTCACTTCCCAAGAAACACTTGATCCATTCCGTATTACGGTCTTCTTCTGTAACACAGCTGCCGATATAACCAGAAGTACCATTAATATGAGCCGAAGCAGTGTCAAAATTTGGCGAATAACCTCTCCTTATCATCCTCGAAATTTGAAACTAATATCCCAAAAATATAGAAAATATAGATAGTGTATTTATAATAGGTACCATTCTCTTGGGTCTTTCCATCATTTTTTCCACATGCTGGTTTGGTAACTGACATTATACAATATTTATTGGCATTGATTCATTAATTAGTGTCACTTTTTGCTGTTTTGTGGTATCATAGAAAGAAGAAGAAGAAGAGGTATTACCATCTAACCTAGCTGTACAATTTTCTGCGATCAGCAGAAAATTCCGTTTTCTGATCGAGGTCCAATCGAGTGTCCTCGATTTTGGAAAATTTTCATAGTAAATTGTTGACAGGGGAAAAGTAAAACTAATATTGCCATCGTTGGCTGGTTCAATATAAACGTAAATATTATTTTAGCTACACTGATAAACAAGGATACTATTAGGACGGAACTTTCATGTCTTCTTGAGAACAAATTTTCACTGGGCTAGCCCATTCGTGCGTAATAATAGGGTGCATACAGAAAACGTATTATAGGTGTAAGCCCAAAATAAAAACAGAATTTTCTCTTGGCAAATAAAAATCCCCCTAATGTATTCCGTTTGGTTTGCAATCGTTCATAAATCACAAAATTTTTTCTCAAAGGGCAAAGGGTCACCTTGTTTAATGAAATTCCTTTGACGTTATTGTTATGAGTTTCCGAGTGGTTGACATTTACATTGTGTTCCTGGGAACATGTAATGTTCTTTGCTTCTGGTGTGCTTTTTGGGTAAAACGATTTTATTTTTGCCCCTTTTAAGAGAGGTCAACTTCGAATCTACAGTGTCCAACTTATTATTTACAAATAGTTTCTAAACGCATTTTATATGATGAAATAGTAGGTATATAGAAATATCGCACAAAATTCTAATATACTTATAGAAGTGGCTCACTCAAAAAACCTCGGCCATTTTTTGACAGAAAAAATCGGTGGCGGATGCGATCGACATAATATTTATTATATTTAGCCTTTCGGGGCGGCCTTCTTTTGTCATAATGAAAGTTGTTGTCTACGAAAACTGTGACCAACATTCGCAAAAATTCGATTTGAAACCGCTGCAACTTTTTTATTTTTTGACACTCCGAAAAAAGTGTAACGTACAAATTATTTTTGCATGAACTGTCATTGTGACATTAGTTTTGTTGTATGAATAACCGCCAAAATTGGGCTCGAAAATTAAATTATTTGTAAAAATCTTTAATTATGATTTTGTAAATCAAAATATCCTACTCAATTGGATATGTTACACCTGTATGTTTGTTCTTTATTTACAACAAAAATGTAACAAAATTATATTGGTAACATGGTTCGCATAAAATTTAGTTACCCATGGATCCCCACCCCAATGAAATTTTTCCTATGCGGTTTTATGTAAAGAGAAGAGTTCCACAAAATGTGTAGAGGAAAGTAGCCGAATACGTTTAATATAGTCTCTATTTTCACTGCAGTTTATGCAGGATTGCCAAATATTAACAGTTGTTGCGTAAATGAGAATTATGAAAAAAAAGTCAAATCTTCAATTTTAAAAATTGGGTGCCTAATATGACAGTCTCATATCCAGGTTTATCAAAAACACTACTTGCCACAAAATAATTTTTATTTCAAAAACTTTAAAACACTATCAAATTAACCTAGTATACAACAATTTAGTTACATAACACTTGGCACACTTAACAGGTTCCTAATATGAGACAGTCTCACATTAAGGTTTAACAAAAATACTAGGTACTTACCACAAAATAATTTTTATTTCAAAAACATTAAATGACTAGCAACTTAACACAGTATACAACTCTTTAAATATATTACACTTCACACTCTATTCAAATTATTAGCAATCTAAATTGGATGAAGCGAGTCTCCCTACATGAGATATCTCATATTAGAAACACTGGGGTGTCTCATATTAGGAATCCGCAATTTTTTGCCATCGTTAACAAATGTTATTAAATGCGTTATATAACTACTCTGATTATAAAATAACTTTTATTCTAGACAACAAGCTCCGTTATACGGAATTACATGGTAACAGAAGCCCTTTAAAAGTTTGTGCACATACGGTTGAAGTAAACAATAAACAATACCGTTCTTAACCTAAAAATTTAGATAAGCTAGACACTGCGCTACATGTGGCGACTTATACCATTAGTGATTACTTGAGACATTGCCAGCTAGATGGAGACTCTTACTTTAGGAGTTAGTGTGGGGTCTCATATTGGGAACTGTCTCATAGTCTCATATTAGGGTACTATCCTCTAATATTAAAAAATGAGAATAGGTGAAGTAAGCAGCTACTTAAATGCTGAAGCTGAAAAGACGAAATTTTGAAGAATGTGGTGTTGTTTGTTGTGTGTATAATTGCTATGGCACTATAAATACTTTTTTATTATTTAAAATGACAATAATTATTCTAGATCAGCATTCGACATTCGATTAAGTGCCTGTTCACCATACTTTGAGATTTTTTAAGCCTATTATATATTTTAATTTAACCTCAAAATTAATTAAATAATTAATTAATTATTTCCATAGGTAATTAAATGGATTATTTACCTTTGCAAAAATGCTTCATTAATTCTTTTGCCAGATAAATAATACTTGATTAATTCTTGTACCAGATAATTTAATTTTTTATCCCAGAAGGGCCCAAATTAAGTCATATCGAATATTTCAAAACTGATTTAACATTTAGATTCTGACAGTTCTAGCAAACAATTTTTATGTTAAACATTTTTGTGTACCTCTAGAAATAAGAAAGTTGCAGCGGTTTCAAAATTTGTTTGCCATGGACAGTAACTTTCACTATCACTTTCATTATGACCAAAGAAAGCCACCCAGAAGAGCTATCGATCGCACCCTCCACCCACTAAACAAAGTAGGAAGTAAAAATCGGCAAAAGGGCTCACCATTGATTCTCGGGGTGATTACTTAGTTATTATTCATATTATTCCAATTAAATATGTATTACTTACAAAATTAACGATTTTTAAGTAACCTCACATTTATACAAAGAGACAAATCGGGAACTTTTTGCGCTACCTGATCACCTGATAGGCATTTAGACTAGTTAGATATTTGTTTGTGTGTTTCAACAAATTTCCATTCGAAATGTAAAAATTTTCTTGTTTTCTGCCTTGACTGTATCGAGTAATAAATAATATTCCCAATGAATAATTGAATTTTTTTAAAACAATTTTATACTTATTTTAACATTGTTTTTAGTTTATGCACTAAAAATAATATACCTACCTTGGTTTTTGGTATTAAATACCTAGAATAATCAGCTTAAAAACAATTTGCTTGCTGCTCCTTGCCTCGTTTATTTGAAATCATTCAGCAATTCAGAGAGAGTCTTCCGGGATATGGAGATATATGTACAGAGTGTTCCCGTATATTTAGACCCACCCCTAGAGCCTATATTTTTCGAGTTAGAAAAAAATTACTTCAATGAAAGTTGTATTGTACCAAATATGGTCCCAAAAATAATGGATTGATAGGAATGCTCTTGCCTAAGTTGAAACGTTTTTCCATGGCAACCTTGATTAAATAATAATGTAAAGATCGTATTTATCTACAATTTGGAATATTATGCGAATGCTTAGAGCAAACATAACATATTTATATTGTTATAATCGGAAAAATTCGTGCAATTCAAAAATCCACAAATATACAAGGTGTTCCATTAAAAAAAAGTAAGTTTATATTGTTTCATAAATTTGCGACGCTTATTTGTTTTACCTAGTAACAGGTCCTAGCGGTTCAGGAAAAACCCTACAACTTTCATTTAAGTAATTTTTTTCTAACTCAAAAAATAAAGGCTCTAGGGGTGGGTCAAAATATACGGGAACACCCTGTACATATATACATATTTGAAATTTCCGCTGTTGTATTATATGTAATAATAATAATAATAATAATAATTCTCACCCTCACAACATTGGATATGTTATTGGTTTCCTAAAGGTAATGAATGTAAATAATATGAGAGAAATATATACCTGTTTCTCGCCTCACTTTGTTAACAAAAATGTTGTTGAATCCATTTCACTTCAGTAATTACAGAAAATTGTTTTTTTCATCTAAAAATTGAGCCAGTATTTTTCAGTATGTACTTCCAATACAATCAACCAATTCTTCATGTTTTGAAATAAATTTCATAAAGGTAAGAAAGGTCTTGTGGCGAAACATAAATAATTTTATTTCATTTAGAACAGACATACCAATAATTTCTTGTAAATTTATCATAGTTTTATCTAAAGTTAATATGTGTTAACTGAATTGCTCAATTAAGGAATCCTTAATAAATTATATATTAGAAGTAATTACTATCATGACAGGCGCATATTCAATTTACCCGACGAACATTTCCACACTTTATGTTCTAAATGGGAACAGAGAATTTACCAGTTTTTTTTTATTAAAAATTGTATAGACTACTTTATCGAATAGTTATCTATCTTACGAACCTGTTTAATGTAAACTTATTTTTTCTTCAGTCCGAATGGCATATCGATCTGGTGCAATTAATTATGGAATGGGCGCACACAAATACGAGTAAATTCTGAGAGATTAAATTGGAAGATCAAGGATTAAGAAATGATTGGACCTTACTTTAATCTTACTACTGATTACGGAAAAGTTTTGTCCGGTGAACAATTATTATCCTCTACAGGGCGAAGGGCAATTCGGTTTTGTTCTGCGATACACTAGCCCAATTTATTTACGAATTATTTCCGCTCTCCTTAATTTTTGACTAAAAAAAAACTAAATTTCTGTATTTCAGATTTGCATCGAATGTGGAATGGAGAACTTTAACGTTTTAAATATTATGACTCCAAACGTTACTAAGGCGGCAATAAATAGCTTAGTAAAGCGTTGTCAAGCCTGTATTGACGCTCAAGGATGATATCTTCTCTGACATACCTATAGTGTTTGTTTTGACCGAGGTTTTACTAGTGTTACTAAGTAATAAATTAATTTTTCAAAAAAATTCGTTTCTATATTTATTTCCATAAATTCATCTCTGCAAAAATACTTTGTTTTTTTTTCCAGCTTAATAAATATTATGTATTGTATTTGTCTTTGAGAACTTTTGGGATACAAAAGTGGGGTAACAAAGACGAAAAGTCGAATTTACTATGAAACGGTGACATATACAAAAAAAGCTATTCACAATTAAAAGATACATTTAAAAATGTGCTCAAAACTTGCATTATACAGGGCGTTACAACTTTTTTTGGTCAGTTTATTCCATGGTACTACCCATATCTCCGCCACTGGTTGACACTGAGAGATTATACAAGTACATTTTATGGAGCATATTATGCTCCAACTTTGTACCAAATTTCATCAAAAATATTTTGCAGTTTAAAATAAATTGTAAAAAATGTTTATTTTTTGGAAACATCATAATCTCCCTTATAAGCGACTAAAATGAAAATGTCGACATAACAAACTCCATTATTTTTCGAAGTTTTATCATCCATTTAAAACTGAATCACCCTGTATATGTAACTTTATTGATCTATATTATATTGTTGAAAGTCCTATACCATTGAATTGACAAGTAGATGGAAGGAGTGTAGAGAGAGAAACTGGCAGCCAAACCTGAGTAAGTGAAATAGTAAATAAATCAGCTGATTCCGGCAAAAACCACATAACACAAAAAAGAGGTGTTTGTTCTAACTTTCTATTTTTGTGTCCTGTGCTTCAAACGAGTTCCGTTGTCAAACGACATTTTAATTTTCCTTCTGTCCCAAGTCCCAATACGAATAGGAGTAATTATTGTATTATTTATATTTGATTTGAGTTAGTGTCGTGGTGGCAGTTTCGTATAAAACGGCGTTGAGTTTTCTTAGTCGGTGTTTGGTTTAATATTATATTTTTAGATCGGAGAGAAAATTTAATTTAGCTATGTGGCTATATTCTTTCTGTGTAAGTTGTAAATTACAAAAAAGAGGGTCAACTCCTGTTGTGTATTTGGATGTACCAAACGGTGCGGAAAGAATAACTGCAGTTTTCCAAGAGCTAAGGTGATATTAGAGACAAGTGGATTGCGGCAATAAAAAGGAAAAATTTTGTACTGTCTACAAGTAGGTATTTACTAGGTACTTGCATTTGTGGTCAACAATTTATTGAGAGCAATTTCATAGAGGATTTTGGGCAGCGCAAACTTAAAAAGTATGTAATTACTACAGTTTTTTATTTTCCAAGTCATGATAGAAACTATCAAGGGAAAAACTGGCAAAATATTGTGCTAATGAACCTAGCTCTTCGTAGTCAAAGATGGAAATTAATCTTGAGATTCTGGCCCTTTTAATAAGGTAATTATTTGTAATTCTTTTTGTTAGATGCCTATAAACATTAAAAATTATATAAAAATATGTAAAAGCTACCTGTCTTACATGCTTTTCCTATTAAATTGAATTTTAAAATTAATAAATCAATTAAGATAAGTAATTAAAGTTGAAAATGTATACCTTACCTTATCCTAGATATTTTGTCGCCTTTATTTTAAAATAAACTTTTATTTTGTAATTTGTATTTTATTTGTCTCAATTTACTTCCAGGTACATTAATTTGCCATGTAGGTAATTTTTTTAATCAATTCACTACTTTTTTCTGTGCAATATTTACATAATTGTGGTTATATAGAAAAATTCTCATTCCTACAAACAAGCCCCGAATTTCGGAATACAGATCATACAATAAAGGGAATTACGGAACATGCCCATTAAATTCGTCCATTAATATGCAACATCCCTATATACCTCCTTTGCCTGAATCAGCTGACACGTTCATTAGGCGTCCTTGTCTTACTTATTGCCATTTGAAACCTATCTCTCTCTAGAGTTGGCTGCCCCAAACAACAATGAAAGTGGTACCTGTGCGACTTCCATTGTACTTATCAATTCGATGTCCTATACCTATGTCCTAACCTAAAAACTTCCCATATCCCTGCTGGGATAGGTATTATAAATAAACACACCAACTATACAAATTTTATAATTTAATGTAATTTAAATATTCCATAAAAACAGGGAAATATAAAAATTTATTTTTAAACATCACAAAAAGCTTAATGTTTATTCCCCAGCATCCATACTGGATTTTGAATGACAGCTCGTTGGACAGGCCTATAAACTTAAAAAAATTATACTAATGTGTATTTTGATGAGCCTTTTAAAACTAGATACCTAATAATAGTTTCGATTTTTTTGTAGAAAAAGATTGAAAGTAATAGGTATTATGTAGAATTTTCCGCTATGTTACTTGTGGAGAAATCGCAAAATTGTTGATAAAGGGTTTTAAATAATTTGCAGCAAGAAAAATAAAGAATAAAATTTAAGATACACCATTCCATCGGACCTCGTGTTGTCTTAAAGTTAAATTAATTTAAATATAACAAATAAATCTTAGCGCTTACCTCTTGTCTATTTATCTTCATGGCTAAACCTATCCAAAACCGTTGCCGCCGCCTTCGAATGTCGTTAAAAGATAATTTTAGTTGTATTCTGCTAACGAGAATTCCGAATTTCGGAGCGTTCGCGATGCGGTCCAAAGCGCGGAAAACTTTCGCCGGGGCGTCTTGGGCGTCGGCGTGCGACGTCCAGTGCCCGCTGAGCAGCGCGCCGCGAATGATTGGCTCGCGACGGCCCAGGAACCCTATATTCAGGGCTCACAAATGCGCTGGAAGATTGCGCACCTCTCTGGCTTTTTCCAGGTATTTTGATGCTTTGTCCCTACTGTTGGGCTTTTCGACTGGAGGAAAACAAATCCAATCGCATAGACGTAACTAGGGGGGGCTAGGGGGGCTTAGCCCCCCCTACATTTCTATTAGCCCTCCCTAAAATGTAAAGGATGTGCGAAGATATGCTTCTCGTAAACAGAATAGACATAACATTCTGACAACGCAACGTTACGCAACACGGCGAACACCGCACGCGCCTTTTTAAATTCGCCAGTTTCGACGAATCGCTTGCTCTTGCGGAATCTTGCGCCTTGTGCCCCCACAAAATCCGACTGAAATTTAAGCGCGCAAGCGAGAGCGAACACACCGTGCCTGCTGCCGAGAGAAAGAGAGACGAGACGGGCGTCGGAGAATGTACTTTTGCTGTGCCAGACTCCAGACTTTTATTTTATTATTCATCCAGTTTATTGTTCTTTCGTTATAATATGTACTATGTAAATAATCTTGCATCACAAAATAGCAGACATTCTCAACATTTTTTCTCTGGTTTCTACTCGGAAACCTCTACTTTTTCATAATGTTTTTTCTTAAATGAATTAAAGATGATTCAAAATTACCAGTATACAGGGTGTCCCGAAATTAGCCTGCCATAATTTACCAGCGTGTTCTACGACCTAAAAAAACGAAAAAAGTTCCTATAAACATGGCCTTAAAAATGCCCCCTAATGGGGCTATAGCCCCCGAAAGGGGCAGTTTCACATACGGGTTTCTATAAATATTTGCGGAACGAACAAAGATAAAATTCTGAAATTTGGTATGTGATGTACCTGTGAGATTTTACATTTACCGAGGTACCGAGTCAAACATTCTTAATCATAGGCGTCCCAAATGGGGGGGGGGGGGTTCAGGAGTTAAAATTACCCCAAAATTTTTTTGTATACTTTTTTCCAGATTTCTTGCAAAATTATGAGAGTTAAAGGTATTCTACGAAGAAAAGGTGCTCTTGTTGAACTTCGCTAGCATGCATGGTTTTCGAGTAAACTCGTTTTGAAAACCTTTTGCAGAGTGCCATGAAAATGCCTATTAGAAATTACGCTGCCATAATTTACCACCACCTTTTTTGGTACAAAAAAATTAAAAAAGTTCCTATAAACATGGCCTCAAAAAAGTCCCCTAAGGGGGTTATAGCCCCCGAAATAGACACTTTAGCAAACGGTTTTTTCTAAATATTTCCAGAACGAACAACGATCAAATTATGAAATTTGGTGTGTGATATACCTGTGAGATTTGACGTTTACCGAGGTAGAGATAGTTTGACATTCTTCATCATAGGCGTCCCAAATAAGGGGGGTCAAGGTGTTAAAAATATCCAAAAAAAATTTTGTGCGGTTTTTTCACGATTTATTCTCCCAGGTATGTCACATACCAAATTTCAGAATTTTATCTTTGCTCGTTCTGGAAATATTTAGAAAAAACCGTTTGCCAAAGTGTCCATTTCGGGAGCTATAGCCCTCTTAGGGGGCATTTTTGAGGCCATGTTTATAGGAACTTTTTCATTTTTTTGGGTCGCAGAACACGCTGGTAAAATATCGCAGGCTAATTTCTAATACGCATTTTCATGACCCTCTGCAAAAAAATTTCAATACGATTTTAATCGAAAACGGTGCACGCTATCAAAGTTCAACAAGAGCACCATTTTTTCGTAGAATACCCTGAAATTTTATAATTTCGCAATAAATTTAGGGAAAAAGCACACACAAAAAATTTAGGGCATTTTTAACAATTTAACCCCCCATTTGGGACGCCTATGATTAAAAATTTCTAACTATCGCTATCTCGGCAAATGTCAAATCTCACAGGTACATCACATACCAAATTTCATAATTTTATCTTTGTTCGTTCTGGAAATAGTTAGAAAAAACCGTTTGTGAAACTGCCCCTTTCGGGGGCTATAGCCCCATTAGGGAGCATTTTTGAGGCCATGTTTATAGAAACTTTTTTCATTTTTTTAGGTCGTAGAATACGCTGGTAAATTATGGCAGGCTAATTTCGGGACACCCTGTATAGACCTATACATTATTTTTTGAAGCCTTAAAATTAACGTTTTTGGGTGTGGCACCTCAAGGGTGGTACAGGGTGATCCAATCAGTAGAAGGGCGGGACCGAACCCGATATTGGGATTTCCCAAGACTAATTTTATGTACTTTTTCTTCAAATTTTTAAAAAATTTCGCCTGCGGCGCATTTTTTATAATTATTTTAAGTGCCCTTGTATTAAAAAAAGACACAAAAATTGTCCCTCCACCGCTCGAAATTAATTCCTATATACGTCACAGAAGTGATCCAAACTCGTAGCCCCGGCCTATACCATTTTACAGAATGACATGTAAAAAATATACCTTTGTAAGTAGCGTACCAACTTTCAAAAATTTCTTCCTAATGGATTAAATAATTCCATGTCGGGGCCCCGCATTTTCATGTGGCACCCGGCCCCGCAAAATCCTGAGCCAGTCCTGATCAGCCCCCCCTAAAAATACGACCTGGTTACGTCTATGTCCAATCGACAGTTTGAGTTGTTCTAGTATTCCACTCACATGACAAAGTATCTAATTAATGATTTAATGTGTCCACTACACTAGGCCGTTTGCATCCTAGGCGATAAAGATCCCGATTTGTGACGGGTCTTAACGCGGCGAAATTCAGCGCCTCAAAAATAATATTACACTGTTGGCAAAAGCACCTCTTGGGTCCTGATTTTAGCTTCCTACGACAGGGTATCTAAATTTGCTATCTTTGTCGTTCCCACTTACCGACAGTGTAGGTATATAGTATTCTACTTTATTCTAATATTGTTTACTCATGTACGTAATAATATTCTAACCTGAATATAAAAGGACAATTTATTGGAGTGCTCGATCTAATTTTTAGCAGCAAAAGTGTGTATTTATATGACTTCAACCAATCACGAAGCTTCCTTTTCATATAGCTCAACAGTTCAAGCTAAATTGTCGTAACGAAAGGTGGGCTTCTGTTTCTGTGCTGTGATTGCTATGTATGACCACAGATCACGATACACTTACGGTATGTCACTAACGAATCCGAAAACAAGGCAATTCTGCGCATCTACGTCAGTTGCGAATCACGAATTCTAAATAATGCAGCGGCTGCGGTTGTGTTTTACGATTTTTTATAGTTTACAGTTTAATGTGTCAAGAAAAAAAGTGACTGATCGTCAGTCCAGCTCGACGGTGCTTTGAAATACGCCAAAAATGCCGGGATGTGCAGTCAGCGTATGTGCAGTCAGCGTATCAAATTAAATGTGTTTTTTTATCAACAGAATATTCATTCATTTATCTAGTAATAAATGCGCTACATATTTTTAACAACATTTATTGAAAATAATTAAGCAAAAACCCATAAAAAAGTATATATTGCTGTGTAAAACTAAATTCTGATTCGCAACTGACGTCACAAGATGCGCAATGACATATCGTGGGTAAGTGTATCGTGACCACAGATAACGTAAGGACCGTTTAATGCATACAATACAAACAAAACAATCTGCTGATTTGTGATAATATCTACTGATAATTATTATAGAAATTATAGAAAAAGGAGTTAAAAAATTTGTTGCAAAATGGCCTAAAAATAAAAACATACATAGGTACAGAAATTTTATGTAGACTGCTGTGGAAAGCGGTAGGAGAAAGTTTTATGTTTTATGTAAAGAGTACCTCTTTGTTGCAGAATGAAAAGATGTACTAAAATGATGGACCTGCCAGAAAAAAAGAAAACCTCAAAAAAGTTACGAGCTATAACACGATCCAAAAATAGTGCAAGTGGCGCCCTCTGTGAGATTCGTAAAAATTGATGCCTTCAGCTTATTCTCTATCGCCTAAAACACAGCAGTGCCAAATTTCAGTTCAGCAGCTTGATTATTTTGGGAGATATTACCATAATTTAATTTCAAAAAAAGAATTTCAACACCCTGTATCTCCGTAGAGGGGCGGCTTCTGGTAATTTTTTTAAAGGAACTTGTCATGTTATTTTAACGTCACCTGTATAAATCCGGGAGATTGGTCTGAGACACCCGGTATATGTAAGGTTTTTCCTGATGGGTGTCTACTGACGGAGGGCCACTTGGAAATATCTCGACAAATATGCATTTTTCGGAAAACTTTATTTGAAAAAAAAAAATTACCTTTTTGATGGCCCAACTTTGTGTAAAAACAAATTCGAGATCCATGGCCTACTTTCCAAGACATTTTTAAAAAAACCCGAAAATTGCGGGTACTTCTTTGGCATGTAACTTTTTTATTTCAAGAGTTATCGAAAAAGTTTCTGAATAGAATCTGTAGGCAAAATTTATTACTTTAAGCCTGCTTTATCATAATTTGGCAAAATGCCGCGGTTTAGGGGGTGCTCTCTTAGCGCTTAAAAAAAGTTACTCAATTATAGCAGGCCATGGCGTCAAAAAACTACCTATTTTATGCACTTTCGATCGATATATCACAAGCGCTACATATCCCTTGCGTTAGCCTGATTTACAATTTTTTTTAGAAAAAAAAATTAAAATTTAGATATCTTGGAAAAAAGCTTTCAAAGTTCGTTTAAATAAACTACAGCTATCCATTTCATTAATTTCACAACACATTACATTGCAAATCTTTTGTCGAAATGAAATTTGTTGCGAGAAATCTGCATCTCCCACATTTTTGAAATTTTCTAGTATGCCTGGAAAAACAATAGCAACCAGCTTCTGTCAGTCAATCAATTGCATCTTTCAAACATTAATTGTTTGATAGAAGTTGAAAGAATCGATTCAAGAAATAGGTACTTGTATAAAATTAGCATGGCATTTTCAAACGAAGACAAATTCAATTTATTTGTAATGTAGGAAAGCAACTTTAATTCAACGCTAGCGTTAAGACAGTGTCAACATAGATAGTCAAACGCCCCTAGTCCAAATAGAACCGTATTTAAAAAGTTATCAAGTAACTTAAAAAATCATGGCGCGTTTTCACACATCTCCGATTTGATGATTTTTTTAAGTTACTTGATAACTTTTTAAATATGGTTCTATTTGGACTAGGGGCGTTTGGATATCTATGTTGATATTGTCTTAACGCCTAGCGTTGAATTAAAGTTGCTTTCCACGTACATTACAAATAAATTGAATTTGTCTTCGTTTGAAAATGCCGCTAATTTTATACAAGTACCTATTTCTTGAATCAATTATTCTTTCAACTTCTATCAAACAATAGTCTTTGAAAGATCCAATTGATTGAGTGACAGAAGCTGGTTGCTATTGTTATTCAAGGCATACTAGAAAATTTCAAAAATGTGGGAGATGCAGATTTCTCGCAACAAATTTCATTTCGACAAAAGATTTGCAATGTAATGTATTGTGAAATTAATTAAATCGATAGTTATAGTTTATTTAACCCAACTTTGAAAGCATTTTTCCAAGACATCTAAATTTTATTTTTTTTTTCTAAAAAAATTGTAAATCAGGCTAACGCAAGGGATATGTAGCGTTTGTGATATATCGATCGAAAGCGCATAAAATAGGTAGTTTTTTGACGCCATGGCCTGCTATAATTGAGTAACTTTTTTTAAGCGCTAAGAGAGCACCCCCTAAACCGCGGCATTTTGCCAAATTATGATAAAGCAGGCTTAAAGTAATCAATTTTTCCTACAGATTCTATTCAGAAACTTTTTCGAAACTCTTGAAATAAAAAAGTTACATGCCAAAGAAGTTTCGGCAATTTTCGGGTTTTTCAAAAATTTCTCGGAAAGTAGGCCATGGATTTCGAATTTGTTTTTACACAAAGTTGGGCCATCAAAAAGGTAATTTTTTTTCAAATAAAGTTCTCCGAAAAATGCATATTTGTCGAGATATTTCCAAGTGGCCCTCCGTCAGAGACACCCTATATATTACATCCCTAAAAATCTAAATTGGCTGCGGGAATTAAATGGGAATATTTTTATATAGATATGTCATTCAACGTTCATCGTTTTCGAAGTAGGTATATTGGTTTGACATTGCCAGGAAGGCCCGGGCTGCGATGTTTTAAAGGGATGCGTTTTTCGTAAAACTATATTAGGATTATAATTAAAATAGTCATGTAGCAATTTTGATGGAAAAATAACCATTCTTATTTTTCTGTGTGGTGCCAAACTTTGAAAGAGTGAAAATCATTCGTGGTATGGATCTAGGGTGCTATAAAATCAAAAACAACTGACGTTCAAGATCATCAATGAATATAAAAAAAGATTTATTTCAAGTGAGCGAAATAATTTCATAAATTTTCACAAATCAGTCTAATGGTATCGATCTAATATTGTAGAGTAAGTTTTGTTTAAACTTAAGTATACTTGAATTTTTGTAATTGTTTTTCAACGCCTACTTTGTTAATGAGTGCAAGAATAATAAGCATCCTATAGAACACTATAAAATGTCACGAATGTGAATTACCTATTCACTTTTTCAAAGTTTGGATATTTGCCCATCATAGTTTCTACATGACTATTTTGAGGGCCTATAGGTAGTATTATTTTTTTCCATTAAAAATACCTTATATAACGCCATAAACCTATATAACTGCTTCGCAAATGATGACCTTTAAGTTCCATATCTACAAAAAAAATAGTCTAAATCTGAAAGTTGCAGTCATTCCCACTAGCGATCCCACACAACACGCATTAGTAAGAGACGGTACCTATATTATTTTTATTATTTTACCGCGCGGCATTCTTATTCTTCATCCAGTCTGGGCTGGGGTCATAAGCGAAGTTGGGGAAAGCGATAATCTCCAATATGATCGAACTGAAGGGACCCTTATGGCGGTCTGGATTTGATAACGGCGAGGGTTTGGGGAAAATCAAGTGGATGCCGTGACATTGTGGAAATGGTGAAAATGGTGGTTTGTGCGTGGGGTAAAATTTAAATTAGAGTTACTGAAAATGCGGTATCAGTCATTGGATCTATACTTAGTAAACAGAAAGTAATAATGTGGAGCCGCAGGAACTAATTATAGCATGATAATATATTATAATAATATTATAGTGGATTATTTTAGAGCAGTCATATTTTTGAAGCTTAAACATTTTGTCGTTCGTCGTGCAAAGTATATTATTATTTCATGTGAAAGGAAATATTTTTTTAGTATATTTCTTGCACATTTCAACATATAACGGGCGTTTTTAATTTTGATACTGATGAAATATTATTATTTAGTTCGTGAAATTATTACTTTAGAATAATTATTTTCTTCTTTGAACATAATTATTTTAATAAATTACAGAAAGTTGACAAAATTTTATTTTTTATTACAAATTAATATTTTTGAAAATCATATTATAAATATTTCCACAAATATTATAAGTAAAATTAAACAAAGCAAAATTCTCTCAGTCAAAACTTCACAAATGGTACACTGAGGAAAATGGACTAAATAAAGTTTATACAGGATGATTTTTTTAGGTCTACCACCGCGATTTTCTCGCTTATTTTGCGCCCTACAAAAAAACCGTAAGAAACAAAAATGTTGCCATTTTGGACAGCTAAGTGGTGCTGCAAAAGAAATCGGCATCCATGGCCAACTTGTCGCCCAATATTAAAAAAAACTCAAATTGAGCAAAACTATTAATAGCCGTGGAATGTTTATTTTCCTGTGTTTGAGTCCAACCGATTTGGGGTTAATAGATTTCTATTTGTAGCAGCACAGCACCGATTTGTCACAAATAGCCAAAATTGCTGTAGCAGCAAAAACTTCTTGCTAAAATAATTTTGCTGCCACAAATAGATATCTAATTGAGGTTAATGTAAAAATATACGAACCTATTTGCTACAAATAAGTCCTTATTTGTGGGAGCAAAATCTCTATTGGAGACAAATGGGTTCCTTCATCTTGCTAAGAGATTCTATTAGCGGTAAATAGAGACCCTATTTGTCACAAATCGGCTCTTATTAGCTACAAATAGGAACCTACCTACTACCTGTAGCAAATAAAAAGGTTATTTGATATAGGCTAGTGCGCATGCGATTTGTGTAATTTCTTCACCATGTCAACAGTACGGTCAGTTTCGTTTGAGCCGTCTGAAGTACAAGTACGCCGCTTGCCACGCCGTGTTTATAAAAATGGTGGACCACTCTGATAAACTTTAACTCGTTGCCACTGTTGTATCTCGACTGTTAAACAAAATGATTCAAGCCTTGTGTTATACTTTGGAACTTCAACAACCAACTACGTAAATTTAAACATTTAAAGATATGCAGATATCGTAATTCATCATGTATATCTACACAACGTGGAAGTGATAATACAAAACTTATACGACGGATTGTAATATTTTTTGAACAAGCAGACTGTAGTACGGAAATTTGAATACCTTTGGGTATTTATTCCTCCACAACAATGTTGACAGAACTGTAATTCTAAAAAATAAAAACACTTATTAGCAGTAAATAGGTTCACTTATTTGCCATAAGAAAGTTAATAGGTCCATCTAATAACCACAGCAAAGTTATCTTTTAGTGGCAGGTAGAATTTCTATTTGCTAGAAATAGGGTATATACGAGTATTAGCCTATTAACCACAAATAGGTTCATCTTAGCAAAGTGACTCTATTTCTGGTAGCAAGACAACCTAGCTAGGGCCTATTTAATGCAGATATCTTGCTGCGGCTAACAGATTTCTATTAGTGGCTAATAGAAATTTCCCTCAGTGTAGGTATTTGTTAGTCACTGTAAGTCACAAGTTCACCTTTGCGTACCATACAAACAGAAATGTTTGCCTTATGATGATTATTGTATTGATTGAAAGCGTTCCGATATAAAATTTTAAAATTTAAAAAATCGCACAATATACAAAGCCTTTTCAATAGAATTATAATTTGGAGCTGGCGCTTTCTATCTCGCCCCGCGAATGTCCCAGGGGTGAAATTCCTGGGAAACATGAGAGCCTCTAATCGCATATTCAGCAGTGGCCCGCCGCCGCAGCCGCCGCAGGGTAGAGAAACTGAACAAAAACGAGGAATTTGTAGAGATTTGCCTTGGAAAAAATTGCAAGTATCCTTCGACGGAAGTGATTATAATGCTGAGTCACTCAAGAAGGGCTAATGCCAACTGTACACAGTGATTCATTTATCATGAGAAAAGTTATACCTACTTACCTAAGGTACTTTTTACAAATTATTTTCCCTAAACTTTTCACCCACCCCTTATAAAGTAGGTATGTCTTCCTGTTGGTTCTGTGAAATTAAGTAGCCATCGGAAAACGATGAGCACCTGGTAACTAGCATGTTACGAAATATATTTTATTATATGTTTGTATGATTTTGTGTCATTATTTTATTGATCTGTTTTATGTAAAATTGTAATATTGTTGAATGATTGTAGGACGTGTCACATACTTGTGTTTGTGAAGTGGCCAAATAAAGTATTTATTTAGTATTTATTTAAAAAAAACAAAGTGCAATAACTAGTATATACAAAGTATATACAAAGTAAAGTACCTTCTTACTTCTTTTTTGTCCACATTTTTACCACCTCACTACTTATTTTATCACAGTTTTCAGCCTTTCCTTAAAAACAAAGCGGTACGCCATGAAAATTCAAATATTGTTTTGCTTCAGTTTACATACTCGCCAACAGGCCTGAAAGCGAAAGACAAGTAATGTTCGAAATGCTCTGTTATTTTGGTTGCTAGCTGCGAAAGTGGTTCCTAAGTACAAAATGTGTTGCTTAGCAACCCTTACGCTACGCAGCAAGGATGATAAAATAATTATGATAAAATGATAATATATGTAGTAACGCGAAACTTGCGTCAATTTTAACAGGATTCACAAAGATCGTGTTTACAAACTGGATTTGACCAGAAACAACACGAATTACACAAAAAAAAATAATAATATCAATGTTTCCCTGGTGTCAAATAAGAACCGCCTAACAGAGCAAATTTGACAGGCACCTCGCTAACCGCAGGGTGAGGCTACGCGACTAGTCATTCGTAGGTCCCGGGTTCAAATCTAGCACAAGGCAAAACTTTTTAAGTATTTTTTTATTATCGCTGCATTCTGCCTGTTAGGTACAGATATTTATCACCGATTATCATTTTTAGTAATCGAACCAATGGTTGATATGAAGATTATTGTACCGAAAAATGCCTCTAAAGTTGTTATATTAGCTTTTTATCAACATGTTTGCACTGTTTTCTAACCTCAAAGATTTGGCAGATAAATTTTAAGTTTCAGTATTCTACTTACAGTTTTCTAATTTTTTTTTTGATTAGTTTGGAGGCAATTTCCTTTACATCTTTGTTGGCCTGAGACCCCCAGGCCCCATTTTTAGGGTTTCATCAAGTCAAGTAGCTTGACATTTTAGCAAATAACTTGACTTGAAAATCAAGCTTTTGACAAATTAAATATTTGACTTGACTTGATATTGGAAAATTACTACTTGACTTGCACTTGACTTGATTTCAAGTCAAGTCAAGTCAAGTAGCTTGAATATCAAGTCAAGCCATGAATCTCTAAAACTGGCAATAAAATAAAATTTACTTTTACTTGTGAACATGTTTATTTATTATTAACACACAAAATAAGAACCAAGTTTCCGAGAAAAATGTTTATATATTAAGAAAAAAAAGTGTTTAAACGGTGTTAACGTAAAACAAATAGAATTTTTTGTTGTCTATGTTACACAGACACAGACACCCAAATAGAAGTTTTTGTTGTTACACAGACTATACACATAGGTAGTTTTGGTACGGGCTTAAAATAGTTTATTTTTGTTCTTTCCTAGTTTTGCAAAAAAAGTGTACAATGCAAAGGTTTATTATTATTAATTACCTAACTGTCCTAACTGATAATAAAATTTGAAATTGAAATCAAGTAATCAAGTAGCTTCAAGAAAAACTTGATTTTTCAATTACTTGAGAAATAAATACTCGACTTGACTTGATATTGGAAAATTACTACTTGACTTGAACTTGATTTGATTTCAAGTCAAGTCAAGTCAAGTAGCTTGAATATCAAGTCAAGCCATGAATCTCTACCCATTTTCTTTCAGTTTTCATTGTTTTCCCTGTAGAGCTTCCATGGCTTTTCTAGAAACTGACTAGAACTTTATGATTTGTGCAACTGTCATTGGCCAGGAATATTCTAGAGTAATCTCCAGGCTTCCATTTGTATATATAAGCCCTGGGAATTGGGCCCGAGGGAAGTTAAAGGTTATAACTCGATTTTAGTGCGATTTTTGGAGCTGATAGATTATTCTTGGTCAGTGACAGTATCTGACAAGTTTATTTGTGAAGGATAAACAATAAACGTGGTAACCAAGGCAACGAGTTTGGACTGTGATTGTTGAGATACAGAACATTATTATCCTCACAATCTACTCCATAGTGTATTTAAAGTTTAATTCAAAGTACCTATTATAATCTGAACTTGTCGATAGCAGTAAAAGTGTAAGCTCTGTTTTGGCGTCGGGGGTACTTTTAACGGCCGAGGCAAAAGGCACGCGTTAATGTATTTGATACTTCGTCAAACTTTTACAAAAGACTGTAGAGGGTGTCCCAAACTCGAAGCCCCAGGTTTATTATAGGCATACAAAAACAGCCAGTAAAAATTTGACTTGTGGGTTTCTTGTAGGACCACTTAAGCTTGCTTTTGGGCTAAAAAGATAGTTTTTAGGAATTTGGAAAATATAGGTTATGACGTCATCAAATATATTTTTCCCAGGACTATACCTGTTTCCCTTTATATTTGGAAACAGCACGTTTTTCTGATAAACTTTCTTAAATATTTTATTTATATCTTGTTTCATTAAAAAGTTATAGGTATGCGTATTATTTGTAAAAATATGAAAAATATGGCATAGTATTTTTTTTTTTAATGAAAATCGAGTTAGCCATGACTTCTGAAGGTATATTTTTGACAGAAAGAATTGACTGATGCTCGGACAGACGTAAATATTATGGAAGAAATATTAAAATTTTAATATTATTTATAAAAATATTAACTGTTAATAAAAGCTGTTATTATAAACACTTATTATGTATTATATTTAAAAATCTAACAATTTTAGCGAAAAAAAAAAAACAACAATACAAAAATAAATGCTAGGTATAGGTTCCTACTTATAAATAATGTTCAATTTTCAAACCAACTTCTTTTAATATAGGTACATAGTCTAGACAGCGTCTAACTGCTGTCTTAGTGACCTTTCTTCATACATCTGGTGTTATTTGCCGACAGGCATCCATCGTGTTGAAACCATATGATTATTCTTAACTGCAATGGCACATTTTCCATGAGAACTGGCAGCTGTTGTTGCAAAAATTTAAGGTATGTTATTCCAGTTAAAACTCCTTCGTAAACATATATGGCCCAACTAAATGATGACCAATTATGCGACACCATACATTAATGCCGAAGTGTCCCTGATTCCGAATTGGATTGACAATATGAGGATTTCCAGTGGACCAATAATGTTCATTTTTACGGTTAGTAGGTAAGCCATTACTAACAAAATGACTTTCGTCTGTCCAAAGTATACGTCTGAAAATAAACTTCTCAACAATCTCGGTCACCACCAGGATTTCAGCAATATAATCAAGCCTTTTTTTCTTTATTTGCCTCTCCCAAATCTTCTAGGTAATGTAATTTAAAGTCATGATAATTGGTTTCTTTCTTAATTCGATGTATGGACGACTTCTTCAAATTTAATTCTCTACAACCTTGTCTAATTGAGTTTCTCGGGTAATCTTCAAAATATTGTAACACTTGTACTGTTGCATCATTGTTGTGAACTTTTCTTCCAATTGATTTGCCTTTGCAGGTAGAAAATGCAATTTGGTTCTCCCTTACGTTTTTTTCTAATCGAATAAACATTTTGTGATCAGGATATTTCTCCCTATAAATTCTAACGGCTCTTCTAGCATTTTTTTCAGCATCTCCCATAGACTAATAACATATTAACTGTTTCATTGTGTGTTACCATTATTGAAGTTTTATGATACGTGCAATGACTGGATAGGATTATTAAATGTCAAGAGAAGGTATTTAAATCATGACAGGTAAGATGGGATATCCGATCAAGCCAAAGCTAATTTGATTCAGGATATTACTTTGTATTGCACGAATATAATCTCTATTTTTTGCAATAACAGTTACCAGTTCTCATGGAAAATGTGCCATTGCATTTAAAAAGAACCTTGTGGTTTCAACTTTCAACACGACGGAGTTTGGAAACAAATGGATTTGGATAAGTAGCCTCATAGAATGGCCAGAAAAGTCTCCAGACCTAACTCTATTATGAAAATTTCTGTAAAACCTTGTTTTCAAAATTCCATCCCGGAATATCTATGATTTAATAGAAAAAATAACGCCAATAAAAATTTTTCTTAAAAAGGCGTTTTTAATACTTTTTTCATATAACCTACATCTGTCCGAGCATCTGTCAATTGTTTTTGTCAAAAATATACCTTCATGAGTCATGGCTAACTCGATTTTCATTAAAAAATACCATGGCATATTTTTCATATTTTTGCAAATAATACGCATATAACTTTTTAATGAAACAAGATATCAAAAAAATATATTTATGAAAGTTTTACAGAAAAACGTGCTCTTTGCAAATATAAAGAGAAGCAGGTATGGTCCTGGGAAAAATATGTTTGATGACGTCATATGCTATTCTTAGTTCCCAAATTCCTAAAAACTATCTTCTTGGCTCAAATGCAAGCTTGACTGCTCCGCTCCTACAAGAAACCCGCAAGTCGAATATTTATTGGCTGCTTCCTGGGGCGTCGAGTTTGGGACACCCTGTACAATAAAATGCTTTTAAAAACATGTTTTCGAAATTGCTCAAGAGACACTTTACGCCTACTACTTATGAAATGAATGATCTCTTGCATTTGCTTTCAAAAATAAAAGCTGATAGTGAAGTGACAAAAACAAAATTATTAAATACATAGGTATACCAAAATGAGCACAACAACGACAACAAAAACCTCAACATTCCTCCGCAGTCTGAAAAAAGATTTCGGCTACCGTTTTCCCGGCAAGCTGTCGTTATCGATCCACAAATAACGACCTTGTTACACAAATCTGTCTCTGATAATAGACTGATAACAGCAATCGCGACAGCAATCGCCCGCGTCGGGAATCATTTCGTATCCGCCGAAGCGGAAAACTTTCGATCAGGGCCAGGGTATTCGCAGAAGGCATCGAGGGATCTGGGACGTTTTTTTTTTTTGGCCTTCTAATAGGTCGATTCGGATACCAAGGGATTTGTAGCTGCCTGCTCCTTTCTAGCATGTGGAATTTTTTTCACAGTTAACTCGCAGTTAGTGTACAAAAACGAATGTAATCTACATTTTTATGGGGTTGATAGTAGTTACCGAAAGATATTGTAAATCGTCTTTACTGGACTCGCACCCTGAGGGTCGTCCAGAAGTTTGTCCACTCTATCTGCAATAACCTGCTTTATGAACTTCTTACGTAAATATTGTAACTATTGTATTATGTGTTTTTAGAAGTGTATACGTACAATAATTCCGTTTAAATTCTATAAGTAAAACTTTGAACTAATCTTTTTATGTTTTATATTTTACCTCAATGTTCTTTCCTATAATTAAAATGCAGCAACGCCCGCCACCGTCATTTCATTTAATTGTTTTGAAAAATACTACTTGTTTTTGAAAATGTGTATGAGTATAATGTAGGTAAATGCGGTAACTGTGCAATGTGTGCGGCGCACACAGGCGCCAGGTGCGAAGGGGTGCCAAAAAACGCCAAATTCGATGGGCGCCATAAGGCGCCAAAATTCGATAAGCTCCCAAATGCGACCCTAAACCGTATTGGGATAACATATTTTTTAGCTCAAACCTTAAAACAACAATCCATTAATTAATTAGGTATTATTGCGGCAAGAGAAACGTCAGAAAAGTTAGATATGTTACTTACGTGTTAGGACGATTTCTAACTGTTTAAGTGCAAAAGTCAACCTGATTTTCAAACAGCTACATCGTCACGGCGTCGACAAAAAACTAAACACTTCGATTACGAACATAATATATAAATATTTTACAAAACTAATATTTTTTACCGCATTCTCGACCCGGCATTAGTTTATGTTAGTTTAGTGAATGAATGAGGTTCCTTATTAGAAAACCATATTGACCCCTTTAAACGAAACTCCTGAAAAATCGCAATTAAAACTTTCATGTAACAATATACAGGAAAAACTTTGGTTTATTGATAATTTTGATATATCGCAGTATATCCAAACCTAGCCAGATGCTCTTCGAATTCTACTAACTTTACCAGTACCTATCTGTTGCAACTGCAGAAAAATCTTTCTCAAAACTAAAACTTATGAAAGATTATTTATGATCGTCAATGAGCCAAGAACGATTTTCGAATTTATCTAATACATATTGCAATAGAATCATCTGTACTGGATGACATAGATATCCACGACATCATAAAAAAATTTGCCGACTTGAAAGCACGAAAAGTGTTTTTTTTTGTAAATTACTTACTGAAATGTATTGTTGCTTTTTAATAGTATTCGAAAGACTTTTTTATATCTTATATATGTAATAATTATTATTTTATTTTGTGATATTAGGTATTAGGTAGATACCGAACAGAAAAAAATATTATTTATTTTTAATGATAGTTAGACCTTGCACGGACTACCTATTTCTTTTTTTTTGAGCCAAAGAGATTTTTAAAATTTTATAATTATTTGTTTTATATTATATTTTATGTTTTTTATGTTATATATACAAAGTATTTACTGGATTACTTTATACTTAATAAATTTTTGTTTGTTTCTATTTATCCACTTTTTTATTTAACAAAACCAAAACCAAATATGTTTTTGAAAAGTATTTTTTTATGGGAGCCACGGAACTTTTACACACAGGCGCCACCGATTGGCGCGGCCCTGACTGTAAGAACGGGATCTAATACTGCCATAATACTGCTATTTTTGAAATCAAGAAACCCATTTGATATCTTGGTTTGTACATGTTGTACGAGCGACCAAATTGGGTTTGTGTTTAAACTAACGTTTCTCCAAAAGTTTTGACTAAAACCTCCCACCTATACAGGGAGTCTATTGATTGAGGGCCACTCGACAATATCTCGACAAAATGCACTTTAGGAGTACTTTATTTAAAAGAAGAAAACTACCTTTTTGATAGGCTAGCTGTAAAAATACATTTGGGATCCTAATTTCCGAGATATTTTTGAAAAGCCTGAATACTGCCGAAACTTCCTCGGGTTGTAACTTTTTTGTCTCAAGAGCTGTCGAAAAAATTACCGAATAAAATTTGTGGCCAAAACTAATTTCTTTAAGCCCACTTTATTAGAATTTGGATGTCATGGTTTCGTGGGTAGGTGTAGGTACTTTCTTTATTGTAGCATGTCGCGGCCTCGAGTGCTGTACTTTCATGTTTTCGGGTTTTTCCACAACATTTTCGAATGTGTTGTCATAAAAAGTTAGCCCATCATAAAAGCAATTTTTTCTTTCCAATGTAAAGTTGTCCGAATAATGCATATTTATCAAGATATTCTATTGTGACCGTGACAGTAGACAATCTGTACGTCGGTGTATTCGCCGTGATGAAAACTATCCAACATGAAGAATAAATATTGGGGTGTCCGATTAATAAAAAAGTAACTTTCGGTGGTCGCTGAAAATCAAAACTATTTTTAAAATATGCTTCTGGTTCGGTACATTTGGCTTTATATTAGGTATTTGGAAACATTCCATGACTGTCAAAAGTTCCGTTTATTTTTGTGTTTTTTAAAACAATAGGCGTACTCCAGGCATTCAACTTTACGTCTAGTTAACATGAGCTCTGTTCCAACACACAGTTCTGAACCAGTTTCGACCAATTAGATCGCTGAAGTGTTGTTGTAACAAACCCAATATTATTTAAACGGGCCAAACTAACCCCGTTTAATAGTAAATTCAAATATTTCATACAAATGCTAAAAAAGAAAAAAAGCTCGGTTTTCGACGTAAAACATTTAAAACCGATTTAGCTAATAAAAAATATTTTGAATTATTTTGCATAGAAACAATATACCTATAGGTAGTACCACTAACGTGGTTATTTGGAAGTACAGAGGTGGGGTGTATGTAGTTCGGTGAAGCTTACACATACGTATAAAAGTACAGAGCAAATTTTTGGAGGCCTATATAGACGTAACAGTCTACGCAAACGTGTCTATAAGCTTTGTTTTTTATAGGATTTGATTATCTGAAGATTTGGTTTTATGAGCCATAAAACTTTGTCTTATTTGCCATCAAAGCGAAAGTCGTGGATAACTATGTACTTAGTCTCCGCATCGAAACAATTTAAATTGTTAAGCATCCCCCTTGAATTATAATTTTCCATTAGTTGCTTTATTAAAGATGTGGTACGTGATACGTATATAAGCCAAAGGCGTAATGTGCAAGTATGCACTTGACAAACTATATGATATTGCATTATTGATCACAGTACCTATTTGAACAAGATGTACTAAGTTCTAGAACTTGGAAAACATTTAATGGCCTGTTTAAAGGGGATGTTTGCGTTGCGAAAATATCTGTTAAAAAGTCAGTATCACTTCCGATTAAACTAAAAGTAGTCTGATTAGTCTAAAAAGGTGGTATTGCTATAATGTGAACCCCTAAAATTTTCAAAGTGGCAGTGCAACTACTCCCGTATCACCCTGTATCATTTTTTAAACTGCAACTGAAAAAGAAACTGTTTAGGACCCACGTGTCTAATTATATGAACTTCTGTCATAAAATTTATTGAGCCAACACTCCTTTTAAAGTTCATCTACTAATATTTCCCTGTATACTTAGTACAAAAAGATAGTCAACCACAAACCCAAAATGATAAATAAATGAAGTTCAGTCCCTCTGGGGGGAAAACGAACAAGAAAATGTAGCGTGCATTATCCCCTGTTATTTCTTTTCTGGGATTAGGTATAGCCAGGATTTTTTATGAGGGTGCGGTTTCAATGGCGGTCTAGCCAAGAGTAAATCATTTAATCTTTCATTTTTGTTTACAAGCGGTGACAATATATTTTTGCCAGTCGCTGAACATTTTTTGGTATTTTGTGGTGGCACAGTGATATATAAGATGGGTACGATTACTAAAGGTTGTAATAAGAGTTTAAAATTTGCGTCTTATTTAACTTTGTCGCCTAGCGGAATCTCATGCCCAGATAAGAAATTGCCGCAAACTTCCTGGATCACGGCCCGCGATACGAATTGGGGGTGCATCGAAAAACGCTCCAGCCGAAGAATTGTCAGCACAACGAATCTTCACTTGGTAACTATAGATATGCGCTCTGTATCTGACACATCGCGACAAATTTTAAATATAGTATAATACAGGGTGTCTCAGTCAGTAGTCCAGAAACGAAGGCTGTGGACAGGGGACATCATCACCTTGAATTCTAAGTCTCACGGTTTGATAGTTAGGTATTTGAACTTTCATGGTTTTCGTGAAACTTAATATTTGCATAAGGATTACTATTTTGTGAAAACTAGTGAACGGATTGAGTTGAAATTCGGTTCAAGTATAGTCTGGTGACGTAGCTATCTGATTCAACTCACGCAATTGTGCAATAAAAATCAACATGAACATCAGCCTATAACCTACTTTTGGGGTTAATCTGTAGTAAAAAAATGCCCAATCACTGTCCACCCTAACAGTTTGTTAAATGGTTATTAGTGTTGAAATATTGCACGACGATGAAAAAATCGGTTAACTATAATTGGGTAGAATTTTAGAGGTTATGAAAAAAGACAAGGCAGCATTATTTTTATCATATTATATATCATTTATTATAGGACATTTTCATTACTGACCCACGACCTAAACAGTACCTACAGGCTGTCCGAAATTGGACGCTTTTGGGAGGTTTCTCCTATTTCCCGAAAAGATAGACAATCAGTAGCTAGGCCCTAGCTAGGGTGTCCATAGAGATCAATTTTGAGGTGAATTAAATACCGCAAACATTCAAACAAAAATGTTTGAATATTTTCATTTCCGTTGAGGCATTTTATTTATTTTTTATGTAGAATTAATTTGTGAAACATTATTATTATTATTATTACATTATTATTATTATTTCGTAATTTATCTTATATCTAAATATATTATAGAAAACAGAGATAGACTAATATTTTGTTTTTAGGCAAATTTTCAACAAAAAAGGGAAAGTTTCCACGAAGAAAGTTTCAGACCAAACTATTGTTTTCATACCTAGTTCAAACTGGTCGAAAAGGTATAATCTAGAGCTCTAGAGGAAATAAAAACCAAAACGCGTGATAAGTATACTTTACAAGAAGAAAAGTGCTAATTTTGGTAGACACAGAGAGTCTGACGGCTTTGACTGTAGCGTTCGAGTAAACAAACATGACGCTTGGGTATCCAAGGCAAATGCGATTATACCTACACCCTGTCAGCGTTGGTTTATTTTCTGAATGTGTCATAAATTTAAACGGAGACGGAGGTCCAATAAGAAAAATTTAGCAATGTTAAATGTTATATAAATTCATTGATACAATGCTTAATAGTACCGCAACATAATTTATAAGCTGCATAATTTAGAACAGTGTGAAACACACAAACTTTAAGAAGTAGGTACGTGTTGTATCCAACAGATTCGCGGTTGCTAAGCAACGAAGTGATAATTTGCGCAAGTGCAATTACCGCGATTATTTTCCTCATACTGCTTGCATCCAATAAGGGGCTACTTCCATAAAAATCCAACCAATGATATGCCTCTGCTAGCGATAATTTGCACTAGTCCAATTCCCGGCAATTGCACTTGTGCAAATTATCACTTCGTTGCTTAGCAACCGCGAATCTGTTGGATACAAACACGTACCTAGTTCTTAAAGTTTGTGTGTTTCACACTGTTCTAAATTATGCAGCTTATAAATTATGTTGCGGTACTATTAAGCATTGTATCAATGAATTTATATAACTTTAACATTGCTAAATTTTTGTTATTGGACCTCCGTCTCCGTTTAAATTTATGACACATTCAGAAAATAAACCAACGCTGACAGGGTGTAGGTATAATCGCATTTGCCTTGGATATCCAAGAGTCATGTTTGTTTACTCGAACGCTACAGTGGAAGCTGTCGATAAACTCGTTCAAAATGAGTCGTTTTGGAAATGTAAACATAGAAAAAATCAATACATAAATTATTAAATCGTATTCGAGAAATAATCTCGACAAATACCACTCGTGCCGGAAATTTTTCTAGATAATTTTATTCTCAAGCCCTATTTTGCCCATTAGCAAAACCACTCGTACAAATTGGGCTTTTATTTTCAGAGATAAAATACCTCGAGCTTCGCTCTCGAGCTTCGCTCTCGGGATTTTATCAGAAAATAAAAGACCAATTTATACTCGTGACCTTTCTAGGCAAAATAGCGCTTTCGAAAAAATTACCGATAAAATTTCCGGCACTTGTGATATTACATACGAAAAATGCCTCTAACGTTGTTATATTACCTCTCAATGAACATGTTTTCACTGTTTTCTAACCTACTCAAAGATTTAGCAGATAAATTTTAAGTTTCAGTATTCTACTTACAGTTTTACAATTTTTATGATTAGTTTAGAGGCATTTTCCGTCACATCTTTGTTGCCCTGAGGCCCTCAGGGCCCCATTTTCCGTTAGTTTTCATTGTTTTCCCTGTAAATCTTCCATAACTTTCTAGAAAGATTGCTAGAAACTTTATGATTTGTGGACTATCATTGGCAAGGAATATTCTAGAGTATTCTCCAGTCTTTCTTTTGAGTATATAAGCCCTGGGAATTGGGCCTGGGGAAGTGAAAGGTTAGAAAGCGATTTTCTGCGAATTTTGGAGCTGTAAGAATATAGACGGAGAGCCAGCGCCTAAAAAACTGTTTGAATTTACTAAGGCTAGTTTTTTTTATAGTTCATTACAATGATTGTGTACACAAACATACTGGGGTCAGTCAAGCGAAACCGAGAACAGGTGACTCAGGTGCACTATCAAAGGTGTCGTATTTGTCGAGGTAATAAAATGATTTTACTAAGGCTGAAAATTGTTATACAACTTGTATATTGCATGAGATAAAAGTTGTGATGGTCAGTCAGCTGATTATGGGGACGGAGCTGGTCAGTCGGGCGCCATGCCAAATTTTTTAAAGGGGTATTAAATGTTATTTTAAACAAAACAAAAATAGTCAGTCATCGATTTAAAGGGACAAGGCCCGTCAGTCAACAAAAAAGGAATAAAAATATATCGCGGGCGCGCGCTCCGCATTGCAGGTGACAGCTTGCTTCTTCATTATATTCTTTATTCATTTACATTAACAAACTGGATTGATTAAGCAATTTATTAATTATAATTTATTAATATTCAGACAAACAAACAAAATATACAGTAAAATGAACATTTTTAATGAATTCATTATTCATTGTCGAATTCTTCCTCCGACTCATCAAATTCATTGATGTCGCTCTGATCGGAAATGTCAGTGTAGGTTGTTTGCGATTGAGATTTAGAGGGAGAATCTGAAAAATTAATGTAACTGCTCTAATTATACAGGGTGGCCCTGTATACAGGGTGATTCAAAACTCCTAGTACCTACAAACTTTAAGGGCGTACTTTTGAGGTCAAAATAAGACTTTTTTGACTTTTGACTTTTTTGACTTTTTAATGAATTAATTAAAATATTCATTTTACTGTATATTTTGTTTGTTTGACTGAATATTAATAAATTATAAATAATAAATGAATGTAAATGAATAAAGAATATAATGAAGAAGCAAGCTGTCACCTGCAATGCGGAGCGCGCGCCCGCGATATATTTTTATTCCTTTTTTGTTGACTGACGGGCCTTGTCCCTTTAAATCGATGACTGACTATTTTTGTTTTGTTTAAAATAATATTTAATACGCGCGCCTCACAGGGGAATTTGTCACGCGCGCACGGAAAAATCTTTATTTCCAGACTCGTAATGAAATATACTATTTCGTGTTTTTAATTATTTGTTTGTTAATGTACAGACTATTTATTATTTAGTGACTGATTTTGTATACAATGGGATACAGAAATTGATATTTCTCAGGATATAACCTATCACAGGTAAACGGTACACACGGAAGTAATGTTTGTTTACTTCGGTAAATTTCCGTGAGATGTTGGTTGACTACAAACGTGTGTATTTTGATGCTGTTGCTCCCTATGTCCTTGGTTTCACGTATTTCCTAAAACTCATAGAGCTTTGACTCCTTCCTGGGGTTCTATATTTTATTTGTACAGCCATTAAAGATATTCATAGGAAATTTGATACACAGCACGAATTGATTACTCATCTGTCATAGAACGTGACAACACCTTGCCAGTGGCGGAGATACCTATTGCTGCATCCCAAATTTATTTTTTCAGAAACTAAATTAGGTAAAGATGTATTTCTGTATTATTTTAAAAAGTCCACAATCAGTGAACTTAGGAATATAAGTAGCATTCCACTCTTCAAAAGCAAGATAAAGATGATACTATTGGAACACACTAATTCTATTTATTTGTTAAATCAATATTTTAACTATGTTCTATAATATGCGTTAGTATGACGATATTGTATTGTTTGCTATTTTAGTCTGCATTTTGTATTGTTACTGTTTACTGTACCTATATAATGTAACTGACATATTCGTCACATGTAACTGACATGTCAGGAGAAATTAAAAGATTTTAAACTAAGTGGCAATTATAAATAAAGATGGATATATTTGTGGCTTAGCAGGTAAAAGATAATCCCATGACAAAAATAGGGTACATTGTTGGACATGAATATATCTTGTAATATTATAATTCCTCTAGGTATTAGATTGCAACAGGCTATTAGCTATTATGCATAATTCCCTGGTATTATTGTTTGATGATTGACGACCTAGTTTCAGCCATTACAGGATTTCCATTACATAATACGCTAAATTTGTGGCATAACGTGACATTTTTGAAACTCGGGGGTAGCTGTAGTGGCAGATTTAGTAGTAAAAAATAGTAATAGGTTTGTTTCGGTAGAATTTTAAGTCACAAGCAAAATCGCAATTGAGCATGCTCCTGACAGTTTCAAACTGATATCAAACGATTTGAAATTCTGCCGAAACAGACCTATTAATGGCTTAATTAATATAATTACTAGTAATATAATTATATTCATTACATTTACTGTTTAGTAGGTCTAGCAATTTCTTGTACCTACTAGGTATTTGTTAAATTCGGGTAGCCCGGCACAATTCAAAGGCGGGTATCGCGGGACAATATTTTAGTTTAGTATATTGAATTTGGATTACTTAAAAAAGAAAGATAAATGTACAATAGCTAAAGAAGAAAAAAGACAAGTTTGAAAAGTGTACAAGATCTGGGAAAAGAAAAATCACGCTTGCATAATGTGCCAAGAGGTCTTTGACGAAATCTGGATAAAATGTGATATATTATGCTAGCAGTGGGTACAATAGGAGGGTAAAGACATAGAAATGGCATATTAAATTTGTGATTTTATAAGATTTTTCCTTTCTATCCACAACCAAAATCCGTAAAATAAAGAGCAATCCTTATTTCCGTGCACGTCTCTGGTTATACTGGCCTAATTGGCCTACGTCGACACCTGCTCCGTGGATCTCCGAAACGCCGACCAATCAAATCGCTACGCTCGCTTTGTTATTCGCTGCCTCCTTGACTAGGTCAACGTCGACAGCATAAAAACCTTTAAATTTTATACGGGTGATTTCTGCTGATAAGTCTGGTATTTCTACCAGTAGCAGAGCATGGTAAATGCTATGAAATAGATCGTATATCACTGTGTTCCAAGTTCATTTATACTTTACCAGGCTAGCTCGAGAACAGGCGCCTCGGCAATAAAATAGGAGACAAAACACTTTTTTAACCATATTAAACCGAACCTGGTATTAGTAGTAAAAAAGAGATGAAGGAGACAGAGAAGATATATATTGTAGTAAAAAAAAGTGACTGCATGCTCGCCTACTACGATATCGATATCACCAATACTGTGCAGCGAAATGCGGTGGATAGCCGTGCCAATTTCACAGATCTTGGGATATACCAACTTGCGATCGATATGGCTTTTTAGAGACCTTTAGTTGTGTTTGACGATGATCTTAAAAAAACCTTAAAAGTGAAATATACTTTTGTCCTATGTTCTTTTTTGTGACGCCAATTAGAGTTTTTTATGCTGTTTCAAGTGACTTAGAAATACTATACCTTTTTATTTACACTATTTTAAATAACGAGTGATTTTTTGTTTTATTAGTATTTATACAAAAGCTTAAGTGTCTCGTAGGTACTACTCGACCTTCCGCTATAGAACCAGCCTGTAATTTTTTTAACAGTTTAAAAAGTATGACCTATAAACTATTTGTTACACTACGACCTAAGAAATCAAAACATATCTCATATCGCTTTTTTCACTGGCCAAGGATTATATACCAGTATTGTAATATAATGTATTTAGTGCATAAAATGTTTTCTTGTTAGGGGCATAGTACTCGCTGAAAACCATCTTTGCTAGGTCACAAGTTTTTTCATTAATTGCGTAAGAATTTCATAATTTAATTTTTATCTCATAATTTATATTGTTTTTCTGCGTAATAAACATCAATATTCCTGATTTTTGCTTCACACTTCACCAAAAAATGTCTATAATCTAGGTATGACCCCCTATATGTGGTCACTAGTCATTTTTCAACGGACGAAAATAGAAATTGCAATCGGAGCACTCTTGAAAATACCCTGAGTAGCAGTTATTAATAACGAGAAAAAAAGACCGCAAATGCCCCGAACTTTCTTACTGCAGACATTTATTACACCACCTGAAGGCTGCCGCCCTGCAAACTTTTAAATACTGCTGGAATTATAAGCCCTCTCAGGGTGAACATTATATCTACTTTGTGACCCTTCTTTCTTTTGCGAGGGGATATTTATGTTACAAGACAATTTTATAATTATTTCCTCGGGAGGGAGAGGGAAGAGACTCGCCCCTCATCGAATTAACTTGATGGTTTACGGCACTCAAATCAGGAATGTATCAACAGCATTGTATAGGTATCTAATCGTTTATATAGTATTATACAATTCTCACATATTATGTATTCGATCAAATTCCCTAAACTTTTTTTATATTCAAAACTCTTTAATTTTGTTTGTTTTTTTAATACGCATGTATGGAAACAGTGATGCGGCTATCCATAATAATTATTAATCAAAAATTATCCACAAAGATGAGACAAATCAATTCAAAGGAAAAATCTCCTTTTTTTCTTGAAAGCGGCAAATCTCTATTTTTTAATGGCACTCAATTTTTTGAAACTTTTAGCATAGTCTAGAGAATACTATAAGTCAGCTCACTTCTTTGTTCTCTCGGAGAAAACAAAATTTTTTTGCGACTGGTCGTAAATCAGCCTCGAACCGCTCTCAGCTACATATAGACCGGGAGATAGTGACTGATTTTTGGACGTGATTTTACTCAGTTTGCCTTGCAAAGGGCATTATGTGGCACATATTCTCACAATAATAAGGTATGAACCAGAGAGTCATCCTGGGTTCTTCATATGAAAAACTGAGTTTTCAATTATTCGAAAAATATGCGTTTTGATATGATTTTAGTCAGGCTGCCATGTGTTTTATAATAAAGTTCAAAATAGAAAAATCCTCGGAAAACCATAGGCATACCGTTAGCGTGGGTTCAAAGGGCTATTATTGTCACGTGAACTTGTATTTTAAAAATTAGTTTTTCCACGTTTCTGAACAGGCTGCCAAGGAGAAGTATGCAAGTGCTTGTTATGAAAATGCTGAAAAAATGATGGCATACCTTTTACGCTTGTCCAAGTACTGTTTAAATTGAATGTTATTTGATAATTTAAACGATTTATTCGATGTTAAGTGTACTTGGATATGAGCAAACGGTATGCCATATTTTCACAAGAACTTGCATACTTCTCATTGGCAGCCTGTTTAGAAACATGGAAAAATGAATTATTGAAATACAAGATCACGTGGCAATAATAGCCCTTTGGACCCACCCTAACGGTATGCCTATGGTTTTCCGAGGAATTTTCTATTTGAACTTCATTATAAAACACATGGCAGCCTGTATAAAATCATATCAAAACGCATATTTTTCGAATAATTGAAAACTCAGTTTTTCACATGAAGAACCCAGGATGACTCTCTGAATCATACCTTATTATTGTGAGAATATGTGCCACATAATGCCCTTTGCAAGGCATACTGAGTAAAATCACGTCCAAAAATCTGTCACTATCTCCCGGTCTATAAGCTTATTTTCTTATCAAATAAGATATCGATCGCCGTACTCCGATGACGGCGGGCCGATGGAGCGGGAGACGGCAGAATACTTTCACACAAACAAAAACATTGTTAAAACCTTTTTTGTTTCAGCAAAGATAAGAAACTTGTTTTATGTTCAACTATTTATTTGATAAGTTGTCGTGGTTGCATAAAATATAGAACTGAAAAGATTTCAGTTCAAACTTCTTAATTAGCGTTTGAATAACCTGGTACGACGAAGAAAACTCTCCGGTTAACCAACTACGAAGACTCTTAAAAAAAACTCCTCACAGGATCCTCTTCATATAGAACGAGCTCCCGCCTTTTCTTCCCTCGTGCTAATGTCTGGACTCTGGACACACCGTGGCAAAAACTCCTCACGGCATCTCCTTCATGCAGGAGGGACGAGTTCACACAATTTTTTTCGTGCTCATTTCTTGACACTCCGACATCTCTTCTTATTTTTTTTTTCAAAACCAACAGTCTAAACACCCGTCATCACCACATCACGAGTGATTACATGTGTGCACATCAACATTAAATGAAAATGAAACATACAGCCCACCAAAATACGTTAGTTCCTTCTGTAGACTATAACAATAAGAAATTAATGAATATAAAAAATGTACGGGGAAATTGCATCATTTTGTTATGGACTTCTTTAAAATGTAATTTTTGGTGAGAACAGACGCTATAGGCACAGTATCTGGATGAAGTTTCATTATCCGTCCAGTACGCCATTGAAGAGGATTGGTGAGTTCAACTTTTATTTTCATCTTTTATAGCCACCAATGTTCCTACTTTAATGTTTTCAGTATTGTCACACCATTTAGATCTTTGTTAAAGAGTATGATGATACTCTTGATGAAATCTTTTCCAAAAGTCTTGTTGTAATCGAATGAGAAGTTGCGAACGGTCTTATCGATTGGTCTTGTTTAAGGTTGAATTCTAGTCTGGTTAGGTGCTAAGGTACAAAAATGACTACTATTTGAATCAGACGGTAATAAATTCCTCGTATGTCAAAATTTGCTCCCCTAAAGACACGATTTAAATGTGTTTTTACATTTTATATTCCCGCGCTTCCCGCCATCCTCCGAAGTGAGGGGATGCGGAAGGAATGGAAACACTTTTAAAATTTTGAGCTTCCAAAGCCTTTTGAAAACAATCTTTAATCTATGTGACTAAGCCTGTAAAATTTGTGCCTTGATCAGAATGAATTTCAAATAAATCTTGGTAATGTAGACAAAAATGTTTTTGTTGATAGATCGGCAACAAGTTCCAGGTGAAGATCTTTAGTTGAGAAACATACAAATAAACAAAATATATGCTTTATATAATATCTTGACACCTCTTAATTTCCCGAGAGTAATTTTAAATGGGCCTCCAAAATCAACACTCACACATTGGAATACTCTGATTTGGGAATTTTAAGTATCTCAAGTAAGTGCACCGCTTAATACTAAATGTTGAAATGCTAGTACAATTAATAGGTATGTAGTATAGATAGGTATATTATGTACGTGTGTTTCACTTTGAGTGGAGACAATTCCGCATTTTTCGAAAGAAGGACCAATTTTCAAAAAACGTTTTTCAATATAGTACTCGAAGAGCTCTACATTTTCGAATAAAAAATGGTTTTTCGGGGTTCCCTGTACAAACTCTCAGGCGTTATTATTTTGGTGATCTTTTTTCCAGAAGCCATTAAGCTTTATCTAAGGTATTATTTTACATAATATCTAGTATGGCCAATGTAGCTCATACAGGGTGTTTGTAAAAAAGTTAAAATTTTAAGAAAATCATTTACCTATTATAAAAATTATTTAAAGAAACAAATCGGCATCTCGGTAACTAGGTAATTAACTGTCGAATATGTAGACGATACCGTTTTTGTTTTCATTGCATTCATGGCACGCCTGATTTGATTGATATATTTCAACTTGTTGAATAAAGCATCGGAATTAATTATATAATAATTATTGATGGAGGATGATGTATAATAATTGTACGAAAATAATGTTAAAATGAAATATGTGTTTCCAAAGGAGACTAATAATACAGTGAAATCCCTTTTTTTTATTTAAATATAATTTTGAAAATAAATTTTATTTTATCATAAAATTTTATATTTTTTACGAAACATCCTGTATGAGTTAGGCTGGCTATACTATGTCAAATAATACCTTGGAAATGGCTATTTCACGATTCACTAAAATATGCCCTGCGGTAAATACTCCGGAAAACCCAATTTTTTCGAACTTTAGCCTCATTTGGTGAACTTTAACTGTATTGAAAATTTGTACAAAGTGTTTTGAACTATAGCCAATTCGATGGGTCTATCCATTTTATTCTTTAAAAATTGCCTAATATCGTTTTGTGATTTATGGGGGTCTTCTTTTAATAATAGTAGGATATGGAATAGGAATTGTAACCCAAAATGTAGAACTCTTCAAGTACTATAGGTTTAAAAAGGTTTTTTGAAAATCGTCGCATCTTGTTTCTACTCAAAGTGAAAGACACTGTACATAGAATGCTATGTGAATGGTGAATATAAAACTTTTGATTTTTTCAAATCTTCACCATTACGATTTCGTTGCTTTAATTAGACGAAGCATTTGTGAATCCAGTCAGTAATTCGGCGGTATATTTCATTTAAATTAGATAAATATAAATTCATGCGGTAAAAAAAAATCATATGTACCTACCTAATCTAGGACTCTAGGAGACAGCAAGAAGTTACCGCATAAATCTGTTATTGGTACCTCAGATAAGAGTAGGTGGGTATCTACTGTATTTTTGTTATTCATTTTATGTAACTAATGCAAAGAGTAACCTATTCTGCGTGCTATTTAACTATTTAATTAATATTTTCAATAAATTATATCTACTGACGGCTGTGTTCACTAGAATATTCGGTTATTTTTTGCAAAATTTTCGATGCAAACATGCTCTGTAATCTCAGCAATTTCACTGGAAGTTATTCTTTATCAGTCACCCACACAAACAAGTTCATACACTCATCCACCGAATCGGAGTAACGATTCGTAAACAAGGAGATATCTAAGTGTATGGGCATTTCAAAAACATACATAACCATAAATCATTCATATTCATTTGTTTTTTTGGATATTTTTTTGGTGAGTTGATAAGCATTGAATTGTAGCTAATTATCTACATTTTTAGAAGAAAATAAATAATAAGATCTATATCTTCTTTTGTACAACAAATTCAAGAAATTGTTATCCAAATATAACCTTATCGTCCAACCGTTCGTCTTGCTTGTTATTTCACTCAACATTTAGATATACAGGGTGTCCCAGTTGTTGTAAACCATAATTTTGAAATGAACTATAGAGAATTTTATTTTGAGCAAAAAAGTTCATGTGAACATGGGTTCGAAAATGCTTAATATAAAAGATACAGGGTGTTTAAGTTTGTTTTTTCAAACGGTTTATTTATAATATCTCAAAAACGACAGATGATATTAACTTAGAATTTGGTACACAGTGGGTATAAAATGTAATAAATTGAAGATACCAGCGTTTTATTGTCATAACCAGTGGCGTACGGGAAGGTAGGATAAGCCACCTTTTTAAAAATAATTTCTAGGTCCATGGTTCTTTTGTAAATCCGACAGCATTTTTTAATTGCTGATCCATTTCTACATAAAAAGTGTCTTGTCAATTTACACTAAAACTTCGAGATTTTGAGCAAACAGAGAAAATCCAAGTTGCTGCTCAGAAAAAGTGATAATTTCGGAAGGTTTGAAGGGCAAGGAGAAATTAATAAATTAATTTAAAAAAATTCCTTAGTAGTCCAAATTAAATTCCAAAAAAATTAAAAAAATCCTATTTCTTTCAAACCGTGGCAATGGATTCTTTGCACCTAAATAGCACAAAAAGTGCCTCTACAAATTAATAGGCCCCAAATTGTGTCATTTTCAAAATACAAAGTTTAAAAAATTCCCCACGTTATCACTTTTTCTGTGCAGCAACTTGTACTTGCTTTGCTTGCTCAAAATCTAATAGTTTTAGGGAGAATTGGCAATGGACAACTTTTATAAAAAATGAATGTTGTCCAATTTACCAAGAACCCATGGGCGTAGAACCTATTTTTAAAAAGGGGGCTTATCCTACCTTCCAGCAGCCACTGGTTATGGCAACAAAACGCTGGTAGCTTCAGTTTATTGCATTTTATGCCCGAATAGTACGTACCGAATTTAAAGTTAATATCATTTGCCGTTTTTGAGATATTATTAAAAAAACCTTTTAAAAAGATAAACTTTAACACTCTGTGTCTTTTCTATTACGTATTTCCGGACTTATGGGAATTACAGGAACTTTTTTGCTCAAAATAATATTTTCTATCGTTCGTTTCAAAAATGTATTTTAAAACTGGGACACCCTGTATATGTTTGTATTGTGTTGCAGGTTACCTACTACAACTTACATGACTGCATTAGCTAGTTTGGAGGCGTGTTTTAGTTTATTATGATCATGGTCATTCTCTCATAATTTGTGCAAATCTTTAACACTTTGTGCGTTTTTGTACTACCTGTTGTTGCTGTGTAAATTTACTATATGAGAAAGGTATTTTATACCTGTCGCCAAGAAGGTCACATACGAATTGCATCTCAGTCCCCACAAACCCTGTGAAGGGTTTAACAATGAAATGTTGGCAAAAATCGGAGACCACTTTGCCACATTGTGCACTAATTTTTTTTTTCACAGAAATAATAAGTTTACTAAGATTTAAAATAGGTATATCCATTTATTTGAAACTTTGTAAAAATAAATTAACACGATATAATTTTACATTCATTGTAATTTAGTAAAAGTAAATAAGGGAATTATTACAACATTTTGCCCTAAACTTATAGAGACTTAACAAATTCAAATCTATTCAGTTAACTTCTCTTAAATATTTTAGATTTTTTTCTAAATATTTTAATTTTGCCTGTTTTTTTGGAATCGAAATGGAATTTATTTTAATATCATATGCTTTAACTTGAAACTTGAAAGAGTTGTACTTCGAGGGAAAAGATTCGAATGCATTGGTACTTAGTTCTCTGTAACGAGAAATAATGCCCAGAGATACGGAGAACACAATGAGTTTTGTTTTGAGTTTGTGAATAGAAATTTCAAATTAATAAATCATGTGGCAACACTGTGCCAATTTTACTCAAAATAGAAGGGGCGCGATTCGACAAGAGCGCCTGGTCACCTTAGAAATCAGAAATCACAACTTCCATCATTGAATTTTATTTGCGGAGTGGGGGAAAGTAATATGTACGTACACCTTCCCGGGTAGAATTATTATTCTACAATCAGTTTTAAAATCAAATGAAATTCCCTGGTCCTTTAAATCGCTGGGAATCTAAGCGGTGCCTTCTACAGTTGAGGAATATTTCAGTCAACGATTCGACGCTTCTACTTTTACACCATTCTCGCCATAGAGTTCATATTAATGTGGAACTAGAGCAGCAAAGAATGATGTAAGGAGAGCAACATCGTTGACTGAAAGCGTTATTTTTAATATCACCGTATGCTATAATGTATGCCTTTGAATTTGCCCAGCTAAAACAGTAGTCCAGGCGGCGGGGGACCCAAAGTAGAAAATGGAACTACAGGTAGCGTTTCAGTCTTCACCATTCGGATTCGGAGTGACCCTTCTATGTGTTTATATCTTCGCTGGTAACATCGTTAGGACAAGTGAAACGTTTTCCCATCGATCGCTATGCGAGAAGTATCTCTAAATAAATGTAGACTCAAAATTTGCCGTTGAAATTCGGCCGCATATGTACAGGGTGGCCCACCACGAACTGCATCGATCTATATATGGAAAACTAAAAGTAGTAAAATTCTGAAAATTTGGCACCTCATTATTGCCGATGGGCGCTGCTCAACTGAAATATTTTGGTGAATCTGGCACTTCCGGTTATACCGGAAGTCTATATCAACTTTCTTATCTCAAATGGAACACCCTGTATATTATTGCATTTTTTGATTCTAGGCGTTATTTTGAAACAAAAACATGCAACATGTCCTATGTCTAAATCCAACCGTTTTTGAGATATTTGCATTTTCCGAAAAAAATTATTACAGGTGCCGATCTAAAGTCAATTAGCAATTTATACGAGGAAACCGCGAAATTTGAAAACGAATTTTTGGCATCGTGTACAAAAGCCCTGACCTAGTGATCTCTGCTGAGAAATAAACCCGTTCTTATACAGGGTGTTTACAAAATATGAATAAAATTTAAATTCAAAATGTGCTTAAATCTCGAAATTTTCAAATGGAAACCCCCATTTTTTTAATGCGATCTTATTCACCTCTAAAAATGATAACAACTTTTGTAAGGTTTCCTATACCTAAATGCAGTAATTTTCGATTAATTTACGAAAAACCCACTTTTCGCACCTAAAATGCAGGGTTTGCTTAACGCTTGGAAAATCATATCAGCCGTGGACGTTGAAAAGACAATCGCGACTGAGGAAATGTCACTTGGTTTATAAATTTATTGTCAACAATAATGCCGGTGCGCTTAAATTACACGTTCACCTACTTTGAATTTCGGGATCATTATCTTTTAATTGCCAGTCTAAATTACCGAATTAATCACCAAAAATTACAAATGAAATTACAACAGGTACCTATAAGTACAAATTTTTAATGCGTCCGTTCACATCAGGCAGTAAAGCAATAATTTATTCTAGGCCGACCCTGCCTTAAACAATTAACTAGTAATACAAGACAAGTACTAGGTTTTCTATCTCTCTTCCTTTCATGAAAGGTGCTTAGCGAACTTTAAGACGTACGTCGAATACAAATTGGAGGAGACATGTCATGAGTGTAATTGTGCGAGTGCAAGTAAAGCAATAGATATAGCGCTCTCTCTTTGATGATTTATTGCCGACTTCGCCTTTACATTCTGCCCTTACTATACATACAATGTGTTCACGTATGGAGTTGACAAGAGCAGAACTTTTTTTTATTGTTGAAAAGTTGTTCTTTATAAAAAAAAACACGTTTCTTCAATGATGTATTTACAATGAAAAGTCGTTCTTATATTTTTGCCATTATTTAAACATTATTCTTGTTGTAAGACAAACAATAAAAAGGAAATAACAGTTTTTGGGGAATATTTATCAATATTAGGGACAGTGCAGCACTCTCAGATGTCCATTTTGAATTATCCTAAATTAAATTAAAAAAAAATAGTAAACATAAAATTCAAAATTTAGATTTCAAATTTTGTATTAAGGCTTTATTTTGGATTATGAACAACTTTGTTGCATAAACATTTTGTCTAAAATCATAAATAATGGTACTTATCTCTTAAATAATGTTAATGTTTTCTTAACTTATTAACCCTCTATACATCTGATCTAAAATTACCACAATTCCCTCCTACAAATCCTACAATGAGACATATTTAGAAACACCACTTGGGTAATAATGTGAGTCGTAATATTTCTTTGAGTGAGAAGTTTTCTTTACCTGGGAAATCCCCCTCAATGCTAAACCCCGGCTGCGCCATTGAGTGGGACCTATTTTTTCAGCAAAAAAATTAGTACATCATTGTTACTAGTTTACTGGGAGCACTTTTGACATTATTCTAAAAATGGGGTAGTAGAAATGGGTGAATTTGAATAGTTATATGTGGAGTGTTCTACGGCTGTATCAAAAATGTTCTGTGTGGTGTTCCAGAAAATCATGGCTTACCAAGCTTATAATTTTTTAATCAGAACATCTTATACTAGGTAGGTACATGTTTGCGTCTTTGACAACTCATTTTTTCGATTCGGCCATTTGGGAAATATTCGACGTTTAATGTTTCAATTGTGCACTTTTGATTTGTCCATTCATTCAAAAATGAAACCTTTGCGGGTAGCCCTTATATGGGGTGTTTCACAACTTATCCAACCAATTTTAATCGCATGCAGTGGTATTACGTAAGATTTGTCCAAAAAATGTAATAAAAGCCCAACAGAAAACGAGTACAAAAAAATCGTTGCCCTTTTTATCACTTTTCTATTAACTAAAGACTTGAAACTTTAAATTAGCTCAGAACTGGATAATGAAATATTAACTCGCTATGTACATATTATTATTATGTTATTTGTTATTATAAAAAAATATGAATATACTAAATAAAAATACTTGACTAGTGGAAATTTGTGAACAGATAAGCACATGCTTATACAGGGTGGTTCACTTTTATGTGGTAGGACTTTAACATTAGATAGAAAAAGATAATCTAAAATGAAAATTTTATATCAACATATATCGGGGAAAGCTTAGTTTCCGAGATACAGGGCGTTGAAGTGTTGGAAAAAATATGAAGTATTTTTTACACTGTCCGAACCAGTGGAGATATTTAAACCAAAGTTGATGTGTAGTACCACCTTTTTGACTACGATATTTAGTGATAATATGAAGGTCCTGAAATAACCAGTGGTGGAGTTATGGGTTTTCACTATCACTAAATTTAAAAAGTAATTAGTACGGACCTGTCTCACATCAACGTAAATTTTTTTTTCGTAAAGTTCTTTCAATTCTCTACAAAAAGTGTATCTTGACATTTTTTTGTATCTGCCACGGTTGTGTAGTAAATAAATTATTTCGTTTCCATCTCAGCCTTTTTTGGCTAAAAATGTGTTTTCTAAGATTATTGATAAATATCGCAAATAACAGAAATTAATTATGGAACACTTATCGGATTCAGCTATTTTATTTTTAATTTTATGGAAACAATTTTAAAAATAAACTGGCACTTGGTTTGAGGTACATTACTTTATTATCATTTTAACATTTTTATCAAATCTGTATTATTTCTTAATAATTTTTATAATTCTAAATTTGTAGAATTCTAAATTATACCACGACGAGTAAAACATGATTCTTCCGCCCATAAAATGTTATTTAAAAATTGTCTTATTTCCTTTGACTACAAAATCCATCGGCAAAATACTAATGTCCTTTCTGCATCGCCGTACTGGTAAAGATAAGTGTGCCATGGAAAAGAAAATCTTATTGACAGTTAATAATACAATAATCTGTCATCCAGTAGATGAACGTAGCAGCGCCGCAGTTTGTCTTTGTTAATAATTAAAATGCCGTTCCAATTTACAAATGAAGAGCAGGCTGACATCCATTTCTGCTATGGAGTTGCAAATGGGAACTCTGCGGAAGCAGCCAGAGAATACCGGAGGCGATTTCCAAATAGGCGCCATCCGCGTCCCTCGGTGTTTGTTAACATGCACCGGCAATTCAGAACTCGCGGTCTGAGAACTAGAATCGTCGAACGAGGAAATGAAAACAATATCCAACAAGTGGCCCTACGTGTTTCAAAGTCTGCAATTTTGCGAGCTTTAAAAAGAGATCACAGGCATGCGTATCATCTACAACCCGTACAAGGTTTAAGGCCCGGCGATGCAGAAAGAAGATTAGTGTTTTGCCGATGGATTTTGGAGTCAATTGAAGGAAATAGACAATTTTTAAATAACATTTTATGGACGGACGAGTCGTGTTTTACTCGTCGTGGAGTAGTAAACTTTCACAATCAGCATATTTGGGCACAAGAAAACCCACATGCAATCCGGCCAAGAAATTTTCAGGTCGAATTTAGTGTCAATGTTTGGATTGGACTGTACAACCATCATCTGTTTGGACCCTTTTTTTGCCACAGCGAGTGGATGGTGACAATTTTTTGGAGTTTTTAGTAGCTGAGCATAATAATATGTGGGAAGACAATCCTTTAAACTTAAGATTGTTGGCTTGGTTCCAACTTGACGGCTGTCCTGCACATTTTCACCGAAATGTGAGGAACTGGTTAAATAATAACTTTCCAAATAGGTGGATCGGACGAGAGGGACCGGTCGCTTGGCCACCACGTTCTCCGGACATAACACCTCTGGACTTCTTCGTATGGGGATTTTTAAAAGAACAAGTCTATGCGACTCCTGTAGAAACAAGGGAACAACTTATTGATCGTATCAGAAATGCGTGCGATGAATTAAGAAATGGCAATTTAATCGATGCTGTTCAATCCGTTAGGCGTCGAAGTGAATTATGTGTGCAACAGAATGGATCACATTTTAAACAATTGTTGAATGTTGTACAAATTTAGAATTATAAAAAATATTAAGAAATAATACTAGATTTGATAAAAATGTTAAAATGATAATAAAGTAATGTACCTCAAACCAAGTGCCAGTTTATTTTTAAAATTGTTTCCATAAAATTAAAAATAAAATAGCTGAATCCGATAAGTGTTCCATAATGAATTTCTGTTATTAATATAAAATAATCTTAGAAAACACATTTTTAGGCTGAGATGGAAACGAAATAATTTATTTACTACACAACCGTGGCAGATACAAAAAAATGTCAAGATACACTTTTTGTAGAGAATTGAAAGAGCTTTACGAAAAAAAATTTACGTTGATGTGAGACAGGTCCGTACTAATTACTTTTTAAATTTAGTGATAGTGAAAACCCATAACTCCACCACTGGTTATTTCAGGACCTTCATATTATCACTAAATATCGTAGTCAAAAAGGTGGTACTACACATCAAATTTGGTTTAAATATCTCCACTGGTTCGGACAGTGTAAAAAATACTTCATATTTTTTCCAACACTTCAACGCCCTGTATCTCGGAAGCTAAGCTTTCCCCGATATATGTTGATATAAAATTTTCATTTTAGATTATCTTTTTCTATCTAATGTTAAAGTCCTACCACATAAAAGTGAACCACCCTGTACATATAAAAAATAACTATAACTAATAACTAAAGGATGACGAACAAACAGACAGACAATATATCGAGTATTTAACAGTTCGTAAGAATAAATAACTTGTAAATTGGTAAGACGGATCTGGAATTAGTTTGTTTTAATATTGAAATAAAATTTTTATGACATTAATTTTGATTCCTTATTGATTTTATTTTTTGGGAAAATAACAGTTAATTAGATTGATATAATATTGGTAGATAGGTATAACAATTTTCTATTTCAAATACGATCAGGAGAAGAGAAACTGAAATAAATCTGAAATTTGCCACGTCGCCTCTGTCGTAATCTCATCAAGATATTTAAAATCGATTGCAAAATTTCTAACACAAGGCTAAAAAGCAGAAAATAATAAAATTTTATTCATTTTTCTTAATATACCACGTTTTTAAAAAGAACTAAAAGTGTTATAAAATAATATAATAATATAAAAAATGGACTAAAAAGTATAATAATACACTTAGGTTGAGAAGTGAGCCATCCCAAGCAGCATTAAAGTTGCGGTAACTGAGATGGGAACTTTGAATAAGTAGTTATTACGTAATTATTACTTAAAAATCGACTTATTAGTTTTTATTACTTATATTGAGAAAGTATGAGTAATTACGTAGTAATTATTACTACAAGTTGGAACTTTATTTCAGTAATTCTAAGTAGTTTTTGAAGTATCTGGAACGGAATTGTTACTATGCAAAATTACGTTAAAGTCACGTTAACTCTAAAGTTATATTCAATGGTCACAATTACTTTGTTGTGCTACTTGTTTATCACTTTAAAGTTTTCATTACTTTATGGTAACGGTGAAAGTAACTTCTACATCTTAGCGACTTTAGAAATACCTCCAAAGTTACGGAACTATATAGTCATATTTAAAGTGAAATTAACTTTCCCGCTACTCGAGAAAACTACTGTATGGTAAGTTTTACTTCCCACTCCATTTTAAAATTACTACAAAGTTCCAATTACTACAAAAAAATACTTTAAAGTAACTGTCACTTCTCTAGGGACCAAAATGGAAACTACATTTAGTTCCTTACAATCGTTTGAAGGTTTGGGTCGTTTTTGCGAAGTGATGAAAATGTCAGTCATTAGAAAGAAGACAAATTATAGACACACATTCACATTTTATAGAAAATTAAAGCAGCAGTTGGATGAAACGAATCGAAACACGAGCACTTGTCTTCAATACAAAATTACAAAACGCTTCTCTTGAGTAGCTACAATTTTAAATATGAACATTTCGAATTATAGCACGAAACACACACCGGCTGAAAACAACACTCATATAAAAATTATAGGTTAAAGTTCCAAATGGAACCTAGTAGTAGCATTCGGAACTTAAACGAGGCTTCTGGAACTTTGAAGTTCTCTTGTAGTAATTGGGATTTTAGAGTTTAAAATATCTAAAACTAATTTTCGTCTTAAAGGTAGGAATTACCTTAAAGTGAAAAAAGTCTAGTTGCCGTTACTACCAGTTAAGTGGCAAAGCCTTCAAACACCCATTTTAAGGTAAATAATACTTAGAAGTAATTACTGAAAATTACGCCATATTTTCTTATAAAATCGTAGACGCCATTAATATCAAATGTCAATTTCCTTTGTTACTGAAATAGTTATTTCTTCAAAATTGTCCCAAAAAAGAGAAAATTGAGCAAAAATGAACTCGTATAACTTACAGAAATTTTAAAAAAGCATTTTTCAGCATTTTTAGGTAATTTCGCCCATTTTCGTAATTTATCCTCCCGATAAAAAAGTGTTAAAACATGCATTTTGAGAGGGCGCGTTGTTACTTTTCAATCTATCAACGTCATATTTGACAGAAAATTTTCAATCGTTTTAGTTTCTTGAATCTAGCAACGAGAAATAAATCAGCAAATTAATACCTTTCTGATACCTACCATTATTCATAGATATAAGTTAAAAATATATATTAGGTACTTCCATCTTCCACGGTTATTGAAAAATGACGGAAGATGCTGGGCTAGAATATTTTTTAATTGTTTTGACAAAGACAAAGCGAGGACGCGAATGTAAAGAAGCAAACAAATCCAACAAAGTAGCGGTGACCACGCTGCTACGTCTCCACCACGTTGCCGGAACGTAAGCGCGTCGTAGCGGTGTAAGTTGCTAGGTGGTCGCCGTTACGTATCTATCACCCTCAAAATGTTCCCCATTTTGGTCGCTGGGACGTAATAGGAATGTAGTAATTACGTTCCTATCAGTAGTAATCACAACTTTAAAGTTGCAAACAAAAGTCGCCGGAACGTAACGGTGACTAAAAATGCTGCTTGGGATTATATACCGAGCTTTTTTATATCCCGAGGCGCGTGCGCCGAAGGATATAATATGCGAGGTAAATAATGGCCTTCTCAACCAAAGTGTATATAGATTTTTTTACTACTAACATTTAAATATTGCCATATTTTAGTCATTTCTCGCTTTTTTTTTTCAAATACTTCGAACTATCAAGTAGCCTGGGAGTTCAGTTGTCAAGCTAATAAAATGACACTTATCTTTAAATGTCATATAGAAAATGTTTCATTATTTACCTAGGTATTTTTTTATTATCATTATTTACCTAGGGTGAGAAATATTACTTCTCATTAGAGGAATGAGGTAAATAATGATGATTTCTCAGGTTACTAGTAAAAAAAAATTTTTCCTACCACCATAACGATTCGAAAAACGTGGGGTGCAATCAATAGATAATTATTGATGCATGCACTTAAGTCACTAGCAATTGTATTGCACTGCAAATATTTTCTCAACGATAGCTACTCCTCTACACTGCATGTGCAATTATTTTATACTTTTTAGTCCGTCTTTTATAATATTAGGTAGGTATATTATTTTATTATACTTTTAGTCGATTTTAAAAACGCGGAATATTAAGAAAATTGAGTGTTTTAGTGCAGAGTTTACTTTAGTACAGTCTGTCAGATAAGATATTATTATTATTATTATTATTGTAAGCCAGTTTACGTTCAAGTCAATGGAGACAATTTTGAACAGCTTTTGTAGAAAGAAGTGCATGGTCCGTTAACTTTATTATTATTTTTTTGCATCGTTTTCTGTTGGAGTTTTATTTGAAAAAAATGATAAATCGACTTCTTATACAACACTGCATAATATGGTTAAAATATACCGGGTAAGTTGTGAAACAGCCTATATAGGAAATAATGACGTAAGTGATTTGTATTGCAAATTAAAGGTAATTTTGTTTACTAAACATGTTGTATAATATCAAATTTGGAATACCTATAGGTAAATGCAACCATACTGAATAACTTATTATAATAATTAGCTTTATTTGAAATTCTAGATCACTTGAGAGATATGACCAAAAAAATGAAGGTATCTTAATTCTCTGAATCCAAGAAACAGAAGCCACCATTTTAAGATTTTGGAGCCAAAAAAGGATTACATTGCATTTGAATTGCTTTTATGAACTTTTGAAAATAGAAATTACTGTGTTTATGTATAATTAGGCTATAAATCATTGCTTCTACTCAGATCAAATTACAGTAAAACGCTAAAGTATTATTCAGTACTATATACAGAGTCTAACTAAAGTATATTAAAATATTTCAGGGTCGTGATCCTCGGCCAATTCTAAGAACAAAAATTCGTATGAACATTCTTCCTTTTCGAGATATACGGGGTGTTAAAATTTCCTAAAAATCGTCTTTTAACCATAACTTTTGTATTCTTATTGTGAGTTTAAATTAGTTGTGCTCTGAAACTTCCAAAATTTTTTGTTTAATTGAGAACAAGATCGTGATCTTTTTCCTTTGTAAATACCGGACATTTTTCGCAAATGCCATAAAATAAATTTGAAAAATCTGATTTGCCACGAAACGGCTAACGGGTTTTTCGCAATTTTCAGGGGTTTCCAAGAAAATAAACCACCAACATATATATACACCATTTAAAAGTAGACATTTCAACGGTAAAAATAAGGGCCAAAAAATATTTAAATAGAAAAACACCAATAAAGTCTTCCGTTTTTGTTTTTTTTTCAACTGTTTGAATATCTCGAAAACTACTTGTTTCTCAGATTCCACTAAAATCAGACTTATTCAATGCAAAAAAGATATACATTCATAAATGTGTTTAATTTTTGTTTTTCTCAGTCCTTTTCATTTGCGGTATCTACAGAAAAACGGTAAACTTTATGGTTGATACCCCAGTGACAACAAATTTTCAAGAAAATAAACGGACTCGCTGCTAAAATTCAGGAACAAATCTATCTTTAATTCCTAGCAGGTTTCGGAGTTACTAAAATAAGTAGATTAGATTCCTTCAAAACACTAGATTTTTTTAACAACATTGCTCGATTAGCATCAAGATCAACTAAAACTTAAAATGTTGATACCGTGAACCTGGGTGACTTTGATTCGCTTTACAACCTTCAATATACAGGGTGAGTTTTTTTCGATGCCCACTATGGGGATCTCGGAAACTAGCAGAGCTAGAACAAAGGTTAAACGGGGAAAGAATTGCAGTTTTGAATGCACAATCTAATGCCCCTTTTGGATTTTTAAATAAGTTCACCACTCACTAGATATTTTGAAAAAAGTGATTTTTTGCTGTTTCTTCAGATCTCTGTAGCTCCGTTATTTCTGATTATACAGAAAAACTGTAGAGACAAAAATTGTAGATAATTTTGGGCTTAATAAGTTAATCTTATCAAATTTTTTTATGTGGTTTGTGATTTTTGAGATATGACATAAACTTGTGTTTTTTTAAATGTAAATCATAGTTGGCTGTGGCCTTATAAAAGCTTTTCAAAGATATAATACTCGGCATAGTTATTACAAAAGTTATTACAAAAGAGCTATGGCTAATTTTCTGTTTTTTTTTTTAATTTTTCCATAGTCAGCCATGGAATATTTTCATAATTACGTTCTATTGTATAATAAGACATACTTCAAACTTTCAAATATTTTATTTTTAGCTGGTGAGAAAATGTAACAAAATAAAACAAAAATTATCATGATTGAGCTCCACCACATAATTACTATCCCGTAAGAAATTACCTAGATCAGCTCTATCCAAATAGTTGGATAGGGAGAAATAGACCTATTTCCTGGCAGTCCCGATCCCCCGATTTGTATGTTTTGGATTTCTTTTTGTGGGGAACAGTACAAAATAAAGTATGAGACAATTGTTAAATTAAGAGCAGCTGTTTTAGAACCAATTGCCAGTATTGACAGGCGCTCTCCAAGAAAGGCGACAAATTCAGCTTTAAAAAGATGCAATATTTGCATAAATTAATAATGGTGGATTGTTTGAACACCTTTTTATTTTAAAATAATAATAATTTGAATTTTTTAATTTTTGTTTTATTTTCTTACATTTTGTTACCAGCTAAAAACAAAATATTAAAAAGTTTTAAGTATGTCTAATTATAAAATAGAACGTAATTATGAAAATATTCCATTTAAAAAAAAATCATAAAATTAGCCATAGCTCTTTTATTTTTTGTAATAACTATGTCGAGTATTATATCTTTGGAAAGCTCAAAAAATGGCCGATTTTATAAGGCTACAGGCAACTATGATTTACATTAAAAAAACACAAGTTTATGTCATATCTCAAAAATCACAAACAACATCAAAAATTGGATAAGGTTGTCTTATTAAGCCCAAAATTATCTACAATTTTTGTCTTTACAGTTTTTCTTTATAATCAGAAATAACGGAGCTACAGAGATCTGAAGAAATAGCAAAAAATCACTTTTTTCAAAATATCTAGTGAGCCGTGAACTTTTTAAAAAATCCAAAAGGAGCATTAGATTGAGCATTCAAAACTGCAATTCTTTTCCCATTTAACCTTTGTTCTAGCTCTGATAGTTTCCGAGATCCCCATAGTGGGCATAAAAAAAAACTCAGCAGATCAACATAGATGAAAAAAACTGAGTGGCCATTTTAGTTCAAATTTTTGGATCACTCTGTTAGAGACTTTCTCTTGTAACTCTGTTTAAGTCCATATCAAATGTATGACGAATGTCATCTAGAGAAAATTGCAGATACCTATATACCTATCTATATTTTTCTAGCTGGTGCCTACATTTCTACATTTTAAAATTGTTTATTTTTTCGGCCATATTCACACCGGCAAGACTATTGTCAACTCAGTACATGTATATTACATCGTAGTCCTAATAATATGGTCATTTCCACACAGGTATTTACGTAGGTACACAATCGAAGTACTGACGAATCCTTACATTTGACCATCGGATAAAAAAGCACTTACTTCAGCAGGTGTTCTCGGTCTTGTGGCTTTGTTCGAATTCCATAAGAAGGTGAAAAATTCCAAAATTCCTTTGAATGTCACAGCGCGAACACAACCGGAATTCAGTCCGAAAAACAACTGATAGTCGCAGTGGCCGCACCACGAGAGCTGCTGCTGCCAGTACTTGACCCTCCGGGTCAGATACAGGCTTCCCAGGGGCTAACATCTCTCGGCTTGTAATGATATAACATAATATTGTGGTGATCTCGTGGACGCGGGAGCCGCCAGATACTCCGATGAGAGATTGTGTGGTGCTGGAATCTACTTTAGGGGATTATGTTATGTCTGGTGACATCACTGCTATCATGGTTTGAGAAAGTGCCTCTATTACTATTATCTCCTGTTGTAGTTTTATGTCTAATATGGGAGCAACTTTGTTTTTATTAGTTATTTTTGTTCCTTATTAAATTTCACACGAAGAATTTATTTAGCTGTTGATTGTCGGTATACGTAAGTGGTTCATTAGAAGTTTACGAGGATTGAGTGCGAATTTTGATTTGAAATTTTGGGTACTTATATAACAGGTTGTAAACTTTCTTTCTAAAATATTTCCGACTTCCGATCACTTTCGGTTTTACCGGAAGTCGATAGCAACTTTGTTATTTCAAATAGAACACCCTATATATTATTACACCATTTGGTTCCCCATTAAATTCCAAATCTTTTTTCTGAATATAATGTGTACCCTATTCCTAACCCTTTTCGAGATATTCGCAAATTTTTGATTTTTTTGAGTGTTGCAGCCATCGACCACAGTGATGATAACTTTGACATTTATGAATCCGGAAAACTGAAATTTTGGACTGTCCTAGGCGAAAGTCAACTTTATTAAATGGTCTGTATGCCATTTCAAAATATTTTACAGGGTGTTCGGGAAAAATTCCCAATATCAACATCGAAAAATTGAAAAATTTATTTTTTTAATGGAACCCATATTTTTTTATTGCTCCATTGAAATGCTTGTGTAAAGACAGTTCTAAAAGATAAACACGCTATATGTCTAAATGAAGCGGTTGCTTCTTTACTACGCAAAATACGTATTTTTTCTGCTATGTGTCAACAAAGATGCCATTTCTCAAGGAGCGTCACATTATAGTGGGCCATGGAAAATGAAATAACGCAATTGCTCGTATATGACAAGGTTAAGGGCTATTTAATAATATTTTTCCCTGAGAAGCAATAATACAAAATTAAATAATACTAACAATTACATAATAATAGGTACTAGAAGAAAAAAAAAAACAAGAAACTACAGAGGTATAAGTAAAACACTTTATTCATATTATGCTATTTACCTGTTACGTATTTACATTTGCTTCTCTTTGTTTGGACCTTGCCATGGACTATGAAATTTCGTTCCAACTTTCTGAATTTTCTTTTCGTCAAAGGGGGTAAATGTAAATGCCTTCCATTAAAAACTCTAATTAGTGTTCTTTCTAAAATTCTTTTCCACTCTCCATGAGTGTAAAACATATTCAAAATATCTTCGTTAGAATAGTTAATTTGAGCCATTCTTGTCAACAGTTTATATTTTATTGTTTGGAACACAATAAATGACAATCACAAATGAAAAATCCTAGGCCGCCTATTAGAAAAGGTCCGTTGTTTCTTGATATGGAGCAGCAAAAATACGTATTTTGCGTAGTAACGAAGCAACCGCTTCATTTAGACTATATAGTGTGTTATATCTTTTTGAACTGCCTTTTCACAAGCATTTCAATGGTGCAATAAAAAAATATGGGTTCCATTTGAAAAAATGAGATTTTCCAATTTTTCGACGTTGATATTGGGAATTTTTTCCCGAACACCCTGTAAAATATTTTGAAATGGCAAACAAGTTGACTTTCGCCTACGACAGTCCAAAATTTCAGTTTTCCAGATTCATAAATTTCGAAGTTATCATCACTATGGTCGATGGCTGCAACACTCAAAAAAAAATTTTGCGAGTATCTCGAAAAGGGTTAGGAATACGGTACACATTATATTCAGCACAAAGATTTGGAATTTAATAGGGAACCAAATGGTGTAATAATATATAGAATGTTGTGTTTGAAATAACAAAGTTGCTATCTACTTGCGGTATAACCGGAAGTGATCGGAAGTTGAAACAATAACACCGACTTCACAAATTTGCCCGTATGCATATTTCAACTAAAATTTTACAAATATTTTTCTCTTTCTACATTGTGTTATCTTTGGATTTGGTGACAGTCAAGACAACGAATTTAAATCTATTTGGATATGAATACATAATATCCTACATACATCATAACTCACTGTCACCGACTCCAAAGATAACTCAATTTAGAAAGAAAAAAATATTTCTAAAATTTTAGTTGAAATGTGCATACGATAAATTTGTGGAGTCGGTGTTATTATTTTTTTAATTTTTTATGGAGTGTGCATACGGGCAAATTTTTGAAGTCGGCTTTAGATTCTTTGTTAAAATTTTTTTATTTCTTATTTTTTAGTGAATTATTAAGAATTATTATCGAAATCGGTCCAATATTAAATTCCATCTCCCATTTGAAGAGTGGAAGTTACAAAGGTGGTATGTGCCAAATTATTCAAAACTTATATTTTCCGATAGAAAGGTGCCATTAGACATGCTGCATGTTCTGACAAAGGTGATATGTGCCAGGACTACTAGATAGCTTATTCTACTAATTCAAAGATGGCGCTGCCGTTATGTGCCTTTGTCCACCCTTAGGATTGCAATTTTTCTCTTAAAATCTAATTTCTCTTCAAAATTATTTATTTATTTCTAATAAAATAAGAATCATCCAAATCGGTCCAATATGAACTTTCATCTACTATTTACATATACAGTGTGTCCCAATTTGATACTGGACACCTCAGAAATATATGAAGGGCAAGGAAAACAAATGGTCTCTATTTTTTTATTGGTAGTACCAAGGGAGAGTATTTCGTAGGCGGTGGTATTTTGATGGGGTAATTATTTCATGGAATGCTATGATTTTTTAAAATAGCTAATTTTCAAGAAATCCTATTAGGGATTTTTTTACGACAAAATGTTATTAAGAAAACTTGTTCAGAATGAAAAACTGAGTAGAATTGCAAAATTTCAAAAGTCTAAGCCTACTTTGATTTTTAGCTTTTTCGCCTTTTTCTCCCACTTTTTTCTTAGAAATGTGTCCTTTCTGGAGCTTTCACGTCAAAATATTATTAAGGAAAATTGATCATCGTGAAAAAATAAAATTTTGACGTGAAAGCTCCAGAAAGGACACTTTTCTAAGAAAAAAGTGGGATGTAAATCTAAAAATCAAAGTAAGTCTAGACTTTTGAAATTTTGCGAATCCACTCAGTTTTTCATTCTGAACAAGTTTTCTTAATAACATTTTGTCGTACAAAAATCCCTAATGGGGCTTCTTGAAATTTTGCTATTTTAAAAAATCATAGCAGGCCATGAAATAATTACCCCATCCACATACCACCGACTACGAGATACTCTCCTTTGGTACTACCAATAAAAAAATAGATACCATTTGTTTTCCTTGCCCTTCATATATTTCTAAGGTGTCCAGTATCAAATTGGGACACACTGTATCTACCCTTAGGGGTGGAAATTTTTCTTTAAATGTAAATGGGACCACCTCTAAGGTACTCCCTTTCTAATAAAAATAGGATCATCGAAATCGGTCCAATATGAAATTTCATCCCCTATTTTTCCACCCTTAGGGGTGGAATTTTTTCTTCAAATTTAAATGGGACCACCTCCAAGGTACTCCCTTTGAATTAAAAAAGAATCACCGAAATCGGTTCAATATGAAATTTCATCTCCTATTTTTCCACCCTTAGGCGTGGAAATTTTTCTTCAAATTTAAATGGGGCCACCTCTAAGGTACTCCCTTTCTAATTAAAAAAGAATCATCAAAATCGGTTCAATATGAAATTTCATCCCCTATTTGTCCATCCTTAAGGGTGGAACTTTTCTTCAAATTTAAATGGGACCATTCTGTAGGTATCCCTTTCAAATAAAAGAATAATTGTCCAAATCAGTTTATAAATAACGGAGTTCTGAGGTAACAAACATAAAAAAAAACATACAACCGAATTGATAACCTCCTCCTTTTTTGAAGTCGGTTAAAAAGAGGGCCAATCTGTTATCTGCTGTCAGGAATCCTGCTGGCCCGCTGGTCTTCTCGAAGTACGTCTTGTCCACTGTACAGTCGGACGAAACAAAAGGAATCGACGGTTCCTTTCCCAACGGCGAGCAGATAAATACAAACATGGAAAAGTTTAAGCGGCGCGTCATTTTATGCGATTCTACATGAAAAATTTATTTTCTTGAAATCGGCATTAAAATGTCCCAAAATCGTCATTAAAAGCACAGAAATCGTACAATAATGTAGCCCATTATTGTACGATTTTTTCAATAAGTAGGCCTTGGCGAGATGTAAACATCAAACGTCAGACGCGGAGAAATCGCCCGTCAAAAGTAACCAAATATTCAAAACCCGGCCGATAAAGGCCCATTTAACTTTTCGTACACATTGCGAAATTGTTTCCTATAGAAGCGCAATCCTTCAGTCTACATATTTTAGTAAATTTGAATATCAATAGATTTCTTGTGTAGGCTGCACAAGAAGCAGCAGTTTGGTTTTTCTGTTCGAAGGTGCCGTACGTCATTATACTTGTCGTAGGTAGAGCGATCGGTAAAGTCAAGCAACGCCGCGCGTAGTCGGTTCGTGGACGGGTGATCCCTTATTATTATTTTCTTGCATAATAAAACATTTTTTTCCGATTTCAAAAAAAATATAATATGTACCTCGGCACTGAAGTTCTTTTTATGACTCATGTGGTTTATTTGCCTCGGCCAGAGGCCTCAGCAACTAAACTCCACATGAGTCATAAAAAGTTGAACTTCAGTGCCTTGGTACATAAATAACTATTTCTTCCATGTGCACGGCCTGCAAGGAAAAAATCTCTCTTAGTCTTATCATATACTTAGAGGGTGTCCCGTAAGTTATGGATCAAACGGTTCCGGGTGACAGGGGAGGCAATTTGGGACAAGAAAAACCCAAAATGTTGGTATCCAATTATTGTTAACCGTTTTCAAGAAAGGGGGTGTAGAAATTTTCATGAAAAAAAAAATAATTTTTGCTTTATGTCCGAAACTAGAAAAGATATTTGAACCAAATTTGGTATACGATATGTTGTCAAGAAGAGCCAAAACTCCTGCTTGTATCAAGCTCAGCGGTTGACTAGCTGTACGATTGACAAAATACAATTTTTTAGATAAACAATTTATTTGGCAACAAATTTTGGATACTTGTTTCGTATCGGCTACCATCTGTTAGAGGGCACTACATAGCTAGTAGGTACCTCTAACTGCAATATAATTGCGTCACAAATTTTCAAAATAAATGACATATTCAGATGTATCGTTTAAAGTGAACACTCACTTTTCTATTATTTCTCTCGGCATGTTCGGGACAGAAGAGAGAAAAATTGCAACCATCGGGTGTTTTTGTTGGATACGACAAAATGTACCTCCAAGATACATGAATGTTCTGCGGTTCGAACAAATTTTTCGGGTAAAATTTAATATTACACGCAGTGTATAGTGTATATTTATGGTTTGTTTGCACTCTTCCTTCACGAACTTCCTTTTCTATAAACAAAATCGTATTGATATTTGATAAATTAATTCTTGTGCGCACATGAAAAGAATCCCTCTGTTTGAATCTGACTTCCTGTATAGAGCACTCCAAAATATTATATTGGACCAGACATGTGGCATAGCTATAAGTTTTCTTAGCTGTATGGGCCAGTGGTCCTGAAACCAGCAGCTTCTGGGATTATCCTACAAAATTAACTAGGTATACTTTGTCACTGCTGCGAAGCATTTGAAATAGAATAATTGGTGGCACGGCAAAGCAAGAATTACGGTCCCACACAAATCTTATATTTTTTAGGCTCTAGTCTGTTTCTGAGAGGCCGATCTTCCCCTTTCTTGGGGATTTTCCGGTCGGTTCTCTCGGCAAGTTGTTGTCTTTTTTCAACGTTCGAACAACAGTGATAAGGCTTGCCTTCTTTGTTTTCAATCGACGTTAAGACTTAAGACCCCTGTCTGGATTTATTTGCGGACACATTTGAAAGAATATTAATAAAAAATAAGAAAATGAGAGGTTGAAATGAAACACACACTCCTTTCGGAGTCAAGCCATTTTGTGGCACTTTTTACTATGACCAGCCTATAGCCTATACTGCACGAGAGACGTTCGACAGAAGGAACAATTTGGCAGCCATGTCAAACCTTAGATGAAGCAGGTTAGAATGGTCTTCGTTTCGTTTCGTTTTTGAATTTGAATTTTATTAAGGTCGACGTAAAACGCCTTTTTCCCCAAGTAAGAATAAACATTATGGAAATACATATAGGTGAACGGTACTTGGAGAGTTAGTATCTCCTAAAAGAAATATTTGCGTACGCTTTTTACAATATTATTTAAAATAATAATAATAATAAATAAATATTTAAACTAAAATTGATTATATTACTACGGGTTATCGTCAGTGTCATTCGTCGTTAGCGTCAATGAAGTGTCTCGGTCGTCTGTGTGGTAGTCTGCGGTCAACGTTGTAGGTGCATACGTCCGTGAGTAAATGGTTAGGATGATTTGGGATGATTACGTCATAAATTTTACGTACGTGCGTCTTTATGTATTGTGTGATCGTCGGGATGTTAAGGTCGTTGTGAATGGTCCTATTTGAAGTGTACCACTCCGCTCCTACCGCCAGTCGAAGACATTTATTTTGTATAACTTGAATTTTGTTTATATTATATTTTGCGGCGAAACACCAAGCGGCGCAGGCGTATAATAACGAAGGTCTAATCACTTGCGTATAAATCAAAAGTTTGCTTTGGACATTGAGGCTAGAATTTCTATTTAAAAGCGGATATAATTTTGACATTGCTTGTTTTGCCATTTTTGTTCTTGAATTTATGTGCGAAGCCCATGTAAGTCTTTTGTCTAGCTTAATACCTAAATATATAACTTCGTCGCTCCAATCTATTGGGATTTGATTTAAATTAATACGTTGCATTTCTGGTAATAATCTTTTTTTAGAAATAAAAATAGCTTTGGTTTTCCGCTCGTTAATTTTTATTTTCCATTTAACAAAAAATTCGGAGACCATGTTCACCGCACGCTGCAAGAAAGCTTTAATTGACCTTTGAGACTCACTAACTGCTAAAATCTCAGTATCGTCTGCGTATAGGAAGATCTTCGTATTTGGGTATGACGTTAGGTCGCTAATAAAAATGGAATATAGAACAGGTCCCAATACCGAGCCCTGCGGTACGCCAGCCTGAATGTTACGAAACTCAGAATTTTTGTTATCAACCCTAACACAGAATTTTCTGTCTGTAGGAAAGTCTTTAACAAAGCGGACAATGGGAGCCGAGAAGCCCCCCCTTAGCATTTTATATAACAGCCCCCAGTGTCACACTTTGTCGAAGGCCTTTGCTATATCCAACAGAACAATACCTGCGCTTTTTCGTTTCTGTAAGCTCTTGGATATATTTTCAACCAATCTACAGGCTTGTAGCTCAGTACTATGCATCGACCGAAAACCGAATTGTTCTCCCTGTATAATTTCCAAGTTATCAGCTTCTTCCACTAATCTAGCCAGTATAACTTTTTCCACGATTTTTGAAATTGACGAAAGTAAGCTAATTGGCCTATAGTCACTCGATGTATTCGAACCGCTCTTTTTTGGTATCGTCACAATTTGTGATTTTTTCCAAATGCTGGGAAAATGTTGTGTTCTAAGGATTGCATTTGTTAGATTTAAAATGGCAGTTCTAAATTTTTTGGGTAGTAATTTAATAGCTTTATTATTTATGCCGTCTAGGCCGGGGGCTTTTCTTGGTGGTAAAAATTTTATAATTTTATTAATTTCTACTGGGTCACTTAGGGGAAGTTGACCTGGTGGAGCTTCCTCTAGTAATCTCGTTGATGTTTCGACCACCTCGGTCTCCCATTCTGGGTCATCTCTGGGATTTACATTTAAAGAAAATTGAGAGACGTATTCTTCCGCGAAAACTTCCACCTTTTCCTCCGCCGTAAACACTAGTCCGTTATTACCTATTATCGGTGGTGTCGGTGTTTTGGTCGTTTTTCCCTTTAGATTTTTGATTATTTGCCAAAATGAGCGTTCTGTCGTAGTCAAAGATTCCAAAGTTTGTTGCCAATTGTCATTTTTGAATTCAGAAATACATTCTTTTACTAGTCTCGTGAGTCTATTATATTCTAAGTTATGTCCTGTCCTTTGGGCGAGTTTTTTAGAACGTCTTTTTTGTGCTATAAGATTTTTTATTTCTTGGGGAAGTTTTGTCGAATAGTACGTGGTGTTCGTAGTCGTGGTTGATTCCAAAAGTGCGTTATTTATTAAATTTTGAAGTGTGTCCGTATAGTTATCTATGTCTTGTGCGTCTGTCAAGTGTCTAAGTGGCGGAGGATACAGCAAAAGCATAGTTTTATACATCTCCCAATTTGTAATATATCTATTAAAATTTTGATTTAATTCATCATTATTATTATTCAAGTTGCCAAAAACAATCATAACGGGATTGTGATCGCTGCTGAGATCAGCGGACGTAGATACCTCGTAATTACAGTCAAAATTTTTTGTGATAAACAAGTCTAATATACTGGGTCGAGCATTACCGGCGGGAGGGTACCTGGTCGGTTCGGCCGGTGCAATTACCTGTAAATTGTTTAAAAATGTATACCTATCCAATCGGTTACCGAAACAATTGTTAGGGGTTGGTGACCACCTGTAATGTTTGGCGTTGTAATCGCCACCAGCAATTACGGGGTCATTGTTGTTAAGATTCAAAAATATCTGATTTAGTTCATTTACATCGTATCGTATATTCGGCGGCATGTATACAGAGTACAGGGTATACGTTACATTGTTTGTGAATTTGATTTTGATAGAGACAAATTCCGCGTTCATATTTTCATTAGAAGACCTAAACGTCATAAAAGGGACAGATTTGTGTACGGCTAGTAACACGCCTCCGCCTCTCCCATTAACTCTGTCTCTACGAACGATACTGTAATTCTGCAGTTTAAATCTCGCATGCGGTTTAAGAAAAGTTTCCTGCAGCGCTAAAACGTGAACTTCCTCCTCTTGCAGAAAATTTAGAAGTTCATGCTTTTTGTTAGAAACGCCGTTTGCGTTCCAAGAAACAAATTTCAATTTATCGAGAGTAGATCCTTCGTCATTATTGTTCGCCATTGCAATTCCCTAACATTACCGCAAATTTTTGTAATGCCGGTAAAAGCTCCCGCATTACACACACGACCTCTTTTTTTCTGATTTCCCACCTTTCTCATGCACAATTCTGCACGTTCTCTATACTCTTTAAATCAAAATTAGGGATGAAAAACACACTTACTTGTCAAAATATTTGGTAAAATGATTTTTAATAGGGTTTTTCGCCACCAAACTGATCGAAAGACAACTTTTTCAAGTTGCCTGGAAAATTCATAAAGATCATGCCACGTCAAAGTGAAGAGACAGATTAATAAATTTCAGGTTAAAATGTCATGACAACATAAACAATAGCCTAGCCACCTGCCTGATATTGTACCCTGTGTTCTACCTAATTATCTATACTAACTTCTCTTTGAATAAGTGGTAATAATATTTTACTGAATTCCACTGAACATTCAGCAACACAGTTGTCCGTATTTCCTAGAATAAATGCAGATTCTTTAATTTTCCGTCTATTTCCTACTTCTTCTTTGAGAATTGGTTTGGAACTATCCCACAAAATCCTATGATTGTTATTAAAAGAATGTTCACATATTTTTGACTTAAAAATTTGATTTTGCCTGACATAATTTTTATGTTCTTTTAAACGAACGTTATGTGGCCTACAAGACTTCCCAACATAGAACTTTACACATTCACAAGGAATTCTATAAATGCAATTTTTTGAACTCTGTACCTCATTAAATGGTTTCGTTTTAACTAGCAAAAATACATTAAGATCTACCCTTATTTTGCGCCGTAGAAAAAAATTGTAGCTATATAAGAGAAAGTTGTTTGCGATTAAAAAGTATATACAAATACAAAAACATGGCCTTCTGGTGAAAAAAAAATATTAATTTTTTATTATTAGTTGCTGCTTTTTTAATTGCCCGTGAAGGAAATTCTACGTTTGTACGCGCTGATGGCGTTTATACTAAGTGTGGCAGCCATCCAATAATGATAGACTCTGCTCCAAACATTTTGAACCACATTTTTTGTATTGGACTGACCAAAAAGTGTGTTTTCTTGAAAGCGGCAGTAAAGTGTCCCAAAATCGTCATTAAAAGCACAGAAATCGTACAATAATGGGCTACATTATTGTACGATTTTTTCAATAAGTAGGCTTTGGCGAGATGTAAACATCAAACGTCAGACGCGGAGAAATCGCCCGTCAAAAGTGACCAAATATTCAAAACCCGGCCGGATAAAGGCCCATTTAACTTTTCATACACATTTCGAAATTGTTTCCTATAGAAGTGCAATCCTTTAGTATACATATTTTAGTAGGTTTGAATATCAATAGCTTTGTTGTGGAGGCTGCACAAGAAGCAGCAGTTTGGTTTTTCTGTACGAAGGTGCCGTGTCTTGTCTTTCTTGACCTAGGTAGAGCGATCGTCAAAGTCAAAGTCAAGCAACGCCGCGCGTAATCGGTTCATGGACGGGTGATCTCTTATTATTATTTTCTTGCCTAATAAAACTTTTTTTTTCCGATTTCAAAAAAATATATAATATGTACCTCGGCACTGAAGTTCTTTTTATGACTCATGTGGTTTATTTGCCTCGGTCAGAGGCCTCGGAAACTAAATTCCACATGAGTCATAAAAAGTTGAACTTCAATGCCTTGGTACATAAATAACTATTATTGAATGAAGCAGTTAATAATAATAATCCTACCATATTCCTAGAGCTTCCCAAATATCTGCAACCAAAAACGGTATGTGGGTTCTTGGTTAATTAATTTTAAGCTTAAGCTTTTAAAAACAGTGAAATCATACAAAAATTCATTAAGTAAATAATGTTTTATCATTCTTGCGTTGGCATGTTACACGACGTAATATAATAAAATACCTATTGTAAGTGTTATCAAAAAGTACCGATAGTAACATCGAGCAACTCTTACGCCTGGTGTAAACAAGAGCACGGGAGTTGAAATATTCGCCAGGGCCGCACTGAGGCACGACCTTTATTTAATTTTAGTTTTACAATGGTTTACATCAAAATATTTGGGAAAAGAATTATTGGCTTAATTGAAATGGTTCAAAACATCGATAAAGTTATTTGTGGCAGTGTCTAAATAGCTGAAAACAACAAGGTAAAACCGCGTAACTACACTTTTGCGATCGAGTACGTCCCTGTTGCCGACTTGGGTGAAACTTTATAGCCTACCGACCAATCGCGGATCGTCATTGAACACGTGGTTCTATTTACGTCAGGCGTACGGATTGCTCGATTTTAGTATAGTTCATTTATTTTGTGAAAATAAATGTTTGCCAAAAAATATTGTTCTGAAGTAAATTTAATATACCTATTTAGAAATTGTACGCTTTTTATGATTAGTTTTTGCAGCCCAAAAAAAAAAATTCGGAGTGTAATGACTTCAAGCTCAAGAGTAGAGCAGGATTCTCCACGGAAGAAAAAACTAAGGAGGCCAACTATATACAGGATGATTTTTTTAGGTCTACCACCGCGATTTTCTAGCTCATTTTGCGGCCTACAAAAAAAAACGTAAGAGACAATTTTGGACAGCTAAGTGGTGCTGCAAAAGAAATCGGCATCTATGGCCAACTTGTCGCCCATTATTAAAAAAAAAAACAAATTGAGCAAAACTATTAATGGCCGTGGAATGTTTATTTTAAGAGACAGAGGAAAACCTTTATATTGAAAATTGATGGCACTGAGAAGCTTTATCCACCCATATGCTCAGATAGTTTCAGCAAATTACACAGGGTCTTCGGCTCTCTTGAGACCATGAAAATGTTTGTCGATTTTAGGTTTTTTTAGTACACCGCGAAAAGTTGGGTATGGAGGCCTATTCCTTTTTTAATGTCGTCTCGCTGACCAAAATTGCCATATGTTGTTTTCTTACATATTTTCTGTGCGGCCCAAAATAAACTAGAAAATCGCTTAATAGGAAATAAACAAAAAAAATTCATAGCCTCAAGAGAGCCGAAGACCCTGTGTAATTTTCTGAAACTATCTGAGTACCATTTTGCATAAAGCTTCTTATTAGTGCCATCAATTTTCAATATAAAAGTTTTTCTCTGTCTCTTAAAATAAACATTCCAGGGCCATTAATAGTTTTGCTCAATTTGAGGTTTTTTTAATATTGCGCGACAAGTTGGCCATGGATGCCGATTTCTTTTGCAGCACCACTTAGCTGTCCAAAATTGCCTCATTTTTGTTTCTTACGTTTTTTTGTAGGCCGCAAAATGAGCGAGAAAATAGCGGTGGTAGACCTAAAAAAATCATCCTGTATGTTGAAGGAGGCAGTTGTTTCCTCAAATTGCTAGAAGTAGGGCAAAAACAAAAAAATCCGTGTACCAGGACAATCATTAAAAAGGGCTAAAAAGAAGGTAGTGTCGTTAAAGCAGATTGTCAAAGAATTGGAAAAGAAAAATGTATTATCTCAAGAAAATATTATGTTAATTTAAAATATGTCAGAGTTTAACAGGGAGTTATTATAAAAAGAAAATGGGTAAAAGGTTCGATACCAGAATTAAGGAAATTTGCCTTAACTTTAAACTTTTTTCGCTAAAAGCCTACAACTTACAACTATATTAAACAAAAATTAGATACATGTCTGCTGCATCATAAAATAATTGCAAAATGGTTTCAGAATGTGGACTCGGAACAGGTTTTACTATAAAGAAGCTTTAAATACTTTAAAAAGTGAAGTTAAACTATTTGAAAGGCCAATCATTTGTTCATTCTTTAATAATCGGTGAAATGGCTATAAGGAAACAAAAATAGAATGGGACGGCAAACAATTCCATCGTTACGTAAGTTTCGGGGTCGATTTAAATTATGACTCTATAATAATACCATGGCTAAAGAGGCTTTTGTAATAATGTATGTTTGTATAAATAGGACCTGGAAACTTCCTGGCCATTTTTCTGTTTTTTACTGACTTCTTAAACGGTAATCAAAAACATTCGGTTGTCTCACAGTCACAGTGCATAAATTTAGTCGAGGGTATTTGGGCTAAGGTAATGTTTAAAATCCGAACTTTTTTTAAAGAATTAATAAAAATAATTTGCATCCAAACAATTTTGTGCCAGCGCTTAGAAACAAAATAGTTGAATTGGTTTTAACCTAATGCGTAAGTCCTTTGATATAAAGAGAGATTTTTTTAAATAAGTTTTATTTCTTAGCAACTCACAACACAAATAATAAAAAATAAAAAGAATTGTGAGAAATAAGACTTAGATATTTATAAAAACCTCTTTATAAAACAAAATATTTTCTAGTTTTTTAAAAACTGATGTTTAGAAACTCATGTATTAGAAAATCATATTAACCATATATATACCTATACTTTTTATTAAAAGCTGTATGTACAAATTATTTAAAGATAAGAATTCATTTTATTGTAAAAAGTAAGACCCAAGAAGTGGACTCTGTGAGAAGTAAATTGACACAATGAATCTTATTTAAAGGCCAATAGAAAGTATATTGTGTTTATGTTTAATAAAACAATATTTATCTTTATTTGGTTTTTATTCGATCCTTCGGCTGTTTAAATCGCCTTGCTACGCCACTGGCACGTCGGCTTTGCTCCCAGTAGTTGGTAACAGACGCGTGGCTTGTATTATCCGTCCTGTCTCTTTCCTTTTCTTAGATTTATGTACATATTTTTGTTTATTTGCTTTATCAAGCTACGACAGCTTATCTATTAGGTACTTTTGTTTATTAAGCTAGGAAAGCTTACTATTTTTGTTTATTGAGCTACTAGTGCCTGAGTTTGATATAAATATATATGTTTAAATATTGTACTTTAAAGTTATTTCATGATGATATGAGATTTTTTAGGCTACGTATCGTTTGCCTGCAATTCTTTTCTTGCGTTTGGGGAGGAAAGAATTATTTGTTAGTTAAAATTTTTAGTAAATGAAAGTTTAAACTTTGCTTAAGTTTTTAAGTTTATATCGCTAGCTGTATAAATTTACCTTTATCTTACATTATTTCCTTATTGTTGTTGACGTGTTATTATTGCTATTCTTGCTATATTTGTAGATACATATTTTGGTTAAGTGTTTTGTAAATATTTAGATTTAGAACAATTCCAGTATTTGTTGACATTTAAAGGTTTATGTTATTTATTGAGTTAAAATAGACTTAACAATACCTTTCTTGAGATTTTAAGGTAAATATATATAAATTTACTCGCTAATGTTTCACTAATTTTGTTTATAAATGACATGTATGTGGTTGGAAGAAAATCTATCTTTTATTTTTGTTACAATCTCAGTTCTGAAAATAACTTTGATTTTCGTTTTTGTATATTTTCAATTTTTATCATATTAGAAATTAACACATAAAATAGTGCAAAGTCAAGTGTAATGCAATTTAAAATTTATCTCTCTTTTAATACCTTTTAATTACCTGAACCACCCCTTTTATGTTACTCCAACAAATTCCGAGGAGTCCGGCTATAATATATAGCGTCACAAACCAAGGCTTGTACATAAATTTTTTTAATTAATAACTGTGTTATATATTCTCTTAGATAATTGATACAAAAAGGAACAATTAAGCCACTCAGAAATATCTGATTTTTAAAAATAATATACCTATGTAAATTTTGAATCTGGATTCGGATTCCTAGGATGAAGAAAAATGGGGAAAAAATTGAGGGAGTGACATTGATTATACTTAAATAAACTTTCAAAAATACTGATTTATTAAACAATCTAATGGGGACATTTACTACTTGTTATTTTCGATCCAGTCTACGAATTGGCTGACGCGGGTGAAAGCAGCGGGATATCCAACTTCACATCCAAATATCACACCAAACGAGACAATACCAATCTGGAATACAAAAAGAATGGTATAAAGTAGATATAAGTATCCGCACCTTCTGCAAGCAAATGAACATAACTAATTTAATGATAGAAAGAAGTCAGATTCACGAACGAATATATGAATAATGAATCACCTAAGGCACCCTAAATGAATCCAGCTGTTTTATCACTATCAGACAAAATTAAATCTTTAGCTCAACATTATCAGAAATTCCGGCTATCGGATTTTCACCATTTAAAAATAAAAAGTGAAAACATAGGTAGACTATGGAGACGATTATTTTGCAAAGAAAACATAATTTTTTAATAAGTTTCTAGATTATTTCAACAAAAGTAAGGACCGTTTTTCTCTTTGCACCTGTATCTTATTCTACTGATCTGCATGAGTGAATCTGATTATTTTATTAAATTATAGAAATTAAATCGACTTTGCATCAAGCAAAACAAAATTTTAAGCTTGCAAATATGTAGGTACATTTTCTACCCGAGACGTTAATATTTATCTAGGAATAGTATTTAAATTAGTTTCTTTAGAATAAAGGACCTTATGTAGCTATAGAATATATGAAAAAAAAAACTAAAAAATATATGTTAAGAAAATGAAAAAGAAGTCTTCGGGCCCGTCTCTACAAAAAAAAATTATATTATGTACCTAACCGTTGAGACTATGTATATGTGTTCTTTATGTCCAGTTAGACAATATCTGACATAAGAAAATTCTCAGTGGCAGGGCGTTTTTTTAAAACCCTTTCAAACTTTTAAGGGCGTCCGACAACGGCATTGTCGGTGAAGGTTACCACTTGATTTTAAATATTTGTATTAAACGCTCCTGAAAATCAACTTTTAAAAATCATGTAAAAGTTATGACGTCATAAAATTTCACGGCTGATTTTTTCAGGATCGTTTAATAAAAATATTTAAAATCAAGTGGTAACCTTCTCCGACAAAAATTTTCGGGAGTCCGTTATCGGACTCCCTAAAAAGTTTTAAAGGGTCCCAAAAAAAACGCCCCGCCACTGAGAATTTTAATATGTCAGAAATTGACCAAGTGCGAAAGCGCAGAAGGGCCACCAAAAATAAAAAATAGGTTTTATCTTAATAAGGCAGAATTTCTGAGAAAGAAGTCAGAATATCTGATTTACGTCATAATTTCTGAGAAACAAGTCAGAATTTCTGACTTAAATCAGAATTTCAAAAAAAGAAATTCTGGACTTAAGTCAGAAATTCTGACTTGTTTCTCAGAAATTCTGCCTTATTAAGATAAAACCTATTTTTATTTTTGGTGGAACTTCTACGCTTTCGTACCCAAGTAGACTTAAAGAACACATAATGTACAAAGTCTCAACGGTGAGTTAATAAAATTTTTTTTGTAGGCGTGGGCCCGAGGACTATAATGTCGCAAGTTTATCAAAATTAACTAGAGAACTAACTGCATAGAAAACAATTTTCCCCATAGGTTTTTTTCGATATTTTTACAATGGCATTTTTGAAGTTGTTGAATGTCAGATATGACAGTTACTGCAAGTTACGTGACCACTTCTGCATAGGCCATTTTTAAAATTTTGTACAAACACAAACTATTGCCAATGCCAAATTTTAAATATTTGTGCAAGTAAAAAATTTTCCCCTACGACTATTAAATTTGTCATAATGTATACCGTACTTTCATCGTTTCGGTAGACATAGGAGAATAGGCCGCGCGTCGCCGTGCGTCCAGCTAGGTTTGTCAGTCGTTGGCGGGGGGAATACACAGTAGTCCCGCACCGCTTATCAGTCGAGTTTTGCGAGCAAAAAACACGCCCCGCCCCCCGCCAACGACTGACGAACCTAGCCGAATACACGGCGGCGCGCCGCCCAGCCATGGCAATGTCTACTAAAACGGTGAAAGTACGGTATAAGGCCCAATTAAGTAAAGTAATCTTTAAATTTATAACAAACAGTTTCTCTTTAAGCGTTTTCTGAGCTATAATATCAAGGCTACCAGAAATATCAAGTGGCGTCAATGTAAAATAAAAACGGCGCGAAACCGGTCGTGAAAAAACGTTATTTTCGGACATGGTCTTCCAAAAAACTACAAACTTGTCCGCGATCATTTTGCCTAGAGACAAGGGTGTGAAGTAAAGGTTGACATATTTTAGTTAAAAAAAAGCACTCTTTGCGTCATATCGACTCGGACCCATATTAAACAAATTCACCTTTTTTTAATCTGTAGTGAATTGGGGTAAAAAATATGTTATATATTACGTCCAAGCATTATCTATTTGGAAGAAGAAGCAAACAACATAAGGTAGAGCCGTTTTCCAAACGACCATTTCCGAACATGTCGTAATTCGTTTTACTACTGACCTGTTCACCGTTGTTGACCAATGGGCCGCCAGAGTCACCGTTGCAGGTGGATTTGCCTTCGGGGGTGTCGGCGCAGAGCTGGCCAGGGTACAATTCTCCGTAATAGTCTTCGCATTCGTCGTTGGTGATGACGGGCAGAGTGACCTCGCGAAGGACCGGCGATATGCTGGCGCTGAGGTCGGAGTCCTTGCCCCATCCGCTCACGTTGGCGTCTTCGCCGGCGTAGCTGGAGCTGCTCGAGGTCAATGGGATGGGTTGGATGTTTTCTGAGAAGGGAAGAAATCTTGTGTAAGCGAGACCGTATAATTAGGGTTACCAGATAAGGCGATTTGAAAAAGAGTACAACTCTACGACACGACACGGCTCACAATCGCAACACTGTTTTACCAGAGCATATAAAACAACCAGCAGTAAAACTCCCCATGGCGGGAAAATTCTGCGCACCTTTTCGCGCAGCCGGCATTTGGGAATAGATTCTGTCAAATGGATGCAGTGTCGGGGCGATTGGGCAGTTCTTTTTTGGCTGTATGAGAGATATTACAGTGCCGTGGACTGTGCTTTTTTGTAAATTATTGTGCTTTGTGCTTGTATCTTTAAATAAAGAATTCCAGGAAGGAGTCAAAGCTGCTTGTGCTTACCACACACTCTACTATACTTTACTAATACTACTCTGTATTTCTTAATTGATTTTCCCGACTACACCTCTGACTTCTATTCCCCCAATATGGCTCAAGGTCATTGATTTTGCCGATAATTTCTCAAGAGTAAGTTATAACACTGCTGGTTGTTTTATATGCTCTGGTTTTACTGTCTGACTGACTGTCACACAGGAGTCGCTTTCGGGTATTACACTTAGAGCACTCCAGAGCTACTCAGGAGTACTCACTCCACTTCCATTTCATGCTTTCGGGTATAATAATTGTGCTTGATGCTCCAGAGTTGCTCTTTTTTCCTCCCCCCTGCCCCCTCGAGCACCAGCCGTTTATTAGGTACGTGACGCTCCGAGTTGCGCAGTACAATCATTGATTGTCAGTTTGATGTTTTATGGACCTTCGCTTGATTCTCTTGCGGGGTCAATTCTAATTTCTAATTAACGAAAAATATAACTTACCATAACTTCACTATCAACCATTTTTTCCATTTCTATTTGCATCGTAAATTTAAGGTTAGCTCGTAGACATAAAACAAAAATAATAACTGGATCCTATATATAGCGTTCGGGTATCAACGGCACACAAGCAAAACGGAGTCTCAAACACCCAGACACATCATACCCGAAAGCGCCTAGGGTTTACTTTTTTTCTGAGGTCACAAGGGCCACAACATAACCTATATTATAACCTATAAAATTGCGGGCAGCGGTGCACGAGTGACGAGTGGGTCTTTCGTGGCACCCACGTTCTGACACCGTACGTCGTGGGTTCGATTCCCACCGCGGCAGTGCCCTGCGTGTTGTGTGTTTGTCTTTAGGTTAAAGGAAATATCCCCAATTATAAAGACCCTAATGGCTAGATTGCTCGAAAAGAGCAGAGGCCATAAAGGGGAAAAAATAACCTATTACAAAATTGAAGCATTAATATTGTTACTTGTTGGCAGTGACGAGTGTTGCCTAGTTCCTAGTTTTCTAGTGTCATCTAGTGGACGGTAGACGTAATATTATGGTGATAAGAGTTCTCTCACGCTATCTATTAGCAGCTATCTATAATAAGTAAATAAATTAATTATGGCTACACTCATTTTTGCAAATCTCCGTCGGCGTCGCAAAGAAAGATCCTAGAAACGAGTACATTTGACACATATTTTTAAAAAGTAAGAGTAGGTACAAAAAATATGGGGTCAAAAAACAGGACCTGTACTCTTAAAAGACTACGGATGGTAGCCCTACGTATAATCGGTCTTTACCACTAAAATGTTTTCCTCATTTTTTTGCGCTTGTTCGATGTTTAATGACTCAGAAAGCCCCACTATCGGTTGTTTTTCCTCTCCTTACGACGCCAAAATTAGAACTGAAATTTTAAAATCAGGTGCTTACTGATGTCAGCACGAAACGGTAGCACCAGGGTTCTGACTCTACTCGTATGTCTCCTATAATCTAACTAGGTCCACAAAATGTTACCCACAGAATCGTCGGAAACGTTGGTTACAGCATCTAGCGGACATTTATTTAAGGGAAAGGTGGTGAGGACTTTTACCTTGGTTACCTAATTTACTATATCTTTATTTACTTTATGATTATCATATGTAATCTGGTTTAATTTAAACAATTTTTTAAATGATATAGGTAAGAAAAAATGCTACTGGTATACTTACCAGTAGCATTTTTTCTTACCTATATCGATTATACAGTAGTATAATCGAATGGGCGTTCCATTTAAATGGAATGGCTGGCCGTTTCTCGATGTTGCCAAATCATATGAAAAGTTCTGATTATGAAATTCTAAAAATGATCTCTTACCAATGACGTCAAAACCTATAGACGTGGTTCCCCCTTTGTTAAAATGCCCTTTATTTTGACTACCCAAGATTAAATTTATCCATACTACTCTAAAAACATGCTACAAACAAAGACAGAAAGTCAACCATCAACCAACTATACACCCGGTGATTCCCGGTTATAGTTCCTCCAGAATCACACTTATATACCTATCGCATGTTTTTTCTTGTTTGGGGGCGCCGGAAGCATCGGAACCTCACCTGAAGACCCGAGGGATTGTCTAACGACGCCAGCCTCCGAGCCCAGAGTCGAAATAAGTTCGCTACGGCTCGACAAAAAGGGGCAATTTCTGACAAACTCGCGACATTTTCGGAATAATTTAATGGAGCGCTTAGATTGTGATTAGTTCTGGGCGTCAAGCGCTTATCAAAACCACAGATAACGTAACCCAAACCTGTCTATAGGTTCTGGACGTCATTGTCTCTTACCGTTCAATGTGACAGGCTGTGCCAACCTGATCAATGCTACATCGTTGACGATGTTGAGGGAGTCCCAATCTTCATGATAGAGGAAGTCAGAAGATGTAACGATGACTTGAGTGTCTTCGTCTTCCTGGATGTTGTGGGCGCCCAAGACTACTTCGATTTCACCAATGACTCTGTAACGAAGAATATTTAATGACGTCATAATTTGAAAAAAAAAAAAAGTTTTCATACATAATGAGGCGCAATGTTGAATCCGCCAGCAAAAATCCTGTCACACCGACTTTCAAACTTTAATTTTGGAACGAACAACTCTTTTTTTATTATTTATTATAGATTTTAGGTACCTACATATATAAAATTGTATGCAAAATACTTGGTCTACCTCGCGGAAATTACAACTAGGCCAGGGAAATTATACGGTAAAAAATAACGAAACCTAGACAAAATTCAGAACAACATTTTTATAATACCATCACAAAATATTGGTAATAAATGAACGCCAGAATTGTTTTTTTTTTGTTGTTGTAATAAAGACGGCATAAATATTAACTGCGAATTTTGAGGTATATAAAGTGGAGATTGTTAAATTAAACAGATTACGTTTGCGCAAGTATCCGAATGATGTAAAAATTACATTTTGCGTAATATTTTGTTGGGCAAAAATATTAACTGCGTTTTTATTATTTATAATTACCTTAAAAAAAGTATTAACAGTTTGTTCTGAAATTAAACATATTGTTTCGCCGGAAATCGCATTTTAAAGAAATTTGAAGCTTTATTTGAGAGCAAAATTATTAACTGGCTGATTTTTGTTAAACTTTGTCAGTGGATACTAAGTCTAGTAATTGGTAACGGAAGTATTTTTGACGTAGTGGGGTAGTATATGTATATGCACCGTAAATAAATGTTTAATTGTGCCCTATATGATTCAATACAGTTAGGTATATTGTAAAAAGTTTAAAAAATAGTTAAGTAATATTTTTGCTCTACCGATACAAATGACAAATGACAGTTGACCTACATGCGCAAGAAATAAATGTTTAATTTCGCTATATTTGATTTAATATAGTTATATTGTAAAAAGTTAAAAAAAAAACAGTTAATATTTTTGCTTTTCCTACTAAAGAAATGACAAGTGACAGTTGACCTATATGCGCCGTAAATAAATGTTAAATTTCGCTATATATGATTCAATATAGTTATACCTATTGTAAAAAGTTAAACAAACAAAAAACAGTTAATATTTTTGCCTATTATATACCAATGAGAAGTGACAGCTGATAAATGGCTTAGGTAAATGTTTAATTTTGTATAAGTTACATTCTATTTGTAAAAGAGAATGATCATCTGCAATAAAAACTTAGTTAATATTTTTGCTTTGGCCGAAATAGAAAATTATCCGATTTTTAACTCTCACAGTTCAGGGGCGTAGCTCAATTTTGTGTAACTCACTGACTCACTTTTTATATACTTGATTGTTATTTAATTTATTGTTAATATTATTCTTAACGGTGATGCCTTAGATTATGGAGGAAGGCAAACCCTTATAACATTGGCAATTATTTTTCGTGCTTGAGAATGCAACGTTCTTCTTGTTTACTCATTTTGCACACGTTAACTCCCGAACATACGAAACGCCATTGAGCTCTCTGAGCCGGCGGAAAAAATTTTCCAACGGCCTAAAAAATGAGGTCTGTATGGTAGCCCAAATACGCAATTAACTTTACGTACTATAGAAACAGGCACAAAACGCGTTGGCTAACTGGTTTTGTCAGCCGACTCCTTCGCAGAAGTGCTGTGTTGCCGTATTTCAAAGGCGATGGTACACGCGACGATGTTGAAAAAATATAATAAGTGTTTTATCACACCGCGTTAAAAATAAATGATAAACAAAAACGGGTAAGTGGTCCCGTGATACGAGGTGTATGTTTTCGGTATAACAGAGTTCAGAAATTCGGCTTCAATATGATAAAACTTGTATTCGCCAATAAATAACGACTACTCGTATAGGAAATCTCGCAACGCTGCCCGCATTCTTTAGAAACGTTTTCTTTCATGCTTTGGACTATACTATTAGATAATATATCTGATTTTTATTACGATTTGAGAAATTATGGGTTAAGTTTTTATTTGTTTTCTTTTCGTATTTTAGAAAAATAGAGTTTTGAAAGTCAATCATGGTTTTTAGGCATCTACTCTCAGATTTAAACTAGGCCATCCATCAACGACCATAATCTCATTCGCGCTTGTGGCTTGAGGCATGCGCTCTCCGCTAACTCCAACATTGTGGACAAGTCCAGTGACATTTAAATAAGACGATTTTCAAATGTCCCAGCCCCAGCAGTTTCAGATCCCCTTCGGAGAAATTTCCTTCAAACAGGTGCCCATATGCCCTGTAGGTTTTGTTTTGTATGTTCATTGTTGTAATATGTAATCTCGTATTTTAAAAGAACATCTACTCATTATTTAGCGTATTTTGAGGAAACTAAGATCAAAAAACTGAAAAATTGGGACGGGAGGAAGATAATAACAATAACGGAGTCCTTGTGACACCAGGTCATCTGTGAGTCCCCACGTTTGACCCAAGAGAATGAATACTTTAGTAATGTAGAAAAGTAAGTTACACTAGTCCTTTTAGATAAGGCAGGTTCACCCTAAAATTTATAGATATTCTTGGATCATTGTTGACGTATTATAATACCCGGGGAAACCTTTTCGCGTTCTGTTTAAACATGTCGTACAAATCGAGCGCGCCCGAGGGTTTCGACTGATCCTCGCGGCTCGCCGAGATCACTGGAGATGGCAGCAACCTCAGACTAATGAATAAAGGGGACGAATTTGTTTACAAATTTAAGTTAATTGTTGACAGGAGTTATTTATTACTATCCCCATGTTTACAAATATTGGTCCTTTACTGACCTGCCCCAAACATGTTGTCACATTTAAGAGTAACACTAACTAGGAATATCATAAATAAAACAGGCAATTTCTTTACTAGATGCATTGAACGTAAAATTGCCCCCACTTATAAAATTCAGACGGAACAGGTAAAGTAAAACAACCTTTTCGTGTTCGAGAAAGATTATGTAGGTGTTTTATCTTTTATTATTGCCCGAAATGGTTATAGTAGAGAACACCTATTACTCTTCGCACTAATCGGCAACGTTGCGGCAGTTTGACAGGGACCAAAGTTAGCACTTGCTCAACTTGTTTGTTTTCCATTTTGTTTGCTTTGGTGTGTGCTTCGGTATTTGCTTAGTTTTACCAGAGAACAAACGCTAAAATCGAGTTTTTCGTGCGGTTCCAAGTTTGAAATATTAAAAAATGGTAAAAAGGTGCATAAAGTGCAAGTCTCTTTCCTCTAAAGTGAAAAAAGAGAATATTTCGTTCCATAGGTAGTATTTGTAAATACATTTATCTCTTTCATAAAGTGAGAGGGTTCAGCTTACTGTTTACATCTGTATAAAGACGCTATAATGCGATGTCCCCTTTATTCATTAGTCTGAGGCTGCAACCACTGGGATCACTGATACGGGCGTAATCCAAACTAACAGACCGCGTGACCTATAGACGCGCCCGAGGTGCGTTCGTAGCCAACACCCTTGTTCTGACTATAGGAGCGTTCGTGATCGCAGGTCGTCGCTTCCAACAAACCTGTTGATCACCAATACCTACTGCAGTGATCCCCCCCCCCCCCAGCAGTCTAGCCAGGCCATAGTTTAAGCAGTACCTATCTTTAGCCTGAACCGCGACCACTTGTGGCGATTGGTTATCGAGTGGTTGCTGAAGGCGCCTTGCTTTGAAACTGTGATGCAATTTGTACCCGTAGATTCCGCTGATTCGGCGGGTGGAGTTTGGTTTGGTTATTGTTTATCTTATCGATGGCGGGTGGACTTTGGTTTGGTTATTGTTTATCTTATCGATCGATCCTCGCATTCTTGTTGTAAATTAATGAATTAATTGTTGATGTTATCTTTAAATTATTGATTTGGCTACTAAAAATTAGTTTGGAAATAATTCGGTCACCGGTTTACAGATGTCACTTTGTTGACGAAACTCCCCGTTTAAAAAAGTAGGAGCCCTTGAACACGTCATGTAGATAAGATATACCTATTATAGAAACGGGGGGGGGATTAAATAATTACTTTTTGTTCTTCTGCATTAAAAATGAACAGAAGAATAAAATTCCAGAAATAACAAGGGGACAAAACTGCCAGAAATGACAGGTCTCGAGAATAAAATGGAAAAAAGAATACCGGCAATAATGATAACAAACTAAATAATTATGATTTTCCTTCCTTCAGCCAACCAACCGTAACCTCAGAAGTGAATGAAAAACTGAAAGACCTTATCAGGTTATTCGAAATGTTAGTGAAGACATCTCCTAGGATATTCCAGTGGACCAATAGTAGTGCTATTCAAGGAACTGGCTTCCAATTAGTGAAGTTAGCTTTTATCTCCAAAACAGTGGGCAAAAAAAGGCGTCAGTGTCGGAGACAAAAATTAAGCGGAACCCAAAAAGCAAGTAAAAATAATTGTATAAATTAAAAGTGTATATACTCATACAAATAATAAACTTAGACTAATAATTCAATTCCATGCAGATCCTGTCAAGATAAAAATGTTTATTAAAGTTTGTTCAGCGAATGTTCGGCCCTACGTCACAACTCCCGTCCTTGTCTTACTCATGACTATACGACGGATATCGGTCGTATATTCACCAGCCAGACAAGGACGGGAGTTGTGACGTAGGGCCGAACATTCGCTGAACAAACGGTAGGTAACATTATTTGTCAGAGTTAGTAATAGAAATCTAAAACAAAACAATGCAATGATTGCACCATTGCCAAACCTCTTCATAAATTTATCTTGTACTTGTGAAATAAATGTATAACCAAGGGTAAAAAAACATCAATTTGGGACAATTAGTTGATATCTACAATCTACATATAGCAAAAATTTGGACAGTTATCATTTAACAATCAATTTTACTGATCTTACTTGGTCTATAAATAATACCCTTAATAAATTACTTATTCTGGCTAACGTGGCAACGTTGCACGAGCTCTTTGTGATCGATGCGCATTTGCTTTATTATGCCCCAACAGCTAATTCAGAGTTCGTTGAGATTTTGCCGGTTTCTGTTGACGTGTTTCGAGTTTTTACTTTTCCGTTATTCTTGTTTTCTTTTTGAGGAATTTTTGGGGTTATTGGACAAACGGCATATAGTTGAGTTAGTGATAATTAGTAAATTAGTGTAGTTTTCAGAAGATGGGAAGGGTAAAGTGTTAGATTTGTGGCATAGAAAACGTAACCTCTGCTCTGGTTATCAAAATTTGTTGTTTTTGTTTTGAGTAGGCATTTTTTATGTTGGCTGCTTCCAATGCAGCCTTTAGGTTGGTCATGTTTATTAATTATCTGAATGTGAATGTATAGTGTATAATTGTAATGGAGGACACAAGGGAAGTGGTGGTGTATTTAAAAAATGAGGGATGTGTGAGTATAGAATATAGAAAAGAGTGTCGTCGACAGTGGTGTAAATAAATTTAGATGTCAAAGATATTTGTGGGGGACTCGTAGGGGATGTAGAAGTATAGAAGAAACATGTGGGGGTGTCGTGACAAACGACAGTGGTGGCGTCTCAAAAAATCCCAAAAAGGAAATTCTAATTTTTTTCTGTAAATCAATCTCAATCTCAAAGATATTTGTGAACGACTCGTAGGGAATATAGGAGCGTAGAAAAAACCTGTAGCGGTCCGGTGACAAGGGACAGAGGCGTCGCAAAAAATCCTAAAGAAAAAATTTTGAATTTTTTTGTGTAACTCAATCTCGATCTCAAAGATATTTGTGGGGACTCATGTGGAATGTAGGAGTACAGAAAAAACCTGTAGCGGTGCCTTGACAAACGACAGTGGCGTCGCAAACAATCCATAAGGTAATTCTAACTTTTCTTAAATAAAAAAATCTCAAAATAAGAAAATTATGATTTTTTTGTGTAAATCAATCTCAAAGGTATTTTTGAGGGGTCGTAATAGGAATGTAGGAGTGCAGTAACAGTGACATCCCAAAAGAAAATACAAAAAAGTTGTGATTTTTTTGTGTAAATCAATCTCGATCACAAACATATTTCTGAGAGACTCGTAGGGCATATAGAAGTACAGAAAAAATCTTTAGGGACGAAGTGGCAAACGACAGTGACTTAGGCAAAAATACCAAAGAACATTCTGAATCTTTTTTGTGTAAATCAATCTGAAAGATAATTTTGGGTTTGAGATACTCGTAGGGGATGCAGGAGTATAGAAAAAACCTGTAGGGGTGCAGTGATAAACGATAGTGGCGTCGCAGCGTAGGTGTTTATAAGCCTGCCTCGGAGACAACTTAGCAACCCTCCAGTTGGTGGCGCTTGTTCATTGGTTTAGCGTAACTACGGCGAGAGCAGATAAATTATAAAGTTATGTCAATTCATTGGTTCATATTTACAGGCGTTGAATTCTCCGCAGAATTTTAACTTGTAGTTCTCCAAGCGACTAATTAAAGTCAGTTCAGTGTTTTGTAAAATGGATCTAGCTAAAGAAGAGCCATGAAAACTGAGCCTAACCGTGCACACGTCACTCGTCACGTAATACACAACGTGACGTTTAAACAGAGTTTTTCGTAGTTCTTCTGTTGCAGACTTTAAAGTCTTACCCATCCACGCAGTGAGCGGCCGTAAGAACCGTACGTTCGTCGATTAAGGAACCACCACAGAAAGCCGTACCATCATCGAAGGGAAGAAATAGACCAACCTATGGGACAAAAGAATGCATTGGCACAATGAGCTTTTTAAAATAAAGTAGGTATCAATCCATTAATATTTTCAAACACTAAAACTATAAATTATATAAAAAAAATATAGATATAAAAAACCTGCTTCGTACCTGCCATGGTCTAGAATGGGGTTCAGCTTCATTTCCATTTGTGATTCTTGTAGTTGGTTTGCTTGGGACTTGGTGACCGTGAGCTGGAGGAACTCTCAAGTCCTTGGAGATGATTTTGCTCCAGTCCCTCTTATTTGCCTGAAAAAATGTGTATTGCGTATTTTTAGTATAAAACACACCAACGTTTATTTCTGAAACATCGTTAAACAAGGGCGCCCATATAAAATATTTTAGGGGGGGGGGCAAAATTAAAAAAGTTTGGGTAAGAGTAACAAATAAACAATTTTTGATGTCAACCAACCTAAACAAAATACAAGAAAAAATTAAAACAATAAAACAAAACTAGAGCTAGGCTAGCTCTGAATCGATAATTGGTTTATGTGATTGTGGCTCAGTTAAATTTTGTATAAAATATTTCAGGGGTTTGTTTTATATACCTGGAAGAATATGAAAATAATCAACTATAATAATATAAAATAAAACGCGAAGGGATTTTGAGAATCTCCAGGGGGGGGGCACGTGCCCCCCCTTGCCACCCCCTATGGGCGCCCATGTCGTTAAAACACTTGCTCGTTGTTTATATTATTTATATTCCTATTGAGTTGCCAATTTAATAGTTTCTCCTTTTTATAGTTTTATCTTTTATCGCATTTAGCATTAATTATTGTAGAATAGTACACAACATTGCATTTCAGTTAGAACGAAACTGTATTTGGCTTGAGTTGTATTGTCTGATTCGTACCCAAACAACCCTATTAATTAGTGTTATCTGCTGTTTTTTCCAATCATCGTAATGGTTGATGGCCAGTTAGGTGTTTTTCATGGATAACTACATTAAGTAATCTGTCAAGTATGAATTATTAGATTAATAATTTGTTACATATTTGACTTTGCAGCCTTTCAATAGAAAGGGATACAGAAAAAAATTTGTCACGAAAGTTAGACTCACACTCACAAGGATCGTTCTAATCGGGTAGCTATATAGTGATCACACAACTATACGATACATATACCTACATTGAAACAATTGAACAAAAGTTTAGTTTTAATAATTATTAATATAACAACAAATAGCTAATTAAATTGCTAACATTTAACCACCACTTTAATTTCTTTGATATTTAACTTATTGGCATACATAACGTTCAAAATTTAATATTATTCACATTGCTACGTATTGAAAAATTTGTAACTTATCGAACACATATTATTTATCAGTGTATGTTAATGATTTAAGATTAAATATATACCTTTTCATTTAAAAATTTTACCTAAATTACAGTGGAAATTTGTGAACAACATTTGAAAACATGGGTAATTTTAAATAGTAAAAAATAATAAACTTTGAGAAAAATAGGTACCTACCTACCTACTTACCTCCTGCGAATAAGTAAATATTCGACAATTTCAGGGAAATCATCCTAAACTAAAACTTTTTGGGAGGTAGGTATTCTATTAGCATTATAATATAATTTTTTATATTGACCATATTAATAACAATAATTCTGTGTTTAATATGTGTATACTACTATTATTACGAGTATTATTATCATTTTATTAAGATTGTTGTTAGGATTATTGTTAATTTACTTACCTGGGCGAGGGCCACAACTGCCAGGATAAAAATAACCAGCACCTTCATGTCTATATAAGTGAATAAGGTTTAGGGTTTTGGGACTGTGACTATATACCCGACATTGATCTGTACTTATATCTTGAAGCGATGATATTAATCTGATAACAATGATGATGTTTTGCATTGAATAGAGTTATTAACAGTGGCGGTCCCAAGGGGGGGCACCCTTTCCTGGGTGGTGTGCTGAGAGTTTCACGCACGCCTAACAATTATTATAAATAGGGGCGGGCACAAGGCGCTGTCTGTAACACATTTTTTTAGTTTTTTTACTTGCTCCCTTCCACGTAACTACACTTTACATACTGGCTAGCACGCCCAAGTCGAATGTTCGAGGTGTCCTCCTGTTGTTTCGTTTGCTACCTGCGAAAGTGGTTGCTAGGAACAAAATGTATTGCCTATAGCCTATAGCAACCCTTTTATGCAGCAAGAACCTTAAAGCCATTAGCACGCATAAAATATACGTAACAACGTAAAATTTGGGTCATAGATCAAAATTGACAGGCACTTATTAACCGCAGGGTGAGAGAGAGTACGCGACTAGTAATTCGCAAGTTATGTTCATCGACCCCACAGCACACCGACCTGGACGAAAACCCCGAATCAGCGGAATCAGCTTTTTATTTTTCGTACACCGCATTTCCAATTTATATAAATATCGCGACCGCAATTAATCGATTAGTAATAGTTTATACCCTACGTTCAATAAACCTTTTTAAAAACGAAGATTTTCGACCCCGGAACATAACTGGCGCTGCGAACAGGATAGCTGCACGGAATCCAAAGGAGGATCATCGGTTCGTCTCAACGATTTGGCAGTTATCAACGACCTGGGAGAAGAAACCTGTGCAGAGATTGGAGAACCATACGGCAGGGATGTCCAGAGCGATTCTTCTTGTCCTGTAAGTTCACTTCCTTTTTCTCATGAGTTCTGATTACCCTGAAGGTTCATTATTAGAAGATTTAGCTCATTTTTCTATTACTCCAAAAGCTCCTAAACAAAAACCTCGTTTTAAACCATATTCTAAAAATTTATCTGAAGATTTAAAAAACCCTCAAATTTTAATTTCTCAGCCCTCAACTTCAAAAACTCAAGAAATGGCTTTAACAAATACCGACATTAATAATTTGTGCAACACTCTTCCAGAATATAAACCGGGAGATAACCTCTCCACATTTATAAATTCAGTTGATAATTTAATCGCTTTTTTCACTCAACAAGGTGCTAATGCCACTCAACTATATATAATTAACACTCATATCGTTTCCAAAATTAAAAATGAGGCTCGTGATTTCTTAAATTTACACAATAAAACTTCTTGGGCAGAAATAAAGCCCCTTTTACTCCAAAAATATGGCGACCGTCGCACAGAAGAAATTTTATTAACACAATTAACCACCACAGTTCAAAAGCGTTCTGAATCTTATGATGACTATTACAACCGAATAACTTTAGCACTTAATGATCTTTTACAGCATGTTTCTTTACATGAAAATAACGCTCAGGCAATCGAGTTTAAAGCTTCGTTTTTCAGAAAACAAGCCCTTAGAACATTTTGTACTGGCATAAACAATCCCTATTGCGATCATTTATCTCATTTTGAATTAAACTCTCTCGACGAAGCACTTCAAAAATGCATAGCTTTAGATAACCACAAACAGCAACAGCAATATATGTCTTATCTTAAATCTACCACCTATCCCCGCGATTATCAAAGAAACAGTCAACCTACCACTACCAATCGCCCTACTAATCAAAATCCTCAACCACCTCGCAACCCACAACCTAATCATAATACGAATATGAACCCAAATTTTAATCAACAATTCCCTCAAAACTTTAATCAAGGTCCTTCAAACTCACCTAGAAATTTTGGCAACACAAATAGGCCCATTCCTCAAAGACAAAACCCTCCACCTAATAGACAAGTATTCAGCCCACCATCTAATAGACCCAACAATAATTACTTCCAAAATCAATATCGTCCAACTCCAACTCCTATGTCCATAACTTCAAAATTGCCGTCACAGCAAACTTACAAACCAACCCCAATTTCCACACGTACTTTCCATAATAATATAGAATGCGATTCCAATTTAGAAACCGAAGAATACTTTTCCGAAAATTTTCGAGAACAAGCCTCGGAATCTCCTCCCAATCCCGAATTAAATAATATTTCAAAAGCCACCAAACTTCCATTTTTCTATCTCCCTTATTCTAATCTTAAAGTATTAATAGATTCTGGTGGATCCGATACTGTAATAACTCCCGAAGCTGCACAAAATTTCGATCCAAAATATCAATTTTTTGAACCCTTTACTCTTATTTCTATGAAAACTCCTAAAACCTACTCCGAAAACCTTTATTTTCCCGTTTTTAACGAAATTGGCATTGATCAACCGTTTATAGTTAGAATTGCCGACTGGCACAATGATTTCGATATTCTTTTAGGTACTGGTGAACTCGACCAATTAGGTGCAAATATAGATTATGAAACTCATATATTTTCTATTCGTAAATTAGGCGTTTCCGTTCCATTTGAAGTTATATATCGTTCGAATAATCGACTCCGTATCCCAGTAAATATCAATAATGGTGAAGTTGTACTCCCAGAAATTACCCTTGATAACCAAACTGTACTCCCAATTTCAATACACCATGCCAATGATGGGTTTGTAGAAATACCACAACCAGAAAATTTAAATATTGACTTCCCTGAACCAATATCTGTTTATCCACTATCCGATTTTGAAGAATTATCACCTCCCTTCTCCAATAACTCATTTGATCCCAACTCTATTCGAACAAAACATCTGAATTCCGAAGAAAAGCAAAAAATTCTTGATCTATGTCATAAATTTAAAGATATTTTTTACAATGAATCATCTGATCTGTCATTTACTAGTTCTGTCAAACACGAAATCCGCACAAAAGACGAAACTCCTATTTTTTCCCGTTCTTTCCGACATCCTAAAGTCATGCAAAGCGAAATTTCTTCCCAAATTGATAAACTCTTAGAACAAAATATAATCCGACCTTCAATTTCCCCTTATTCTTCGCCCGTTTGGATCGTTCCAAAGAAAATGGATGCATCCGGTAAACGCAAGTTTCGCATGGTTATAGACTATCGCAAACTAAACGATAATACGGTTGAAGACAAATATCCCCTTCCCCGCATCGACGAAATACTTGACAATTTAGGCAAATGCACATACTTCACAACCCTCGACTTAGCCCAAGGTTTTCACCAAATTGAAGTACACCCCAACTCCGTTGAAAAAACCGCCTTCACAGTTCCCAATGGCCACTTCGAATATACAAGAATGCCGTTTGGTCTAAAAAACGCCCCAGCGACCTTCCAACGCATGATGGATGAAATTCTAAGAGAATACCTTTACAAATCATGTTTTGTCTATATGGATGACGTCATTATATTTTCCAAATCTTTACAAGAACATCTTATACATATAAAATCCATCTTTCAAAAATTCCGTGAAGTAAACCTAAAAATTCAACTCGACAAATCTGAATTCCTAAACAAAGAAGTAGCTTTCCTTGGCCACGTGATTACTCCCGAAGGCATTAAACCCAATCCAAACAAAATATCCGCAATCCAAAACTTCCCCATTCCTAAAACTACTAAGGAAATTAAAAGTTTCTTGGGACTAATAGGCTATTATCGCCGCTTCATTCCTAATTTCTCAAAAATGACAACACCCATGACACGTTGTTTACGAAAAGACACCAAAATTGAAATTGACCACCCTCAATATATAGATTGTTTTGAAAAATGTAAATCCGCTCTAAGTAACTCCCCAATTCTCCAATACCCTGACTTTTCTCTACCTTTTACACTAACTACTGACGCCTCTAACGTTGCTATTGGCTCTGTCCTATCCCAAAAAGGAAAACCAATCGCTTACTACTCCCGCACCCTTATTACCGCAGAACGAAACTACTCCACAATCGAGAAAGAACTCCTTGCAATCATAGAATCCTGTAAACATTTCCGGCCCTATCTTTTTGGTGTAAAATTCACCATAGAAACCGATCACAACCCCTTAGTCTGGCTCTATAAAATTAAGGAACCCCATTCTCGTCTCGCCCGGTGGAAACTCAAATTAGAAGAATATAATTTTGAAATTGTATATCGCAAAGGTAAAGAAAATTTTGTAGCCGACGCTCTTTCCCGTATCGAACTCAATATGCATGAATTAGACTCGATCTGTGTAAATCCTCCCTCACATGACGATGACTTTAATATTGACGACTTTATTAACGAAACTTATGAAAAACAAACTGGACTATCCACACAACACTCCACACACGAAAACCCTATTGCAACTATTCCATTTTCCGAAGAACCCATTAATTATTTTCCTAATCAAATTATCTTAAAATTTGGAAACAAACATGACGTTCAATACATCCTTAAATTCAAAAGTAAACACCAATATTACGTAACTCTTACTGAAAAAGATTGGAAAACTGACATTAAAAACACTCTCCATTCTATAATATCTCCTAATCAACGCTACCATATCCTCACAGAACAAACGGATATCCAAAAATTTATATCTGAATATGTCCGCAATACTTTTAATGAAACCGTTCGTATCTCTTTCTGCTCTAAACAAACTCAAGACATAGAGAATCCCGATAAACAACTTCAATGTGTTCAAGATTACCACAAGCAAAATCATAATGGCATACTCGAAACTCTCAATCACTTAAAACTCCATTATTATTGGCCAAATATGCGCACTACGATTTCCGATTATATTAATAAATGCGATATATGCCTCCGAAATAAATATGAAAGACACCCTTATAAACTTCCCTTCAAAGGCCCCCTATTAGGACAAAAACCTTTTGATATTATCCACATAGACACCTTTTGCTGTAATCGTCAAAGTTTTCTAACAATCATAGATTCATTTTCCAAATACGCTCAAGTTTACAATATACAAGACAAAATGAATATATCCATTCTCAGCAAATTACGTCATTACTTTTCTCATCACAATTATCCGCGCAAAATTGTCTGTGACGAAGGAACTGAATTTTCCAATAATCTCTTTAAAGAATTTTGTAAACTCCACAAAATAGAACTCCATTTTACCACAGTTAATAATCCTAACTCTAACAGTCCTATCGAACGATTCCATTCCACATTTACAGAAAAACTGCGCGTTATGCAAGATGAACGACCTAGAGAATATTTCCAAGACCTAATCACCCACTGTGTCCTTATTTATAACCAATCCATCCACTCAGCTACTGGCTACTCCCCTTTCTCAATCCTCTACGGCCCCTATATCGAAGAAATACAATTCGACGACGACTTACCTATTTATGAAAAATATAATCAACGACATAAAGATGAACTCCGCCCTTTTATTGATTCCCTTTACACTAAACTTCACGAAAAAGAAACCCGCATTTTAGAAAACCGCAACAAAAATCTACCAGATCCCACTCCTACTCCAGAACAAGGACAAACCGTGTACCTTTCCAAAAACACTCGTAACAAACTCGACGCACCCTATATACCCGCTACTGTTACCTCTACTGACAATACAAAAATTAAAGTCTTAACTACTAAGAATAAACCCACTAACTCTCATCCTAGAAAAATCAAACGCTTACGCAAACCTCCCTTGTTACAGAAACACCCTCCTAATAACCAACTGCCTGGCCCTTCAAGTGCACCCGATCCCTAATAATGGATACTATCAAGAATTGGTAGGCCAAGCACAATTATTTGACCACTTTCACCGTCACATACTTACTTTCAACTTAAGCACTATAGATAATACCCTTAAACTTTACCCCGTTAATTTAGTTCTTTTTAATACTTCAACGACTTCGTCTTATTACAAAATGTTTAATCAATATCAACTGCTTTATCATGAAACTCTTGACAATTTTCATAAACTAATTCGCCCTAGACAGAAACGTGGAATTATGAACTATATAGGTACTTTCATTAAATCAATCACAGGTAATCTCGACGAGAATGATCGTATATTTTTGGAAAAACATATTCAAGCTATCGAAAACAAGCAATCTCAAATTATTGGCACCCTCAATAACTCTACAACTTATGCCTCACAAACAATAAAACGATATAACATGTTAGTTGAAACTATTAATAATAACACAGTTAAAATTGCACAAGATATTAATCTCCTCAGCGACGAATTTGACAAATATCTCTCACTTCATAGCGAAATACTTAATCTCGATCGTTTAAATCAATTCCTTCAAAAATTACTTCGAACTATTAATTTAGCTGCATTGCAACAGTCGAACATTGAACTCTTTTCTCTCTCTGAAATTATTAAACTAGAAAATCAACTCAAATCAATCTATAATAAAGCCTCTCTCTTATCCGATAACATGCACCCTTTTGAACTAATCGAAACTGCTCAAAGTACAATAATCTCTACAGAAAGTCAGATACTCATTATCCTAAAAATTCCTATCCTTGATGAACTTGTATTCCCACTCTACCAAGTTTACCCAATCCATAACAAAGAAGATATCGTTTTGGTACCCCCTGCTGTTTACTATGGGAATAATCGTTGGTATTCCACATGCACACCTACAGAAAGAAAAATCACCTGTCAAACTATGTCAACAACCAGATGTCAACTGCCCACATTAGAAAACTGCACCACTGCCATTCTCCTGCAACCGATCATACATCAAACTAAGAGAAGCCTCATTGCCAGCACAAATCACCCACTCCGTATCACCGAAAAATGTTCAAAAACAGAAAAAATCATAAAGCAACCAGCAATCATCCAATCACCCTGTCCAATTCAAATTGAAAATCAATGGTATACCGCCACGCAACAAGAAGCCCGAGGACGAACTTCCATCCTAAGGGGGGAAGAGTTATGTTCATCGACCCCACAGCACACCGACCTGGACGAAAACCCCGAATCAGCGGAATCAGCTTTTTATTTTTCGTACACCGCATTTCCAATTTATATAAATATCGCGACCGCAATTAATCGATTAGTAATAGTTTATACCCTACGTTCAATAAACCTTTTTAAAAACGAAGATTTTCGACCCCGGAACATAACTCGCAGATCCCGGGTTCAAATCTCACACACCATTTTTTTATTCATTTATTATCTTTATTATTACCCCTGATATACTAGTACACAGATAGAAATACAATTCTTCATAGAAAAATATTTGTTGTTTGATCACGAATTATTTGTCAGAAATAATATTTATTTCGGTAGAAAGTATATTATTTAAATGAAGATTTATTTTTTTCAATTAAAAAATAAGAGCTTTTTGGGTGAAGTATTTGATTCTTTTGACACATTATTGTTTAGTAGAAGCATTTATTATTTTCCTCAAATAAGGTATTACTTGGTGCAAACAAGAATAATTTTTATTTATAGTATTAGCTTTCGTTGTTTGGGTCAACCACATTGTTATTTGGTTTAAATGTGACCTTATTTGAGTTAAATAATACTACCTATCATTTTTATTGCTGTCTCGCTTCAGAGAATGAAAGATAGAAAGAGAGAGAAAATATGGGAGAACGAGAGCGCACTCTAGTGTCGGCGTTCAGAGCTATTCCGTATCCGTGTAAGTAGGTACGCGTCTGCAGCCTTCCTAGAGGTTTTGTGCGAGCAGTTTTATTATTATTTATAGCCGCCGATTAGCCGTCTGTAGTGTGGTGTATTGTGTGTATTGCGTGTTTTCAGATTCTTCTGTAAGTAGGATACGCATAAACAATAATGGATACAAATCTCAAAGAACTACTTGAAATGTATCAAATAGGCCACCTGTATGAGGCGCTTTCCTTGGTGTGTTTTGTATAGTTTTTTTATACCAAATATTGTTTTTTAATTGTATTTAAATAAATATTTTTATAGCATTACAAATTATCGTGTTTTTCTAATCCAATTTCCGTTCCATTCAACAGAACATCTTTATGAATTGAACAAACTTATTGTTTTTTATTCGAATCGACAAAAAAAGTTTGTGAATAATGATAAACACAAAGGTTGCTTTACTTTAAATAAATAATATTTTATTTCAGTGAATACCAAAAATGGGTAATTCAACCCATTACAGTTGTTTGACGCAACTGTCTTATTTTCTTAAATAGAATAAATGTTTTTAAACATCGTAGATTTGTTCCTTCGAAATATATCATTTATTTAATTCAAATCGTTAGTATTTTCATGGGAATAAAAATTAATTTCTTCCAAATAATATTTAAATTGTCTCAAATTAAATGTTGCTTTTAAATTGAAACAAACCAAATGTTTTATTCAAAGTTAGTCTAGGGTTCGCCATATACAAGAATCAAATTTGTTTGAGTTAAATAAATTTTATTTGATTCAAGTATCTCTTTCTATCTGTGTAGGTATGTAAGATACAGTAATTATTCTTAAATTACCGTTTATATTTTTAAGCTCATTTTTAAAAATCCATATTTTTCGATTTTATCGTCACCTAACATTAATAATTATTTCTCTTATTAAAGTTTTACATAAATTATAACCAAATATAATGATTTTTGCAAGATTTCTTGCAAAATTGCAAGATTCTTGCACAATGATTTCTTGTCCTGTCCTGCAAAGCGGTTGCCAAGGTTGATTTGCCCCATACACAGATAGAAATACAATTCTTCATAGAAAAATATTTGTTGTTTGATCACGAATTATTTGTCAGAAATAATATTTATTTCGGTAGAAAGTATATTATTTAAATGAAGATTTCTTTTTTTCAATTAAAAATAAGTGCTTTTTGGGTGAAGTATTTGATTCTTTTGACACATTATTGTTTAGTGAAATAATGTACTACTTGGTGCAAACAAGAATAATTTTTATTTATAGTATTAGCTTTCGTTGTTTGGGACAACCACATTGTTATTTGGTTTAAATGTGACCTTATTTGAGTTAAATAATACTACCTACCATTTTTATTGCTGTCTCACTCCAGAGAATGAAAGATAGAAAGAAAGAGAAAATATGGGAGAACGAGGGCGCACTCTAGTGTCGGCGTTCAGCGCTATTCCGTGTCCGTGTAAGTACGCGTCTGCAGTCTTCCTAGAGGTTTTGTGCGAGCAGTTTTATTATTATTTATAGCCGCCGATTAGCCGAGTGTAATGTGGTGTAGTGTGGTGTATTGTGTGTTTTCAACTTCTTTTGTAAGTACCTAGGATACGCATAAACAATAATGGATACAAATCTAAAAGAACTACTTGAAATGTATCAAATAGGCCACCTGCATGAGGCATTTTCCTTGGTGAGTTTTGTATAGTTTTTTTTTATATCAAATATTGATTTTTAATTGTATTTAAATAAATATTTTTATAGCATTACAAATTATCGTGTTTTTCTAATCCAATTTCCGTTCCATTCAACAGAACATCTTTATGAATTGAATAAACTTATTGTTTTTTTATTCGAATCGACAAAAAAGTAAAGTTTGTGAATAATGATAAAGACAAAGGTTGCTTTACTTTAAATAAATAATATTTTATTTGAGTGAATACCCTGAATGGGTAATTCAACCCATCACAGTTGTTTGACGCAACTTTCTTAATTGTTTAAATAGAATAAATAATGTTTTTTAAAATTGTAGATTTGTTCCTTCGAAATATATTATTTATTCAATTCAAATCGTTAGTACTTTCATGGGAATAAAAATTAATTTCTTCCAAATAATATTTTATTTGACTCAAATTAAATGTTGCTTTTAAATTTAAACAAACCAAATGTTTTATTCAAAGTTAGTCTAGGGTTCGCCATATACAAGAATCAAATTTATTTGAGTTAAATAAATTTTATTTGATTCAAGTATCTCTTTCTATCTGTGTATTTTAGACTTCGGCAAAAAAAATTTTCGCGTAGATATTGCTTTTTATAGTAGGCCACCCCGACTGTGTGTTTAAAATTTTTGACATCATGACTGAATCACCCTGTATATTTGGATTTTAAAAGGACAAAGGTTTTTCCTTTATATACAGTATATAAATTAATATCAATTTGTTTTGGATTCGAAGTAACGGGCAGTCTTTAGGATTTACTCGTTCGACAATGATTGCCATTTCAATTTATATGAACTCTTTCTATTATTTTAGACTAGAGAAAACTTCAAAAAATAATCTTATGTAAAATTTTCAACGATTTCGGATATTCAGTCAAAGTTAATATGCAGGGTGAGAAAAAAATTTATCACAGTTTTGCATATTTTTTTTAAACAGAACGTTAATAAATATGACGTCAAATTTTTTTTTTACGAACACCCTGAATGAGATAAACTAGCTATACTGCTTACAATCCGCTAACCTGTGCCCCGAGATTTATGCAGGGTACTCTGGAAAATCATTTTTGTTTAATTCGGCCCAATTATGTGTATAACTTAGAGTAGGTATTGATATTTTGTACTAAAGGTTTTGAGCTATGGCCAATTCGGCGGCTTAAAAAAATGCCTTATATCAGTGACTATAGAAACTATAGTCACTGCTTATATGGAATTCTGAAAATTGGTCATTTAGAAAAGATCATAGCTAGCCATGGAATAATCACCCAATCGAAATAGTAGTGTCACTGAGATATCTAATCTAAAGTAAAATCGCCCTTAAAATCTATTTTTTTAAAGACCTCTTGATTCTAAAATCTTGACCAAATGCCCTATGCCGAGGGCACATCGGTGGTTTCTATAGGTACCTATGTCTATGTGGCATATTCGTTATCACTAAAGGGCGGAATATATGCATTTATTTTACATGTACAAATAACTTAAAAAACACCAAAACTGATTTTAGAGAAAAGGTTTATTTTAAGAAAAATTGAAGGAAAACAAATAGGTAAAGTACCTCGTAAAATACCAATATTAAAGCAGAAATATAAAAACATTTTAGTTGGAAATTTTATATAGTATTAATTTATGATTAAATACTTTTCAAAGTTTCCCAAAAAAAATCTTTGCCTTCTGTTGGTAAAAATATGTTTATATACAGAATGGTTCACTTTTATGTGGTAGGACTTTAACATTAGATATAAAAAGATAATCTAAAATGAAAATTTTATATCAACATATATCGGGGAAAGCTTAGTTTCCGAGAAGTGTTGGAAAAAATATGAAGTATTTTTTACACTGTCCGAACCAGTGGAGATATTTAAACCAAATTTGATGTGTAGTACCACCTTTTTGACTACGATATTTAGTGATAATATGAAGGTCCTGAAATAACCAGTGGTGGAGTTATGGGTTTTCACTATCACTAAATTTAAAAAGTAATTAGTACGGACCTGTCTCACATCAACGTAAAATTTTTTTTCGTAAAGTTCTTTCAATTCTCTACAAAAAGTGTATTTTGACATTTTTTTGTATCTGCCACGGTTGTGTAGTAAATAAATTATTTCGTTTCCATCTCAGCCTTTTTTGCCTAAAAATGTATTTTCTAAGATTATTGATAAATATCGCAAATAACAGAAATTAATTATGGAACACTTATCGGATTCAGCTATTTTATTTTTAATTTTATGGAAACAATTTTAAAAATAAACTGGCACTTGGTTTGAGGTACATTACTTTATTATCATTTTAACATTTTTATCAAATCTGTATTATTTCTTAATAATTTTTATAATTCTAAATTTGTAGAATTCTAAATTATACCACGACGAGTAAAACATGATTCTTCCGCCCATAAAATGTTATTTAAAAATTGTCTTATTTCCTTTGACTACAAAATCCATCGGCAAAATACTAATGTCCTTTCTGCATCGCCGTACTGGTGAAGATAAGTGTGCCATGGAAAAGAAAATCTTATTGACAGTTAATAATACAATAATCTGTCATCCAGTAGATGAACGTAGCAGCGCCGCAGTTTGTCTTTGTTAATAATTAAAATGCCATTCCAATTTACAAATGAAGAGCAGGCTGACATCCATTTCTGCTTTGGAGTTGCAAATGGGAACTCTGCGGAAGCAGCCAGAGAATACCGGAGGCGATTTCCAAATAGGCGCCATCCGCGTCCCTCGGTGTTTGTTAACATGCACCGGCAATTCAGAACTCGCGGTCTGAGAACTACTCTACGAGTAAAAGCACGATCCAAAAACCGCGCAAGTAGCGCCCTCTGTAAGATACGTAGAAATTTACATTTTCAGCTTATTCTCCATCCCCAAAAACATAGCAGTGCCAAATTTCAGGTCAGCAGCTTGATTATTTTGGTAGATATAGCCATAATTCAATCTAAAAAAGAAGAACTTGAACGCACTGTATCTCTCAAACAAACAACATTTGTTTAAGCAATGTTGGACTCAATCGCAATATTTTGGTCTCCCCTACCCCCAGTTTCAGGATTTCCCATTCCCAATGAATCACCCTCTATAATTTGCCTTTTACAATAATTATTCAGAAATAATGCAAATAAATCTATTTCTGGGCTATCGAATCAGTTGGTAGGTAATACATAGGATTTTTGTAAAATTTTCACTGGCTAGAAGAAAATATACATACAGTGTGTCCACGGATAGAGTTCACGTAATATAGAAAAAATCTGTAGGAGTGCATGGTGATCCAGGAGAGACATTCTCACATTGGAAAATATACAGTTGCGTACAAAATATTTCTTTGTCGGCTCCAACACCATTTTCCCTATCAATATTATTCAGCATTTAATTATATAATATCCTGAACACTGATCATTTGATTAACGCATAAAAGCGATGTTGTGTTACTAATAAAATACCTACTGAAATAATTTAGATTTCGCACAGAACATTGTATTGTAAGCCATTAAAAATATGGCTTTAAGTAAGAATATAAATATCTAGGCGATTTAAGTTATTTTCTATATACAGACTTATTGGGCAGAGTACCAAAAACGCAGTATTCGAATACGAATACAGAATACTCAAGTTGAACTGGATTCGAATCCTAGAGATTTGAATAACATTCTAACAAAAGAAGTATTCAATTACCGAATAGTATTCGAATCCATGTATTCATATAATGAATATTGTGTTCATTTATCTGCCATATACGAAACACCCTGTATAAGCCAGGCCGGTTATACTATGTGGTACTGCGTACCTCTTGCTGAATCTTTGTTGACTCCAATGGGATCTGTTCTTGTTTAAAAACACATGCAGTTGGAATTTCTTGCCTTTTTATTTTTCTAAGACATCATACATAAAAAATATGTCATCTCTGACTTTTCATGTCTGACTTCTGGTATTTTTAAAATACACTGAGAGGAGGCAGCGCAACCACTATGTATAATAATATCTTGGGAAAGGCTCAATCGAGTCGCGAAAAAAGATCACCATTCTATATGACCTGTGGTTTATACAAGCAGTGACTATAGAAAGAATTGCGCGCCACTTGCCTAATTAAACGTTTCATAAAAATAATAAATAAATCTTCAAATACAAATTAGTACTAATCTTCTCATAATAGATACTCTGGGAATCCCCTATATTCTCCTAATCCATGGCGCACGCAGCCATGGACCACCGCGTTCACCGTTTACTGTTATCCAGTGTTGCAAGTTATGTTTTATTTTATTTGAAAGCATACTTATTCTGATGATGAAACTCGGTGTACTGCGCTGATCCAAAAATTATGTTTTGTCGTTGGCAGTTTTCGGGCGGGTTTCCATGCTCTACTGGAAAACCAGTTTAATAAATTATTATTACACTCACTGATGCTCGGGGAGCTCGTTCTAGTGGTGGTGCAAAAGCATATAAAATGGTGGTATTCCGTGGGGGGTTCAACCCCCAAAACCCCCTTCAGATACAGCCCTGCGATTGGCTATTCTCAATTCCTACCAAGGTTATTGTTATTATGAAGAAGAGGTTAGGGCATTCTTTGACAGGACAGGGCGGAAGGGGCGGTGAGAGCAGCAAGGGGACGAACTGGGCCAATTCGATGCAGATATTAGTTGTAAATTACGATTTATATTTTACTACTGATGAAAATAAAATAACAGAACAAGATATCTCTTTTAATAAAAATGCTGTAATAGTCGAACCAAGAGTTGAGAAAATATGCAACCTACACCTACTTCAGAATTCGATGTAGACGCAATTGTACACGGACAAAAAATTAGGGGAACGTGGGGGAATATCGACTATCTAAGAACTATTGCAAATTTCTAATATACTTATTGCTACAAATGCCCGAATATTTCACAAGAGCCAGTATATGAACTGTTCTTTGAGATCAACATTGAAAATTTTATACAAAATGCAATACTTTATTTTTAATATCATTTTTAAAATAATGTAAAAAAATCGGTTAATATCGATCAGTAGGGTAATATCGACCATCACTGCAGGTAATATCGACCAAATATAAAATTGCGGCTATTTTAAGGTTTCGAAATCTGGGTCATTACAAATTGTAAAAAAAAAACGGAAATTGTTCAAAACACATTTATTTAGCATACTACAGGAGATAATTAAGTGTGACAAACATCGCTGCGGGTAATATCGATCAAGCGGGTAATATCGACCGATCTGATCGACATTACCCCAAAGCCTACGGATAACCTCAAAATTAAACAGATTAGAAAAACATGAAAATAATCAGCAAAATTTAAGGCCATAGCCACCTAATTGACTATTGCACCTAATAACAACTTAATGGCGAGAATATATAGAATACGAATCACTCCTTACCTTATCAAAAACAGTGGAAATATTATAAGAAATATAACAATTCCAGATATTTCACAACTCAGTCTACACGGCGAGTGGAATCCCCGAACTAAACATGGCTGACACTTTCAACCGAAGCTTACTAACGGTGAAAGGGGGCGCTGGCATCTTACGGCGCCAAACAACGTAGATTTGAATGAGGTCGATATTACCCCGCGGTCGATATTCCCCCACGTTCCCCTAATAAAGTTTATCCCCCAAGTGCACTTGTTCATATAAACGAAAAATGTGATAAACAACAATTTTAAATATTAATGAAACTAAACAAACTGTTAAATTCAATGATATAAAGACAGAACCATGAACCATGCAATGAAACCAAAATACCAATAGAAAATATCGAATCTAATTTTCCTAATTCAAAATTTAATTTTCAAATTGATGAATTCTTAAAAAATCGTAACATTTTTACTAGATACAATTAAAGAAATTAAAGTATTTTTAATCCCTGAGAAATATGCTATATACTTAATAGGACACTGTGTTTCGGAAGATTCAGAATGAATGCAGGAATAGCTACAATTTTCAAACACAAATTTGGTAATATTTGTGAACTTTTAAATTAAAATAAAAAGGTAGGCAATGTTAAGAGATAATGAAAGATTTTTGTATAGTATTTCTAAAGTCACTTGGAACAGCATAAAAACCTTTGAATTTTATACGGGTGATTTCTGCTGATAAGTCTGGTATTTTTACCAGTAGCAGAGCGTGGTAAATGCTATGAAATAGATCGCGCTCGTATATCACTGTTCCAAGTGAGTGTTTTTTATATTTTACCAGGGCAGCTCGAGAACAGGCGCTTCCGCCTATAAAATACGAGACAAAACACCTTTATAACCATATTAAGCCGCTCCTGGTAATAGAAGTAAAAGGAGATGAAGGAGACAGAGACGCTAGATATTGTAGTAAAAACAAGTGACTGCATGCTCGCCTAATATAATATATCACCAATACTTGTATGAGCTACCTACACTGTTCGACGGCCGGCCACTTGTACAGTGAAATGCGGTGGATAGACGTGCGATAATTTCACAGATTTTAGGATATATACTTGCGTAAATATGGCTTTTAGAGACCTTTTGATAATATTATAGGGTGCATTAACCTTTACGTTGTGTTTGAGGACAACCTTAAAAAAACCCTAAAAGTGCTTGTATAATAATGTAGGTATATTTTTGAAAACTGCGTGACGCTTATGTCCTATATCCTTTTTTGTGACGCCAATTAAAGTTTTTTTTATGCTGTTTCAAGTGTATACAATACTATACGATTTAATTACGAAAAAACACTTAAAGATTTAGGAGGAAATAATCTTGCTGATAATATTAAATATTCCAAGAACCACTTGCGGATTAGATAAATTAAGATGGTCTAAAATAAAACAAATGATATACTTTTTTCTCAATCGATGCCATGTGAAGTAGTGATTTGTGATTTCGATCCCATACCTAATTATTCTTTTCCAATTTTAAATATTAAGGAAATTAACCGAGAAAACGAAATACGAAATTAATTAAGGTGAAACGGTTTATTATATATAATCTCAGAGCGCCAGACGATTTCGTGGATTCGAGAACTGGTAGACGTTTTTGAAGAGGCCCATGAACTTTTATTAATACAGATAAAAAGAGTTGGTCGGGCTTGACGAATTAGCAATTTAAAACTTAACCGTTTGCTTTCACAAATCTAGCAATAGAGTATAGTTACTTCGACCACAGAATAGCCACCGTAAGGCTATTCTGTGCTTCGACATACATTTCATGAGGAAAATATATTCGTCAACCAAATTCAAGTCAAAGAGTTGCCAGATGCGTGTTCACCAACAGCTAAATAAACCGTGACAGTTTTCAAGTTCACTTTTCACTTCTTAGCCAAATTTAACTTGTATAAAAAAACTCGATCTCGCTTTTTTATCGGTCCTGGAATTTAAATTAATCATTGAAAGGAGGTGATAGCGCCATCTCTCCGCTAATAGGTAAACACAGCTATATACTGGATTCCCAAGAAAAACATCGGCAGGTACAGATTGTGCTACACCAGAAACTACAAACTGGCTTCTACTTACTATACCTTCACCAAAACGGGATGCTGGTTGCACAGAATTTCCAACATAAAGATAATAATTAATGATTTATAATTTAACCAATAAATACAACACTTTATGTGTAATATACTCTTTGTTTAGAACATTGACATTTTTTACCTTGAAGGAGATAAATCAAGCTTTACAAATCAAATAAAACACCAAATTGTTACTAATAATAATGCGAAACCGGTACCTATACACAAAAGCCTATCGATATCCTCACATTCACAAAGCAGAAGTTAAAAGACAAATCTCTGAAATGTTAAACCAAGGAGTAGTAAAACTCTCAATTAGTCCATGGAGTTCCCCCATTTGGGTGGTACCGAAGAAAATAGACGCTATAGTAGGTAATATATAGTAAAAAATGGCGAAAAATTGGCGAGTGTTAGATTAAGGAAGCTGAACGCGCTCACGATGGACGATAAATATACAAATTACCAAATATAAATGATCTTTTAGACCAATTGGGCAGGTGTACTTTTCAACCCTAGACTTAGTTTCCGGATTCCATCAAATAGAAATACAAACAGAAGATACAGAGATAACAGCTTTCTCAGTAGAAAACGGTCACTTTGAATTTATAGGATGCCCTTTGGACTCAAAAACGCCTCCTCAAAGGGCGATGGACAATATTCTGATGGACAATATTCTGATAGGTATACAAAACGAACGTTGTTTAGTGTATCGACGAACACATTTCTAGAATAACTGATGTTTTTGTCAGATTATGGCAAGATTTAGGCTATACCTAAAGTTTACTCGCTAATTTTAAATGGAACGCTATATTTTATTATATATGTTTGGAAAGCCCCTAAAGACTAGATACGTTTTGATATAGGATATCAGGGGTCTAACGTTGAAAGTTAGGGAGTTATTTCCATTTTATTTTGAGAGGGGATTTAAAGGGGCCGATTACATGATTAGTGTGTCAAAATGTCACTTATAAAGCTGTAAAAAATAAAAAGACATAATTTTGTTAATTTTTTGTGTATTGGAAATCGTTGAAAACCTACCTGTAATGCAATAAATAAATAACATAAGGTACCTTTATTTTTCAGTAAGGTTTTTTATTACTGATGGCGTTACAGGTAGTTTCAACTATTTCCAATACACCAAAAATTAACAAGATGAATATGTCTTTATTTCTTACAGCTTAAAAAGTGACATTTTGACACCATTTGAAGCCCTTTCTTAGAATAAAATGGAAATAACTCCCTAACCTTTAAAGTTAGACCCATAATACACCCTATACCAAAAAGTATCTACCCTTTAAGGTCTTTCCAAATATGTAATAAAATATAGGGTGTTTAAAATCAGCGAGTAAACTTAGGATTTGCGTAAATGAATCGCCTGGTATACTTCAGAACTTTATCTCAATATATCGGTCCAAAATTGTTAACTACGCGGAACCATGCAATCTCCAGTCCAAGTTATAGCCCAAAATCTTATTTGGTTTTTGAGAATTACATTTTCAAATGTGGTCCCTTTTTTTATTTAAAATTAAAATAACTCCCTAACCTTTAAAGATAGATCCTTAATGCCCTGTACCAGAAAGAACATACTCTTTAGGAGCTTTCTAAAAATGTAACAAAATACGGGGTGTTACTTCAAAAAACATTACTTTGAGTCGCCACTACTTATTGGATCACCCTGTATATTGGAAAATATTTTCGGAATGTAGTACTCATGTTATCTCTACAAGTTTTGTCTATAGGTACTTTTTTTGCATTAACAATTACGTAACTCACCCCTGTATATTACAGAACTTGTTTTTAGGTCATTTCAAACGATTTACATAACGTATTTGTTTCTGCCTATCGAATACCTACTGCTATTGAGGGTTTCGGAGAATAGGTACAGTAGGTACATACCGTACTTTCACCGTTTTAGTAGACATAGGTGAATAGGCCGCGCGTCGCCGTGCGTCCAGCTAGGTTTGTCAGTCGTTGGCGGGGGGAGTACACAGTAGTCCCGGACCGCTTATCAGTCGAGTTTTGCGAACAAAAAACACGCCCCGCCCCCCGCCAACGACTGACGACCCCGAATACACGGCGGCGCGCCGCCCAGCCATGGCTATGTCTACTAAAACGGTGAAAGTACGGTATAGAAAGTGCAAATAAAAAAATATATTTCTACTGATGACGCCATATAGGTAGGTAAGCAGTTTTTGTTTGGTTACATCATTCGCCAGGATAACATAACAATATTAAGAACTTATAGAACGGTAGATATTCTCTATTCCATAAAAACGGACACACTCTACGCCACTGCATTACCTCGACTACAGCCGGTAACAACGGCCCTCGGAAAATAAACTGGACCGCCATTGGGACCATATTTTGTGATTGGGACCTAGTCCCTCCACCAATTTTTAGCCAACCGGCAAATGGCGCTGTCGCCCACCTGGATAGCCGCCATCTGCCATATTGTGTTCATTCTCACTGAGGAAAATGGCCCTATTAAACAGGTTTAATTAAAAATAATTTAATTGTCGTAAGTAAACTAATGAAGTTTTGTAGAATAACCACAAGTAAAAAAAGGTTTCTGAAATTTAATTCTTGCCACAATTAACCTGATCAATTATTGCAATTACCATTCTGTTATTTAATTTTCCAATTACAATTAAACTAGTTACTATAGTCACTATTTTTTTTTATGTTTTACGACAAAATATTATTAAGGAAACTTGTTCAGAATGACAAACTGAGTAGGTTTTCGAAATTTCGACATCTTAACCTAAAATTCACCTCAAGTAATTAATTTAATTGTAAGGAATTTAAGGTAATACCTAAATTTAAATTTAAAAAAAAAACTAGATAAATAAAGAAAAAACAGAAGTGCTTGAATAATCAATATAAGATATAAGAAGAAAATCGATAAAGGGATAAAGTTGAAAAAGGTATAAGTATATACTGCTATTAAACTATTACACTTTAATTATTAATGATTTATACAACAGCTATTATATTTTTGCATAACCTTTATTAAAGTATCGCACAACAGTAATGAAAGCCTATGGCTATTAGTATTTCCCTATTGTCTAACATTATTAATTTTATTTTAGTAACTATTCAACAAAATAACTGCTACAAGAAATAAAATTAATAGCTGCTACTAAGGAACTATAAGCTGTAAACAAAAAATATAATTACCACTACTCACCTGTTTAATAAGAACTATTAATTTTATTTTAGTAACTAGGTATTTAATAGAATAACTGCTACAAGAACTATAATTAATAACTACTACTAAGAAACTATAAGCTGTAAACAAAAAATATAATTACCACTACACGCCCGTTTAATAACAACAAGTTTACTAACTAACTATGCAGTTGAAGTTCAAGAAAACATTTTTGCCTACGGCAATTAAACGTTTACCTGTCCCATATGGTACACAACTTTTTAATAGAGACTATTAAAGTTTTAATATTAAAAATTAAAGTTTTCTCTCGGTTTAGGGGATTTAGAGTGTATTCTGGGTGAAAAGCGAAATTTATGATGGCATCACAAAATGACATTATTTTTGTCAATGGCCAACCGGCCAACCACGGCCCTCGTTCATTTGACGTTCGACTGCCAATGACGTGTGCGCCCAATATGGCCGATCTTTCGGTGGGACATATACTGTAGTATGACCCCAGATAATGGGTTACCGCACTCTTGTAAAGTTTCTTATATTTGATTTTTCTCGAAAAAGTCATTCTTGATAAAAAGTTTTGCATGTTCTTAAAATAAGACTGGAATGGAAAAAGTTAACATTACTTATACTGGGTGACCAGAAAATTGAAAAAACGTTAATTAACATAAGAGTACCTAAACTCTGTATATTTGTAGAGATATACCTACTGAAAAAAGTTATAAAGAAAATTTGTTACCTAGTATGACAAAAATGTATTAACAAAAGTTACCCAGAATAGAAAACTGCGCCTGATGACAAAATTTAACAATTCTAGGCCTATACATTGTATTTTGGAAAATATTGGAAGAAAATCAAAATAGGCCAGGATTGTCAAAATTTTTTATCGGACATAGTTTAATACTCTGAGTAACTTTTGTTAATATAGTTTTCTCATACTATTTACAAAAAAACATTTAATCGAAGAAAAATAAGAAAAAAAATCAAAAATCAAAGTAGGCCTTATACTTTGAAATTTTGTACACCTAAGTAACTGAACACGCTGAACAAATTTTCTTTATAACTTTTTTCAGTATCTCTACAAATAGAGGCAGTTTACTCTTATGTTAATTAACGTTTTTTCAATTTTCTGTTCACCCAGTATAAGTAATGTTAACTTTTTCCATTCCAATCTTATTTTCAGAACAAGCAAAATTTTTTATCAGAATGAATTTTTCTCGAAAAATCAAATAATAGTAGATATAAGAAACTTTACAAGAGTGCGGTACCCCATCTGGGGACACATTGTATGTATATAGGTTGACAAATCATTAATCATTGTATGAGAAAAGCAGTCAGACGCTGAGGAAGGTTAGCTCTCCACTAACCTTGGACGCTGCGTCGTCTATCGTCTAATTGACAGATTCTATTCCCGAATGGCGGCTGCGCGAGTAGGTGACCAGTGTCCGAAATTTTCTCACCAATCTGGTTGTTTTATATGCGCTGACGATAGCCGCGTTCTTTTTGCCACTTTTCTTAAGAATTCTTACTTCTTTATCTCAGTTGGTGGCAGTTCCTTTTACAAATGAGAATGAGAGCTAAAGTGAGATTTTTTACCTCCCCCTTCACTCTTCAAGCACATCCTCGCGAGGACACTCACTATCGAACATATATTGACTGTTTGGGTGTGGGTAAAATTAGGGTTCCTTTATTAGGAGAGTTGTTGCAATCAACTGTCATCATCAAATTTCAATTGGTTTTGCATGAAAGCAGTGACTCTGAGGTTAAGCAAAAACCATGTGGGATGTTGCCTCATAGGCTTGCAAGTAAATTTTTGAGAGAGTAATCGCAAAGCGGTATGAAAATTTGACACTAAGAACGACATTGTCATTTTAAGTTCAAAATCATTCAAGAAGATTATAAAGTATGCACATAAACTTGCAAGTATCCGTTGCAGCTCACCAAAGAGTGCCTTTTGCAAAACTAATAATATGTGGTTCAAGGTTTAGTGCGCATTTAAGCAAAAGCGTCGATGGAGGCCTCAATCAACGGCAAAAGTAACTCTGAAGAATTATTATTTAAAATGATTCCAGTATCACAAAATGTTCCACAAAGTTATTATTATAAGAGATGGTAATGCAGAGGTCTTATAGAATAAATGAAGACTAAACTCCATATAAAGTAACAACTGCGAGATATTTTTAACACATAATATAAGGTAGATACCTAAATAGTCACTCTAAGTAACTATATACCTTTTTATACTTAGTAAGATAATATTATATTTTGGATTACAAAATGAACTCAAATTTCCTGGTGCACAGCCACCAATAACTATTTTGGATGATATAAAGAGCAGAACATCCCGTTACAGCCCTTAATGGTGAAGAAATTATTGGATGAATTGGACAGATGTAAATTAAAAGCAGAGCGGGGGCTACATAGAAGAATTTGCCTTTGCCATTGTTCGGATATATTTTCCAAATTAAAATCAAGATGAAATAATGATTGCATTTTCTATCTATATTCTCTTGAAATAACTTATCAAAGATTCTTACCAAATTATGAAATAAAATCGTGATTACCTACCTAAATTGGGTATCAGGAACCTTTGGCACTTAGAAAATACTTCTTTTGCTTAATTCCACACACCAAAACTTTGTTTTTGCACTCGACGCACGTTTCCCTAACCCTGTTAGCATCATCAGGAGATGATTAAGTCTAATGAAGATGAAGTCTAATAATTAGAGTTAATCATCTCCTGACAATGTTAACATGGTTAAACACGCCTGCAAAAACAAAGTTTTCGTGTGTGGAATTAAGCAAAAGAAGTATTACCTACACCTACCTAGTTTATTTTACCATTTTATTTGGTATGGGCATAATCAAAAATCATGATTTTAAAATAGTAAAAAAACGATATATTAGACTTTTGATGAAGGCGCCGGTATTCATTTTAATCTGTAAAACCTGAATACCCTATATTCTTTCCCACACCTCCACCCATGTTAATTTTTTGATATATCCTGATGCCAGCTGATGACTTTGGCTATCTTTATAACCTAAAATATGCTCTTGATTTACGTTGCTACAGAAACAATCCAAACATTTCTTCCCCAAAGCAGTCCTATTCTGTGCCCAAAGGATGGAAGATATATACCTTATCGCAAATTACATTTATGTAACTTACGAATAAGATATATATCTTCTGTCCTTTGGGGAAGAAATGTTTCGATTGTTTCAGTAGCAACGTAAATCAAGAGGATATTTCAGGTTATAAAGATAGTCAAAGTCATCAGCTGGCAACATGAAACTTCAAAAACTGAACATGGCTGGAGGTGTGGGAAGGGAATGGTGTGGTGGGTATTCAAGTTTTAGATATTAAAATTAATACTCGCGCCTTCACCAAAAGTCTAAAATATCGATTAAAACATTTCAAATTAAACAACCACTTATTATTTTAAACCATGATGATTTATTTGCTTGTGCAGGTAACAAATAAAATAAATGCTAAAATAAACCTCTTAGGTGATCACAAGTTTTATTTCATAATTTGGTTAAGTAACTTCTGTAAATTCTTTCAGGAGGATACATAAAAATTGCATTTAGCAGCAGCGCATTATTTCAATAATTTATATTTAGAAAATATATCCGAACAATGGCAAAGTCAAAGTCTTCTATGTACAACTCTGGTTTTAATCTGTCCAATTCCAATAATTTTTTCACCGTTAACTGGTCTTCGTAAATTGCTGTAACGGAATGTTTTGCTTTTTATATATTATCCAAAATCCAAAATAGTCCCTGATGGCTGTGCACCAGAAATATAAGTTAATTTTTTAGTCTAAAAATAATATTATCAATAAGTATATAAGTATATATGTAGTTACTTATAGTTGTTATGTACCTACCATATATTTATATCATTCCCGCAAATGTTACTTTATTGATTTAGTCTCCATTTATTCTATATAGGGCCTTTTCATTGCCATTTTCTATAATACTAATTTTGCGGAACATTTTGTGATACTGGAATCACTTTAAACAATCATTCTCAGAGGTACTTTTTTCCTAAATGCGCACTGCACCACATACTAGTTTTGCAATAGGCACTCTTTGGGGAGCTGCAATGGATACCAGTATAATGCACAAATTCTCTTGAATTATTTTGTAGTTAAAATGACAATGTCGTGGTTTTTGCTTTACCTCAGAGTCACTACTTTCATGCAAAACCAATTGAAATTTGATGATGACAGTTGATTGCAACAACTCTCCTAATAAAGGAACCCTAGGTAAAATGACCCTTTCACAAGATGAGCCTTTGACAGGAAAAAACAAACTGAGTGGCTTGGCTAAAAACTGAGCTAAAGTTCTCAGTGTAGGGGCAAAAGGAACGCGGTTAATACTTTTACGCCCCACCTGTAATGTTTTGTGAATCTGTTAAAAAATGAGAGGATAAATCCCACTTAGGGTTCCTCGTCTTCATTGGTCGACTCAAGGTTACCTGAATATTAAGCCTCTGGTCTTGTATTCAATAGCCCCTTGTGACGTAAATTATGCAAATGAATTAAGAAATAACGTCAAATCCGGATGAATTTTTATTCTATGCAGCTCAAACTGATCACCACCCTATTTTCCACCTTTTGCAACATCGAAACTTCGCGAATGCCCGCGGAAAAACCGAAATTTTGAAAGATTTGTGCCGCGTTTTCGCCCGAAATTCGGCGCGCGCCGAAGATTCGTGTTCAGGAACCTCGAAAATGTGGGGTCGCCAAATTTCAAGAAAATTGCGTGGTGCATACGATTTGTTCCATAATTACCATAATAGCCGCGTTCCTTTTGCCACTTTTCTTAAGAATTCTTACTTTATCTCAGTTGGTGGCAGTTCCTTTTACCACAGAATAGCCACCGGTTATTCTGTGCTTTTACAAATGAGAATGTGAGCTATAGTGAGATTTTTTACCTCCCCCCTCAAGTTCTCAGTGTAGGGGCAAAAGGAACGCGGAATTTATTAGAACATATTATGTTCTTCAGATAAGTGATTAACTAAGCCATTATTATGCTGGAAGGAAATATTGCAATATGATTTCTAAACAACCTCACGAGCGGATGACCAGGTTGAACCAGGTTATAAAAATTTAAATTTTGAGTAAATTTAACAAATTTATTTATTTGATCAAGGGCCAGATTATATGGTTTTAAGGCACTGTGAACACACCAGATTTTTCTATTATCATCAAAAATAATTTAAATGTTCAATTTCTTATAATCTAACCTAACTTTTTATAACCTGGTTAAAATTGGTCATCCGCTCGAATTCGGCTAATGTTCAAATTCATGTAACCTTAACTCGACCAATGAAAACGTGGAACCCTAAGTGGGATTTATCCTCTGGTGTTAAAAATAAAATGTCAGATTCAATTTTTTTAGCGGTGGAAACTATCGATAGTTCTTCCTATCGATAGTTTCGATATTTTTCGAAAAAACTATCGATAGTATCGATAGTACTATCGGAATGTTCAAAGTCTTTTTTAATTGTAAAAAGGACAGTAAAACTGCCAAATAAATATTATGCACCTCCACCCAAACCCAAAAAACAATAATTAATAACTTTAAACAATCGACCGTGAATCTGTAATCAACAATAGTACTAATTATTACTAATCTGCCTGTGTGTGTAGTAAACCACAAAACACAAAACGAAAATATATAGCCCTGTTGTTCTTTCTTTATATCAAGTTCATACCTGGACCAACACTAATAGTGTTGGTCCAGTTCATACTCAACAATCATAACCGTTTGTGCATGATGTGGATGTGTCGCAAAAAACGCACGATAAATAGCACCTAATCATGTACAAGGGCAGGAAGATTACGAACTACTGGTCTCCTCCACCAGATAGCGCCACCTGTACGATATTTTCGATAGTCAAAAACTATCGATACTATCGATAGTGCTATCGATAGTTTTCCACCTCTAAATTTTTTTATGTTAAGAGGTTATGATACAAAGTTTTTGTTGAATTTTTATTATTTAAATTTAATGCCCTTTAAGTTTATTACTGTTCCATTATGTTTAATGGAACTTCTAGCATAATTCATAATTCAGCTAATGATAGTAAGTTTAGTACTTGGGACAATGTCTGAGTTGATTCGGATAGCACCAAATTTCTTTAAAGTGTTCAGGTGAGATTAATATACCTGTAATATTATATTTATAATAAATTATATAATATGCTGCGTATGTCCATTGCATTTTTAGGCATTCTATTTTAAAATCAAATGCCCAGTTAAGATTGTTTAAAAAGTCATTTCGTAATGGCCAACTTCCTAAAAACGAAACTGGAAAATGCTCTAATTTCACACTCCCAAACCTCACGACTATTGGAATATCTTTATCAGGAGGAGCTGCCATCCATATCTATGTAGGCAAAGCAGCATTATGTGAAGCGAAAAAGACACGACTAATTGGATTCAACCAAGGGCGCAATAAAGATGCTAGTTTTAATTGGAGAAAATTCTGGGAATATCTGCAACCTCATATTTGGTACTTGATTGCTGCTATTTCAGTAAGTCTAGTCGAGGAAAGGTAAAAAGATGGTTATGTTCTTAGATGTATCATTAACACGGATAAATATTTATTCTTCAAACAAATGTGTGTGTGTATTCCCGAAAGATACATACATATCAATCTCACGTACATCAAGCGAGATTGTATATCAAATTTTTCACTGCCAGAACTTCCTCAAACGATCCAACTACCTATGTGGTTCGATTTGTTGAACAACGAAGCCACAGACTATGCACTTGACGATACTCTTAACAGTGTAATCTGCGTGGATTGTAAAATAAGTTGTCTAGCGTGAGGGCCGATTTAGGGTTTCTACAAACATTTTGGAAAGTTCCAGAGAGCTCTATCTAGCGCGAAATGCCCACCTACCACGACATCTAAATCCCAGCACCGCATTCGCCACTCGATAATATCTCCGCAAATCAAAGGTGGGCCTCCTGGGATTTAGGCTTTGCGGAAAGTGGGCCTCCCGTGATGCTTAGAGGTCATCGATAAAACACAGTGTTGCCATATCAAACGTGGGCCGGGCGAGAGAGAGGTATAACGGAAGGTGGGTCTCCTGGGATTTAGGCTTCGCGGAAAGTGGGCCTCCCGTGATGCTTCACTGCAAGGTCCTGCACAGGTAGAGCTTGTTCACTCTTAGACACCACGATATAGGTATTTCACGATATTTATGTCTAAATAAATATCAAAATTCGAATATACAATGACCGACATTTACCAGAAAATGTTATTCTTGATACAACTTTTTGCATTCCCGAAAACTCAAAATGCAGTTTTCAAAATCTGAATATCTCATTTCGTATAGAGGGGAGGTTCGAAAATATGAAAAAGGCTCAAGATAATGCACTCTTCTTTTTAATTTTAGAAAAAAACCTATTATAAATGTTGTTTAGAAATAGAAGATAGGCCCAAAAATGAAGTTTCAAGTTTCTATTCCATAAAACACCTTTTCAGCATTTTTTATGATTTACCCTGTACCTACCTAGGTATAGAAAATAAATCCACTTTATTTAATATGCTAGTTCAATTTCAGAGAAGACTTATCATTTCTAAACTTGAGCGCCATACAAATTAATTTGTTTGAACAGTACCTATACCTAGTTATGGCTCCTGCAATATACAAACAAAAAATACTAATTTTTTGGAAATTGCATATTAAATAAAGTGGTTTTATTTTCTATACAGTGTAAATCATGAAAAATGATGAAAAGGTGTTTTATGGAATAGAAACTTGAAACTTCATTTTTGGGCTTACCTTTTAATTCTAAACAACTTTTGTAATATATATGTTTTCTCTAAAATTAAAAATAAGGGTGATTTACTCTTGAGCCATTTTCATATTTTCGAAGTATATGAAATGAGATATTCAAATTTTGAAAACTGTGTTTTGAGCTCGGTTTTGGTTTTGAGTTTGCATGAACGAACAAACTTTTATCAAGAATAACATTTTGTGATAAATGTAAAATAAAAAAAATCTCATATGGTTTGTACTTTTTGCCGGTCACCGAGGGGCGTTTCACAGGGGGAAGTCCTATACACTTGCAGGGAATTCCAAAGGAAGTTTCGGGAAATCCAGGGAAGTTGGGTGAAATCAAGGGAAGTACGGAGAAGTCCATACCTTTGGACGAGTCCAGTTTTTTAAAAACAAGAAATCAGGCCGTTTCATTTTAACCTAACCTTTTAGTTAAAAGTCATAAGCTTTCACAAGATACATCGTGGCTTAGTACTATGTGCTTTAAGGTTCTAGTTCACTTGATGAAATTAGGCCTTTTTGGCTTTGGAGTTTTATCACACCCTGTATATGAATATTTTGTTGTCTGCCCTACTTATGCTATTTGAGAAAAAGTCTGTGATTTAAAGCGATGAAATTATTAATTAAGCACTTTCCTATGTTTTTGTCGCACCCTGTAAATTTTGTTCTCTACCCTGTACCTATGCTGTTGGAGAAAAAATCTGTGACATCATGTGATGGAATTATTAAGGTCCTTTTAGCTTTAACAAGTTTTTGATCCACCCTGCTGTATACATTTCAGTTGCTTTTGAGTCAGCCTGTATTTTCCTTATTCTTAATTCTGTGACGTCACAGAGATCCTAGTTTACACCATTTTAAGGTAATATTTTCAAGTGCATTGATGACTCCAGTTGGTTAGAGCGTTGACCTTGTAAATCGATGGTCACAGGTTTGAACCCTGGCGATTTTTTTATTTTCAGAATTTTGAATTTGGCGCCAGATCCACATGCCGAGGCGCGCCTCATGGGTTAGAGCGATGTGATTGGCCAAAGAGGTAAGGGGCGGGGCCTAGGAGGAAAGTGGAGGGGGCCGCAAGTGCCACCTTACCTAAAACCGTTGAGTGAAGAATAATAAGAGGCGCTACCGTCACGTATAATAGCGAGTCCACAATCTCAATGCCGATAGATCCCGGTCAATTGTTTTAGGACGAATTGAATCGGTTTCTCATCTATCGTGTCGTTCTAAGGTGTCGCCCAGGACATAAATGTCAGTGCCGATAGATCCCGGTCAACTGCTTTAGGACGACTTGATGCGGTTTCTCGTTGATTAAGTCACCCTAAAGCAGTTGGCCGGGGCGTAGAAATCTGGCTCGAAATATCTGCATTAGATGTGCCTCTTGTTATTCCTTCACTTAACGCTAAAACTGAAACCTATTGATCAAAAAAAATTTCAAAATCGGTGCGCAAATAAAAACTTTAACACACTGTATATGACATTCGCGGAAATTTATAGGGAAGTCCAAGGAAATCCGGTAGAAATCCACTGGAAGTTCGGGGAAGTTTGCGGAAGTTTAGGAAAATCCACCATTTCTCGACCAGTGAAATGCCCCCCGCCGGTCACTGTATATCAAATTGTCAAAAAAATTATTACATTTTTCTTAAATTGGCCAACAGCAGTGGCTTTCGTTTAAATGCAAATACAAATCTGCAGAGGTGGATCTCTTAGATGATTCCGATGCCGATAATATGGATAACTTGCCTCTAGCACTGCTCTTGTAAATACTAGAAATGTTTGTATTTGTGTTGGTTTTTTTGTTAAGAAAAATATGAATTTTATTTTTAAAAGTCCATTTTGTTTTTTTATCAATAAATATAAGATTTATATTTTTTGGTCTTATTTATTCAGATACTATTAATAAACTACTATTTTTAGCAAAATGAAAATATCCGATATATATCAAAATATCCTATACATATCGTTAATATCCGACATTTTTAAGTTTAAATTTCATCTATTCGGGATCACCCCTGCTAGTTTTGAGAACAATATCTGCCAAATTTTTATTCCCGAAAAATTAAGTAGGCATTGGCAGGATCAAATACTATTTTCTATGTAGGTAAACACGCGTTTTCTGAAAGAGACATTGAAAAATTCCATTAAAAATGTTGCTTAGAATTGAAAATTATGTCCTTGTGTCAATTTTCAAAATAACAACAATAACAACAATTTTTTTTTAGTTCTTTAATATATTTGCCTATCTATAGAAAGGGCACATACCAAATATTAGCCCTCAAATCGCAATATTTAATTTGCAATAAATGATTAAAGTTGTGACCGCGAGCTATTCATTTGAAACAATACGAAAAGCGCGGGAATGGTAATGACGTCAAATGGCTCGATCGATCGGAAGGCAGTGACAGGAATGACAGCTACACAGAATTAGAGAAGAAGAGAATGGAAATTGAACGGTAAAATAAACAGTCCGGCGACCCATTTACAGAGGGCTCTGATGTAGGTCTCGGTATGTGGGATTCCATTTTCTGTCAGAAACGTGACACTTGCTGCTCAGGACAAAAAATTTGTACGCTTACGCATCTCGTAATGTAAATAACTATTTAATTCAGCACACACTTTTCAAACGTTATCAACAATATCAAGACGGACAGACAAGAATAGGACGTTCTCGTTTGGTCTTTTTAAACAAAGCTTGCGTGGTGCTGTAGTTTGTGTACATGTGCCGCCCATATTAGTTCATACATGGTGGTGGCGCCTCGAGCTACTTGACGTCACAACCAAGGAGGGCGCGTTACAAGAATGATTTGAATTATGCAGTTTTTAATTGCTTATATTTATTAAATAAAAATAAAAAATGAGTTTTTTTGTGAACTGTGGTTCATTTAATGGCAATAAATTACGTTTGAAAGTAATATTTTTCAAATTTAATTTTTGTGCAAGTTTCCCATTGGCCTACATTCATGTCCATATTATTTCCTATAGGTAGGTGAACTATCCTTGTCGTTTAAAATAACAAGAAACTTCATTAGGGATAAGTTATTCAGAAAAAAAAAGTATATGCCTACTTTGATTGAACTTGTATTATTTCAAACGAATCAAAATAGGCCGAATGAGTCCGTATTTTTCGAAGTCTTATAGGTCCACCTTACCGAATGTTGCCAAACTTCCAAATAGAATTCTCTTTAGGAAATATAATAAACCAAAGCCATTACGCTAGTGCACCAGAATTGTACAGGCTTTTTGCGATCCGGCAACGCCTAGCAAGCCCAGTAAAGATTCATCCTGCAATCAGTATTCCAAGCTGAATATTTCTTAGAGCGACTGGCGGTCGCAAATATCACGAACACTAGTCTTCGCCTCATAGCCGTGCGCGAAGGGAGACAATTTGAGTTTTGCGGTGTTAGTAGTGGTTGTATAATGACCAGTGTCCGCGGAAAGACCATACATAGCCAAGCCAGGGAAATTATCGTGAACGTAATAAGGGTTTGCGATGAGGAGGCAACTAGTAACGCTTTCAAATTACTTATTTTATCAGACTCCTCAACTGACTACCAAAATTTTCACAGCCGTTATTACCGACACCTGTGGCGGCAGCAATTTTATGGCCTATTCACGCGTTTTTTTATTTTACTTCCCCTCTGCGTCTCTAGCATTCTCTCCTATGTTTTACTATACATCTACATGCTTTTTTTATTTTGAATAACTTTTTTCTAATGATGTTTTTCGTTATCTTAAACGACAAGGATAGTTCACCTATCTAGAAAAATTATTTAAATTAGGTAGGAAACTTTTTTTGGTGAATTAATAAAATTATACTTAATAATATGGAACTCACCTTTCTAGACGTAGTCAACTTTTAATATGCGAATGTGGAAAAATTGAATTTATGTAGAACCAAAAATTCATATTTGAGGATTAAAAAATATATAATCCTCAAATATGAATTTTTGGTCCTATGGAACTCCCAAGAGATCTCGTTACAAAGTCCGAATCTCTCTCACGTCCTCTTCAAATATAATACAACGATATAATTTTTCCTGGGATAAGATAGTGCATGTTTCCTGCTAAGCTGCTTCGGCCGGTTTTTTACCATTTCTCTTCGTCTTTTTCAGATTCCTCCATTTTATATTAAATGTTTTTTTTTTAAGATTTTGACCAAGCATTTTACACAATCACATAAATTCAATTTTTCCACATTCGCAATTGACTACGTCTAGAAAGGTAAGTTCCATATTGTTAAGTATAATTTAAGTTTCCTACCTAATTTAATTAATTTTTCTAGCTTTGATGGTTTTTATAATGTTATTTTGCTGAAGATGACTCCCTGGGTGGGGTGAAACATATGTACAGTTAAATATAAACTGTGTTTGTGGAGCTAAGACTGTAAGTTTTACCCCTTTTCGTCATATGATTAATTATCTTTCAATTTTAGCCAGTGTGGTTAAAAGTTATCTCTTATTTTAAAAATTTGGATTATTTATGCAGAGACCGAGTCTGAGACACATAATTTAATATTATTCTCTTCACTTTCATTTCTTACATGTAAACATGTACCTATTTCAAGATTAGTTCTGGTTATTGTCTTAAAAAATTGTTTTATCCTTTTAGGGTGCACTCGCAGTTGCCATACTCAATATCCAGATACCTCAGTTGATGGGTAGTGTAATAAATGTAATAGCCAAATTCAGCGAAAGCAAAGATACTACACTATTTTTGTCAGAAATGAGAATGCCGGCGATAAAGCTGATTTCAATGTATATTGCGCAGGTTTGAAGTGTCATGCTTTTTTGTTTGTCGCTTTATTCATTATCGTATTTTTCAGAGTGCTTGCACATTTTTCTACATTTTCACGCTGTCGAACCTTGGTGAGAAAATTGCCTTCAGAATGAGAACTGACCTTTTCGCCACCATTTTAAAGCAAGATATTGCATTCTTTGACAGGCATAGAACAGGAGAAATAATTAACAGGTAAAATTTGCTGCGAAGATTTATAGATATGATTTAAAACATTTTTAGACTTACATCTGATATTCAAGAGTTCAAAAGCAGTTTTAAGCAAACAATTTCGGGTGGTTTGCGAGCTCTTACTCAAATCATAGGGTGTACAATTTCCTTGGTTTTGATTTCACCACAAATGACTTTTATTACATTACTTTGTGTACCATCTGTTGTTGCAGTGGGTACGATTTTTGGAACAATACTTAGAGTAACATCAAGAAGGGCCCAAGCTCAGGTACATACACTTTTCTTCCTCTATATTGTGTATTACTAGGTTTTAGTTTAATTTTCTTGTCCTGTAAGGGGTTAAGTTTTATTCTGAAAGAGTTCAACCAGTGTTAGAAAACCATAAAATAAGGCTACTTTCTGGTGTATCTTTTTCAAGATAATGTGTGTTTAAATGTTTTATTTTTCCAATCCTTACAGATATTCAAACGAAATTTGGTACACATTATAGATTAATTATTATTAAGTGTCAGAAAATGTCTGCATACCTACTACTAATATATAAATATATTTAATTTCAACATAAAGTAAAGATAAAGAAATTGCTCCATGTGTTACCTGCTATGAGCCATCACCTGCATTATTTACAATCCGTATGGCTAAGACAAAGTGTCTGCAAACATGCCAGCGGTCTGCATTGACTTCATGTTAAAAATAAATACACAGTAGTGTCCAATTAGCCATGCTGAGATACACCAAATTTATGTTATCAAAAAAATACTGACACTATGGCCCTCTAACAACATTATGTTTACCACATTTGGATACCTACCTTTTCTTATTTTAAAGAAAAACTGTATCTTGATACCTTTTGTATCTGCCACAGTTTCAGTATCGTGATGTTATAAAATGCCAAAAGTAAAATTTCATTTGAAATAAGGACAGTTTCGTTTCTATTTTGGCTAGAAATTACTAAAACAACAGCTGTGTTTGCGGATCAATTCCGAACTAGTAACTGTTAGTCTCATTGGTGAGTCTGAATTTTCGGATTTCTTTGAGCCAATCATATTGGCGTCTACTAGTTCAGAACTGGTTCAGGATTGCTCTGCGAACGTAGCTAATAAGAACATCCATGGATAACTACTTTCCTACATATTTTTTCCTTTTAAAATCCAAGGTCAAATTGTCGAAAATATTAACTAATAATATCATTAATATTAATAAATTCAAAAACAGGCATCTAAAACAATTTTTTTTGGGCCATATCGAAATTGTTTGTTAAAATGAATCTCCTCCACTGGCTATTTGCCGAACTTGGCATTTTGTAACACTTAAATCAATGCGAGCTGTGTGCAAAATTTCATTTTAATATTTTGTAACAGTTCGAATAATAAAAAATAAAATGTTAGTAATTTTAAGAATTTAACACCATGTATCTCGAGTCGAGGCGGTCGTGGAAAAAAGTTATATTACAAAATAGTCTTATTTTATGGTTTTCTATCACCTGTTAGAGTATCTCAGAATAAAACTGAATCACCCTGTACTTTAAGATAGAGAAAACAACTGGAGTTGCCGATGAAGCAGTAGGAAACATCAGAACTGTCCGAGCTTTTGCTATGGAAGACCAAGAACTTGAAATATTTGAAACTGAAGCAGAATTAGCTATGGAGTTTAACGAGAAGCTGGGTTTCGGTATCGGACTCTTCCAAGCTGGGACCAACATGTTTTTAAATAGGTAAGTACCTACAGGGTGTCCAACTTTAAAACTGTACAAATCTTAATTTTTGGAGATAACCGCTTCTTTTGACCTTTCTGCCATTTTCAAAATGCAAATCCAGGGCCGGCTGCAATTTTTTTATACCCCTGATTTTCACGAAAACCATTTAGCGATTTTTTTATATAAAATCTGACTCCACAGCGTTAATCAGAACACCCCAAAACCCATATATACCAAATTTGAATAAAAAAATATACAGGGAGTTCCATTCTGCAGGGTGTCATAGTTGAGCAACATAGGAATTTTAAAGGTATCTGCCAAGTCAAGAGTGCCATGGAATCCCCTCAAAACAGTTGAATGGTCAATAGGACCACTCAAGGTGTTGGTGTGCAAAGGTCCAATACAAAATATACAGAGTGTCCTTATCTGTGCCATCTCAAATTACTGAATTTTTGGAACTTTATACGGGTCAAAATCGAGTATATCAAAACCGCTACACCCACTATAAACGAACTAAATCTAAAAAATACAGAAGTCTGCCAGTCAGTAAGTCCATATCAGTTTTAAGGTGGCTGGTGTGCCACAACGGGAAACACACAGAAAATGTATAGGTATCATCTTAGACAGTGACTTTGTTGAGTAAGGTCCAATAATTTAAATTGTTTTTATTTCTTAGTTTGCATTTTGTAAAGAAATATATTACTTTTGTGTTTATCAATATTTTTCCAATGATTCCACAACACTCATGACCCGTATAAAGTTTCATACAAATTCAGCATTTTGAGATGGCACAGATAAGAACAATCTGTATATTTTGTATTGAACCTTTGCACACCAACACCTTGAGTGGTCCCATTGACGATTCAACTGTTTTGAGGGGATTCCATGGAACTATTGACTTGGCAGATGCCTTTAAAATTTCTAACTTTAACACCCTGCAGAATGAAACTCCCTGTATATTTTTTATTCAAATTTAGTATATAGGGGTCTTGGGGTGTTCTGATTAACGCTGTGGGGTCAGATTTTAAATTAAAAAATCGCTAACTGGTTTCGTGAAAATCGGGAATATAAAAAAATTGCAGCCGGCCTTGGCTTTTCAGGAAGGTCAAAAGAAGCGGTTTTTGAAGGCCTTTCAAACAAAAGAAGTTTAGGCGATTATCTGCAAAAATTAAGATTTTACGGATTTGTACAGTTTTAAAGTTGGACACCCTGTATATACATATCCATAAACTGCAACACAAACAATTTTTATGCTGCAGTTTTATTGCGACCTTGCTTTTCCATTTATGTGGATACACTAATGTTGGGTCTTAACTGGTTAACTTACTGCTTTTACCACTAGGTAAATAAGGTTTTATTGAATACATGGAGATGAAAAAGTTAGGCAGTTCTTGAGTGTATTCAAAGGATATTAAGGTTATTTTACCAATAATCTTCCAAAATAAAATCTTTGTTACCACATAATATGCAATCTATTTCATGGTATATTAATAAAAGAAACAAAATTCACAAATTAAAAAATATTACTTCTTTACATAATAATACTTTTTTTCTTTATTCAGTGGCGTATTTATTCCAAACTTTGCCTCCATAAAAAATGATAAGATTACAAATACATACAGTTATGTTAAATTATGTATTTTCACTCCTTCGAGCATAAAATAACGTGTGTACTGTAAAATAACAAAAATAAATAACAGTCAATATTTGAAATTTGAAAAAATGCTAATGAATCTGACTGGTTAATAATAATTACTATAATTTCCATTTTCTATTAATATTTTGATGCTTGTAGAAAGCTAACTAAACCACCTTTACTTATTCTTTAGTATGGTCTTAGGGACAATGTATATGGGTGGCTATCTGCTGTCAAGTAACAAATTATCTGCTGGAGATGTTATGGCATATCTCATGGCTTCCCAAACAATACAGAGGTCACTGGCACAAATGTCGTTATTATTTGGAAGTATGGTGCGAGGAATTGCTTCGGGATCTAGAATTTTTGAAGTATGTAGAAGTATATTTTTTAACTCGCATACTATTTATATTAAGAAAAGGGGGAAGACTTTTTGGAACTTTTAATTGACTTTTGAACACAACTTCTATTAAATAAGGATTCCTCCACAGGTGCCACTGATCGGTTTTTGCTTTCTGGCAAAATTTGGCATTTTGATTATTAATTAAAGGATAGGTTTAAAGTTAATTGATTTTGTAGCTCTCCGTGAACAATTTGTTTGCTGATAATGATATCATGTGATATAATATTAAATTTTTCATGTATTTGGGTTAGTACGTTAACATTATATTGGTTGAAGACATACACGGTCATCATGTGGGAATTGACAACCCTTCCTTAACTTTGTTAAGAATCGTCAGTGAAAAATATGTTTCATATAAAAGTTTTAGATTTCATTATTCACTAGTGCTTAATCGAAATCAATGGAACCAGGGAATATTTCATTATTCACTAGTGAGTAATGAATATATTTTTATTATTATTAAGGAAACACATGTACGAGCTCTAACAACAAAATGTTCGGTCAAACTCAGATTCACCTATTTTTCTGAACTTTTTCCTAGTCTTAGAACTGTTACCTAACAATCCGAAAACGTATTTCGGAACTTATTGCCTTTTGCCTTGATAATGGCCTTTATACATGCAGGCATTGTCGCCACGAGATTCCTTCCAAAATTTGGCAAGAAATCATTCCAAATTTCTGATATTTGATTTTTTAAATCGTCGGTGGTTTCTTCTGGGTAATTTTTTAAATTGCCAATGTTTTTTTTGCAGACTGAAGATTAATATCCACTAATGTCCATATGTGCAAGCAGGTTGTCCTTCGACGAACTGACTAGTCTGTCTGTATGCAAATGGACTATTTCATTTATATACTGCAACTAGCAGGCCATATACAGGGTGACCGTATTTCGAGTCTATGCATGGGGATCTTGGTTATCTTAAGAGATACGAGGTCGGTTAAATTGGGGCAAAGTTGCGAAATTTGATGCCGAGTAACATGGTAAAAAGAAATTTTGGCTGGCCCTTTTCGTTTTGAAAATAATGCGAAAAACTGAAAATTGTCGTTTTCATTTTTATTTTTTTAAACAAAAACGAATGGCGCTGGACATTTCTAAGTTAAACATTATTAAGGCACTTTTTTACAGGAAATCTAGATATGGCCTCGCATTTTTTTTCTCGCCTCCCTGGACAAAGATATGACGATCAACTTTTATTTTTCTTATGGGCGCCATATTGGATTTTTCCATTTTTGAGAAGGGGATTTTTTTCTGCTTAAAATGATATGTCACATATTATGCTTTACTTTGTTTTTCTTGCCGTAATATCAAATTAATCGTTTTTGCATAAAGTGCCTTGGAAACGTAAGCCCCATAATGTTGGACATTTTTCGTTTTTGCATAGAGTGCCTTGGAAAAAACATAAGCCCCATAATGTTTGACATTTCTGCGTAGAATGCCTTGGAAACATATGCCCCATATAATAACGTTTGATGGTTTGGTACAATTTTAAGAAGTGTCACTGATACTTTGTTTTAATGAAAAAATGTCATTTTCACATGAAGAAAAGCGTGACATGATTCAAGTTTATTATTTCTCATATACAAATGACGTCGAAGGGATATTGGACGAGACATAAACAATTTAAGGAAACATGCTGCATTGTGCCTTGAGGAACAAGGAGGACAAATTGAACATTTATTGGAAAATAGGATTTCTACTCGTTTAGGTTTTTGTTGTTCTTGTGTTTCCAGTTTGACTCTTTTAGTGTTAATGTGTTATATGGCAAATGACGAATAAATAACAAGATCTCAGATCATACTCTCGTGTTACGTTTATGATTTATTTAATCAATAAACTTAATATTAACTGAATTTTTACTGAACCATTAAACAATATTCCAAAGCACACTTCGCAACAATGGGTAACTAGGCTTATGTTTCCAAGGCACTCTATGCAAAAACATCAAACATTATGGGGCTTATGTTTCCAAGGCACTCTATGCAAAAACGTCAAACATTATGGGGCTTACGTTTCCAAGGCACTCTATATAAGCAGAAAAAAATCCTCTTTTCAAAAATGGAAAAATCCAATATGGCGCCCATAAGAAAAATAAAAGTTGATCGTCATATCTTTGTCTTTGTAAAAAAGTGCCTTAATAATGTTTAACTTAGAAATGTCAAGCGCCATTCATTTTCGTTTAAAAAAATAAAAACGAAAACGACAATTTTCAGTTTTTTCGCATTATTTTCAAAACGAAAAGGGCCAGCCAAAATTTCTTTTTACCATGTTACTCGGCATCAAATTCCGCAACTTTGCCCCAATTTAACCTACCTCGTATCTCTTAAGATACCCATGCATAGACTCGAAATACGGTCACCCTGTATATCACCATTAGAATTAAACAAAGACAATATGTTTTTAATTTATTTGTACAATCTAAGCTATTATGACATTTAGAGTTACATAATACTTTATTTTTGCGACAGGCACATTTGTTCGATTGACATTTTTTAATCTTACAGAAACATTTTTCAAAATCTTGCCTCTTTGAATAAAGAATCCCAGGAAGGAGTCAAAGCTCTATGTGTACTATAAAATACGTGAGACGGAAATCGCCCTGAGTAGTAACCAAGTTTTGGCACAATATTTTGGAATCTGACACGGTGATAGGTGTCAGTATGTGGTACTTAGATACTTTTTTGAGTTATTATATTCGTAGCTTTGCGGCTCGTGGCACTTCTTCATAATTAAAAATCTAAAATCTAAAATTAGAATTGCTGTATTATCAAGGAATCCTAAACTTAAAGACATAAATGTGCCTTATTTTTTGCCTGTATTGTAGGTACTAATTTCACGAAAAATGAGGATTTCTGCCTCAATTAGTTTGTCGAAACAACTCAAAAGTGTGCGCTACTGTAAAAAACTGAAACAGCATTCCACCATATGCTGGGGTTCTTTATTCAGCTTTTGTAACCGTTGCAGCATTCAAACAAATTCCACCATTGGTTGACGGCGGACGGCTTCACAGCAATTTGACATAACAGATAAGTCCTCTAATCCATTTCCTTTATTTCCAGGCAACTTTAATTTCATTGTTATTGATTGTAAAATAAATCATGGCAAGTGAACAAGAAATCAAACAATTAAAAACCCAAAGAAGTACGATAAAATCACAGTTAGCAAGATTTAAAACATTACAGCTCAATTCATTTAAAAATAATAAACATTGATGATGCTTGAACAAGAATCATTGGAAGATGTTTATTTTGAATTAATGGGTAATGCTAGCAAGCAGGCAAGAATCCATTGTCATTCTACAGATGAATGGCTTGAATTTTGTGATACTTTTGAGATATTGATAAACAATAATGATAATATAAATAAGGTTCAGAAATTTTAGTACCTTAAATCATACTTTAAAGGTGAAGTGGCAACCGTTATAAAATCTTTGGAAGTCACAATAACAAATTATGAAATATCGTGGACAATTTTAAAAGAACTCTTTCAAAACACATGTATTGTTATATACAATCATGTACGATTCCTTTTTAACATACCATGCTTTGAAAAAGAGTCCTTAACTCACTTAGAAAATTACTTGATGACATTAATAAAAATTTAGGGTATTAAAATCATTCAATCAATCTGTTGAATCATGGGACATTGTCCTTATTCATTTAATTTCCACGAAACTTGATCCCACGACATTGCGACAATGGGAATCTGATAATATCACAAGCGAATTACCCACCATGAAGAAATTTCTTGAATTCCTTGCAGAAATATGTCAGTTACTTGAAACATTACATCTCAGTAAAAATATCAAACCACATCAGATTCATCATTTAAATTTAAACACAAAGGTTCTTCTTCAAAATCATTAGTTTCTTTGAATCAATTTAACGAACCATATCTCTTTTGCAAGGAACCCCTTCATCTGATTTTTTATTGTCAAAAATGTCTGGCATTGTCCATAAAAGCTTGGTACACCGAAATAGAAAAATTAAAGCTATGAAAAAATTGTTTTAAACAAAACCATATTCTGTTGAAACTTGTGTCAAACCTGTCAAATCGGCATAATGTCATTTACAAAAAATGATTGGAAATCAAACCATTTCATTTCAAGCTCTCATCCTCAGATTTGTCAGATCTCCAAGCATCAGAGGTCGAGAACTATCGATAGTCGGCACTATCGATAGTTTTCGATATTTAGGACTTAGACCATTGATAACTATCCATAGTTTTCAATAGTCAAAAAATGACAAAAGAAAATTATTTCATAAATCAGTTTCTTCGTTTTTTTTTAGTTAGGGAATATAAAGGTATCTGATTATTTTCAGTCCGAGTATTCCAAAGCCTCCAACTAGTTGGAGAGCTGAGTGACAAAAAAATGCAACAGTTGTTGATATAAGAGCGCGTGCCACGCGCCTCATTTATACAGCGCGCTTGACCGCTAAATGATGTTTTGCGATTCTCAAATATTATGTAATCGATAATTTGTTTAAAATATGTGCTTAGTAAAGTGTACGCGTTAGTCTGCTATATTCCGCAAAATATAATTTTAAGAACTACAGGAAAGAGCCTTCTATGAAGTCGAGTGGACCGATCCCCACTCGAGGCTATGTGGTTGTTGTATCGTATCTGACAGATGGGATGCTTCCGGTTTGGCAGTGGCATACTTTAAAGAATAATAATTCAGGAAAATGAATAAAAATTTTTTTAAAAACTGCAATCGGCCACAGAAAAATAGTTGAATTTGAGTTTTCCAGAGTATATAGTTGAGGACCTTGGTGCAAAAAGGGGATAAGTCACATTTTTATTAAAAATGAGATGAATATGAAGTTGCATACTTTAATCTCGGCACTTTAGTTTGGTGCAAAAACGGGGTAAGTCCGCCCTGAAACTACGAGGCTACAAACACAATAGACTTATCCCATTTAGCTGTTCGGTGCAAGAATGGGATAAGTCCTATTGACTTATCTCTTTCTTGCACCAAAAGAATATGAAGTTTGTCTTTTCAAAGCGGTTTGTTTTTGTTTTACAAGCCACGCGGCAATCGTGCGAGTGCGCCAGTACATCCTGGTTATGGGTATCAAGCGTACGTTAAATCAACTTTTTTAAAATGTCGGGCTCGGATTGCTCGGAATCCGAGCCCGACATTTTGAAGATTCCGGCAGTGAATACGTATGAAGTACGTCTGAGGGTGATACTTCGAGTAGTTCTACAGAAAATGGCGAGGGCACGGCACTTGCACATGTATCCCAAGTTTTCTGATGACATTCACTGTTCTACCTCTACAAGTGCACTCTCATTTCTTAAGTTTAGCCTACTAAAGCCAAACCGACCTATTAATCTTAATATAAAGGAGATTTGTTATAATGGACCACTACCTCTGAAGGATGTCAAGTGTAAGAATGTTATGCAACTGGCATCAGAGTATGTTTCAAAATCGGACATGCCTTTTTACGAGACACTCAGAAGTACTAATCATCCTTTAGAAGACCAACCCTCTGGTACCGATATAAGCGAAATTGATTTAGAACCACCACTATAAAATAATAAATTCTATTTTTGATTACCTACTCTAGTTTTTTCATTGACTTATCCCGTTTTTGCACCAAAACAAATATTTTGAAAATAACAGTAGTATTTTATACATAAATAAGCCCAAGTCTTGTTTTTCTCTCTAAGATAGGTTCTACTATACAGATTATAAAAAAATAGTATTAAAAAAATTAACTTTTTTCTCGATTTTCTCAAAATTTGCTTATTTTGACTTATCCCCTTTTTGCACCGAGGTCCTCAATTAGGAGCCATATAACGAACATGTTATACAATAGTCGTGGACCAAATTTAATAATATTTAATTTTAGGGCTTTAGGTTCCAAGAAAATTAAGCTTTATTTTCAACAGACTGAATACTTACATACTAATAAACAATATCTTGGCCATGTCACTTTGTAATCGGCATTTATTTTGTAACCCCAGAATATTGGGAATTCTACTTCTTTAAATGATAAAAATTGTTTCTTGAATTATTTTCGAAATGCAATTTTTACATTTCTGGATCTGCAATATATTAAATCAATAAATGCAATATTTTGTAGTACATAAATATGGAGCCCACCATGCCACTAACTGGTGGAAATATAATTCCAAATAGCAGCCTTAAAGGAAACATTGAATTCAAAGATGTTACATTTGCGTATCCTACCAGAACACAACAGGTACACTAAATAGAATATAAAATGTTCTTTGAATTAGATATTATAGACCGGCAGTACATGACCAGTCAGATGAAACATTTTTCAAATGCATGCCAATCATATGGATGAATGTAAATGCCATAAATGTGCCAAAGAAGAGAATTTTAGGCGCCGCTCGCTTGCAGAAGGGTGTGCAATAAGGTTTTTAATTTGTATGAAAAATCGACGTCTCAGAATGACTTTCAAATGCATGCCAATATGTTTTTCGATAAATTTGCACTGCCAAACGATAATTTACCGATTGGCATGCAGTTTTGTAATGCAGAACATTATCAAACGGTAGTGCTAAAAATGTTCTGCATTACAAAACTGCATGTCAATCATCAAATCGCCATTTGGTAGTGCAAATTTTTCATAAAACTAATTGGCATGCATTTTAAAAACGTTCAGAAATAGGTACCTCAAATTCTTCGCACTTTTCGCACTACCTTTTGATAATGCATGCATTTGCAAATCGTTCGGAAATAGGTACCTGAAACTTTTTGCACTTTTCACACTACCTTTTAATAATGTTCTGCACTACAAAACTGCATGAAAATCGATAAATTGTCGTTTAGTAGTGCAAATTTATCATAAAACTAATTGGCATGCATTTTAAAATCGTTTGGGATACTTGAACCTTTTTGTTATACAGGGTGTCCGGAAATTACGTGCACATACGGAAGGGGGTAATTCTTTGGCCCATTTTAAGAAAAAAACTTCATATGAATGTATGTCGTAAATGTCCTAACTTTTGAGATACAGGGCGTTGAATCATTTTTTTAAATTGAATTTTGGCTACATCTCCCGAAATAATCAAGCTGCTGAACTGAAATTTGGCACTGAAAAAAATGCTAAATGGATATTGGTCAAAACACCATTGGTTTTCTTGAAATAGGGTGTTCAAATTTTGTCAAATTTGGTGCATTGTTCATAGGGATTTTTTTCTTCATTTTGAAGGTACAGTTGATCTGTAGCATTTGAAAGCGGTCGTTGAAAATTTTGTTTCGAATATTGAAGTCAACAGGTGTTTTGGGGCACATTTTGCCAATTTAAACGTAAACGATTGATTTAATCGTTATGAAACCTTTTACCTTTTTCTTGCAGAATGAAAATATGCACTAAAATGATGGACCTGCAGGACCAAAAAGATAACCTCAAAAAAGTTACGCGTAAAAGCGTGATCAAAAAACAGCGCAAGTGGCGCCCTCTGTGAGATACGGTGAAATTGACATTTTCAGCTTATTCTCCATCCCCAAAAACATAGCAGTGCCAAATTTCAGTTCAGCAGCTTGATTATTTCGGGAGATGTAGCCAAAATTCAATTTAAAAAAATGAACTTCAACGCCCTGAATCTCAAAAGTTAGGACGTTTACGACATACGTTCATATGAAGTTTTTTCTTAAAATGGGCCAAAGAATTACCCCCTTCCGTATGTGCACGTAATTTCCGGACACCCTGTATATTTGGATGCCGGCAAATATTTTTAGCATCCCAAAACTGCATGCCAATAAGGTTCTACTGTTTTTTTATCATAACTTTTCATTTGGTACTATTGGCATGCGTTTTAAAATAATTCTGAGAAATCGATTTTTCATGCAAACAAAAAATCTAATTGCACACCCCTCTGCACATGAGCGGCAATTCTCTTCTTTGGCACATTCAAGGCATTTACATATTTATCCAGATGATTGCCGGTCTATTATACGATAATATTTATTTTCGCCTAGCATTTAAAGGTTGTTTCATAGATGAATGCTGATCCTACAGGGTGATAATCCTTGGATGATTAAAACATGTATATTCATGTTTATAAAATCAAAGATGTTTGTTATACCTTCTCTATTTTTTTTTTATTTAACGCTAGGCGAAAAACAGTTGTATGTTACACATGCAGAAAACACATTAGCAGCTAATAGTCGTGGGCTGCTAAGCGCGTTTTCTGCCCTTGTGATACAATGTACTGTATAATGATTGTTTTAGCCAATTTTACAAAAATTCAATCTTTCAATACCTTCTGGAAAAACCATTGCTTTGGTAGGTGCATCTGGCAATGGCAAATCAACCGTTGTTGCCCTTTTGGAAAGGTAAGACTTTTAAAAATCATTATTGTTGGAATGATGTTACCATTTTTTCTTCAGATTTTATGATGTCAATGAAGGTTCAGTTACTATTGATGGCCAGGACATAAGAACGTTAGATCCATCTTGGATGAGAAAGAGGGTGTTGGGACTTATAAGCCAAGAACCCGTGCTGTTCCATACTAGCATAATGGAAAATATCAGATATGGGAAACCAGATGCATCTGACAAAGAGGTTAGTTTGCTAAGTTAAAAACTACACTCTGTTTTTTTTTATTCAGTACTTATGCTTAACCCTTTTTCGCTTATAATCTATATCAGGAGTGTGGTCAGATTGGGACATTTGAAGTAGCTTTAGAACTATCAAATTTTGTTCGGCTTTCCTTGGATGCAGAGAATTGTAGATTCCTTCAATCTTCCAAAGGCAATGGCATCTGCTGTGGCGGGTGCTGTTGTGATTCTCTTTAGCCAAACCACCAATTATTCCTTATTAAAGAGCCTTGACAATTATTTTTTTAATCTGGTGGGGTGAGTGTCTGGTATGTCGCCCAAATACATATGGCAGTTAATCGGTAGAATTGCTTCCGGTTTTAGAAATGTGTGGAAATGATTTAAATACTGAAAATTTGATATGTATCAATTGGGATATGGGAATCCAGCATCAAAATACCATCCATCAGTGTCTACAGATGATTAGATTGTTCTGCTATCTCTTTCCAAGCTTTCTTTTGGTGCACTTTAAAATGTTGCATTGGACCAGACTTCTGTATAGTGTAGGTCTCTGTGATTTTGTATATTGTAAATATAAGGTATTGTTATTCTGAAGGTATTTGAAGCAGCAAAGTTAGCAAATGCCCATGAATTTATCGCTAGCTTTCCAAGAGGTTACAACACACTTGTTGGTGAAAGAGGCACGTCTCTATCTGGAGGACAAAAGCAGAGAATAGCGATTGCCAGGGCTTTGCTGAAAAATCCTAAAGTCCTTCTCTTGGATGAAGCTACCAGGTAACTTAAGATTTATATATTTTATTCCAGATTAGATGGTTAGAGTAACCTACTTTAATGTACAATATTTAGGGTGGCCATGTGATTTGTCCCACATTCTTTAAGTTTGTGAGTTTTTGAGATGGAAACACATTTTTTGTAGTTTTTTTTTTCGAATTGTATGGAGCAAGAAGGCTCTACGGTATTTTAAAAAAACTTGTCGTCCGGGATTTACCCGAAAAAAAAAATTAACAAAAAAAGTTTCCGTTAATATCAGGAAAAACGTGGCAATACTTATCGTATTCCCACCACAAGAATTTTGTGTGCATTAGCTCCCTCTTTGCTGCTGTCAAAAGCCAAGCCTTGGTCAAATTTAAAAGCAAGACCAGCTCTGGTCATTATAAAATAAACATAATTTTACTTCTTAGTTCACATTGCGATAAATCTTTTCTCACAATAGAAGTGAAAAAAATGTTTTGTGATATTGTGCTTTGTTGTATTAATACCAGCAACAACTCAGAGAAATTATTTCTGCGTTCTTGTCATCAATGGATGGCCATAGTAGTGGGGAGCCCAAGAGGGGATTTTGGGATTTACTCAAGCGCGGCAGATTAACATATGGGGGGATACCTTGCACCCTGTTGAGTACCTCCACCATATCTAAGCCCTCTATACAGGGCCATGCGTGTGGGGCAGCCGATCAGAATAGTAAAAAAAAATCGATAGGTGGATATATTCGAGCGCGTCAGATTAAGATATGATGGATTAATTACATGCTGAAAAGTGTGCATTTCAATAATCTGATGATTTGAGCGTGACGTGAGGGGGTAGGAGGGTCACAAACTTGCAAAAAAAAAACGTTACCTCGACTTTCTCGAGCGCGGTCGAATATTTTTTTATTTTGAAGGAAATAATTCAAGGATGACGGGAAAAATATAATCTGCCGATTTCCACAAGCCGAAGTAACAAAAATCGTCGATAAAGTTTAGCGCGTGCAGCTAGTTGCAGTGAAGCATGTATTCCCCACTACGCGCCTCTCTTTTCCACCGTCCCCACACGCCAGCCATCACGCCATCACAGCTGATCACAGCACTCGTGGTATTACATGTACAGGGTTATTCAAACTCGATGTCCCTGGCCTATTGTGGGCAAACGAAAAGAGAAAAAGTATATCTGCTTCCGGGGTCTTAAATGGGACCAAACGAAGACTAAATTAAGATAAAATTGAGAATATTTGACAAACGACGCTCTGCGCCGCGGCGCCCTTCGATTTTTTTTTGTAACGAATGTAATTTTTTATTTGCTATTCGGATAGACCTGCTTTTTATCTATAAGTTTTATTTCAGACGTTTTGTCAAATTTTGTTTAGTTTAAGAAATATAGGTAATAAAATATTTGAAAAGTCCACGTTCAACACTCTGTAATATAGAAAATAAATTATTAAGAGCATATGTTTATAGACAAAAATTCCTTAAGTTTTAACAGACAACATATTTTTCTTAGAAAATGCAAATATTCATTAAAGAAAAATCATGAAAAAAATGTTTTTCGTGATTTTTTTTTGCATTTTTAAAAAGCCGCCATGACTGGCGTCACATCCGAATCGTCAGTCTATTGAATGGAAGCTTCTTTTGGGTTCACTTAACATCCCTTCTGAATATCTGACGCGCTCGGATATCTCCATGTGCCATGTGACTATTTTTTTACATTTGTGAAAGCCTGTAGACGCTCCCCCCACCGGTGGAAGGGTATATATCATATAACCTTTTTTTCTTTCTACCATCTAATCTTCAAAATCCAATAGGTCCACACGACGCTCGAGTAAATCCCCATTTAGCATCGTAGGCTCCCCTACTATAGTAAACGTCTAGGCAAATAAAAAATCATTTCTATTATTATCAGGATCATTTTGATGTGACAAACACTTCTACTATTGTTTTTTTTTCAGTACTAAGGCTAAGCTTTTAGTTTTTGCCACGTTATAATTTCCACATTCAGGTGATTCCAATTTTTGTTGATAAACGAATGCACATACCGTGTCGAATTCAACATAATATAAATTATCCGAACATGGCTTCACAAATCCGTCTTCTATTTTCACAAAAAGCCAGCCCATAACTTCACGACCAAACAAATAATTTACGGCTTGAAATATTTTGCCGTTTTGTGTTTATCTCGCCTACAGAGATTAATTGAAAAAAGTGGAAATGTTCAGTTTAAATGAGGATTAGATAGATATGTGTATCAAATCAGTTTAAAATGTTAAAACAATTACATGTGTTAGGAGTATTAATAAAATAAATTATGAAAGCTAATAATTAATCTATGTACTTAATGCTAAATCCAAAACAACAACGAAACACAAAATTAAAATTCATAATCTAAGAATTATTGTATATTGTAAAATAATATGTTATTTAAAAGGATACTGGAATACTGGATTTAAATGCATTATTCTCCCGTTGCCTGACTGCGCTATGGAGGTGGTTCTATATAAATATTTATATTTAGAGGATATTTTTTTATTTGGCCAATTTATATTGTTGAGTCTGCAGTGTTTCTTGTTGGATACCCGTGAGTGTCGAATTGTTGACTGTACACGTCTTTTGTGGTGGATTTCCAACAAGCTACAGTATACAGGGTGTCCCAGAATATATGGGCAATCTTCCGGATTTATACAGGGGACGTTAAAATAACATGACAAGTTCCTATTAAAAAAATTCCCAGAGGGACCCCCTACAAAGATACAGGGTGTTGGAGTTGGTCTTTTGAAATTGAATTATGGCTATATCTCTCAAAATAACCATGCTACTGGACTGAAATTTGGCAGTGTTGTACTTTTGGGGATGGAGTATAAGTTGAAGGCATCAATTTTTATGTATTACACGTGCACTATTTACGTACTACACTTGCACTATTTGTGGATCGTGTTATTGCTCGTAACTTTTTTGAGTTTTTTTTGGTCTTGCAGGTCCATCAATTTAGTGCATCTTTCATTTTGCAACAAAAGTGAACTCTTGTTTCATAATGATAAAATCAACCGTTGCGTTGAAATTGGCGAAACGTTCCCTAAAACACCTGTTAACTTCAATATTCGAAACATAAAACTTTCTCCTACTGCTTTCAAATATTACAGATCAACTGTACATTCAAAATTAAGAAAAAAATACCAAATGGACATTGGACAAAACACCATTGTTTTTCTTGAAATAGGATGTTCAAATTCTGTCAAATTCAATCTTTTCCATTTTGAAAGCTAATAATTTTTGGTCCATTGTTCATAAGGATTTTCTTCTCAGTTTAAATTCTACAGCCGATCTGTAACGTTTGAAAGCGGTAGGTAAAGATTTTATGTTTCTAATGTAGTTAACAGTGTGTTGAGGACGTTTTACGAATTTCAATGCAAAAGGTTGATTTTATCGTTATGAAACAAGAGTACACTTTTGTTGCAGAATGAAAAGGTGCACTAAAATGATGGACCTGCGAGACCAAAAACATAACCTAAAAAAAGTTACGAGTAAAAGCACGATCAAAAAACATCACAAGTGGCGCCCTCTGTGAGATACGTAAAAAAGTTATACCTTTGGCTTATTCTCCATCCCCAAAAACAAAACAGTGTCAAATTTTAGTTTAGTGGCTTGATTATTTTGGGAGATATAGCCATAATTTAATTTCAAAAAAAGAACTTTAACACCCTGTACCACCGTAGGGGGGTCCTCTGGGATTTTTTTTATAGGAACTTGTCATGTTATTTTAACGTCCCCTGTATAAATCCAGGAGATTGCCCACATATTCTGGGACATCCTGTGTATAGAGCGCAGGGAGTGTCGTGATTTGGAGAACTTTTGACTCAGGTTTAACAGAACTCTTATAGCGTTGATTGACATATTAATAAAGATTGCGCACGGCTGTCACGCCTGACACTTTTTCAACTCACCATGCGCTTTCCGGAGACAAAATACAATGCAAAACGCATTGTTAGACATCAGAGCAATCTGTTTTCCAGGACATGAAGCTATAGCCGTTAGAAGTCTTTATAAATACGTCAGTCAACGCTTATAGTCTTAACAGTATTAGATGAGTTTCCCCATAGAGTTATTCCACATTACGATTTAGACTCAAAAAGAGTCAAATAGATATTTCACAAAATATCTCTATTTACTAAAGGACAAAGTTCTCTTAGTTGGTAAATTATTGAGCTTGCATACACTCTCGACATGCTTTGACCAACTCAACCTGTCATCTGTTTTTCAATGCCAGTGGTAGTGTCTTTTTGATACTTTCAAGAAACTTTCGTGCTTTCATTAGCTGAAAAAAGATTAGATATGAAAAAGTTTGCAAGCCCCTTTTTTTCCATTATTTTCTTATAACTTGTTATATATCCAAAATTCAGGAAAATGTCAAGCACATAAATTTGCAGAGAATCTTTTGTTCCTTTAAAAATGGTGCCGACAATTTTTTTGTAAAATTAAAAATACAGCTGTTATCCGCGAAAAACTAATTTACACCTTAATTCAAGATATCGGAAAACCAACACAAGTAGTTGATGGTCGAAAACTCTGATTTAAGCTTTCTCTATTATGTTGTACTATTGTTGATTTTTTTCTTTCCCAATTAATTTCAATATTAAACCTTAACTTTACTGGACCAACAAAATTAATATTGTATTCAAAATTAGAATGGAAATAAAAATTGAGGACCCTGCATGCACATCCATGCACTTTCACTAGGTTAACACAGCCAGTGTAGACGTCCTGTGTTAATATTTTTTTAAAAACAAATTTCAAAGTCTACACGAATGGTCTTGGAAAAGGCATAGTACACATCATGGCCTGATGAAGTTCGGTTCGAGTTTGGAAATTTCAGTGTATGACGTTCAAAAACATGTGGCCTGCATTTGATCCTGGTTAAATGTGTTCTCTTAGAAACCAAGAATTGCCAGAACAAAATTTAGAAAACTAAAAAGAATAACATTGAGTTTGTTTTAACAGCAGTTCTGAACCGGTTCTTGGCAATCTAATTGGTTGAAAACAGTTCTAGAATGACTTTTCTGCATTCTGATTTACTAGAACTGGTTCATAATTATTGTTGAAACAAAGCTAATGTTTAACTGACAGATGGTTAACTTGATAAGAATTAAATTAGCAAAGCTGAACATAGGGAGGTGATTTCTTAGGAGATATTTTTTCTCTTTTATTCATATTATAATTGTATTGTTCCATATATCAAAATGCATTCAAAAATATAAAGTTGTTTGCTATAGCAGTAAAGTTGTTTATGTTAACAAAAACTATTGAAAGTTGCCAATTTATAGCAAAAAATACACATCTAAAAACTTGTATTCCAACCCTTTGTGAGAATAAAAAATATTTCAGGAAATACAAGCAATTCTGCTTACTAACTTTTTACTATTGTATTTTCATTTTTGTAGTGCCTTGGATGCAGAATCTGAGAAAATAGTCCAGGCGGCTTTAGAAAAGGCAAAAGAAGGAAGAACAGTTATTGTGATTGCCCATAGGCTATCGACTATTCAAAATGCCGATCTTATAGTTGTGATGAACAGAGGGCAGATTGTTGAGGTACCTATTGTTATTAGGGAAAATATAAAATACATTTTGTTTTTTATTTTAGATAGGAACACATGAGTATCTGCAAAAATTAAGGGGGTATTATTGGTCTCTGACATATCAGCAACAAGTACCAACAGCTGGGTGAAGAAATGACAGACTCTGTTGTTAATAATATACTTATTTCTTAAATTGGTTTGTTATTTTTGTTACAGGAACAAACGAGAAGTAGGTCTAGTGAAGGTACGAAGTATATGATTTATTTTCTTGTATACTAGTAACTAGTATACTAGTACTAGTACACTAGTAACTAGTGACCAAGAACTTCTGCAGGAGGATTTGAATCGTTTGTTGGACTGGTGTCAAAAGAACAAACTTAGCTTAAATGTTGGAAAGTGCTGTGTTATAAATTTTTCACGCAAACCAGTTAGGATTGATACAAACTACTTTGTTAATGATCAGCAGCTCAATTATCAGCCTTCGGTGAAGGATTTGGGTGTCATTTTCGATGAAAAATTAACTTTTGTTGAACATATAAATGCTATTTCTCTTAAAGGGTCTAAGATGTTGGATTTTGTTACAAGAAACTGCAGCCTTTTCTCAACTGAAACCACCAGAGTGGTCTACTGTTCCTTGGTAAGACCGGTAATGGAGTATTGCTCGGTTGTATGGTCACCATTTTTCCGGATCCATTCGGAGTCTTTGGAGAGGGTGCAGCATAGGTTCTTGCGAGTCTGTGCATATAGAAATAGGGTCAGAATTTCTAACCATGACTACAGCAACTTAGAATTACAATTAAATGTACCTCCTTTGGGTGACCGGAGAGACATGTTCGGTTTGATATTTATTTATAAAATTATTAATGTCTGTCTGTCCTACTGTTTTGAGCCAGATTAGGTTGAATGCACCATTTTATCATAGTTTGCGAAATCATTCTACCTTTGATATTCCCTTTCATGGAACAACCTATGGTGCTAATGGCCCCCTAAGTAGATACTTGTCTATGTTAAATAGACTAAATATTGATTTATTTAATGAGCCTTTAAGCAAGCTTAAAAAGTGTAAAAAGTGAAAAAAAAAAGGTGAGATTGAGTTTGAAGGTGTGTCACTGGTTGCTTGGAGCGTGGATCTTTGAGTAGTGAATTGGTATTATAATAACTGACCAATGAATGTATTCTTGCTCCGTTTCATTAATTTTTATTGTTGGTTTTTATTATTTGCTTTAGCCTACTGCCCTTTTATTGTATTACATCTGCATTAACTTGGTTTGTCTATACTGTATCTAACCACTACTTGTAACAATTGTTAATTTGTCATTTAATGGGGTTATCCCGTATAATATAATATAATAATGAAACTTTGGAGTGTGTAACACCATATTGCTGCATGTCAGCCGCTCTGCTGCCTAATTGTTTTTACGATTGCCGTACCTGTACGGCGTCAGTCTTTCTGAGACAATTATGAAAGTACGGCTATCTCTACAGGAAAAAAAAACGGTAAAATATTTCGAGCCGGCTCACGGATCCCAGAATGTTTCTACTCAACGTCGGAGATCGACGACCATTGAGCGGCTGAACTGAATGCATTCAGTCGTTCGGTGGTTCGTTTACTAATAATAGATCGTGTTGGGTTCTCGAAATGCGGAGCCTTCTCCACTCCCTGTTCATTCTCGATCCGGATCCTATATATTATTTGTATTGTTTTCCTTTTGTTTTTGTTTATTTCGTGGATCGGGTTGCGTTACAGTTACGGTGCAATTGAAATTGAAAACATGGAATTCTAAATAAGAGATTTACAGAATAACAGAAACATGTTATTTTATACTGTTATCACAGAAAATATACTATGAACAGAAGGTCATTCGGAATGGAGCTGGTAAAATTGCTCTATTTCTACGCATATTGTTTCGCTTATCGTTAATAGATTCAGAATATCTATTATCTTAAAACCACGCTAATTCCCTCTTCCAAGCTGGCTAGTTCGCGCTAGTATTGCGCTAGCGACGTTGCCAGACCGGGCGCCGTCGAGCCGCTGTATCTCTGACTTGTAGCCAACTCATAACTTAATGTGTTATGTGGTAGCCAAAAGCCGGGTGGTGGCTAAGCTAGGATTTTTGCCAGGGAATTCATATTATGGAATATGGAGATATGGTTATCGAGTAATGCGGGTCGGCATTCGTCATCCGTCGACGCAGAAAATTGTATAATTTTACTTGCGCATCACGTGAGAAGTGAGTGAAAGTAGGATTGTTTCGTTTTTTTAACCGACTTCAAAAAAGGAGGAGGTTATCAATTCGGTTGTATTTTTTTATGTTTGTTACCTCAGAACTCCGTCATTTTTACACCGATTTGGACAATTCTTTTTTTATTTGAAGGGGTATACCTACAGAATGGTCCTATTTAAATTTGGAGAAAAAAATTCCACCCCTAAGGGTGGACAAAATAGGGGATGAAGTTTCATATTGAACCGATTTCGATGATTCTTTTTTTATTGGAAAGGGAGTGTACCAACCTTAGAGGTGGCCCCATTAAAATTTTAAGAAAAAATTCCACCCCTAAGGGTGGACAAATAGGGGATGAAGTTTCATATTGAACCGATTTCGATGATTCTTTTTTTATTAGAAAGGGAGTACCTACCTTAGAGGTGGCCCCATTAAAATTTTAAGAAAAAATTCCACCCCTAAGGGTGGACAAATAGGTGATGAAATTTCGTTTGAACCGATTTCGATGATTCTTTTTTTATTAGAAAGGGAGTACCTTAGAGGTGGCCTCATTTAAATTTGAAGAAAAAATTCCACCCCCAAGGGTGGAAAAATAGGGGATGGAACTGTAATTCACTAAAAAATAAGAAATAAAAAAAATTTAACAAAAAAAATTAAAACCGACTTCAAAAATTTGCCTGTATGCACACTCCACTAAAAATTAAAAAAAAAAATAACAAAAAATAACACCGACTTCACAAATTTGCCCGTATGCACATTTCAACTAAAATTTTAGAAATATTTTTCTCTTTCTAAATTGAGTTATCTTTGGAGTCGGTGACAGTAAGTTATGATGTATGTATGCAGGATATGATGTATTCATATCTAAATAGATTTAAATTCCTTGCCTTGACTGTAAAATTACAAAATAGAAACAGATCTTAATCTATTTTGTAATTTTACAATTTTTCCCGCCGTCACTGACGTTTGTCACCGGACGAACGCCACTGGTATTTAATTCTCTTGGGTCCCTCTACCACCTAGTAAAATATTTGCCTCATCAAGATCTCTCCTGCAATTTTAGAATTTTTCCCGTTGCCACTATGACGTTTGTCACCAGATGAACGCCACCGGTCTTTAATTCTCTTGGGTCCCTCTACCGCCTAGTGAAATATTTGCCTCATCAAGATCTATCTTGTAATTTTAGAATTTTTCCCGCTGCCACTGATGTTTGTTGCCGCAGGAACGTCTCTGGTTTTAAATCCTCTTGGGTCCCTGCTCCCAAAAAGTTTTCCTGATTAGGATACGTCCTGTAATTAGAATTTTTCCGCCGCCACTAACGATTGTCACCGAACGAATGCCACTGGTATTTAATTATCTTGGGTCCTTCTACCACCTAACAAAAAAATTCCCTGATCAAGGTCCATCTTATAATTTTAGAATTTGTCCTGCCACCACTGACGTTTGGCACCGGACGAACGCCACTGGTCTTTAATCCTCTTGGGGCGCTCTACCACCTACAAAAAAATAACCTGATTAGGATCCATCCTGTAATTTTAGAACTTTTCTGGCCGCCGCTGATGCTTGTCACGGGACGAACGCCACTGGTTTTAAATCCCTGAAAAAAAATTCCAAGATCACGATACATTCTTTTAACTCCCATGTACAACAATTTTATGGTGAGTTCTTAGGGGAGAGGCTGGATGATTCAGCCACTTCTTAAAAATTTATTAAATAACATTGTTTTCGGAAATATTTTGTGATGAAAGTAATGCAAACCATAGAACATATATTTGTGTTCATAAAAATACCACATGGTAACCTGATTATGTATTGGATTTTATCTTAACTAAGCATATGGCCGAATGATCCCCACCAGTGGGGTATGGGGTACTTTCGGCGAAGGGGTGGGGTACATTCGTCCTATAGAAAAACTATGCAAACAGGTAGCTAATATTTTTATTGTTGCACAAAAGTGTGTTGTTCCAGCAAAGAGTCAATGGCCAAAAGCCCACTAACGAATGTCTATTGAATCGAAATTTATACCAAAGCAGAGAAACCCTTGTTGCCATTTTGTTTGTCCGTTCTGAATTGGTATTGGAAGTATCATCTTTATGTGCCTGGAAAGAATTATTGAGATGTCTTGAACCGAAGGATGAACAAAGCAATTATTCTTTTTGAGGCTTTTTCTGTAGAAGAAAACTTCAAATTCAGCTTCCTTAATTTTTTTGAGAACCTTAGCAATGTAATATATATGTTTGTTGTTCTTTAAAAACATCACTAAGACAAACTCTCCTAATAGAGGATCTCTTGTAATTTTTTCTATGTCCTCAAAGTTATCTAAAAGGTTTTCTTCATCTGAATAATCATCCGAGCACAAAGAAATAGACACAGAACTTTCTGAATCACTACTGCTGTTTTCCATTTCTTTAAAAACTTGTTGCTTTACTTGTTGCTTTTTGTTTTTTAAATCTTTCTTCCTCTTGCGTCCAATCTCATAGTTTTCTTTCTCGTTGTATTCTGGTGTAAAAGTGTAGACTCTTGACTTGAACCACATCAAGTGGTTGCATCCGATGAGTGGTATGGGGCAGGAAAGAGTAACGTTATTCCGTGTTCTCTGCAAAACTATAGCCTCCACCGATATAGGTATGAGACTCATGATTGTCAATCAATAACAAAATTCTGTTGTCAAGAGCAATGTGTATGCTTTACTATGTGTTTCAGAACAAAGGGGAATAATTCGGCGTTCATCCAGCCACTTTTGTTTCCCAGAACTATATTTTCTTCGGGTCCATCGCCAAGGTATTCCTGGGGATTTCTAACTCTGGGAAATATAAACACAGGAGGAATTGTTCCCCCAAGTGCACTAATAAGTCCTATAAAGTTATGAGTTCCCCCCGTTCACCTGATGCCATTTGTCCCACCTTTTTTCTACCTTTGGTTGACACAACTTTTACGCTTCTTAAAACCGTTGAAACACCAGTTTCATCCAAATTGAAGATTTTTTCCTCAGTGAATTTAATTTAATAATCCATTCTATTCCTGTAAATTATAGCAGTAAATAAAGTTAAATAAAATAAAAACCATGGCATCAGTTTGATAACTGTCAAATAAAAACAATTGCTTCTATTCTCTCCATGGCCTACTTTTCAATATCGATTAATGTGAAATTAAACTTAAAGGTAATAATTATTTGTTTCATAAAAGTCAAGAATTTTGCTTAGATATACGTTAAATAGTTTGATTATATTTTAATTTATTATTATTTTGGCATCCATTTAGAACTGGGAAACGTAATGTAACTAAATTTATACCCCAAATGCTAGACGGTACATCAACTTTGCAACAAAAATAACAGAATTTTAAAGCGCAAATATCATTTTCTTTTGAAAAATACTTATTCTTATCGGTAATTAGTAATAAAAAATTAATAGAATGATAAAGCTAGTAATATAAAATAGTTTTTAAGAAGTTTCGAGTTTTTAAAGTAAAACTTTTTGATATTTTAACAACTAAACCCATTTTTGGCAATATATTTTTTTAAATGTCATTTTTGTCAGATAACGAAAGTCACATGACCACGTTTGAGTGGGTCATTTTTCATCTTTTTTAAAGCAAAAGGTAACCCCAAAATTAAATTTCAAAATAAAACGTTAATTAAAAATTTCCCCCCTATGGTGCGAAATTTTTAGAGGACACTGTATAGGTGTAAAAGACAAAAAAAAATCGATTTTAAATTTGATCGGTTAATAATAGGTTCTGACCTGGTTGACTGGAAACTAATTTCTAGCGTATTTTCGTTTTTGAAAACTCAAGATGGCGTCGACATAGCGACCATTTATTTATTTTCATTGTAGGTGAAGTCTTTTCCTTCAAAGTGAGTGAAAAATTTCATTAAGAAAAGTTGTTCCCAAATAAAAATTACCCCCAGGTTTCAAATTTTGGAAAGATCGGCCTGCTTACTTTGTTTTTCCCACTTTTTTCTTTTTCTAACGCGCTAAAGTGGCATTTAAATACAAGGTGTCAAAAAATTTTATAAGAAAAAGTTGTATTTGTTTAGAATTAAATGTTATCCCCGTGTACCAAATTTTGCGAAAATCAGCCTACTTTATTATTTTTTTTTTTTTTCATTTTGGGAAAAACAAAGTAGGCCAGTCTTTCCAAAATTTTGTAACCGGGGCTAATTTTTAATTGGGAACAACTTTTCTTGATGAAATTGTTCGCTATCTCTAAGGGAAAAGGCACTTCACCTACAATGATAATAAATAAATGGTGACTGTCGACGCCATCTTGATTTTTCAAGAACGGAAATATGCTGAAAATTAGTTTCCAGTCAAGCAGGTCAGAACCTTATATGACCAAATTTGAACTCGAAAACTTTTTGTATTCTGCACCTATGGCTCACTTATCCTTGGACAATCTGTAGCCTCTAAGTACACGTCATTTTGAGATTATTAGTTTGAGATATCTAAGTGTTATATTACAAGTGGAGCCACTGTTTTATTAGTAACTTTTGCTGCCGATTCTTTGCAGGTATCTGCAAAATGTTCGTCACAGATTAATGAAGGTTTAATGTTCCTGGAGAGACAATACTCAGTGGAAATAAAACAATATGTCTTTATAATTATTTTATTAAACCTAAATTATGTTGTATTTTTACAAGTAATTGTGATAGAACGGCATAAAACAATGACATAATATAAAAATTATTTATTGAAAACAAACAAGTATTGACCATCCATTCTATTCCTGTAAATTATAGCAGTAAATAAAGTTAAATAAAATAAAAACCATGGCATCAGTTTGATAACTGTCAAATAAAAACAATTGCTTCTATTCTCTCCATGGCCTACTTTTCAATATCGATTAATGTGAAATTAAACTTAAAGGTAATAATTATTTGTTTCATAAAAGTCAAGAATTTTGCTTAGATATACGTTAAATAGTTTGATTATATTTTAATTTATTATTATTTTGGCATCCATTTAGAACTGGGAAACGTAATGTAACTAAATTTATACCCCAAATGCTAGACGGTACATCAACTTTGCAACAAAAATAACAGAATTTTAAAGCGCAAATATCATTTTCTTTTGAAAAATACTTATTCTTATCGGTAATTAGTAATAAAAAATTAATAGAATGATAAAGCTAGTAATATAAAATAGTTTTTAAGAAGTTTCGAGTTTTTAAAGTAAAACTTTTTGATATTTTAACAACTAAACCCATTTTTGGCAATATATTTTTTTAAATGTCATTTTTGTCAGATAACGAAAGTCACATGACCACGTTTGAGTGGGTCATTTTTCATCTTTTTTAAAGCAAAAGGTAACCCCAAAATTAAATTTCAAAATAAAACGTTAATTAAAAATTTCCCCCCTATGGTGCGAAATTTTTAGAGGACACTGTATAGGTGTAAAAGACAAAAAAAAATCGATTTTAAATTTGATCGGTTAATAATAGGTTCTGACCTGGTTGACTGGAAACTAATTTCTAGCGTATTTTCGTTTTTGAAAACTCAAGATGGCGTCGACATAGCGACCATTTATTTATTTTCATTGTAGGTGAAGTCTTTTCCTTCAAAGTGAGTGAAAAATTTCATTAAGAAAAGTTGTTCCCAAATAAAAATTACCCCCAGGTTTCAAATTTTGGAAAGATCGGCCTGCTTACTTTGTTTTTCCCACTTTTTTCTTTTTCTAACGCGCTAAAGTGGCATTTAAATACAAGGTGTCAAAAAATTTTATAAGAAAAAGTTGTATTTGTTTAGAATTAAATGTTATCCCCGTGTACCAAATTTTGCGAAAATCAGCCTACTTTATTATTTTTTTTTTTTCATTTTGGGAAAAACAAAGTAGGCCAGTCTTTCCAAAATTTTGTAACCGGGGCTAATTTTTAATTGGGAACAACTTTTCTTGATGAAATTGTTCGCTATCTCTAAGGGAAAAGGCACTTCACCTACAATGATAATAAATAAATGGTGACTGTCGACGCCATCTTGATTTTTCAAGAACGGAAATATGCTGAAAATTAGTTTCCAGTCAAGCAGGTCAGAACCTTATATGACCAAATTTGAACTCGAAAACTTTTTGTATTCTGCACCTATGGCTCACTTGTCCTTGGACAATCTGTAGCCTCTAAGTACACGTCATTTTGAGATTATTAGTTTGAGATATCTAAGTGTTATATTACAAGTGGAGCCACTGTTTTATTAGTAACTTTTGCTGCCGATTCTTTGCAGGTATCTGCAAAATGTTCGTCACAGATTAATGAAGGTTTAATGTTCCTGGAGAGACAATACTCAGTGGAAATAAAACAATATGTCTTTATAATTATTTTATTAAACCTAAATTATGTTGTATTTTTACAAGTAATTGTGATAGAACGGCATAAAACAATGACATAATATAAAAATTATTTATTGAAAACAAACAAGTATTGACATGAAATGATATGAGACGTAATTGTTTTGGCCATATCTTTTGTGTATCATAAGGATTAAATTATGGACACATGGTGACTTGTATGTAGATAGGTAAATATATTACACATTTTTTAGCCGCGCAGAAGTTTTTGTATTCGTCCTTAAACTCACTCTTTGTTTGGATTGGTGCATGTGTATTTTAACCAAATCTTAAAGACTTAAAGATAGTATTGTAAAGTGATTAAATTCAATATAGCCAAAGACCATTTTTGCCTAAAGTAGGTATTGGCTATTATTTATTTACTATATTTTCCAACAAAAACAAACTGCTACAACCATTTTCCAATATCTATATTAGCAGAGTTTTTGGCTATATTATTGTAAAAACTGCAAAATGTACACAATGCATGTTATCCTATTATGTACAATTTTTTTAGTGTGCAATGAATTTTCTTCAGTTAATAGATTTTTGCTTAACTATACGTTTACCCCTCAGTCCCACTCAAGTTCTCCCGTAATATTATTATTATATTACATATTGACGCGGAAAACTTTTCATTACAGCCGAAGGATCATATCCGAAGGAAATAAATACAACTTACTGCCAAACAGTAGCTATATAACCAGAGGCTGTCTTGAAAATTCCACCAAGGTATACTATTTTATTTACAATCATACTGGTAACATTTGCATTACTACCGAAATAAAATATTATTATAATATTTTTTACAAAAAAATGTAGCTGTAGATAAAAGTATAAGAAATTTCTTTAGCTCCAAAAATAGGTGCTGCCTGGGGTACTTGCTTCAAAATACTATACGGAAATTGTACAGTCATTAAACTAGAGATGGGTCTTGGAATTTGTATGTCAATTGCTTTGATGTATATTTACATAAATTTCACATTTTAAATTTTGACAGAAATTTACTGCAGAAAGGCAACTTTTAGAATCTTATAGGTCCTTGCATAAATTTAATTTCACATTCGATTTTAGCTCTATTGTTATTGTTCTACGAAGTAAAATTACTCAAAATATTTTGTGTCACAATTCAGAAAATTAACTATTACGGTTTTTGTCAATTTTTTTTATTAAGAACATATTTTTTGGCGAACCTTAATATAAAATATTACGCGCTCATCTCTGGATTAATCATTTAACAGTTACAGAAATGGAAATATTTTCTTCATGATTGCAAATAAAATTATTACATAGATATCAATTACATCAAGTAGATGAAAAATTCAAATGATTTTTGACTCTCCTATTATAACATTCACTAAAATGTTAACTAATGTAGTTGTTAACAATCTTTTCCTACTAATGGATAAAAGGGAGCAATAAGAAAAATATAATTTTAGTTGTAACTGAAAGAGTCCACCCCATCTAGTGTGTCTAGCAGGGAATAATAATTTCAATGAACTATCCTATTTACAAGATTTAGATAATGGGCCTTTCTCATGCCTTTGTTTATAAGCACACAAAGTAGGTAGGTATACCTATGTTGAAAATAGAATATATTTTAGCCTTGTTACCAGTGCTTTGCCATTATATCTGTTAATTACGATTTAAGCTGAGTTTAATATTACCAAAGGGCATACAAGCAATAAAATGCCTAAAGAAAACATGATAATCAATACGCTTGCATTATTGCCCATCATTTTATTGGTATTATTAAACACAGCCAACCATAGAAAAAATATTATGATGGGGCAAATTACTATACATATAATTATTCCAAAATGTGGCAGTATATTTTTTGTTATAAGTTTCATACCCAACAAAAAATTGTGTACTATAACATTAAGAACTGAATGTGTTTTAGCCATACAAAATACCTACTAGATTTTTCTCATGATGAAGGCCCATGCCTGTAATGACAGATATATTGTTAACTCAATGATATAAAGAATTCATATTCAGAAATCTAATATTATTTGGTAATGATAATTTTATACACATTTGTATAATGTGGCCACTGTGGGTGCCTGGCACCGTAAAACAATCAAATTTTTAAATTAATTCTATTAACTCAATTAAGCTATTTTTATGAATAAGTTGTATCGCTGCATTCTTTGAAATGAATTTGATACGAGTTCATGAATCTCGTATAAGAACATAATATAGCTTGCGGATTATTGTTATCGGCGATGAAAACTTTTGAGAGGGGAAGTAATTATATCATTTAAGATTCATTTAGAATGTCTAAATTTTTTTACTCTATGTTACAAAAATATAGAAAAATTCTTGTTTTAAAAATGCCTGTTGCTACCTAATCATAAATTGAAAAATGTTTAGCTATTAATTACCACAAATAAATTGATTATATTTGGTGCGCCATTCCCACAGTAGCCCTTTCATGCGTTGTTGCTCTCTGCTCTCCTTTTAAGTATTATCATCCGCATAAGGTCCCGTTCACATTAAATAAATATTTTACACAGTATCACATCTGGGAACGTGTCCAAGGGAAATTGGATATACATCGAGATAGTTTCCCATTCACAAATTCGGATTCTTCTATCGCACCGTGGCCATGGCAGTGGTGATAGCAAGCAGCACCAGTTGGCTGGCGATGCACATCGCACATGACTTGCGCATCAGGATTGCGTCTACATTGTCACCTAGAACAAAAAAAAACCGTTTACTTAGAATGATTATATTCAATTTGTAAATATGTTGAAACCTCAGAGAAATAACCAATTATTTCTCTGAGGTTGAAACCTATTTATGCCATCTCATTGTTTTTGTATAGTTGTGCCTCTCGCGATTTTCATTTGTTTTTGAGTTACAACAAGAACTAAGTCGTAAAATTGGGCAGAAAATAATAATAACTACCATAATATCAAACCTATATATCTCGAAAATTGATAAAAATGTTATTAAACAGATTTTTGAGATTCATCGGTAACTCTTTGATTGATACCTATTTTGGCATCTAGATGTATAGTGTAGGTGAATGCGTTAGGCTTATAGGGGTCGCAAAAAAATTCAAAACATGATTTTTTCAGGGTTGCTTGGTCACTGCCTTATGAGTGTTCAACCAGTACCACCGATAATACTATAGGAGGTGTTGGTTCACCCATTCAACTATTTTGAAGGGATTCCATGGCACATTTGACTCGCCATATGTCTTTAAATTTCCTATTTTGCTCAATTTTGAGAACCTACAGAATGGAACTACCTGCATATTTTTTGTTCAAATTTAGTATATGGGGGTTTTGGGGTGTTCTGATTAACGCTGTGTGGTCAGATTTTAAATAAAGAAATCGCTAAATGGTTTTCGTGAATATCGGGGGTATAAAAAAATCGCAGGCGTCCCTGGATTTGCATTTTGAAAATGGCAGGAAGGTCAAAAGAAGCGGTTTTTGAAGGCCTTTCAAACAAAAAAAAGTTTAGGCGATTATCTTCAAAAATGAAGATTTTACGGAGTTGTACAGTTTTAAAGTTGGATACCCTGTATGTAGGTGGTCATCAGGCAGTTTTTATTATTAAGAAAAATACAAGAAATTAAATATCGATTGTAAGGAGCTGTTTAATAATAATGCTTCTGTTGAAAAAAGAATATATATATATATTTATATATACAGGGTGTCCAACTTTAAAATTGTACAAATCCGTAAAATCTTCATTTTTAGAGATAGTCACCTAAACTTTTTTTTTCTTTGAAAGGCCTTCAAAAACCGCTTCTTCTGACCTTCCTGCCATTTTCAAAATGCCAATCCAGGGCCGGCTGCGATTTTTGTATACCTCCGATTTTCACGAAAACCATTTAGTGATTTTTTTATTTAAAATCATCACACAGCCTTAATCAGAACACCCCAAAACTCCCATATACCAAATTTGAACAAAAAAATATACAGGGAGTTCCATTCTGCATATAGGGTCTTAAAGTTGAGCAAAATAGGAAATTTAAACACATATGGCGAGTCAAATGTGCCATGGAATCCCTTCAAAATAGTTGAATGGTCAACAGAACCACTCAAAATGTTGGTGTGAAAATATTTAGGTACTACAAAAATATACAGGGTATTTTTCTCTGAGCCATATCAAAATTCTGAATTTTTATTAAACTTTATACTGGTCAGGAGTGCTTTCGAATCATTGAAAAAATATTAATAAACACAAAAGTAATTTATTTCTTTGCAAAATGCCAATCAACAAATAAAAATAATTTAAATTATTGGACATTTCACTGTCTAAAGTGATAGTTTTTCTGGGCGCTTCCTGTTGTGGCACACCAGCTACCTTAACTGATATGAACTTACTGACTGGCAGGCTTCTGTATTTTTTAGATTTAGTTCGTTTATAGTGTGTGGAGCGGTTTTGTTATACACGATTTTTTACCCGTACAAAGTTCCAAAAATTCAGTAATTTGAGATGGAGCAGATAACAACACTCTGTATATTTTGTATTGGATCTTTGCACCCCCCCCCCCCCCACCTTGAGTGGTCTTATTGACCATTCAACTGTTTTGAGGGGATTACATGGCACACTTGACTTGGCAGATGCCTTTAAAATTCCTAATTTGCTCAACTTATTTGACACCCTGCAGAATGGAACTCCTTGTATATTTTTTATTCAAATTAGGCGTATATGGGTTTTGGGGTGTTGGGGTGTTCTGATTAACGCTGTGTGGTCAGATTTTAAATAAAAAAATCGCTAATTAAATGGTTTTCGTGAAAATCGTGGGTATAAAAAAATCGCAGCCGGCCCTGGATTTGCATTTTGAAAATGGCAGGAAGGTCAAAAGAAGCGGTTTTTGAAGACCTTCCAAGCAAAAAAAAGTTTAGGCGATTATCTTCAAAAATGAAGATTTTACGGAGTTGTACAGTTTTAAAGTTGGACACCCTGTATGTAGGTGGTCATCAGGCAGTTTTTATTATTAAGAAAAATACAAGAAATTAAATATCGATTGTAAGGAGCTGTTTAATAATAATGCTTCTGTTGAAAAAAGAATATATATATATATATATATTTATATATACAGGGTGTCCAACTTTAAAATTGTACAAATCCGTAAAATCTTCATTTTTAGAGATAGTCACCTAAACTTTTTTTTTCTTTGAAAGGCCTTCAAAAACCGCTTCTTCTGACCTTCCTGCCATTTTCAAAATGCCAATCCAGGGCCGGCTGCGATTTTTTTATACCTCCGATTTTCACGAAAACCATTTAGTGATTTTTTTATTTAAAATCATCACACAGCCTTAATCAGAACACCCCAAAACTCCCATATACCAAATTTGAACAAAAAATATACAGGGAGTTCCATTCTGCATATAGGGTCTTAAAGTTGAGCAAAATAGGAAATTTAAACACATATGGCGAGTCAAATGTGCCATGGAATCCCTTCAAAATAGTTGAATGGTCAACAGAACCACTCAAAATGTTGGTGTGAAAATATTTAGGTACTACAAAAATATACAGGGTATTTTTCTCTGAGCCATATCAAAATTCTGAATTTTTATTAAACTTTATACTGATCAGGAGTGCTTTCGAATCATTGAAAAAATATTAATAAACACAAAAGTAATTTATTTCTTTGCAAAATGCCAATCAACAAATAAAAATAATTTAAATTATTGGACATTTCACTGTCTAAAGTGATAGTTTTTCTGGGCGCTTCCTGTTGTGGCACACCAGCTACCTTAACTGATATGAACTTACTGACTGGCAGGCTTCTGTATTTTTTAGATTTAGTTCGTTTATAGTGTGTGGAGCGGTTTTGTTATACACGATTTTTTACCCGTACAAAGTTCCAAAAATTCAGTAATTTCAGATGGAGCAGATAACAACACTCTGTATATTTTGTATTGGATCTTTGCACCCCCCCCCCCCCCCACCTTGAGTGGTCTTCCATTCAACTGTTTTGAGGGGATTACATGGCACACTTGACTTGGCAGATGCCTTTAAAATTCCTAATTTGCTCAACTTATTTGACACCCTGCAGAATGGAACTCCTTGTATATTTTTTATTCAAATTAGGCGTATATGGGTTTTGGGGTGTTGGGGTGTTCTGATTAACGCTGTGTGGTCAGATTTTAAATAAAAAAATCGCTAATTAAATGGTTTTCGTGAAAATCGTGGGTATAAAAAAATCGCAGCCGGCCCTGGATTTGCATTTTGAAAATGGCAGGAAGGTCAAAAGAAGCGGTTTTTGAAGACCTTCCAAGCAAAAAAAAGTTTAGGCGATTATCTCCAAAAATGAAGATTTTACGGATTTGTACAGTTTTGGACACCCTGCAGATGAGAAATATCAAAAAATATATATACTTTACTCAATGATGCTTCTATCAATTATTATTAAACAAAAACAGAACACTCACTGCCTACTAATTTCCTAAAATCCGGCAAAAAAAGCTGGAAAACTTTATTTTTGCAAAATCTTTTTCTTGTATCTAGGTTAGGTGCGGTTAGGTACCTATTGATTTTCTGCCATATTTTTACAAGCTTTTATTCAACTTGCCCTGTTAGTATGATTGTATGTGTGGGTCAAATCTTGCAAGGTAAATTAGAACCACTTCTAGACATCCGATTGAGCTGAAATTTTGCAAACACTTTTAATCCTGGCGAGAATACAATAATATGCAATATAGGTACTCAATATTGTAATACTTTCAAAATGGTCGTCGCCACAAGATGGCGGATGATGTATTTTTGGTCAACCCCCTTAATGTGGGTGTCAAATGAGAGGACTTGAAGAGTAGAAAATGATAAAGTTAGTGACATCACACTAAATTCAATATGGCCGCCGCTTCCAGATGGACGGTTACATTTTCTTTCAAACCCTCCTTAATATGGATATCAAATGAAAGGGCTTATTGAAGATAAAGCTCGAGATAAAGTTAGTCACATCACACTAAATTCAATATGGCCGCTGCTCCAAGATGGCGGATTACATTTTCTTTTCAACCCCCTTAATATGGGTATCAAATGAAAGGGCTTGGAGAGTAGAAAACGATAAAGTTAGTGACATCACGCTAAATTCAATATGGCCGCCGTTCCAAGATGCCGAATTACATTTTCGTTTCAACCCCCTTAATATGGGTATCAAATGATAAAGGGCTTAAAAGAGTAGAAAACTATGAAGTTAGTGACATTACACTAAATTCAAAATGGCCGCCGCTCCAAGAAGGCGGATTACCTATTTGATACCCAACATGGGTATCAAATCAAAGGACTCGATGGGGAGAAAACAATAAAGGTGAATGCAGTCATACTAAATCCAATATGGCGGCCGCCTCAAGCCGGCGGATTACCTAATTCTTCAAATGAAAGGATTTGACGAGTAGAAAACGATAAGGTTGAGTCATATATACTAAATCCAATAGGGCGGATGCCACAAGATAGCGGACTAAATTTATTTACCACCCTCCTGACATGGGAATCAAATAAGTAGGTAGTATGCCAAACTGGGACAAGCTTTTTTAAATCAAAAAGCTTGTCGCGCGAAATGTTCATAAAAGTAGGTACTAATTATTAATTTTATCGGACAGTGATTGGTAAATAAGCTTGTGGCAGTTTGGCATTAAATTATCAAAAACGAAAACCTAAACTTATTTTATCCGTTTTAGTACCTACATGGCTTAAATAACAGCTTGTTTTTAAAAAGCTTTTATATAGTAGGCTCTCTATTGATACGTTTATAAGTCTACACGTGCCAACTTGAAAATGAAAAACTTATCTTCAAGAATTGGAAGATGATAATGTATTGTTTGGTAGCCCTTTTTGTAAGTGCAGAACAGAACATTGTACAGAAATATTTAAGTACTGAAATTTGTTGGATATTGATGGTTTTATGAGATAGCTACATATCTCTTATTGCTCGCCATTTTTCACTACTGTTATAAAAATATATAACCCTTAAGCGTAACACATTGTAATAGTTTCCTGAAATCTCAACGACGCCGACGACGCGTTCTAAAACCTGCCAAATGCTATGCATTACTGCCTTTTATCAATATTCCATTTAAAAAGGATATTATAGGGTTTGGATTTCAACGAAATTTGGCACACACGTCCCTAAGGAGATTCCCTTCTATGATGGTACATGGCAACTTTCCAATTTTTCCAAGCTATTCCGAAGAATTTATTGAACACCTTTACTATTCCACAATTCTCCCAAATTATTCTCCTCATACTAAACGGATTTACGTGGCATGTCGAGGTATTTCGTCGTGCTCGAGTCCCGGCACGTTAAGTTTAAATTAATTAAGTAGGGGCAGGCAATCTCTATAATTAAATTTGGCGCAATCAATTATGGGTGTACCTACGGGACGATGGACAATAGAGAATCATGTGTTTTCCATGCATCGAGCCCGTGTTCAATTATTAATTAACACAGTGTAAGTAAATGTACTTACGGGGAAAATGAATAGGTACAAATAATATGGAAGCCTTGCGCTCTAAAAGGTTAAGCCAAGAGTGTCCTAGGATAGGTAAAACAACTCGTGCGTATGAAAAAAAAATCTAGTTAAAATTTACGCTTCCGAGGTTCAGCCCTGATTTTTTTGAAATTAATTTTTGGCCTAATATTCAAAAACAGATTATCTAAATGGTCATCTTATATCTCAAATTGAAATTGAAAAAACAGACGGCAATTTTTCTCTACATTTGAGTTTAATCGCTATCCACCGCATTTCGCTGCACAAGTGGCCAGCCGTCAAACGCAGTAGGTATAACCCATGCAAGTATTGGTGATCTCGGAAACTAGCAGAGCTAGAAGAAAGGTTAAATGGGGAAAGAATTGCAGTTTTGGATGCTTAATCTAATGCCCCTTTTGGATTTTTAAAAAAGTTCATGGCTCACTAGATATTTTGAAAAAAGTGATTTTTTGCTATTTCATCATCAGATCTCTGTAGCTCCATTATTTCTGATTATACAGAAAAACTGTACAGACAAAAATTGTAGATAATTTTGGGCTTGATAACATAATCTTATCCAATTTTTTATGTTGTTTGTGATTTTTGAGATATGACATAAACTTGTGTTTTTTTAAATGTAAATCATAGTTGGCTGTGGCCTTATAAAATCGGCCATTTTTTGAGCTTTCCAAAGATATATATTTTCACATAGTCAGCCATGGAATATTTTCATAATTACGTTCTATTTTATAATTAGACATACTTCCAACTTTCTAATATTTTTTTAGCTGGTAAAAAAAATTAACAAAATGACATGGCCTCTACTATTTAATTTCACAGTGCTTCACCCCACCACCTCCCACTACTTAATTCCCTGATTATAATTTTTTTTTATAATCTCATTCCATTTGCTATTCGCTAGTGCCTCTCCCTACCCTGGTTGTAATATTTTATTGCCCTCAAGTAGTCGGAACGTCGCATTTTATATCTTTCTATTCCTTTTCTACTTATTCGATTTCTCATTACGGATATATTTATACACATTGAACGCCAGATGACACCTTTAAAGCTGCCAGTACAACATAAGGGTCTGGTGATACCCTTGTTTATGGATATGGTATAGTTAGTCGATGTCTGACCGAGTGTTATGGACATAAATACCTAATATTGGATACAAGCAACAGATGATGATGCCAAAAATCAAAGTTGCCCATTTTCGTAAATTAAAATGTCCGAAAAAGAGCTGGACAACTTTATTCTTCCGAAACTGTCCCCTATAAGTAAGTATGCACTTATTTCTGTCGGTCATATCCTCATGTCGGTGTCAAGCATTAACTAACTAAGGCCTGGTTCATACAGCTTCTTTATCTTTTAATGTTTCTTTATCTTTAAGATAAAGAAGCTGCATGAACCAGACTTATTATAGCTCCATAAACAAGTGTAATATAACGTCATTAATGCCATTCGTCGATTTTAGTCACTTTACAATAAGACTGTTTTAAATGGCAACAAAGTTCGATTCAAAATTTGATCTTTTGTGGTTCAGCCCTGCTTGGTTTGAAACGAATAATTTGCGACATAATTTTAGTGTGGAAAAATCACGGAAATGTATTTTATATACATTTTGATATTATACAATATATGTATCTTATTTACATTTTAGGAAATTACAATTTTACCAAATTTGTATATGAAACACATTTTACAAAATTGCATGGTGATATTTCATGCCTATCTAACTGTATGATTTTTTCATTTCGGTTAATATAATTATTTTTTACTCCTATGCTAGTAACATATCTATTAATTAAGTGAGGGTTAAGGTTATTATAAGTACCTAAGTCCACAGAAAATATACGCTACTTTCTGTGCCTAAGTCTATATTGTTACGAACACTGACACGTAATGACTGACACGTAATAATAGTATATTAGGTACATAGCGATAGTTGTAAACAGCTTATTACGTATGAGTGGGAAAGTTGCGCACGAGCCGCGCAGCGGCGAGTGCTGTAATTCTACGAGTATGTAATAAGCTTACAACTTGAGTACACGTAATGAGTGACACGTAATAATAGTATATTAGGTACATAGCGAGAGTTGTAAACAGCTTATTACGTATGAGTGGAAAAGTTGCGCACGAGCCGCGCAGCGGCGAGTGCTGTAATTCTACGAGTATGTAATAAGCTTACAACTCGAGTTTTGTACTAGGTATAATTTTTCTTCGACGAAAGAAAAACTATTATAATAAATAAACTATACTTCTGATTATCTGACAGGCAACAATATTAGTGTGTTGGTTATAGTTGCTATTGTGACGCGGATGCCGCGCTAACAAGGCACCCGTGATAATTGCGTTTTAATTAAGAACAGATACGTAGGTAATTTTTTTTATTACGTGTCAGTCATTACATGTCAGTCATTACGTGAGTTAAGGGCTGTCAATGAAAGAAACCGTTTTTAAAAACAATGTTTAATGACGAGCAGCGAACAAGAAGTGTCTGTTGAAATTACATGGGTTATATTTATAAATTCAGAGAAGCAGACTCAGCGTAATGTTATCTTTAGCTACATGTACAAATACAGGGATGTTACTCCTCCACCCTTAGAGGGACATATAAACTTTATAAGTTTCTATGACCTAGACAATAATTTCTTTTGTATTATTTTTATTTTTGGAAATAGATAATTTTGAAAAACTAGGTCTTAGATACTTGCACATAAAATATAAAACTGCAATTATGATTAACACATACAATAATATTGTCCATAAACTTATTTTGTTATAATAAACTGGATAATTAAGTAACTTAGAATTTTCTAACTTTTGTGTATTGATTTCATTCAACAAGTTATTTAGTCTGTCAGTATGAATTACATTTAAATTTACTGGAGACATCTTCTGTAAAATATAATTATCTGATACATTGATTTGCATTTTTGGTAATGGTATTTTTTTAAACATTGTTTGTACATTTTTATAAGATTTAATAATTGTCTCGTTGATTTTTAGGGAACAAGGGAATTCCAGTTCTATTAAGTAGGTTCCGCTAAGCAGAACAGTTTCTTTAGTATTGTAACAATTTTTGACAGCTAAGGTCTCACTGGGAATAATGACTATCCATTTACTTTCGTCAATTTTTTGTACTTGAATCTCAGATATATTGATGGCGATTTGGTTACAATTATTCTTATGTTTATATTTTAATAATCCGATCTCACAGGGTAAGTCATCGTTAACATATTCTGTGTGTATATTATCAAAACAAAGAAATTCATCATTTATAATTTTCTTACAGGGTTTGTCCGAAAATCCATATCTTTTTTGATTGTACATTAAATAATTTGAACTGGGAAATATTACCTTGTAGAAATTTTGGTTAGGGGTTGGTAGTGGAAACATGTGAAAAAGATTGTAAGACTCATTTTCAACTAACGGTATTTCTATAATAAAAATTATTTCTTCAAATTTAGAATAGCATTTTATTTCCAATATTTCTTCAAAGTTTAAAATATTTTCCATAACCGGGTCAAACGGTAATTTTTCATTTTGTAAAGAAGAGGCAACAGACTTTATTTGTTTTAGTAGTTCAATAGGATGTATTATTGCATTATGGAAATTATTAATTTTTGCGAAAGATACAGCGACTTCAATTTTGTCTAAAATATCATAAATGTTCTGATACATCATTAAAATTTGCGTTAAAACCATTTGCATCCTTGTCTGGATAGAAATATCTAAAGTTTCTAGTTCATAGTTATGGATTACTCTTATCATTTCAGATATCTTTGATTCCAAAATTTGTTGGTTGTGAGATACATTTGCTACGATTTCTTGGAATGTTATAATAGAGCTTGATAGTATTGTTAATTGTTTATCCATTGATAATTTCAGATTATTTTGGTTTTCTTTTAAAACTGAGATTTCACTATCGTATTTAGCTGCATCTTCTTGATCTAAATTTCCTGTTAAACTCTTGATTATATTCCCTAAACCGTTAATTAAGCCGCGTTTTTTTCTAGATAAGTTCGTGGAAGGAGTTATTTGTGAAATTTGTTCCTCTATTTTATTTTCTAGATTGTTGATAAGTATGTACGAATTATAGAATTCCCTGTCATAGTCCGTGTTGTTTTTTATGTGAGATATAATCATATTATATTTTAATGATAAAGCCTTAAATTCAGTAATGATACTGGATATATTAAATATCTGTATGAATGTCCAATGGTTAATAACCTTATGCGCGTTACCTAGTTTATAAGGCAGTATGCCTGGGCTATCGTTCATGTTGTGGAAATTTGATCCGGCAGCTGATTCTACTGAGATTCTGCGGGCGGACCATCTGTAACAAGTGGGCGTTTTAATTCCTTTATGTGTATTACTTCCGTTTTTTGGGGAATTTTTAAGTTTTTAATTTTGACTTTGTTGTTTTCAAGAATTTCAATGATCTCAAAAGGGCCGTTGTATTTTTGTTTACTTTTATTTCGAGCGGAAGATTTTTTATACACTTTTTGGTTCAACTTAAATTCAGTTTGTTCGCCTTTAACATTTGTTCTTTCTAGCATTTTAGTTTTTACTTTTTCTGTATTTTCGAACGCTGTTTCGTATAGGGTACTTAATTTTTCGTTATGTGAGTCGACGTAATCTGTGTAAAAAGTGGTTGATATAAGGTCGAAAGGATCTCTAGAGTTAGTATGACCTAGCACGAGTTCATGAGGGGAGAATTTTGTCGTACTATGGGTGGTACTGTTATATGCTATTATTGCGTAGGGGATTAACTCAGAAATTGTTCTGGACTTATCTTTTTGCCTTAATAATCTCAAGTGCTCTATTAAAGTTGAGTGAAAGCGCTCTACTGGGGAATTAGACTCGTGATGGCCCGGAGTGGTAAAATGAATGTTAATTTTTTGAGTTTTTAGTAGTTCTTTGAGAAGTTCATTTTTAAACTCTGTTCCGCTATCAGACACAATTGTTTCTGGGCATCCAAAAAATGAGAAAAATATTATTAACTTGTCGCATACCGACTTTGCATTTTTATCGTAGGGAAAGGCTTGCCCGAATTTTGAGAATTTGTCAAATATTGTTAAAAAGTTTTGATTTTCGAATATAAATGTGTCCATATGTAAAATTTGAAATGGTTTTGTTGGCGTTTCAGTTCTAACTAAAGGGATGTATGATTTTTGTCGACTATATTTTTGGGTCTGGCACTTTACACAATCATTGATAAATTGAGTAACATCGTCTTTCATTTTTGGCCAATAATAATTTTGTTTTAATCTTTCATATGTCTCAGAAGTGCCTCTGTGATTAGTTTTATTTTCATGTTGATGCATAATAAACATTTTTCTGTCTTCTTCATTTGTAACGTTATTTACTAGTTTAGTACAACGAATTAATTTTAAATCTTTAAAATTATTCATGTAAACTTTATTGAAAAGGGGAAATAGATCTTCTTCGAAAAAATATAAATACGAGTTTTTGTCGCCTGAAATATATTCTTTTATGAATTTATTTATTATTTCTGGGTTTTTGGGAATTTGGCAATGGTTAATGACGTTTTTGTCGAGGATTTCAAAGGTTACTTTTATTTGGTCGTGTAGATTTCTTTTTATTAAATATTGATGGGATTTATTGTTTATAATTTCGTCAAGAACGCTGATTCCGTCATTTCTAGTGTCCGTGTTCGAAGTATGTACCGTGTCAGTAATTGTGTCATGTGGGGGTTTAATTTGTATATCCGACAATATTTTAATTTTGGGTTCCTGTTCGCTCGTTGTTGGCTCTTCGAAAGTTTCAGTGTTTTCGCATAAATTTTGAAGGTAATCTAAAATGTCTTTATCTACTTCACCGGGATTATTTACAGTAGATTGATTTTCGTATATGTTATGTTGAATTCGTGATAGTGCGTCCGCATTTTTATTTTGACAACCTTTTTTATAAATAATTTGATAATCAAACTCTTCTAAACGTAATCTCCATCTGACTAATTTTGAATTTGGCTCTTTTAAGTTAAATAACCAAACAAGTGGTCTATGATCCGTGTAAATATAAAATTTTCGTCCAAACAAATATGGCCGAAAGTACTTGCAGGCATAAACGATTGCGAGTAGTTCTTTCTCAATAGTCGAGTATTTTATTTCCGATTCATTTAGGGTGCGCGAAGCGAATGCTACCGGTTTGTCGTTAGGTACTTGGCCCTGTGAAAGAACTGCTCCTAAAGCAAAGTTACTTGCATCCGTGGTTAATATAAATGGCTTGGAATAATCGGGATAAATTAAAATCGGATAATTAATTAATAAATTTTTGCTATGTTCAAATGCGTTTAAAAATTCTTTAGTATATTGGATTTTAGCGTCTTTTTTAAGACATTGTGTTAGAGGTTTTGTTATCTTTGCAAAATCCTTCACGAAGCGACGGTAGTAACCTAATAAGCCTAGATAAGATTTAATTTCTTTAGAAGTGGTAGGTACCGGGAAATTCTTAACTGCGGAGATTTTACTAGGATCGGGTTTAATTCCATCAGGTGTTACTATGTGTCCGAGATACTGTACTTCCTTTCGGAGAAATTCTGACTTATCGAGCTGTATTTTTAATTTAGAATTACGAAGTCTTACAAAAATGTCTTTTAGTCGTTGAATATGTTCCTGAAGGGATGTGCTAAATATAATGATATCGTCCAAATAAACAAAGCAGGTTTCGTTTTGTAGTCCACGTAAAATATTATTTATAACTCGCTGAAAAGTTGCTGGCGCGTTCTTAAGGCCGAAGGACATTCTCAAAAATTCGTAATGCCCTGTGTCTGTGCTGAAAGCTGTTTTTGGGATATCGGTTGGTTGCATTTCAATTTGGTGGAATCCGTTCGCGAGGTCTAATGTAGTGAAATACTGACTGCGTCCTAATTTGTCTAGAATGTCAGTTATGTTCGGTAGTGGGTATTTGTCATCTATTGTTCGTTCGTTGAGTTTCCTGTAGTCAATTACCATGCGCCATTTTTGTTTTCCAGAGGCGTCCATTTTTTTTGGGACAACCCATATCGGGGATGACCAAGGTGAATTGGAATTTTGAATTATATTTTGTGATAGTAATTTTGAAATTTGATCTTTTACCTCTTGTCGGTGAACTTCTGGATATCTGTAGCTTTTAGTGAAAATTGGGGACTCATTAGTTAATTTAATTTCGTGTTTGACCTGATTGGTAAAACTCAAGGGAATATCTTCACAATGAAAGATATCTCTGAATTCTAAGCAAAGCTTTCTGATTTGTTCGCGTTCTTCGCTGTTACAATGTTCTAGTCTTAAATTTCTGAGATTAGCTTTTAATTGATTATCGATAGATTTATCTAGGGCATGTCCTTCAACATTTTCGAAAAAATTCAGTTCACTTGGGTTTACTGATTCTATAGAAAATGGTTCAAAAATATCGATTTTAATGGGGTTTTCCGTTGGGTTTAAAATAGTGGTAAGAGCAAAATTATTTTCAACATTAACTAAACATTCGGGAATTTCAGCTTTTCCTAGTTTTGTGTAATTTAAGATTCCTGTGCCGTTACGTAAACTCCCAGATAGCACAAACTGCAGTCAAGTGCAAAAAATGTGAAAAAAGTAATCACCAAATAAGTATTCAAATAAATGCGCAATAAAAATAGCTTTTAATCACCCTAGTACAAGTAGTTGAACCAGAACAGTGCATCGTAAGTGCTTTTTCTGCAATCACATTTTATTATTGAAATATGTGTGCTTTGTAAACGCATAAGAAGCACTATATATTAAATAGAAACATTCATGTGCATCTAGAGCACATAACTAATGCTGCCGAAAATCGTATTAAAACTAAAGCACTTTAGAATTGCAAAATAAGCACATATTTAGCGGTCGGTGCAGTTTCTAATTGTGCGCCTGCGCGCCTGCGCCGTTCACCCTCCGCCATCCACCGACGCCGACCGCTACCCGCCATTTTCCACTCCAGCTCCAACGGGTCTAGTTTTAGACGGCATCTGTTGCCTATTTTTTTCAAGTAGTCGTCTCGTCGTTTGAGTCTACTATGAGCCAGCTCAGCCAGCAAAGGTAAAAGCAATTATTATTATAACTACGTGTAGGTATGTATTTCCCCAGAAAAGACACGTGTAGGTATTTCGTACTGTTATTTGCAATAACCTCGGTTCTCTATCATATAGCAGTAGCGTGTAGGTAGGACCTTAAAAACTGGGCCTTGTAATAACTTTTGTGCTTCGCTAATTATCCAATAGGTATATCAACATTTTTCTGTACTTACATGGTTGTGTATTACATATATTACACTTTGTGAATTTCTTCATGTATAAATTATACAACGAAAACTCTCGTGAATTTCCGCAAGTTGGGAAAATCTATAGAGTTTTTCTGAATTCCAGCAGCAATATCAATTTTAATAGTAGGAATAAAAATAAGATATTTAATACAGTGTGTCCTGGATAATTGCCGGAATAGATCTAAATAACAAAAAAAGATACCTACAGTGTGTCTGGTTTTTCGTGTTAACACCCCTGAAAATCTAAGTAGGCTGGGGGAATTGAACGGGGCAATTTTTTTATAAATATGTCCCTGAAAGGTCATCATTTGCGAGGTATTGGTTTGGCATTGCCGCGAAATCCTGGGCTACTGCGATTTTTTAAAGGGGTGCGTTTTTCGAAAAACCCTATTATGCACATATTTATTTAAAATCTGATACCACAGCGTTAATCAGGACACCCTAAAACCCCCACATACCAAATTTGAAGAAAAAATATGTAGGGTGTTCCATTCTGTAGGGTGTCAAAGTTGAGCAAAATAGGCATTTTAAAGGCATCTGGCGAGTCAAGTGTGCCATGGAATTACTTCGAAACAGATGGATTATCAACAGGATCACTCACAATGTTGATATACAAAGATCGAATACAAAAATATACAGAGTGTTCTTATCTGTGCCATCTCAAATTACTGAATTTTTGGAACTTTGTACGGGTAAAAAATCGTGCATAACAAAACCGCTCCGCACACTATAAACGAACTAAATCTAAAAAATACAGAAGCCTGCCGGTCACTAAGTCCATATCAGTTAAGGTAGATGGTGTGCCACAACAGGAAACGCACCGAAAATCTATCATCTTAGACAGTGACTTGAGAAAGGTCCAATAATTTATATTATTTTTATTTGTCGGTTGGAATTTTGTAAAGAAATAAATTACTTTTGTGTTTATTAATATTTTTTTAATGATTCCAGAGCACTCCTGACCAGTATAAAGTTTAATAAAAATTCAGTAATTTCAGATGGCACAGATAAGAACACTGTATATTTTTGTATTGGATCTTTGCATATCAACATTGTGAGTGGTCCTGTTGATAATCCATCTGTTTCGAAGTAATTCCATGGAACACTTGACTCGCCAGATGCCTTTAAAATTTCTATTTTGCTAAACTTTGACACCCTGCAGAATGGAACACACCCTACATATTTTTTCTTCAAATTTGGTATGTGGGGGTTTTAGGGTGTCCTGATTAACGCTGTGGTGTCAGATTTTAAATAAAAATATGCCTAATAGGGTCTTTCGAAAAACTCACCCCTTTAAAAAATCGCAGTACTTAGGCCAGGATTTCGCGGCAATGCCAAACCAATACCTCGCAAATTATGACCTTTCAGGGACATATTTATAAAAAAAATTGCCCCGTTCAATTCCCCCAGCCTACTTAGATTTTCAGGGGAGTTAACACGAAAAACCAGACACACTGTATATGTAGAAGATTTTGATATTCTGGAAATCACTCCTGCATGGTCTCATAATGAGATGTAAGCAAAATAATAAAAAATAATTATCTACAAACAAACCCATTAAATCAAAACATGAAAGATATAGGTATACACCTGTTCATTTATAGTTTACTTTCATATTTTTCAAATTTCTGAGTAATTTTGTTTTGAAATAATTTTTTCATTGCAGTAGCAGTACGCAGAAATCCACTATCGAGAAATACAACAGAAAAGGAGGTTGAAGATGTAATTAAACTATATTTAAGGAACATTTGTGGAAAGCAAAATGAGTCTTAAATATATTTATATTTTAATGAAGATAATTATTTATTTAGTTTCGTTATGGTGTTTCACTAGAAGACCCCCATCATTAACAACAGAGCATTTATCACAGAAGGTATATTCACTGTCTTATTACTTTTTACTCAAATTTTTACGCAAATATATAGGGTGTAATATAAAGGTTGGGAGTAAATTAAACGGTGGATTTTTAGGCAAAAAAATGTTTTATTTATATATGGAATCATGCTCTACCGATTTTTATTTACAAGCTACAGGGGCGCTAACAACTTCAAAAAAATTAGCTACAGCTAGAATAATTTTAACATGATCTAATGTTCGAAAGTTATTAGAGAAACTATTTTTTTTTTAATTTTTAGCGCTCCTTGTAGCTTGGAAACGAGAACCGGTAGAGTATAATAAGTCCATATATGAATTATAAAAAAAAAGTTTATTTTATTTCTAACATTTATGTTACACCCTGTATACTTTCTTAGATATATTTTTCTCGAAAAAAATCAATGTGAAAGGTCAATCAAAATTAATTTGTACTTATTCAATTTAGTAGCATACACAATATATACCTTCAGTGAATCAAAAACAAAGTGTCAAAATGAAATGCATATTTATTTAAAGTAAATGTACAGAAAAAGCATTCTGCAAGCACATATAAAAGATTACAGTATGATCCTGTACAATAATAATAAAGTACACGAGAAGTGCCTGATTTGTATATAATATCAACAGTCAGGACGCTTTAACAATGCTTCAAAAGTACTTCACTGCAGTACGATGCGCGCGCATACTACTTGTAGACCACCACTTATTAAGCGCTTTTTGAGCTGGCACTGGAGCACTTGCCAGGTGAATATTACATGTGCTTTATAAGCATTTGACTACTTTTGAGAAGTGCTTTTCTGGCACTTGTAGAGTTAATTTTGCTATCTGGGCTAACAGGTATTTTAATTTTTTGTACCATTCTCGGAGGAATTATTTCAGTTATTGTTTCAAATTGTGTCGAATTTTGTGGTTCTAAATCATTTTCGTTTTGCCTATAAATTGGTATAATTGAATTTGGGCTAACTAAAGTGTTATTACTATAACAAATATCTGCGCCTAATTGAAGTATTAAATCTAAACCTATAAGTCCATCAAATTTTTCTGAAAAATCAAATATGTAGTATTTATGTATACCTTCTGTATTGAAAATTGGAAATAGTGGCAAAATAGCAATTTTGTCATGGAAAGATGTCGCGTGCGCTGTTTGCACTAAGAAAAGTTCACTTTTGACATAATTTGGGAAATATTTAAAGGCTAATTTTGGGCTTAAAAAGGAACGTGTGCTTCCAGAATCGATTAAAAATTTAGCGTCTAATTCGGGTATATAAATATAAGTAAGTTTTATTGACAAATTATTTAGGTGTATTATTTCGTATTGGAATCCTGACCAGTATCTGGAAAATCCTGATTTTCAGTAATTTCTGGTTGGGTTTCTTCTTGGTTCGGGAATTCACATATACCGTATTGAGGGTAGCAATAGTTTTCGTAAGCGTCATTGTAATAATAGTCATAATCGGGATAATAATTTGGCTGAGAATAATCAGTATATTCCGGATATTGAACTGAGTCAGTTTTGAGGAAATTTTCGATTACGTCTTGGTTAAAAAGTTCCTGACTTTGAAATGTACGTTGGGGTTGTTTTACAAGTGTACTTGTTGAGGTATCCATTGGTTCTGGTTTCGTTCTAGACATGTTAGTAACATTAGTTTTTTGGGGAAAGTTTGGTCTAAATTGGGGTTGGAAAGGTCTTTGGAAGTTTTGTGTGAAAGTTGGTCTTTGTTGAGTAAAATTTTGAAAATTCGGTCTTTGTTGCATAAAGTTTGGGAAACTTGGTCTTGGTTGATTAAAATGATTAAAAGGTGTTCCAAATGTGGGAGAACGTCCAAATGTAGGTGGTTGGTTAAATGTTGGGGGAATATATTGTGGAAAATTAAAGTTTGGTTGTGGAAATGGTGGTGGTTTAAAATTAGGATTGTTAGGTCTCGGTAAATTTGTTGGTTTTGGTCTGTATGGAATACTATTATGTACTGGTTGTCTAAAATTTTGATTTTGGCCTGTCTTGAAATAAACAAAATTTTCTTCTTCTGTCACAAACGACATTGCCTGTTCAAGAGAATCAGGTTGTTTAAGCCTAACTACAAGCTGCATATTGTAAGGTAAACCGTTAATGAAGGTTTTCAGAGCAAATTCTTCATAATGATTAATTTTAACAATTTTTATATTGCGGTCCTCGTTAGTGCCATTAAGTTTTGCAAAAAGGAGGCTACGCGTATCTTGGATTCGCATTCCGAACTGTACGGGTGTTTCATTACGAAATGGTCTTAACGAAATTAGGTCCTGAATAAGACAATCAATACTTCGTTGATCGGCAAAAGTAGCTATTAGTGCGTTTTTTATTAAAATCCAATTATTTAATTCTGAACGTGATGCAATAAGGTCTGCCGCTCTATCTCTTAATTTACTCAAAATTGTGTCAAATAAACATATATTAATCGGGTCTGCTGCATTTTGGACATTTTGGAAGGCTTTCAGAAAATTTTCACAAGCGTTTACAAATCTTTGCAAGAGTTTTGGGTTACCATCGAAAGGGGGTATATTATCAGCTTGATATTTTAAAAGGTTATAATTGATTGCATTACCGTTTGGCATGATTATTGGATTTCCAAGTTCTGAATTTAAATTTAAAGTTAAGTTTTCTACAGAGGATATTAAATTTTCTAAATCTTCCAGTTTGGGTAAAACACGCACAAAAAGTTAAAACAAAAAGCACAATTTACACTTACACTAGTAGAAAAAGGAAGATTCTCATTTTCACTCTTCTTTTTTCTTCTTAAACTACGGTGCCTCTAGGACGAGCGATGTGTGTCTCCTCCCAGGCGTCTTAACCTAGGGTTCTGCTCACAGACGATGCTTGTTCTGCTGCAGAGGAGGGTTGGATCGATGCTAGACCACCCTTGCTGACTATCTTGCTCCTGTCGTCTCGACGGCTGCTTCACTGACCGTTGGCCCTTGGTATCGACGTTCACGTGGCGAAAGTGCCGATTTTTGGATTCCGCGCGCGCGAATCGCCGACCGATTGGTTCTTTTGCGAATGAACTCTTGAAAGAGACCGAAAGGTACCGATTTTTGGTTTTTCGTTTCGCTAAAAGTCCGAACGACTGCGCCAGTTAAGGGCTGTCAATGAAAGAAACCGTTTTTAAAAACAATGTTTAATGACGAGCAGCGAACAAGAAGTGTCTGTTGAAATTACATGGGTTATATTTATAAATTCAGAGAAGCAGACTCAGCGTAATGTTATCTTTAGCTACATGTACAAATACAGGGATGTTACTCGTGTCAGTGTTCGTAAAAATGGTCTTACTTATAACCTAAACCATCACTTAATAGGTATGTACTAGCACGATAAACTTATCCACGGTATGTCATTGCGCATCTTGCGACGCGTCAGTTGCGAATCAGAATTTAAATTGCTCCATATGTGTCTTGTCAGCGGCATGCAGTAATCCATTTTTTGGCAAGATTATGGTCCTTGGGAAATCTATAATACTTAATTTCCGTTCCATTACGGTTTCTATTATTATTTGGACAAACGCTGACTGCACATCCCGGCATTTTTGGCCTATTCTAAAGCACTGTCGAGCTGGACTGATAGTTGTTTACACTTTTTTCTTGACAAATTAAACTGTAAACTATAAAAAAAATCGTAAAACACAACCGCATTTTGAATTCGTGATTCGCAACTGACGTAGATGCGCAGATTTGCCTTGTTTTCGGATTTGTTACTGATATACCGTGGGTAAGTGTATCGTGTGTACTAGCAGAGGAGTAGAAAAGTAGAAATTAAAACGCAATTATCACGGTTGCCTTGTTAGCGCGGCAGCCGCGTTACAATAGCAACTATAACCAACACACTAACACATTTTCACTCTTAAATTTAGAGTGAAAAGATTTACAACCATTTGTCGTTCGTGAGATGCTGGATGTTTTTCCCGCCCATATGTTCTCGGAGGAAACATAGATTCACTGTCAATATATTTTCTACCAAATAATCTACAAATTATTCAACTCTAGCATCATCCGGTTTTTCAGCCATAAAATCTTCTACGAAACAATCGCTGACTTCGGATGGTGGAATAAAAGAATTTGCCATCTTGAAATTTCTGATTTTCCATCCTTGTACTCATTCGTCCCAATTGATGTAGTTTGCGTCACCTGCAAACAATTAGTGTACGAAACAATTGGAATTTTTGAAAATATATAAATATAAATATTACCATGACCGAGCAAGATGAAAATGGCATCCAATAATTTTTAACTCTTTTGGAAAAACTTCTTGTAAGCTTAATAAGAAGTGTATATAAATGTCAAAATCTATTATTACGGTGCTCGGATTTAAGGCAGATATAACCTGTAGTACTTTTCATTTTTCTAATAACAATTGAAATAGCTTCTTGTATGTATTTTTTTCTTGTCTTTTGATGAACAGAATACAACTGGCACATAAAAATACATTGTATTTACGTGAATTGTAAACAGCTGCCCAAGAAACTTCGTGCAATATTGAAAAGTTCCATCCATGTATAATATATTCTGCTGACACATAAATTGTATGTTTTCCTCGCAAGGAAAAACAACGATATTTTCCGTAAAACGTAAAATCGCACACTAAAAACTGCTCATTCTTGTTGTTTTTACATCTGTAATATTCAAAAATTCTTGCACTTGGTTGATTTCGGCAACTTCGACACTGACTGAAGTCGGGCATGATTAATAATAAAACATTTTTTTCCGATTTCAAAAAAATATATAATATTATGTACCTCGGCACTGAATTTCCTTTTATGACCCAGTGGTTTATTTGCCTCGACCAGAGGCCTCGGTAACTAAATTCCACATGAGTCATAAAAAGTTTAACTTCAGTGCCTTGGTATATAAATAACTATTAATGACATACATCCCTAGTCTGTGGACTGTGAGCGCAAATCAGTGTAGGATTAGGTGGCCCCTTTAATGACATTACTATCTGGGGGGGGTCCAAATCTGGGCGCAATTCGAGTGCGCTCTCCATAGCTTTGGCATCAAATAACATATTGACACACGTTCTAAGAAAAAGTGTGAAAAAAGCTAAAAGGAAAGTAGGCTTAGACTTTTGAAATTTGACAAACGTACTCGGTTTTTTATTCCCATTCATTTTATTAATAATATTTTCTCGTTGAACCTACAAAACGGCCATTTTATTGGTGCGACAATTAGTTTTTCAAAATTTCCAAGGCCATACGTGATTTTTCGAAAGTGAAATTAGTTCCAAACCAAGCAGGGCGGAAACCCAAAAGATTAAATTTCTCTCGATTTTTTTTTGTCGTTTATAGCGTCGTTCAAACAATCCGGGGACACTGGGTATAAGTACAGTGACCGGCAGAACGGACGCAACAAATGAGCTTTGTTTTATTTTACGCTGAAATAAAAAAAATACTATGGGGCTACATTAGGGCTAGGGGCTGGGCATGTCATGAAACTAAAATAGGGGCCGAGATACTTCATGCAGAATTACCGGTAGGTATAGTCCAAAGAAAACGTTTCTAAAGAAGGCGGGCAGCGTTTGCTAGATTTCCTATACGAGTAGTCGTTATTTATTGGCGAATACAAGTTTTATCATATCGAAGCCGAATTTCTGAACTGTGTTATACCGAAAAAATAAAGCTCGCATCACGGGAGCACTTACCCATTTTTGTTTATCATTTATTTTTAACGCGGTGTGGGTGTGATATAAAACACCTATTATATTTTTTCAACATCGTCGCGTCGTCGCGTCTACCCTCGCCTTTGAAATACCTACGGTAACACAGCACTTCTGCGAAGGAGTCGGCTGACAAAACCAGTTAGCCAACGCGTTTTTTGCCTGTTTCTATAGTACGTAAAGTTAACTGCGTATTTGGGATACCATACAGACCTCATTTTTTAGGCTGCTGGCAAGTTTTTCCGCCGGCTCAGAGAGCTCAGTGGCGTTTCGTATTTTCGGGAGTTAACGTGTGCAAAATAAGTAAACAGGGAAGAACGTTGCATTCTCAAGCACGAGAAATAATTGCCAATGTTATAAGGGTTGCCTTCCTCCATAGTCTAAGGCATCACCGTTAAGAATAATATAGTAAAGTGCCCTAATATCGGATAGTTTCCTAATATCGGATAGTCCTGTTTTAAAGAAATCTGTAATCTAATAAGTAAGAAGCCTGTCTACAGTTTAGCATGGAGCTAAACCCAAGCTACGGAATAATATTTTAACGCCACTGATAAAACATAGAGGGCTATAAAGTCACTTATCCCGAACTGTGAAATTTCGAGTTTTTACACGTGCTAATCGGTAAGTAATTTTTAGATATTCAGGTAAGTTATTAAATTTGACTCTGTAGCTTAAGTTAGTCTGTAATATGTCTACTTTAATTTAGTGCATGTGGACAATGAATGATTATACCTTTTATTTGTTCCATAAAATTAATTTTAAACTTGAGACAATTTGCCTAATATCGGATGGTCGCATTGTCTATCCGATATTAGGACAAAATATTTCTTATTTGACTTTATATAGAATACTACCATCTTTAGGTAGCTAAGGCCTTATTAACAACTACATTTTGATATTTTTGTCAAATATTTATTTGTGATTTCTCCCTCGACGGCTAATTTTATATTGTTATCCTAATATCGGATGCCCTATCCGGTATTAGGAATAATTTTTTTTCAACGAAAATTGACCATTTTTCGTAGAATTTGGATTTTACTTTTTCACAGCTGGCAATGATTTATTTTGCTTTAATGCTTTAATATGATTCATTATAGCACTTTTGCTCTAAAATATTGAAGATTTATTGACAAATTGAAATTAATATTAGTGTTAATAAAAAAGTATCCGATATTAGGGCACATTACTCTATTAACAATAAATTAAATAACAATTATATATGAAAATTAAGTCAGTGACGCACGCATTCTGCCGTAAGGAGGACTATATACGAGAGGAGTCAAAAACTTAAACGCGTCACAACGTAAAACGCTGCAAATATTCTTGTTTTAAAAATGAAGTAATATCCGCAGTGACAATTTTTCTTATTGTAAAATCCAACCGTCGACATACCGTAGGTATATGATTTTACTTGTCCGGCATCATTATATTTCCGACATAAAAAAACAAAGAGGACCGTATTAAACGCTTTCGATACCGCGACTGGACGAGAAACGATGGTGCGCAGCGCGGCGCATGATTTCCTCGTTAGTGTGGCGGTGTCCGTCTGTCACCTGAAAAACAACGGGGGAAAATGAAAAATAGGAACGTCGGGGATGAAAAACGGGGGGAAAATTGCCGGTCTGATTTATTGGCAGCCAGGTATCAGATTAGTTTTTACGCGGGTGACGCGGGCGTGTTTTGTAAGGGTCGAAAATCGAATCAGACTATCGGCTTGTCGTATATCACGAATACCGACGAGTATATTTTTCAATTTGCAGAAATATGAAACATCAGAGGTAATGTGAGTTAGTGTATTTGCAATGTTTTCCATTTCACATTCAGAATTGTAGGCGAAATATTAAAATTCAAATTTCCCGCTTAAGTTGGTAGGTTGGCAGAACCTGGCGGTTGGGCGTCTTGACAGGAAGTCTTAGTTATAGTTACCTCAGTGGAGTAGAGTAGAGTAGTAAGATGTAAGAAAATGGCGTGTCAGAAGAACGTCCCTTGTTAACAAGCGCCTACCGGCCCTGCCGGACCATAGGCCTTTGTGTAGTAATACCTATGCTCTCGTCTACAGGGCGCAGTTTTCGATATTTAGAGCCCAAATTTGGCGGACCGGCCGTCCGAGCTCAAGGGGAACAACCCTATTGAAGGGCGTCCGAATCGGGAGAGCCGTTCGGCCCCCGGAATTTTTTTCCCGTTTTTTTCGGGAAAAATGGCTAGCGATTGGAAGGGGGAGCGCCGGTCGAGTTCAATTTTCACGTGAGGCCGCCGACGGATACGGATACTTATTTGTAAACATCGATTGATATTTGGTATTGTTTTGGTGTGGAAAATTTCCAAATTTCGTAGGTACCGATTTTGGACTTTGGGGGCTCAGAGGCCCATCTGTTATTCCATAATATGTGACTTTTTCAGGTACGTGCGCGCTGTATTTTTACGGGACACCAACAATGCCTTATAGGGTTGTATCTTTTGAATCGTAAATAGGTAGACACTTGAAATTTTCACAGAGTGTGTAAGGCCGCTATAACAACAAATAATAAAAGTAAAATAAAGTTAATGTAATAGTTTCGATTTTTGTAAACAACCAAGAAAAACCCATCGACACGGCTAACTAACTACTATCGAACATTTCTCAAGCATCGAAGTAGCGCAGTGGAGGCGTGCTGGGCTCATAACCCAGAGGTCCGGCGTTCGAAACCACGCTCTGGGGCAAACTTCTGTATTTCTTTTTTTTATTTTTTACTAAAGTATTTTTTTAAAAATATGTAGTGTTAAATATTGTACGGTGGTACGGAACCCTTCGCGTGCGAGTTCGACTCGCACATGGCCGAGTTTTAACTTTAGGTAGGTATATACCAACCTTACTTGTGTATTGTTATAGATAGTTATGCAGTAACTGTGAAAATTACCGATAGCAAGACAAATAAACCTCGATCAATAGATATTAATAAGGGATAAAATTAGAAGTTTTAATTTTGTTGAAATGTATCGCAAAAATGCATCCCTTCGTCCCCAGTCTACCAGTCACGCTGTTGGTATAAATACTTTTAGTAAAATTTTAATTTCTAAAAAAAAACTGAAATAGCTGCTCAAATTCTGGAAGGTGAACCAAGTACCAATACCGAAAATTTCACAACAATCCGAAAAAGAGTTTTAAGTGAAGAACCTGAGACCTTCACAGGCAATGAAGAAAACAAAATTCAAAAAAATACTGGAAATTAAGTTTGCCCATCAGTTATCTCGACTGCGTCTCGAGCTGAAAACTTAATGCCTCGTGCAACAAATATGCACTTTTTGCACTAGTTACACAAATAACTATTTTCTAAGTATAATAGAATTGTGTTTTTCGCATAGCAAAAAGAGAAACTTTTTCAGGGCATATATTAGGCGTCTCAAATAAAGTCCGATTATATCCATAGTTTTTGAAATCAAAAGACCAGCTTATAACCAGGATGATGCTGTTTTCTCCGGAGAATCTGAATCTAGCTTTAGAATATATATACAAGGTGTTCTCGAAAAGTTAAGGACAAAAATACAGGGTGTCTATTTAAGAAGGGACACCCGAGGAAATCTTGACAAATATGCGTTTTTTTGAGAACTTTTTAAAAAAAATTGCTTTTTTGATGAGCTAACTCCAAAATTCCGACAATCGCCGACAAAATTCTTAAAGAAATTTGTTGGCAAGACTGATTGCTTTATACCTAGTTTATCAGAATTTGGAAAAAATCATGGTTTGTTGGGTGCTCTCTTAAAACTTAAAATTTTGTTTATAGCTGTCATGCATAGGTACTAAACATTTTTGTAGAACCAGCTGTTAGTAGCTACTAACAGCTGGTTCTACAAAAATGTTTTCATTCTTGAAAACCAAAATGTTTATAATATTTTAAAAATATAAAGAATTGTAACATTAAACCAACCTACTTTATAACGTTATGGTTTCACCTTATAGTTATTAATATATAAAAAAATGTTTTGCTCTGATGAAGATCATTGTATTGATCGAAACATATGTTAGTAATACCTCAGAAAAATGGAAAAATAAAAAAAAAATTAATAAATTTTTTTTATGGTAATAACACATGATTTAAATGGTTGACTCCCAGGAATAGAAATACATAAAAATAAAAGTAGCAATTAGTTTTGCCCACATATGACACAAAAATAAATGGTAAGATTTATTGGGGGATTTGTTGGACGAAAATTATTATTTGTAAAACAGGCTTTAATAAATGGAGTATTGTGTATAGGCGCTTGTCAGCCTGCCGTGGTTTCAGCACGGCCACAAGTGGGCACTCCTCAAGTTGGTGGCGCTCCGAGGTCTGTACTTGTTTTATATTAAAATTATGTGGTGAAAATAAAGTCCAACCTAAAATCTTAAGTATATTTTAGTCTCGGCAAAGATATATATCTTTGGTCTCGGCAAACCCGACGCCCCCCTTTCCCACAGAATGTATCTAGAATGTTCTTTGATACAAAAATTTTTTTTGGGTCTTATAAATTTAAAACGATGAAAAAAAAGATGACTGATATAACATTGGAAAACTATTATTTTTAATATTTTAAAAAATATGGTCTTATTTTTGCGAAAGTTGGTGTAAAGTTATAGTGAGTGACTTTGGACTTTGGCACCCTCTCTCTGTTTGAGAATGAACAACAAAAAGTTCGACCCGCAACAAAAAATGCTTAAAATAAAATACTTTTTCCTCGGGCCAATAGGAAACGAGATAAATCGATTCCAAAATTTTTTCAAGATGCTGGCGAGACGGGAAGCATCAATGAATAACGAACCCCAGGAAAGGGCATGTTTGGGATTAACGCGCGACAGGGATAGTTCCTGCATTTATGGTGAGATGCCGTTTCCGGTTTCACAGTGGCGTGCACCTTTGAGTGGTTTCAATAAACTAATCAAGGCAGAAATCCTCATTTTTTTCTTGTAAAATCAGTACCTACAATACAGGCCAAAATTTATAAGACACGTTTATGTCTTCAAGTTTAGGAATCCTTGATAATTTTATAACGTTTTAATTATGAAGAAGTAGGCACCTACACAAACGCCTATGCCACTTTGGTGCATGGCCTTAAAAGTTAATTTAAATGACAGAATTATACTTACCGATGTATTATTATCCTCAAACATTTAGTTTTGCAAGCCAGGAAAAAGCCACAAGCCGCACAGCTAAGCATAAAAGTATCGAAACACCACATAATGGCACCTATCACCGCGTGTCACTTGGTTCCCACACAGGGCGATTTCCGTCCCACGTATTTTATAATATTCATAGTGCTTCCTGGGGTTGTTTATTCATTGGGGAGTATGGATAACTATACCTACGCTTATTTCCCTGTCTGTGAAATGTCAGTTGTTACCTTCTGAGACGAAGACGTAGATGGAGGCGGGCTCCGTGTTGCTGGCGGAGCAGGTGTAGTTGCCCGAGTCGCGGTCGGTGGTGTCGCCGATGGTGAGGCGAGAGCGCGTGCGCGGCCCCGGCACCGTCTCCACGCTGATGCCGCCGCGCGCCGTGTCGTAGTTGATCATGCGCTCGTTGTGGTACCAGAAGACGTACTGCGGTGGTGTCGGGCTCTGCGGGTGACCATTTATATCAGTGACTATAGTATAAGTTTGTTCAGCGAATGTTTGGCCCTACGTCACAACTCCCGTCATTGTCTGGCTCGTGAATATACGATTGATATCTCTCGTATAGTCATGACTAAGACAAGGATGGGAGTTGCGACGTAGGGCCGAACTTTCGCGGAACAAACAATAATAAAGGAAACGTATGCTCATAGCTAATTCAGGATGATTCTGTTATTTTCTGCAACACTTCAAGGTGATAGAATACCATAGAATATGACTATTTTGTGGAATAATTTCTTTCCACATATGTTTTCGAGATGCATGAAGTTTAAATTCTCAAACATTTTAACGTGTTATTTTTTTAACCGTTAAAGGTATTGAAGGGAAATTTGGGAGACAGCAATCGTTGATCGAACGGATTCATCAAGACAAGTAGCTTGAGACTTTCAACATTTCTTGACTTTGACTTGGAAGGTAAGTTAATAAAAATAATAATCCACTACTTGACTTGACTTGAATTCTTCTAACTAATACTTGACTTGGAATCAATGCTTCTTGAGGCTTGAGTACCTACGAACCAGGCGCGGCTTCTCCATAAGGTCATTTGGTCAATGATCCACCTAATTTATTTGAACAAATTTTAAACGTTTAATAATAAACTATCTTTAAAAAATGCAAATCCATTTTCATGCAAAAACTCTCCAATTATTACTAATGGAGCCAAGATTACTAATGTCCAATTCATTCCTATCCGCTGCCCGCCTGGCCGTATTTTAAATTGACCTCACGGGTTATTATGGCAATCCATAAGGATAAATGTAATGAAATTTACAGAATAAAATATTTAAGCTGGGTTTATACAGCATGTTTTAGTAAATAAGTAGATAGCTAAATATCTATTCATAATGGCGAAAGATAAATAATTTCAGTTGTCTCAGTTTACTGCGAATGTGCTATTGTGGTTGTAACCGAAAGCAGGCCAGAATAAGCGCCTATGCTATTGAGAAATCCTAAATTATTGTTTATTATTTTTGAAATCCATTTTAATTAATTTAGCTCCAATAAAATTTTATTTCTGAGAACACTGAATATATCATGAAATGAGGAATATCGTAATAATTCCAGTTTTAATTTGTTATGTTTAACTAAAGTATTCTGCATATTTAAACGTTTGCCTTTGGTATTTCAGCGGTGGCGGCTCGTGGGTTAATGCAGAGGAGGGCTACGTTATAGGTGGGTCCCTACTTTCGACATGGGCTTTTCCATTTTTTATTTTTAGTAGAAATTACGTATTTTTGCATAATTAATAAGAAAGGTGCATAAAACAATAATTCCCGTTTTTAAGATGTTAATAACGCAAACGAGTGCATTTAGTTTGTCCACTGGTTCTTGTCGTACACATTTTCTACAGGAGGGCTCTAGTCCCACAGCCCCATCATGGACGAGCCGCACTGAAATAATTTCAGGAAGGTAATACTAAATAATGTTTTTAATTATGACTATTACGTTAATTCTAAGATACCTACCTATGTTTATTTACTACTAAAACAAGCTGTTTATACCCCTGTTGACACCAATCTATCGGATCTCTCAACAAACCACCTTCAAATTACCTTAATGCAATAAATATGTAAATCTGTTTTAAAAAGCAGTTCGCTTTTCATAAATTCCCCACCGAAACCATAAACCTAAAATTGCAAAGGCGCCCAGGGTAAACTAAGGGTTAAATTCTCCGTGGACGCCGCATGCATGGCGTAAAAAGCGAATGGCGGGCGCTGGCGCAAACTATCCCACTTAAAACTGCATAAACCGAGAATGCCTCCGGCAAACACCGTCAGGGTGGGCGTCGGTTTCATCCCCCGCAATCCCCAAAAAACCCATCCCAGCTAGTTAGCAGTTGGCGACCTGTGTTGGCCAGGATTTATAGCTCTGTCTATGGCGCTCTAGTATAATGCAGAACCGACCAGTGCGGGATCATTGCTAGATATCGGCATTTGGCGTACATTTGTATAAATCTATATCTCGACAAATGCCAATCCATATACCTATCTATTTCTGTTTTTGCGCCTACTACAACAACATTACCTACTTAAAGTCACAAACGGACAAATCTGTATTACCTAATGACCTAGGTAATTGTTTTTGTATTTCAACATTGATAAATCAAAGTAGATACAGTACGTATAATGAATTACCATGCCTACGTCACAAAAAATGAAGCAATCACGGACGTATCATGTTTAGTTATCTATAACGTGTGCTACTCAAAGGAACTACCGTCTTTGCCTAAAAGCGCACGTTTTAACTTTCCACAATGCTGCCTTTTGTTATATCTTGTATGTGCGTGACAAAGACAGAGAATTCCGGTCATGTCTGTGACCTCCCAAGCGTCATGTTGGGGGATTAGATAGGCAACTAAAACAACATTCAACCGCTGCCAGCGCATGTCAGTTCAATTGCAAAGTGCTTCAAGATGTTTGCTTGCAAAACAGTTTGTAAATTAATTAAATTATTAATCATTCAACGTGACTGCGATCTTTCATCTGGGGAAGTACCTATAAACTATTTTCTATAAACAGTCTATACTCGGATTTTTTTAGGAAAAACAATGGCTGGCAAGACGTTATGTGTTAGAGGCAAGGAACTTGTAAGAAATTTGGTGGAGTATTTTAAGCGGGAAAAAGACAACATGGGGCCTTTGTCGCCTTTAAACGCTATCCAGGAGGTATTAAAAATCACAGGAGTGGATTTTAAAAGGTTAAAATAAAAAAAAATCATATTTTAGCGTGTTTGTAATGCCCTAAAAATCGGAATCGCTACAGTGAAGGAAGTGGCAAACAGATGAAAGAACCGATGGAAGAAGGCACATCCAGCAGTAAGCCTAAATATAGGTATGCCTCGAAAGAAAATTAAAAGGAGTGATAATATGCCAGAACTGATAAAAATGGAGATCCGATACATAGGTACACTATGTGAGTATGTATGCCGAGAGAAAGTTTGTTTTTGTTGTTTTCATTCATCACTTTGGTTCAATTTATCCACAATTTTATGCTTAAAGCTAAAAGTGAAATACCTACTTGAGCTAATGTTGACTTGTCGAATTGTACTATTTATTCCAATATTTTCTGAAAAAGGAAAACTTGACATCAGCATTGGCTCATTGAGCCGTTTATTACCCGAAATTGCCGAAATTGATTTTAAATACAAAAAGTATGAGGGCAGGTACTTAGTGAAACTTTCAGAAATATAAAAAAATGTTTATTTATATATCGTGTACTAATTATTGTAGACGAGCCATAATGCAAATATTGTAAGTCAAAAGGCACAATTTCTAAGGGAGTATCGACAAAATTTGAATTCTGGGTTAAGACAAGTTGTATTTTTTAGATGAGGCATGAATTTTTGGTACAGGCAGCCAGGAGAAGGTCAGTACGAATGTGCTATTTCAGTGGTAGGTAAGTATTAGGGCTGTTCGATCTCCGAATTTCAGTATCGGAAATCGATACTGAAAAAATATCGATAAAATCGATAAATCGATAAAATCTATCTTATCAATATAATCAATCTTATCGATATAATCGATCTTATCGATAAAATCGATCTTATCGATCATATCGATAAAATCGATCTTATCGATACCATCGATATAATCGATAAAATCGATCTTATGGGTGCAGCAATTTCCTTTATTTTTGCAAACAATTTCAAAAGATAGATATAATAGGAAAGATCGATAAAATCAAAAATATCGATAAAATCGAAAAGATCGATAAAATCTAAAATATCGATAAAATCAAAACTATCGATAAAATCGAAAAGATCGATAAAATCGAAAAGATCGATAAAATCGAAAAGATCGATAAAATCGAAAAGATCGATAAAATCGAAAAGATCGATATTTCGATTTATCGAAATTGAATATTGAGTACCGATAAAATCGATAGTATCGATACTTTCGATTTTATCGATATTTTGGCTCAGGCCTAGTAAGTATACAGCGTGATCAGTTAAGGGCAGCCCTCGGCCGTTTTTCGGGAACTATGCAAGCTAGAAAGATGCGGTAAAAAAATTGTTTATAAAAGTGACCCAAATAATTTCAATGAAAATGTTTTCAAGTTCCTTCGTTTGCCGCCAGGGGGCGAATTCGCCATGTTGTTGTATAAAACTGTATTTTGCTCCACAAATCGCCTACCTTATCTGGACCTGAAATAGTAAACGAACGAACGGCAAACGAAATAACTTGAAGATATTTTCATTGAAATTATTTGGGTCACTTTTATTAATTTTTTACCGCATCTTTCTAGCTTGCATAGTTCCCGAGAAATGGCCGACGCTGTATAATATTATTAATGAGTATTACAATAGACAAAAAGTTTTAGACGAAGTCCCAGAAATTATTATTAGCATTAACGACTCAGATAGTAGTTCAGACGATGCCGATTAACCCTGTTATAGAGGTGACTGAGTTGCTCTTTAAAAAACCTAATACATATATATATACTTTTTATATTTTCAGGTTTCGAAGATTTTTTGATATTTTAGCTTTGTTGTTAATCCTTTATCACTTTCAGCATTTTTATAGATAGGTCTATTGTTAGGCAAATTTTCGTCAAAAAACCATTGAAAAATAGATCGAATTTTTTTTTTATAAAATCAAATAATTTTTCACTAAAGAATTGTTTTTAATGTACAGTGGTATTCTATGACAAAAACAAAAATTTGTCAAATTTTAATCAGTCTGTTTTAGATAGAAGCGAAAAAGCCAAAACAAACAAGGTAAATGGATCATCATGGATCTTTGTTTTTACTGATTGTTTTTGTATATTTGAATTTTATTTATTGTTGTTTTATGTTGCTTGTTTTTGTTTAATTAAATTTTGTTTAATTTTTTCAATATTAATATATATGTATTATATTACAAACTAAAAGTCTTTTTAATTTTGAAATTTATAGGTATTTACTTTGTACGTAAAATAAATTAGATATTAATATTTTTGCTGTTCATTATTATTATTAACAATGCCAAGATAACATCTTGAATAAAGAGGCAATTCTCCCTGATTTAACAGTAAACACAGTATTTTTTCCGCACCAATAGGTGTATTTTTTGTATTTTTGTTTTTTGTATTTTTTTAATCTACCCTTCTGTAGGCCATTAATTTCTAAAAATAACGACGCCACGGCCTTTTTGAAAGAGCACTAGGGTCTTAGACAAGGGCTGTCCCCTCCCTTGTCTAAGACTAGAGTTGTAGTTTTTGACATCGATGACGTAGGGATGGTAATTCATTATACAGTGTGGTCATTTAAGTGTGCAACATATTATGGGACCTTTTTTTTTATTAATTGCACAACCAAAATACAGACATTGCCGAAATTTGATGCATGTTCAATAATTATATTAGATGCACTTAGAATGGTTGCAAGTTAAACAGCATACAGGGTAGGTAAAAAAATATAAAAAGTAAGAGTAAAGTAGGTACGCCCTGATTTTAAAAAATGCAGCAAAAGGTTATTAAGAAAAGTTGTTTAGAATTAAAAGCTATGCCTAAATACCAAAACATAGCCTCCTAAGAAAAACAAATTTTTCGTCAATTAATTTCCACAGTTTCTTAATAAACATTTAAAATAAAAATTTTGCACCTTAAATGAGAGTTTTTTAATATACACATTATCATTACTAATGTTTTACCTTGTTCCGAAGAATTTTTGAGAAATTTTAAAGTTTTGTTTAATATCGTTGCAACACACATGAAGTTTGTGATTCCCAAAAAAAATAAAAGTCTAAGTTAATTTTACAAATATGCTTGAATTTGAACAAAATTATGCGAAATTAGTATAATTTTGATTGATTTATGACATTGTTTAGGGTGAATATTAAAACATTTTTTTACGATATTAATAATGTTTTTCCAAAAAATATATTTCTTTTTTTAGAAGGCCATGTTTTGGTATTTAGGCATAACTTTTAATTGTAGATAACTTTTCTTAATAACATTTTGCTGAATTTTTTTGAAATAAAGGTACTTTAGTCTTGTACAATTTTTATATTTTTTGACCTACCCTGTATGCTGCTTGACTTGCAACCATTGTAAGTGCGCCTAATATGACTATCGAACATGCACCAACTTTCGGGAATATTTGTATTTTCGTTGTGCAATTAATAAAAAAAATCCCCTATGTTGCACACTTAAATGACCACACTGTATATACTGTAGGCATATCCAGGATCCGGCGTTCCGACCGACTGACTGCGCCAATCGTAGTGCGCCGTGTATAGATAGGAACGAGTGAAGAGAGGGAGTTCTGTGGGTTCGATCCGCCCGAGCGTGATCCAGATTACTTTTATCAGCCGGCGGCGGCTGCGAACTATCCGGATCTGGAATAAAAGGAATTCTGTGTTGGTTTCCGCGGCGTGAGCACGCTGGGAAATCAGCAGGGCGAGCGGGCCGATTTCTACGGGGCTATATCGTAGGTACGTACTTACTTCACTGGAGGAAAAGGGCACCTGTCATATCGTCGTTAATCTTACAAACTGACGTATCTCATATTTCCTTATTTTTGAGTAGAGCAAATTTTACTTTTATTGATTGTTTGGCTGCACAATTGAAGACTAATAATATAATTAGATGAATATATTTTTTATTTATTTCAAGTAAAAATATGTTTACTTTAAACTCTTAAAAAGTGTTTAGATTAAATACTTCTAGTTTTTAATTTTTTTGAAAAATGTCAGATACGACTGTTGGTGAGACCAAAATATCTAAATTAAAATCATATACGCCCATTTGTTCTTTATATCATACGTTGTTTAAGGCAAATGGATATACATAAAAGAACAAATTATTAAAAAAAAGTTGTTCATTGCAAATTAAAGGTAAATAAAAGACACGACTATTTTTAATGTCAAGTTCTTTATTAAAAAAAAAACGAAAAAAGTAAAAAACACAAGTTCAACAAAGATTCTCTTAACAAAAATAAATAAACTTCATCCTAAGAATAATATTGGAACAAAAAAAACCAAAGATAATTCCTAAAACCACTAATGTCACGATAAAAACAAAACAATTTTAACTAATGAGGTAGTGAACGAAGTTTTTATTAACCTGTCCCAGGACCAAGTCTTCTTCCGACTTGTCCTGTTGTTTTACTAGAAAAGGTAATTCTATATCAGTCATTAGTGTAAATATACAGGGTGGTCACTCTTACAGTGCATACCATTGGGATATCCGAAACGAATATTTCAGAATCTAGATGGCGTATAGGAATTATTTGACATTTCCATTGAAAAGCTCACATCGAGAAATGTAAGAATGCCAGGATTCATAAATTTTCCATTACATATAAAAAAGTTATGAAGGGAGAAAGAAAAAGCATATTTTCAGTTTTTTAGCAATATTTCAGGAACTACCCAAGATATCTTAGATTTCTTTTCAGATTATTGAAAGGCATACAAAAACGCAAGTTTTCTCTAATTTAACCCACGCTGTATCTCTTACCGTTTCGGATATCCCAATGGTATGCACTGTAAGAGTGACCACCCTGTAGAGCCAAAACTAAAGATTATTAATCCAAAATGTTATTTATAATCTTACCTGAACATTTTTTCATTTCACTTAAAGGAATATCGTCAGATGAATCTGACATGGCACACTTGGTGTCTATTATTATCTTATCACCAGTATTTAATTTATTTTGGTCTTCTGTCGACGTTTTATTTATCTTCTCTTTGACAGGATTTTCTTTAAGTTGATCCAGTGGCAATTGCTCTACTGACTTGCATTGTAGTGTATCTGGAAAAATGAATTAAATATCAATTATTCTCTACTGTAAATGAAAAGTAAAAACTGAAGTTCTGCAATACCAAAATATTCCACATTTTCTCACCTGAACATTTTTTAATTTTAATTAAAGGACCTTCATCGAATCAAACTCTGTATCTATTATTTGACCACTATACCTACCACTTATTTGAATAATACATTTTAACCCGACTACCTGTTTTTAACTTTCCTCTAAACAGCAGTTCTTTAGAAGAAACATTTTTTGTCTCGTCTTTCCACAAAACAAGTACATCCATCTTGAAAATACTGTAAATTATAAAAAATCTCATACGACTGCACGCTGCAATGAATGAAATGTATCTGGCTATCTAACGCTGCATTTAGGGGCGGTCGCGCACTGACAAAATCCTTTCACAACTAGTTTAAACTGAGTTCCGTCTGAAGTGTTTGCGTATGTCTAAAAAATAAATATCTCACAAACCGACGTATCTCGATTTACGACTTTTTGTGAAATCCGAAAATGTGAAAATTATGGTATACGACAAAAAGTCTAATTCATTTACCAAGTAACCAATGTGATTTGAGTTACGCCACTTTGTGAGATCAAAATTTATATATTAAGGAGCATGTTGGTGTAAATATCACAAATTCGGGTTTTTATGAGATACGTCACTTTGTAAGATTAACGACGATATGTCCTACTTTTTAGGGCAAAACACTGAAAACAACTTTTAAAACGCTACTTTGGACAAAATGTCGAAGTATTAATTGTTTTTCTTGTTGTGTCTTGAAAATGCAATTGCAAACAATAGAGAATATTTCTTACATGATTTTTCTTTCTTACATGATTTTTTACTTTTGGGTTTGATTATTGTAAATATCATATTTTGTGTAGAATATATCTTGGAAACACAATCTCCGAATTAAATGTTATGTCAAACAAAGTTCAGCACTTTATAGGCCAGACCTAAATAACAATGCATTAATTTGTAACATGCCAATTATTGGACAAATAATGGTCTCCTTCCAATCTGAATTTGAAGCTCTCCAAAATGAATTAGCTGAGCCAGATTGTTTTTATTTAAATTATCTTTAGGTACCTAGATGTACCAAGGTAATTTCATATATTATTATCTACCTGCAGAACAAAGAAACAGGTGTCAATACCCTATAATTTTCTACGATTTCGCAATTTGATTGTAGAAAACTGAAAAATTGTAGGTAAGTATATATTTGTGATGATTCCAATGCCTTTCGCTGAGAATCCAAAGTTACATTGAATCTAAAACTCAGGTCTGAATGAAACCCTTTACTTGTTCAAGGCAAAACAAAATTTCTTCTAATTATTGATTATTGGTGGTTGCACAGGGAATCAAATCCCATTTGATGAAGACCACCACAACCGCTATCCATTATTATCCCTCAACACGCACTTCAAAATGATTCAATTGAATAATTATCCGTTTACAACGTAATCAAAGCGTAAATGCAGCTTACACTGGAGCCAACGCATGTTACCGATAATGAAGTCAATTTCATGTCACGAGGATACGCAGAAATCCAACAGGACTTTGTGCCAATCTTGTACCTACTCTCCGATCAATAATTAATGGACCTTGGGCAATGCATTTATTATATCCTACATTGTGGCTTACTCTTAGGCTTGTTCGATATACCTAACACCATTTTGTGCTACACCTACCTATCTGCAGAAAAACGTCTCTGTCAATGGACCCGTTATAAGTACTTCCACGTCACAGTTTTTTGATTCAGTACGTACTAATAAATTTCAATATTTTCCACAACTCCTAAAATAATAATACTCATCTTCGTAATACTCTGCAGAAAAATGTCTCTGTCAATGGACCCGTTATAAGTACTTCCACGTCACAGTTTTTTGATTCAGTACGTACGTAGGTACTAATAAATTTCAATATTTACCACAACTCCTAAAATAATAATACTCATCTTCGTAATACTTCCAAATTTGATTGGGTAGCCCAACCATATGCTTGTGTAAGGGAAATGTGGCCTTCATTGTTATTAGGGCCGAACTTTTTCAAATAGAACTAGCATATATAATTTACACAAGTACCTACCTTCTACAGAAACCCTAGAAAACCGTAGGTAGTAGTTAATAGGTACCAGTTAGAGTTGGACAATCAGTAAATTACACAGATCACGCCACTATAACGAGCAATATGAATCTCCATTTTACAAACGTCGCCACAGCCATCATTATAGAAATATAAAATAAAAGAAACATTTCACGCGTTTTTACTTTCATCTCCAGGCAAATATACTCAGTAATGTTCTGCGAGTCAAAACCTTTTGACTCGCCTGATATACCTACCGCTATTTTTAGAAACGATACCAAAAAATGCGTCACCCCTATGCAACCAACAATACGCGGAGGTAATTAGTGTGCCGATTGGAACTATACGAAATTTGCAATAGTTTGTTGAAATACGACAGGTATGTTGTTTTTCCCTTTCAAATTATCTGTAACAAATTTATATAATAAACTATTTATTCCAAATGAGGGATGTATTTGGACAACACCTAAAACCTTATTACTACAGTTAAAACCTTTTGACTCGCCTGATATATCGCTATTTTTAGAAACTACTAAAAAATGCGTCACCACTATGCAACCAACAATACGCGGAGGTAATTAGTGTGCCGATTGGAACTTTATGAACTTTGCAATAATTTGTTGAAATACAGGTATGTTGTTTTTCCCTTTCAAATTATCTTTAACAATTAATTGCTTGAAGAAGAGCGCCTAACTTTAGTGAGTCGTGGATGTCAAACTCAGTGTTTACGCCTAATCATTAGCTTTTGTGGTCCGACGTTTTCACAGCTTCCTGCTGATTTGAATTTTTGTATCATGGCTTTTCCGAGGAAGACCTTCGACTTGATTCTAGAAGCCGGAAATGGTCACTGAGAGACCGAGGTTATTAAGGGGACTTGACGGGAAATTTTCGACTTTTTTCTCTATAGATACATTCTTCAACGCGAGGGGTACGGTACTCGGTTTGAATTTACGCACGCATGATATTCATGTTAAAATCATAAATCTTTGATCATCGTGCCTGATACTCACTTATTTCGCGTCGATTTAGTGCCAAAAGACGTTTATTGATTTAGTTTACCGTGCTGTGTTGATTTTTTCTGTATTTCATTTTCATATAAACACGACGGAGGATCGTCGTTCGTGTTGGACTTTCTATGGGCCAACAGAGTTTGGAGCCGTTTTCGAAGCTGAGCAGCGTACTTTGGCAGCTTTTGGTCCTGGCTGCGGCTAAACAGGAATCTGGGGTGATTATTTTTCAAACTATTTCTTTTGAATTTTGACTTTGCCGTCTCTGTGGAAAATACCTCTCACCACCCAGGTTCGCTGTGCGCCTTTGGGGCCTCTAGATGTACCGATCGCCTTATCAGATCCGGTTTATTGTGTATTATTATTATACTTAGCTGTGAAAAGTACACAGTTTTAAATTCATTAGCACAGGGTAGGTATATGTATTAGTTAGTTTCGAGTAGGTACGTTTTTATCTAGAATTATTATTTTGTACTAAGTCGGTTGCTTATATTGATTGTGCCTTGTGGGGTGAAGTGTTTAATGAAATACTTAGTTCTTGATATACAGTGTAGATAGAAATTGTGGAATATTGCTTATATTTCTTAAAATATTCCTCATGTGAAAAATTGCTAGATATCACTAAACGGGAAATAATTTCCCCTAACACTTTTATTAAAACATGTTTTTGAGGAATATTTTAATAAATATAAGCAATATTCCACAATTTCGATCCACACTGTATTTATTAACGTCTTCAATAGAGAAGAAGCCCAATATTTTTCTTGTTGTCTTCTGCTAAATTTAAGTAATTTTTTATTTATAATTAAATTGATTTATATTTCTTTTTCTTAAAGTGCCAAGAGAATCGAACATTGTACAGTTTGATAAATTCAAATATAACGTTTTGTAGTCAAGAATATCACGACTTGGTTATTACATTTTTTAAATATTTTATCGGAAATTATTTAGGCTGGCACTGTGCACAGTAGGTAGATAGTGTTGTAATATAAATTTTAACATTTAAATTTTACTTGAATAATTTATCTTTGTAAAAACACCGAGGTTATTATCTTACGTCTTATAGAACGGCACTGCTCTTTTTTAGCGTCTCATGCAACTTCGACAAAAGGGAGGTGACTACTGACTACCCAGTGGAGTACCACTACATTCCAAAAACTACCGGACCATACTGGTACCTACAGCCTGCTGAAACCACCGAACTATTATAGTTCGGTGGCTGAAACCCACTTGAAGCTCACCTTGCTTCCAGCGAGAGCTAGCTGCTAAAGTTGTAGGTACCACGTTTCAAAGGAGTCTGGGTGACGTGTGGAAGGTGTCCTAAGTGGTGTTCGAGCAGTTTAAGTTTCATATAATTAACTTTCTAACTATTAGTTTAACAAATGTTTGATAAAGTAATTGTTTTGTAAAAAGCTTAATAATTTTCCCTTATTCTTGTCAAACTGTAACAGACGAAATTTGCATAAATTCCGTACTACTAGTGGTATTTTCGCTGAAATCCTACTCTCTTAGTTAGGTACGTCCTAGTTACGCTAAACCAATATTGTGGCAGCTAAAACTGATAACCCGATAACTTCTTCACATTACCAAATTTAATATAGGACTAGAATATATGTTTTCAGTTAACACATTGATCTTTAAATATCTATAAGAACAAAAACATATTCAGAAGCGAAAGTTCAATCTAAATGACAGCTAGCTGTCGAACTAACTATTTGCAGTTGTTAAATTATCTTTTTATAACAACTCGTGGTATACCTAATAATAGATAATACCTTTCCTTAATTTATCACTCATTATAATCCCAATGCTAAGAAAATACCACTCCTGCTGGGCAGTCCTGGTATTTTCAGCTTTGGGATTATAATTCGTAAAATTAACGAAAGGTATTATCGATAATAGGCATTTTATTTTATTACCCCTGAAAATAACGCATTGCTTTTTATTTTTTTCCCACAGGGAAAAATCGATTTGTCCTTGCATCATCTCCGCCTTTGCAGTGGAAGTATCCAGAGAGTTGGCCTCGCCATGTATGATTAAATCTAGGGGGGAATTACCCAGAGGATTTGCCCGACCGACAAATAAAAAATGACGGCGTGGGACGCAACAAACTGGATTTTTTACGTAGGAAGTTTCGCCATGTCGGCGGCCCATGTCTGACGACGGGAGAGTTATTGCTGTTTGTTCAGTCCCCTAATATTCAACTTTGGAATTCGGTAACTCGGATACGATATCCTAAATTAATATTTAGATAACTCAAATCCTGTACAGAATTACAACTTAAATTAGTTTTCCATTTTTTCAGGCCTCAGACAACATATTTACACAACTAAGAAAGAAATACAAAATAAATCAATTTACAGTTTAGAACATAGCGTTACAATTTTCCCCGACAACGATACAACTTACTATTCTCATATTTTGTTCAACCTTGACTCCATGCAGAATAAAACTTTCTATATATTTTTTTATTAAAATTTGCCATACCTATAGGAGTTTTGCGTGTACAGATTTTAAATAAAAAAATGCCTAATATGGCTTTTCAAAAAACGCACCCCTTTGAAAAAATCGCAGTAGGCCAGGCTTTCGTGCCAATCCCAAACCAATAGATACTTCGTAAATAATGACTTTCAGGGACATGTCATCTATAAAAAATTGTTTCGTTCAATTCCCGCAGTCTACTTAGATTCGAAAATCAACGAAAAACCAGACAGACTGTATACATATATATCTAAGCACATTCGAAAAGAAAATATTGTACGATACAAGGATGAAAGGTAGTTTTTTGTAGCCTGCGGTTCGCTAGCCTTGCCAGCGCCTCGGCCGGCGAACTCCGCAAAAAACTCAACTTTTCGTCCTTGTACCATAAACCACTATTCTACAAAATTAATCAAAATCTGAAAAATGTTACAGTCTCCCGTACCCAGCCTATAGGAGGTGGCTTTAAGGTACAATTTCCATTATGAAAAAGAGAAAACATACTCAGTAACTGCATTTAGTAGACCCAGATTTTCCATGAAGGTACCATACAATTTTTATGGGGGCAAACAAGTTGTAACAATATTTAAATATATCCGCATTTTGTTGTCATAATTTTGATCGATATTACTTGATATTTCCATAGACTTATGCTTATAAGTCTTTGGATATTTCTAATCTTTTAAAGTCAGATATTTGCCATTTAAATTTGAAATACGTAATTTTTTTGTTAGCCATCAAATTGAAAATTAGATATAGTACCAGGACGTTGACAACAACGCTAAAATTGAAGCAATCGGTGTTTTGGGGGCATGACGTCACTCCTATAGAAAATGTTGCCTTAATATTTAATTTCAACGCCTTTCCGAGTCACAAATCGAAAAAAAATATATGTTTGGGCTTTATTTTCAACATACTCCATGACCTCCATGATGCACTTATAAAAAGGTAGTGTGAAAAGTCCCTTCTTTATATATGAAAGATAAAGATAAAACAGTGAAGTCTACTAAACTCCCCTCCTTTACCTCTTCCTTAAAATTCCTGTCATTATCCGTGGCTATTTTTACTAACATAATAATAATTATTATGTTGCCTTCAATATCGAATTAGAATGAATGACTTTTTCTTTACAAGTCACGAAGTTAAACAATATAATCGTTGTTCCCCCCCGTGTAGTTTTTTGCGCTATACCAATGCCGACGCAGCGTTTCCAGAGAGCAATCCCAGTAGTGCAGTTTATGCAGTTTTAAGTGGAATAGTTCGAGCAACGGCCCGCGCAGCAATACCCTTTTTATGTTGCAGCATCCGGCAGTTTTAACCGTATTTTTCCGGAGCGGCTTTGTCCCGTTTAAACGGAAACGCAAAAACGGAACGATCTTTGAGTCACATGTTTCTCAATTTCCCGATCAACCTTTTTGACGGAGAAAACGTATAGCAAAAAGTATATAGTACCTGTAGGACAAACCGTGGATTGCATATTATTATATACAGTACCGGCCATAAGTTCAGAAACATATCATTAGATATATCATTCTGTTAATTTTATTTAAATTTTGAATTTTTATTAAACTTTGGAAAGCAGTTTTATGTTATAATGTTATAACACAATATATACTAATTTTAATAACAAAAAGCAATACGTTTAGGGTCAGCATTATTTTATTAATATTTGGGCGGATATAAGTAAATAAAATTTTTTTAAAAGTTAATTAACAAGGGATATTTTAATAACGAGCCGCATATCCATTATTTTTATAACTTCTGCGCATCTTCTAGATAGAGAGGATATTAATTTATCAATATATTCTTGCGAAACATTATTCCATGCTATCATGACAGCTTCTAATAGTTCTTCTTTAGATTCATATTTGCCATCGTTTTCTTCTCTTATTTTCCTATCAATATGATCCCAGAGATTCTCAATAGTGTTAAGATCGTGACTTAATTACATATATTTTTTAGTTGTAAACCTTTCGTTTACTATCTTAGCGGTATGCTTCGGATTGCTGTCGTGCTGAAAAATCCACGATAAGGACAAATTGTCTTGAGCAAATGGAAGCATTTGTTCCTTTAAGATGTCTAGATAAACAAATCTGTCCATGATGCCGCAGCGATATGAAATAAGGGGCCCACTCCGTGTCCAGAAAAACAACCCCACAACATCATATTTCCACCGCCATATTGAATTGTACCCTTACTGTATCTAGGGTTAAACCTTTCATTCTTCGGACGTCTTACCCACTGTATTCCATCAGAACTAAACAAGTTAAACGTTGTTTGATCAGAAAATAAAATAAAAGGTTTTTCCATTGACGAATATCCCAGTTAATATGATTCCATGCAAATTCAAACCTGGCTCATCTGTTTTTAGCAGAAACAAAAGGCTTCTTCGCTGGTCTTTGTCCATAAAGACCGAATTCATTCAACCAATGCCTAATACATCTTACAGATAAACTCACTTGTCGTATTTCGTTTTTTATTCTCCCTGCATGTCAAAATGGATTTCTTGAAGAAATCAGTTTTATACTGCGATAGGTAGCTTTATCTGTTTTACGCGGCCTTCCTGATTTTGGAGCACTACTTAAGCTTCTTTGTTGATTGTACATTGCATTTTCTTTTGTGTTAACACAGCGGTTTAATTTTAATTGCCTTGCAATTTCAACCTCAAAAATTTTCGATAATTGATTTTCTCATGTCTTCTGCCAAACTTTTCCCTTTAGGCACAAAATTTTAGTACTACCAACTCTAGTAACATAAGAAATGAGACTAAACTCAAATGTTTCTTTACTTTTGTCCCCCAAAAAATCAAGGGAAAAATTATTTAGCAAAAACGGAATCGTGTCGCGTTTTTGCCATGTTGGAAATATTTTGGAGGGGAATAGATATATACTCGGCGATTCCAAAATATGATGAATCGTCATCTGTAAATAATTGATAAATTATCTATTTGTTTCTTTACTTTCGGCCGATACCGTATATTATACATGTTTTTCTGTGGGGTTGCGGAAGCGAGTATGAGCATTCGACCACATGTACGCTTTGATCCGCTCTAGATATCGATTTTCTGGTTGGATGGCGTGTATAACTGTTTGTTTCTTCAGATAACGAGCGAACGATACTGTTCACACAAAGCAGAAGCTATCAAGACAACAAAATGAAGGCGAGCCAACCAGCAGCGGCTCGTGAGTTGTAGACGTGGGTGAAATTGTGGTGGATAGTGCCGAAGAACCATGCGGTTTCAACACGACGGAGCTCCACCACACAATGCCAACATTGTAAAAGAATTTCTAAATAATGAGTATGGAAACAAATTGATTGGGATCAATGGCCTCATGAAATGGCGAGAAAAGTTGCCAGATTGAAACTCTGTTAGGTTTCTATTTATGAAAATTTCTGAAAAACCTTGTTTACAAAATTTCAACCCGGAATATTTATGATTTAATAGAAAAATAACACCAATAACAGTTTTTTTTAAAGGCGTTCATACAGTTCTATTTTTATAACTAATAATAAAAATTTAATACTTTTTCCATAATACATCTGTCCGAGCATCTGTCAATTGTTTCATAAGGTAAAATATGTTTAACTTGATTTTCATTAAAAAAATACCATGGCATCTTCTTCATATTTTTACAAATAATACCCATAAAACTTTTTAATGAAACAAGATATAAAAAAATGTTATCGAAAGTTTATCAGAAAAACGCGCTCTTTCCAAATATAAAGAGAAACAGGATGGTCCTCGGAAAAATATATTTGATGACGTCATAACCTATATTTCCCAAATTCCTAAAAACTATTATATATATCTTTTGGCCCAAAAGCAAGCTCGAGTGGTCCTACAAGAAACACACAAGCCAAATTTTTACTAGCTGTTTTTGTTTGCCTATAGTAAAGCTGGAGGATTGAGTTTGGGACACCCTCAACATAGTTGGCTTAAAATACCTGCTAATTTCCTTCCCTCTATCTTTTGAGGGTTGTTTTTCGATCTAGAAGAGGTTTTGGCCGTCCTTTTTATTTGTAATAAGTCAATGTTCCGCTTAAAATTTTAAATAAATAAGGTGGGTCATTAACCAAATGGTCGCCAGGCTTGGAACGAACACGGGTGGAATCCCTTCGCTCCCCTTATACATACATCAAAATTGTTGTAAATGCCGGCATAAAATGTTCCCGCACCTCACTCCAAACGCGAAACACAACTATTTATAAATAACTAGTGCCGGCAGGAGACTAGCATAAATATGAAGATAGGTATTTATCGATTGCCATGCGTTACTTCAGTGTGCTTTATCCATAAGAGATTCGTAAGCGATATTTTAATGGGAAAAAATAGTTTTCGAAAAAAAAATGAAGTAACTTGTTGCTTCTGGTGAGTACCTATAAACAATGATTTGGTTGACCTGCCTAACAATATGTTTCTGTTGAAAATTAGCTTTCCACGCCGCTGACGCCATATAAGGAAACTCGGATGAAGTAAGGACTTCAGAGGAAACTCACCGGGCAGCAGCGAAGCCGCGCTAGTCGCCACTTAATCTAAGTTATGGGTTTTGTGTAATGTGTAACTAAGCACTGGTTCAGACGTGGCCTTAATTAATCAGATGAAACGGTGCGTTCCAATTAGCGTTTTAAAGTTGGTCCGTTTACGCTCGAGGTAACGGCTAGAATATTAGGTTTGCGGCAGGATTTAAGTTTGTGGGGTGCCTACTCGTGCCTAGGTTTGCGCTTTCGGGGCGAAGTTAGGGAAAATAATGTTAGTCCCGATTTTAATCTTGTTGGAATGAAGATCTAAATGAAGGAAACTTTTATATCTATCTCTTTTTCCGAGCGGTTCTTTCTTATTTTATGATTTAGGTTAGGCGTTAGGGGTGATTGAATTTCAATCTGCAGGGTTTACGCCGTCTATTTGAGTCCACTCCAGTGAATTCAAACCTCTCTCAATCGGATCGAACGCGTCCAGATGAACGTAGTCTATTGTAAATTTTACTTTACATCACTAAAAATTAAAACACTTTTCTAACTCCCACTATAAGGGAAATCGACGAAATCGACAAACAATTATTACCTAGGTACAAAAACTGCCGACATAGACCATTATTAGGTATTACATTATTTGGCCACATGGTAAAAACGAAATCGTGTCACGTGACCCGCCATTGTACAGGATGTCCATTCGGAGTGTCCCACTAGCCTTAGAAATTTTTAATGTTTTGTAATAGAAAAAAGTTTTAGATAAAAGTTGTAGGGAATTTTATGCAGTTTTCCAGCATAAGGTGTTTATCAAATACGTGGTATATAAATCAATCTTATGATTTTATAATGGAACACTCTATATACAGTGTCCTCCAAAAAGATGAAAAATTACTCGCTCAAACGAAGTCACGTGACTTTCGCTATTTGTAAAAAATGACATTTAAAAATAAAATTGGTTAAAATTGGCTTATTTTCAGTATTTTCGTCATTGTTTCAATATTTCAATTTGAACGTTCTAGTGAAAGATTTTGTTTTTTGACATTTTTTAATAATTAGTTTGAACTTTCTAATAATTTAAGAAACTGCGTAAAACTAATTTATATCAATAGCTTTATCATATATTAAAGGGAGGAAGGTCCACTTCCCCACTCCATAGATCCCGCCTTCTTTTTTTAGGGCCAGGGGATTCCATTTGGACAAACCTATATTTGGAGGAAGGCACAAAAGGAACTTACCTTTTCTATTATGCATACTAATTCAATAATGCTTCCAACATCCACGTGGTGTTCCCCTGATCCACCTTGTATAATGGCTTCTGGCACCACTATTTGGAGATTGACGAAATGCGACACCAACCCTTGATTGCTGGAAACCTGAAATAAATTTTGGGCTTGTTGTTTATGAGGAAATGTAAGAGACATGCTGCATTTTTATTTCGGCAATTTTAAAGAAATCTTCATGGCAAAATAGAAAGTATTCTGCCACCTGGAAACCTGTGTGTCCGCTTTTGCACGTCTTAATTTTATTTATTTATGTATTGAAAAGATTATGGATTATTTTCTTCCTACATTCCCTTATTATTCTAGTAAAAAGCACTAAACGTTTTTTACACGAATGGGAAAAAGGGGCTTTGGAAAAAATGATGTTTCGGAAATGTCTTATAATAATAATTCTTACCCTCACAATACTCCAAACAAGGACTAGGTACCCCAGAAGCAACTGAATGCTTTTGCGGTGGAGGAGGGCTATTACTATTATTTTGTCTTCGTTGCTATTTGCGACTAGGGCCGACTTTTCCCGATAGAAGTAGAATGGCATTCGCTGAAGTAGGTACTAAAACCATAGAAAACCGTAGTAATCCCAGCGAGTGTAGGACAATTAGTAAATCACACTGATAAAGCTATTAAGGAGCAATACCGTGAATCCACAATTTGTCCAGCGCTCTTGGCCATCAGCGGTGTTTTTGTATAAAGACATATATGCATGAATTTGCTTCGACCTCGGTTTGAACCAAGGTCGATCAAAGGCAGAAAAACGTCTAAATAGTTCAGAGACGCTACGAACGTCGCCACCGCCACCGATTGATATATTGAAACAATAGCGCATTATTCAATTCAAAATACGTATTATGACTATAAAATGATATTTGAAGTATAGCTAGGAACGACAAAACCCGGTCAAAATAATGTAACGAAAATAAAGTTTATTTTATTGCTGGCAATGATCATATTCGGATATTCTAGATAGGTACTTCTTTTACCAAAGAATGACCTGTAAGTAAAGGGTGTTTTTTTTTAGAGGCCGAGAACTTTAAACTGAAATAAAACATACAAAAATGTTTTTAATATCCATGAAATTATCTTTATTTGAAAGATAATTCTTTGGCATTAATGTTTGAATATGATTTCGGGCATCTGGCCTCCGCGGCTGGCGCGTACATGGCGTAATCTGGAGGTTCAATTTTCGCACACTCTTAGCTGTAAATCAGGCTGTATTTCGGCAATAACGCGTCGAATATTGGCTTTCCAGTGCTGAGTTGTTTCTGGTTTATCGGCGTAGACATGTGACTTTACATATCTCCAAAGAAAATAATCTAATGGCGTCAAATCGCACGAACGAGGTGGTCAGTTAAGGAGGTCAATTTCGTGAAATTAATCGTAGGTCAAAAGTTTCTGTCAGTAAATTAATTTTATCGCTCGCTGTTTGGCATGTGGCCCCGTCCTGCTGAAACCACATGTCTGCAACATTACTGCCTTCCAATTGAGGCACGAAAAAGTTAGTGATCATGTCTCCGTACCGCTTGCAATCGCTTGTTTTGTGCGCACTGTATGACGTCTTACGGGATGCGTATTATCGTTTAGGTTTAGAGTAAACGTATTGCGAAAACGATCCATAGTTTCTCGATTTAATCGCTTGGAAGGACGATTATGAGCACCATAAAACTCACGTAATGCCCAATGTGTTTCTTGAATTGAACCATTTTTTTCAGAATAATTTTGAACAATTTGCAAACGTTGCTCCGGCGTCAGTCTATTCATGATAAATTGCCAAACCAAACTGATTTAAAAAAAAAACAAGAACTGTCAAATCGGCTGTCGCAGGAAACAGTGTTGCCAATTGCCTCTAAAAAAAAAACACCCTTTATAATATTTGTTCATAATTTCCCGACATCCAGTGTAATTCTGAAACTTGTGTGTATAAGGTGGGTGAGCCTAAGAAGGCCCGGTAGCGTTATAAGGCCCGGTCTAAAATTTAGAGAACGGATAAGTTTTTTTAATTTTTTTAAGTCTTCACGAAGAACACGGCCCTTGAAATATCACAAATACATTGATTGCGATCATGCGCATTAACCTCATTAATGTTTGCATTTAAACCTACCTATTTATCGATTAGTGATCTTAGAATATGTATATTTTTCATTGTAAAGATACGGTTGTCAACAAGTAAAAAATATATATAGCTATTGTGTACATAAGTGAAGAATGAAATTAAAAACATCTGAAAAATTTATATTTAGAGAGGATCTTACTATTATTATACTATATGTATAGGAAATATAGGAATAGATACATTACCAAAGGGCAACTTGTTTTGTTTCATGATTTTAAAAAGATGTTATTGTTGGCACATTCAAGGTTTCCTGTTTCTTTATACGATTTAGGTTATTTTGTAAAATGTAAGTATCTCAAAGCCTTATAATTATAATATGATATACAAGTCTATCAAAAAAGTATTTATTATGCATTACAAAATTGGAAAGACTAAAAATAAGAAATGCCAATGTAAACAAATTACCTCGTCTTCTTCCCCCCGACCCGCTAATGTCGAAGCAAAAAAACGTGTTGTTTGTATTAGCGTGAGTCTTCTATTCCTATGCATATATCGTTGGATATGAGACTTTGTTCAACGTGTATGCGATATGTACTTGAGCCCCACAAAAGAAGACAAACAATCCTACATTCTTATGTCTTTCTTGTGAACAGGTATTTTACAGAAGTATAATAATTATTCTTATTATCAGCATTGAACAATGTTTTATTTTAAACCCTTTATACAATAACAAAATTATACATATCTGTCAGTTTAATTTACTAACATTAGGTACGAAGATATAACTAAATTTTCCCTAAAAACTCTATTTGGGGTACCTATGTAGGGCCCCTGGTGCTAAATAAGGCCCTTTGTGAAGTTTTCTAAAAATGGTGTTTTTAGATAATATTTCATTATTTTTTTACATTTTGTTGTGCATTTGCAGTATAGTTCGGATCCCAAGGAAGATGAAATTAAAAATAAATTGTATAGAATAAAATGCTTACATTATATTTTTTAGAACTACCAACGTTACGTGGGCTCTAATGGGCGTGATTTTCGCAAGCGAAACATTACGTAGTGATATTTTCGATACGTTTGTATCAGACGAATACAAGTTAGAGAGGGGGACCTAAATAAATAAAAAAATATTTATATTCCTCGCAATAATAATTGTTTGAGTTTCAAAAGACCTTCTCCCTTGAAGAATGTCTAACTGAGAAGTTATTTCCTTGGAAAATATCCTGCTGAATCATTAGATGAAAAATTTTATAAGCACACAGCGTCTCCTCGTTTGTATACGCGATAAACGTCGCATTTTTATACTTTTTGCCGATCGAACGGACGTATTGTATCCATTGAAGGAAATAAATTGAATGAAAATGATAAATTTATCGTTTATATCCCGCATTTTGGTTGCGTACCTAACATTGGAAATGTTGTTATTCAAGAAACTTATCAAATGCGGGTTTGAAAATTGCCTTGGTGATTTTAAACAACGAACTATAATGCACAGAGTAGCTATATCCTCTGTCTAAATCCGTGTGTTTTTGATGGCGCAATTGGAGGGGCATGAGGAACCCTTTGTTTACCTTTATTTTATATTACTTATAATTGCTATATTACGCTAACTGTTTTCTTGTTGCTGTTGTGGTTTTCGTCGATTCAAGACAAACGGAGAGCGACACTGAATATTTTTGGTCATTAATTTACGTCTCAATTGCCGTATAGGTATTTAAAAGATAAATATTCATCGTTCTACATACAAAATTATCGTCGAGAAATGGAAAGTTAAGTATTTAGTTTATTTTAACCCCCATGTCCCAAATTATTCTCACTATGTTATCGAGGCGACGCCTATAAAAATCAATACCTACTTACTGATGCAATGGTCTCTTGACTGAAATATCTCTAACATTTCGGCATAGGTATAAGACACTTGTTCTGCTATAACCCGATAACACTTCAAAACGAGCTTTAATACGGTAGATATCCTACATAAAAACGGAAACGGTATCGAAAACACTGCTCGACTGCTTTAGTATTTGAAAAAAAATATATATTTTTGATAGATTCTTCGGCTTGTAACTTTTTTGTTTCAAGAGTTACCTACCGACAAAATTTCCTGATGATATTATTATTTGTGAGCAAAACTAATCGCTTTAAGCCTACTTTATTAGAATTTGGGAAATGCCATGGTTTACCAACGTAACAGATTTAAGTCAAAGTATATAATAAACTACTTATTATTTAAAATTATTACTTAATCAACAGTGATATATTTGACGAAGTTACCTATTTTTAACTTAAATATTAAGATTGTGAGTGTAAAATAAATGTAAATACAAGAAAAAGTGGTAATGGGCATAAGCACTCAAAGTTAGAAAACAAAAAAAAACTAGTTACACGTGTTTCATGCTATTTGGAAATCATCAGTACGGTGTAACTTCAACCAAATCAAAAAGATAGGAATGATTTGGGAAGCAACAAATGAAGTCCAGGCAGGAGCCAACAGCACATTTGCGGCTTCAGTCGGCACATCCCCAATTCGGGGCTTGTACTAACATCGCCACGGAGGCTGCTAAAGCAACCTGCGTGGAAATCTTCATAGCCCAAGATACGAAGACAACAAAGATGTAAGATTGTGAGTGTAAATGTAAATACAAGAAAAAGTGATAATGGGCTTGAAGATTTGAAGATTTCCACGCAGGTTGCTTTAGCAGCCTCCGTGGCGATGTTAGTACAAGCCCCGAATTTCCTGGACTTCATTTGTTGCTTCCCAAATCATTCCTATCTTTTTGATTTGGTTGATGTTACACCGTACTGATGATTGCCAAATAGCATGAAACCTATGCGGTTACTAGTTTTTTGTTTTCTAACTTTGAGTGCTTATGCCCATTATCACTTTTTCTTGTATTTAAATGTTACTTCCAATTCATTACCAACGTCCAATTTTTTACCTCATAGAGAGGTAAACTGGTTTGGTTAAAATACATTTCTGACTAAACTCTATTCAAACTAAACGCAAGTGAAACATAAACCCAAGTTGTTACATGGCTAGAGCGTGACACGCACGTGATCGTCTTGCTATTGGCTACCCGGCAATAAAATCTGACCCGGCGGGCGAGTGCAGCGAGTCGATGTTTCTTACAGAGGTGTATTGGTATTGAGTTGCAAGTGGAACTTTATTTTTTCCGATACAATTCTTTCGCTGTTGATTAATTACTGTTGGAGCTACGATTTGTGTTAATAGTAGAAATTTGCAGGTAAGTGAATGACTAGGTGTGCCATAAAAGTTTGTTTTTAATGTTCTTAATACTGGAGCATATTATTTTAATATTTTATATTATAAAATTCATAGACATCGTCCTTAATGCGGTCCTGCCTCGTATTAGCCCTCAGAATTTTGCACGTGCTTCTATCGTGTAAATGTTTAGGCGCCACTTTGCATTTAGTTTGAATATAGAGTGTAGTTGGGTAGTACAAATCAGGTAATTTTACCTGTGAATATTATTTGTTGAGCTTTCTTAGCACCCAATCAAAAAATTTGCTCATTTTATTGTAGCGGGCCGTGGCATCGATTGCTGTACTTTCGTGTTTCAGTATTTTTTCACAACATTATGCTACATTGTAAATCTTGAAAATTTCTCGGAATGTTTCTGTATGTCGCACATTTTAAAAATTTTCTATAGTAAGTAAAGTATGCCGGATATACTCGTACATTGAGTAATTTCTAAACGCTAAGAAAGCACCCACTAAACCATGGCATTTTCAAAATTCTGATAGAGCACCCTTAAAGCAATCACTTTTACCCACAAATATATTTAAGAAAATATCTCGGAAAGTAGGCCATGGTTCTTGAATGTGTTTTTACACAAAGATAGCCCATCAAAAAACATCTTTTTCTTTCAAAGAAAGTTCTCCGAAAAATGCATATTTGTCAATATATTCTCGAGAAGACCTCCTTTATATTGATAGTTAAGTGCCGAGGGTCACAAGTACATTGTAGCTTTGAATATAAAATTACTTACCGCCCTTGTTATACACTACTGTTTCATTTGGTGTAAAAAAATTAAAATTCGGTAATCCACGTTAATCCGCTAGCGTTCGGCCGCGCCGTGGGTCCCGGAATTCAATTACAGATGCCATCGCAAATGTTTGTTCAGAACTTTTCGAATACGCTCTAATGGCAATTGCCGTTCGGCCTTGCTTCCTTCGGCCGGTGCGGGCTGCCGAGATCCCAACCAATTAATTCCCGAATCCGCCTCGAAGTCTTTTTCCCTCTGCCCGTTTTCGTAAACACTAATGCCCCTTCTGCAAACAATTTTTATTGTCCCTGCCGGCAGCGGAATTAGCGACGGGGCGTACCATTAAACAGAAACAGATTAATTCTCTCCTCCGCGCTGCCTCACACTAAATTAGGATATTAAAGCAAACAGTTTGCGTTAAGTATGGCAATGAAACGGGCTTCTAATATTTTCGAAATTTCTGCTATTCCCATTACAAGCCAGACAATAGGTTGAAGTAATGCACCGAAAATCAAATAATAAACATTTGACATTTGGTAGGTACGTGGCTTCATTTGCAACTAGGATCCTATAATCAATTTAAAGCGGAGACTTCATGCTTTTCGCCAAAAGACGTTAGAATCCACAATCCATTCATTTCAAAAAAATTTCATAAAGTGGACGTTTTTACCTACAGTGTCTGCCAGAAAGTTGGACACAAATGGGAATTTTCTTTATTTGAAGTTTCTCAAAAAAAATTATTCTTGATAAAAGTTGGTGCTTGCGCTTAAAATCAAAATCCACCCGTAAAAATTTTGAAATTTTTATTTGTATACACGGAAGGTTGAAAAATATGAAAATTAAAGAGTAAAGTACCCTTATTTTTAGAACTACAGCAGAATGGCACTAAGAAAAGTTGTTTGGAATCCTAAGACAATTTAAAATATGAATTCACAGCTACCTACTCAAAATAAGAAGAAAAATCACACTTTCTAATTTTTTGTTCACCACGTATAATAGATAATAGTAGATATGTATTTTGAGGCACATCTTCGAGCATGACAGTACGATACCAATGATTTTTATTTACGTTCAACTAGCATCTTAAAAACACTTAATAACTGAAAGATATGCGAAAATTGTCGTTTTTTTGTGTCCAGGTATAAAATACTCCTACAATTTCAAACATAACATAGCAACTAATCTGTGGAACAGATGTTACAAAACGTACATAGCTAAATGAACCGAAGAACAATACTCTGATATTTTTATTGTTGAATTATCATTTATTAAATGACTCTTAAATTGTTGCTGTATTAAAATATTTTTGTGTTCCACAGATTAGTTGCTATGTTATGTTTGAAATTGTATAGTATTTTACCTGGGCACAAAAAACGACAAACTTTGCATAAGTTTCAGTTATTAAGTGTTTTTCATCGTTGGTATCGTACTGTCATGCTCGAAGATGTGCCTCAAAATACATAGGTAATATTATTTTTCTACTCCTATACTAGTAACATACCTATAGTAAGTAACGGTTTAGGTTATAAGTAAGTCCATTGTTACGAACACTGACACGTAGTGACTGACACGTAATAAAAAAATTACATATCTGTTCTTAATTAAAACACAATTATCACGGGTGCCTTGTTAGCGCGGCATCCGCGCCACCATAGCAACCAACCAACATACTAATTGTTGCCTGTCAGATAATCATAAGTATAGTTTATCTATTATAATGGTTTTTCTTTCGTCGAAGAAAAATTATAGTACAAAACTCGAGTTGTAAGCTTATTACATACTCGTGGAATTACAGCACTCGCCGCTGCGCGGCTCGTGCGCAACTTTTCCACTCATACGTATAATAAGCTGTTTACGACTCTTGCTATGTAATATACTATTATTATACAGCGTGGTGAATAAAAAATGCAAAAGTGTGATTTTTCTTCTTCTTTTGAGTTGGGATCCCAAAAAACTTTTATTAGTGCCGTACTGCTGTAGTTCTAAAAATAAGGGTACTTTACTCTAGAGGAATTTTCATACTTTTCAACCTTCCCTGTATACGAATAGAAATTTTAAAATTTTTACGGGTGAATTTTGAGTTTAAGCACAAGCACCAACTTTTACCAAGAATTTTTTTTTGAGAAACTTCAAATAAAGAAAATTTCCATTTGTGTCCAACTTTCTGGCAGACACTTACATCTGTAAATGATTATTGAACAGCACCATGCTCGCTAGAACGTCCGAAATGAACTTCCTGCTAACCACCGACAACTACTGTCCAGTCTGAATGTGACCGGAAAGTCCGGACCCGATCACGTACTTTCTGAGTTGGTCCTGGAAGTTTGCCGCTGGCTAGGGGGTTATGCTGCTCGCCATTCCAAGTTTGAAGTTTGGGGTAGGGGGCACCATGTGGGAAATCGGTAGTTTGAGAGCAACATGAACATTTTATCTAGAGGCATATATAGTTCGAAAAGTTTTCTGTTCAGTTCTCACGGTATCAAGAAATATGAAGAATGTTGGGACGGGGGAGACGGCGTACTGATCATCTGTGAAAGAGGTTCCGCTAGTAGTAGGTACAGTGAATATATATGTCGATCATTTACTCGATAATAAGTATAAAAAAAATCGTAAAAGTATAATTTTTCGTTGTTAGTCATGATGTTTCAACAAGAATATTTTACAGAAGCAATGTCAAATATTTGAATCATGTTCATACCATTTATTTATTTCAGACGCCTTTTCTTCAAAAGCGTTTTCTTTTATTCCATTTATATCCTCCTCAAAAACCCTCTCTTCCCCTTCGAACATGATTTCTTGTCGTTTCGAGTTATGTTGTTGACATTGGAATTTGCAACTTGTTTGCTACCGGCGGAACTTTCCAAAAAGAAAGAGACTATTGTGTAAAACTATTTATTTCAGAATTTTTCATTAATCACCAATAAGCAACAATGTACGAATAACATTCATCAAATAACCTTTATCAAAACATTCGTCAAAATATTAAAAAAAATCTGTGAAATCTGCACAAATCCTACCCAATTTTAGTGCGAATCATGTAACTCAGAGGGTTTGAAAAAATTAATAAACAATACTAATGTTTCTTTCTAGATTCTTTCAACATCTACAACTTATTTATTATTATTTAGTATTATCTATTATTAGGCATACCACGAGTTGTATTTAAAAAGAAAATTTAACAACTGCAAATAGTTTAATATAATTATTCAATGTGTATGAAGTCATAATTTATAAACCCAAATTCTTACTGATAAATTAACTGCAAGATTTATAAATATTTCCCCTCTTCGAAAATGTAATTTAAAATATAAAAAAAGCAACCACAACCGGGATTTGAATTAAGGTCCCCTCGCACGCAAAGCGAGAATCATGCTAGCTAGGGGAGCTCATTGTGGTCAGCGATGAATGTTTTACCGTATATAAATTTAAATACCATAATATGAAACACAGAAAGATTTTTAGTACCTGTAATAATTATAAATAATAAATGATGTTTAGTGGCATATCAGGTAAAGGATATCAATTGAAAAAAATGCACTCCAGCCGGGACTCCTACTGTGGCCGTAGGCACTTTAACCAACTAAGCTACCGGAGATATGGGTTCCATCGGCTAGGTGTTATTTATTCCAATTGATATATAGTTAGTAGCGGTGAGATGTAGAAGAGTTCGGCGTCTTCTACAGCTACTAGAAGGTGTTAGAGGGTGTAGGGAAACCATTCATTATTGTTGGTGACTTGCTGGAGTGCATTTTTTTCAATTGATATCCTTTACCTGATATGCCACTAAACATCATTTATTATTTAAATACCATGTTTAAAAGCTAAAGTCGATTTGACAGCTGTCATTTAGGTTGAGCTTTCGGTACTGAATATGTTTTTTGTGCTAATACATATGTAACGATTAATGTGTTAACTGAAAATATATCTTCTAGACCTATATTAAATTTGGTAATGTGAAGAAGGTATCGGGTTATTAGTTTTAGCTGACACAATATTGGTTTAGCGTAACTAGGACGTAACTAAGAGAGTAGGATTTCAGCGACTATTTCCCTCGTCTTAATTTCCACCAATCACAAACGCGCAATTCTGAATTACAAATGGTTTCTAGATGAAAAAACTCTATGACAGCACCTGTCAGCAGTTTTTTCGAGTATACCCGCGGCAAAACTTGACAGCTGTTGTGTAATAGGTAGTATATTTTGTAAGCTATGTGTACTCGTATGCAGAATAATCTGTTACTCATGAAATAGTCTTGTCAAATACCATTCGGGCATCTATTTTTTCCTGTCAAAAAATTAAAAAAAAAAAACGCAATGCTAAGTAATATTTTTTTTAACAAAATACATTCGTGCAGGTTCAAAAATCCTCGTCTTCGACTCGGATTTTTGTTGCCACCAGCACTCATGCTTCTTGTTAAAATATTACCTACTTAGCAACGTGTTTTTCGATTTTTTTCGGAAAAATTAGATGCTCTGACGATATTACTTACGAAAATACCATTAGTGGTATATTATTGCTGAAATCATCACCTGATTGGTTCATACTTCAAAAATTATGTTATTTCATTGGTTCATATTCGCAGGCGTTGCATTCTCAATAGAATGACTTTAGTTTGTGAATTGCTTAAGTTTGGTATCTGCCTATTATGATTTTCATGCAGAAATCTTCAATATTGCTGTTCCCAAGCGTCTTTCGAGAATTATTATCAAACAAGCAGGTATATACCTAATATTATATTACTGAGCAACTCATTTGTGGAAAAATAACAAGGATAATTCACAAAAAAAATATTTTCTTTAAAAAGTCCGTAAATTAGCATCCAATTAAATCTGTGAAGTACAATAATAGCGAGTACTTTTTCCGTTTAAATTCGCGTAACGCTATGTGGGCGACTTTTTAAAGACAATACTAATATGTGATGAAAGCCATCAAACCAATCAGAAGTGCGGAAATGTTTGAATGGCAATGTTTGAATGACAATGGATTCCATCACATGTTTTTGTTGGATTTAAAAACTCGTCCCGTCCCTTAGTTTATTTAAAGCGGTTTTATACACTTTGATGTGTCGATTTTATTTCAATTGGAAATTAATGAGCACACCTATTATTAGTTGATCAACATCAGTTGTCCATTTTTGTAACTTCTGTGAGGCACAAGTGCTACATTTCTATATTCTATAAATTTGAGTTATTCCGCTAGATACATATTAAAAGCACCGAAACGTCTGTACAAGCGAGAAAAAATAAACTGTGTAAATCCTTCTTATGTATCGCATTTCCCCCAGGTTAGTAACTTCTGGCATTTCCGTGAGTCGTTTCTCATTTACATTCCTAATGCCCGATTGTAATGGAAACATGGAAATGTAGTATATACTGCTTTTATTAATTAAATTGATTGACGTCCTTCATTACTTTTTCAGCCGAAATAGGTGGTGGCGGAAACTGGGTGGGACTGTTAATTAAATGAAAAAAGTTGTGTTTATTGAAGGAAAAATGTAATACATTTCAAATCTAACTAATTTTATCAAGTAAACTTGATGTGCAAATACATCGTGTTTCGAAACTGAGTATGGTAAGTACCTAATTATAATTTTTCTCTAGGACTAAAAATAAAAAGTTGTATGAGGTAAATGTTAGGTAAATGCCCTGTTTCAAGGAGTCTACGCAAACTATCTTACCCTACTTCTCTGTGACCTTTGATATTTATATAAGTATAGGTACTTATCGTTATTGCGAGGCAAAAGGCCTAATATTATTAGGAAACAAAACATTTTTTTATTTTAAAATTTGCGCAACATGTGCAAGGTATAAAAATAACGCCGCGTAATGCTCACAGCTCCGCGATATTGAAAACAACGCTAAAAAGGTCATACCTACCCTCTTCCAAACACCTGGGGCGCCCCACGACGTAATAGTATCGTACACCGAATCCGGATAAACCCTATACAGGATACGTTAGGTATGTTACTAGAAATTTAGTTAATATAGCAAATTCCCAAATAGTCCTAAAAGTTTAGAAAACAAGTGTGACCGAACCCGAGACTAGAGAATAGGTGTTCACTAATTTCCAATTGTAACCAAAATCGATAGATGTACAGGGGAGTTGACGCTAGGTCTCTCAAAAAAAGTTTAGATAAAAGTTGTACCGAATTTCAATAAAGTTGTATTTTTAGTTGCTTTATAGAGGCACGTTATGAAAATTGAAAAAATATACTGGGCGTTATTATTTTTGTGTAACTTTCCAGGCGATCTGCTTCGTGGGCACGCCCCTGGAATTTCTGGATCAGCTCTAATATGTCTAAAAGATACCCCATAAATTTGTTAAGATACTCTAAAAATCTTTTAATGAAATCGGCCCAAGAATTTCTTAGGTTTTGACCAAAGAAATATTCCCTTGAATTTTTGCCAAGGGTTTTTTTAATACAGAACATACCTATTGTTTGATTTTTTTGTATTTCATTATTGAGTAACGGAATAAGATTCCTTTACTGAATGATTTCACATAGGTATTTAATTTATTTTCCACCTCTTCATAGCGTGTAAACAGATTTTTTGTGAACATCACAGTTCGCTGAGCATTTCAGTAATTCCCAAACAAAATGTAACAAGGTACACTCTATTCAAACTAAATGCAAGTTGCCCATAAACATTTACACGATGGAAGCACGTGATCAATTCTGAAGGCTAATACGAGGCTGGGCCGCATTAAGGACGATCTCTATGAATTTTATAATATAAAGTATTAAAATAATATGCCCCACTCCCCCAGTATTAAGAACTTTAAAAATAAACTTTTATGGCACACCTAGTCATTCACTTACCTACTGCAAATTTCTACTATTAATACAAATCGTAGCTCCAACAATTAATAAACAGTGAAATAATTATATCGGAAAAAATAAAGGTCCACTTGCAACTCAATACACCTCTGTAAGAAACACTGATTCGCTGCACTCGCCCGCCCGGTCCGATTTTATTGCCGGCTAGCCAATAGCAAGCCGATCACGTGAATATCACGCTCTAGCCATGCAATAACTTTTGTTTATGTTCCACTTGCGTTTAGTTTGAATAGAGTTTAGACATATTTTTCCTAAGACATAAATCGTGTAATACATCAACTTGTATGTACATCTACTGTTTGGTAAATTTCCGGCAACGGCAAGAAGTGTTTGATATGCTTCGATTTAATTATTGTGTGCATATGTTAGATATATCAAGTGCGAAGTGCAAAAGCAAAGTGGTGTTTTAACTCCAAAAGTTTAGTGTATTAGTGTAATAATTTTGAACGATGGAATACGAAACGTGTGTGGCATGTAAGAAACATCGAATTAGCCTGTGGTCATAGACAAATATTTGTTTTGATTTGGTATCTGGTAATTATTACGATGACATTTGTCAGTATTGGCTCCGCATGATATCATTTTACTCGTCGAAATGATATCTTCAATCGATGCTTAAGGTGGATTTATAAACTCGACGTTTGCGTTGGCGCTCCGAAGTTGACGGTGACCTTCGCAGTTTGCGTCCAGAAATGTGAACGACGGAACGTGAAAGATGAAATTAGTTTATCTCGGACGGCATCGGACGCAGACGGCAACGTTCGACGGCGTTTATAAACGGTTACACGTAAAAATATTGGGATTGAATTTTAGACGCAAACGGCAACGGCGAGCGCCAACGCAAACGTCGAGTTTATAAATCCACCTTTAAAGTTTGTCTGTTTGAAAGCGCGGGCTGACAGACTGCTGACGCAAATTGGTCTGCAAGATAAACGGGGATTTTTTCCGTATGTCTAATGATGTACCTAAGTGTAATATACAAATCGATAAAAAATGTATTTTGTGAGATATTTTCAAAAACCTTTTTTTGTTCGAAAGGTCTTCAAAAAACGCTTCTTTTGGCGTTTTTACTTTTGTCAAAATGCAAATCCAGGGACGGCTACGATTTTTTTATACCCCGATTTTCACAAAAACCATTTAGCGATTTTTTTATTTAAAATCTGACACAACAGAGTTAATCAGGACACCCCAAAACCCCCATATACTAAATTTGAACAAAAAATGTAGAGGGTGTTCGGTTCTACACCGTGTTAAAGTTGAGCAAAATAGGGACTTCAAAGGCACCTGGCGAGTCAAGCGTGCCATGGAATTATTTCAAAACAGTGGAAGAATTAACAGGACCAGCCAAAGTGTTGATGGAAGAAATTGCAAGAAGAAATATACAGGATGTTTTTCTCTACAGCGTCTCAAATTTCCGATTTTTTTCGAATTTTATGCTGGTCAAGTTTGCCTTGGATTATTGAAACAATGTTACTAAATGTAAAATAAATTAATTTAAAAAATATATATAAAGATTCATTCAGTCATTTCCCTTGTGTTTACGAACAATATTCTAGTTTTTGTTTGGTAATAATTTTAAAAAATCTGTCCAGACAGTTTAAATTCGTAATAAAGATATTCGCAAAAATCAGATCTGCCATGGAAATTAAAAAACAAGTCAATACAATAAATTTGACAGTTCTGTTAATCTTAATTTTTGGCCAACTTGTATACACAATGGAAGCGTTAACTTTGAGTGACAAAATTGAGATTATCAGATTAACGGATGAAAATGTGCCTTATCGTGAAGTTGCTAGGATATTTTTTAATACACGTCATGAACGGAATATCCACTATTATACCCTAACAAAAATAAACAGAACATTTGACCTAGCGGGTAAGTGAAGTTGAAGAGCTGGAAAATTAATAAAATGAAATGCAATTATTGTACCTACCTATTGTTTTGTAGGAAATGTGTCTATAACAAAGATCAGAGGAGGTAATAACAACAACAGAACGTCTGAACAAATTTTAGAATATTTTCAGAACAATCCTAATAATTCCTTAAATGATGCAGTTAGGGATTTGCTGCTGAAAAGATCTACAATTTGGAAAAGTTTAAAAATAAATAAATTAAAGGCACACGTTAGAAGTAGGAGACATGGAACGAAGACTCGAATATTGTTTGTGGGCGCAAATAGATTATTTACGAATGAAGCAACTTTCACAACAAATGGGGTTGTTTCATCCCAGAATACACGTTATTGGTCGGAAGAAAATCCTCATTTTGTTGTACACACTAAAAGCCAGTTCTCGCAAAAAGTAAATGTCTTTTGTGGGATAACTGACCACAGGGTGATAGGACCTTTCTAAATGGTGCGCTCTTTCTGGAATTTTTGCGAGGCTACTTTCAAAACGCCCTCGACGATTTACCATTGCGAGAAACAAGAGATTTAACGATACAGTTAAATGGAGCGCCTATCCATGGAACTCAAGCTGTCACTGAGTGGCTAAATAATAATTTTGACAACAGGTATTGTTATTGTTACACTTACATGATTTTAAATTAATGTACTAATAAATTTTACCACTTGCAGATGGATTGGAAGAAATAGTCCATTAATTAGATGGCCCCCTCGATCGCCAGATTTGTCCTCGATGGACTTTTATTTTTGGGGTGCGATAAAGGATAGAGTATATAAAAATCGCCCTAGAGACATAAACGAGCTACAACAAAAAATAATAGAAGCTTGCCAATCAGTAACAGCAAATGAGTTAAAAAATGTTGTTTGTAACATTAAAAAGCGTATTGACAAATAAATGTATAACCTTAGAAGGCGATTATATTGAGAAAATCTCGATAACTTAAGACTTAAGTATTTTATTTGTTGATGTTTTGGTAAAATTTAATTTATTTTACATTTAGTGACATTGTTTCAATATCCAAGGCAAACTTGACCAGCATAAAATTCGAATAAAATCGTTAATTTGAGACGCTGTAGAGAAAAACATCCTGTATATTACTTCTTGCAATTTCTTCCATCGACACTTTGGGTGGTCCTTTTAATTCTTCCACTGTTTTGAAATAATTCCAAGGCACGCTTGACTCGCCAGGTGCCTCTGAAGTCCCTATTTTGCTCAAATTTAACACGGTGTAGAACCGAACACCCTCTACATTTTTTGTTCAAATTTAGTATATGGGGGTTTTGGGGTGTCCTGATTAACGCTGTTGTGTCAGGTTTTAAATAAAAAAATCGCTAAATGGTTTTTGTAAAAATCGGGGTAAAAAAAAACCGTAGCCGTCCCTGGATTTGCATTTGGACAAAAGTAAAAACGTCAAAAGAAGCGTTTTTTGAAGACCTTTCGAACAAAAAAAGGTTTTTGAAAATATCACACAAAATACATTTTTTATCGATTTGCATACACTTAAAAGTAGACACCCTGTATATCTCAGAACGTCGAATACCTTTCATCCTATATGAGAGCTATTTTATAAAAATGCATACTAAAGTAAGCCATACTCATTTTCCACACGGTCTAACCACTATCGTCGCCACCATAACTGGAAAACTTAATTGCCTAATAATAATGAAACTCATACGGGGGAAATAGAACGCGTGGTCTGATGACAGGCAGTAAAACTTTATGAATAGCAATTTGTTCTGACGTCGCCATTTTCAGGGCGTGTTTGGAAAGTCGTGGTGTTCAACGGCAAAAAAGAAACTGTAGGGTTACCAATTACAAATTACTCGCATTACTATATGAAAATATTATAATATAATAATAATAATAATAATAATAATGTGTCAACAACTGGTGTTATACCAAAAAGTTTGCTGAGAAACATCAAGGAGCTGGGTCTAACTGATAGTCTTTACAGGTGCATGCAGAAAGCGGTACTACTTGCGACAGCCCGAACCGTCAGGAAATTCATGGGGAGTGCAGGAACGTCCAACAACATCAATGTCACCTAAGGCCCGATAACACGGCAAGGGTCTCGTCCGAGCCAGATCCTTTTGGTATCCGGGATACCCGGGATCTGAGTGAATGTTCCCCGTAGAGGGAGTGCGAATGCCTTTTGGCTAAGTCGAGATAATAATAATAATAAAGCCATATATTTCCAACAGGTTTACCACCTAATTACGGGAAACACTTACACCTAAAATAATAAACTTTACATACCAAATTTAAATTACAAGTGATATCAATATTAATATATAGTAAGATATATAGTATGACTAAATACATATTAACAAACCTCTAATTGCAACTCACTGGATGTCTATTCTGTTAAGAATTTTTTCAGCTATGGCTCGAATGGAAGTACAATGTACATCACAATGGGAAGAGGTCATATTAAAATTCTGACACATATAGCTTATTGGAGACTATAAATAACTGTTGGTATAATTATAATATATAATGTTGAATCATTACGATGCCATTTGTCATTATTGGTCTAGTTATATATTCTGTCTGGGCAGTAAACCAAACAAACCAAAACCACAATAATAAATTGTTGGAATTTTTTTATTAAGTGCGAGCGGCCGGATAACAATGAAAGTGGAAGGGGGGTGCTGCCTCAATTACATTTGCGTTATATAGAAACAAATCGGAAGGTTTGAAGGGCTTATTAAAGCGTTTTCCAAAGCACAAAGAAAAATTTTCAACCCTGCCAAACGTGTGTTATATTTGGTCAAGAATCAGAGGTAGAGGAATGTTCCATGTAGGTGCAAATCAATATTTTAATTAAATTATTTCAATACAAAATAAATATTTTACTTTTAAAAATTATAAATTTTCATGGCAATCGACGTAAAATTAATAATACATGTTACGCGGACCGAGCGGTAAATAACTTTTTAAAAATTATTTTTTTTTTCACTTGGTTTTTATTTAATTATTACAAGAACCCTTTTTTACAATTGAACTGGATTTAATAATTGTTGGAAAAAATTGAACAATTGGACTGAACAATGAATGCTAATAATAATGATTGTCTGTTGTGTGTTACTGTTAACTATTGCCGCCGAATGGCATCAGAGGCTTTTATAGCCTTTTGGTGCTTGGTAAGGGAAATGCTAGAAGCGCGAGATTTTTCCAGAGAGTCTTGGAACGGATGTGGAGTCTGTGTAATAGAAGAAGTCGAAGTTTGCAGAAATTTAAGAAGCGTGATAACGTATTTATTTGAGACGTAGTTTCTGTGATTAGTTAGCGTATTTTCTGATATAACAATTGCTTTCCCCTTATTGAAAAAGATGATGCCATGCAGCAGCTTTTTATAATAATAATATAAAATAGGAAATATAAAATATACAATAATTGAACAATATAAGGTTATAAAATAGTATCTAAGATAAGATAATAGGGCTATTGGTTACAATATAAAATAGTTACATAGGTTAGTATAAAACAATAACTAAATTGATAATAATAAGGCAAAAGTATCGGTTAATTATAGGACAGCTTAATACTAGAGACAAGTTTGTTTAGACTTAAGCTACGTTTTTATTAGTATTTAGTTCAACCTCCTCAAAGGTTTCATTTAGTTTTTCTTTAAAAGATCGTCTTTTCGACGGGATAAATCTTTGAAATATTTTATCTGTTTTTGGAGACTTCGGATTTTGGTTATCATTAGTGATTCTTATTTTAAAATCCTTAAAGCTACCTTTCTTTTTACATTTACAAAATATATACAATATGATCAATAATATTAATAAAACAATTACGAAGTAGGTGAACCAGGGGTAGTATTTTTGAGAATAAGGTTCGTTTATCAAGTCATCTAATTGTTTCGAATATTCGTTAAGTTTATGTTTTGCAACGTCTAAATCTTCATAATTTATGTTGTTTATTTTTAAGGGCTTTAGTTTTGGAATTTGTGTCTGAATGTTATTTGGTAACTTTTCACAACATTCGTAAGGTACCATAATTGGATGAAAGCTATAATTTATGTTTGAGACTTCTCGATTTTGAGATTTTATATAAATATCACCAATATATGCAAAACAATCGTCCTTTAGAGTTAAAATATAGTTACTTTTAATGGTATCTGAAATAACCATGTTTTCTTTACATTTTATGGTGATAGGAGTTTCGTCTATACTTATTATTAACCAAACATTTTCTTGTAGGAATTGAACATTGTATCCTCTAAAATCTACGACCATGTTTTCACAGGTAGAGGGTAATTGCATTTGGAATTTAAATAATTGCGCTTCACACGCAGAACTGGAAACAACAGGTGTTGCTATTAAATGTTTACAAATTTTTATGTTGTCTTGTAAATCTTTACATTTGTCTATATCAGAAACAATAACAAATTTACTAGAATCTTCATTTCTTGCGATATACTTTTTCTCATTTGGAAATAGCATATGGTACAGTTGGGTTCGATTGTCTTTTATGGGAATAGGATATAAGCGGAACATTATGAAATTTTCTGGCTCTGTTAGTGGAATCTCTATTGCGAAAACTATCTTTGTGTCTGTCTGAAAGGCTTTGAGTTCAATTATTCCAAAATAATTTGAGATAAGAGTTGGAAAGACTGGTAATGGTAAGTGATTTCTTTGTAAATTTTCTGATATGTAACGTAATTGATTAATAAAATCATTTGGAGTTATAATTGAAGTGTGCATTATATTTAAACGAGAAAATGTAATTGAATTCAAAATATCGTTTAATGTAAGTTCAATAAAAGAATATGATGCCATTAGTTGTTCTGCAATTTCAAAAATTTGTAATTTTGATTCATAAAAACTTAAATCATCAACGATGTTATAAATACTTTCTTCAATTTTGACTATGTCTTCCTTAAACGTTTCTTCGTCTATCTGCAAATTTCTTAAAGTTTCATTGAAATTCTTTATAACCGATGTGGTTACTGAGATTTGATTTTTCATTAAATTTTCAATTCTAGTTTCATCTTTACTTATTTTTTCTATACAATCATTAAAATATTGTCCATCAGAAGCGTCAAGGTTACCAGTCAAGAATTTAAAAATACTTCCAATACCATTTACTAGACCACGTTTTGACCTGGTAGGCACGTCAAATTCTAATTCCTTAAATTTATTTTCTATATCGTTTGAAATTTGGTTTAAGAGGCTAAGATGAGTTTCAACTTCAGACTTAAAGGCTTTCATTCGATTATTAGGAGCTGATGCTAACCTATATAAATTTTCTAATATAACATTATTTTTCTCAAAATTTTCTTTAAGTGTTGCCGTATCTTTATAAGTTAAAATTGTCCATTTGTCATTCGAGATTTTTACATCAAATATTTCGTGATAGTATAAGCCTATAGTGTTTTTTATTGGTTCCAATTTGTATTGGTGATTTTCGAGGGGTATTCCTAAAATCATGGCACATTGTAACAATCTGAAAAGAGAAAATTTAAACTTGTATTATTGAGAAGGAATTAATTGCTTATTTTTCTTTTATTTTTCGAACTTTTTCCCGTTGTTCCTTTAAAAATCTATCTATTTCTGCTTCTAAATCTTCTGGAGTGATTTGTTCGGGTGGTATTTTGATTGGTGTATATTTTATAGTAATTTTATTATTTTCAACTACGCGTTCCCTCTTAAATTTCATTAGTTTTTCAAATTTTACTTTTCTTTGATTTTTATTTAAGGATATTTTTATTCTTTTAGGACCTATATACGGTTCGGATTCAAGTTGATCTCTTAAATTGATGATACATTGTAACGACCTGGAAGGAAAGGAAAAATGAGAAAAAAATTTTTTTATTCAACTTCTTGAGATTGTTTTTTGTTATCTTCATTCTCGTAGTATCTTTTTAGCATGTCAAAATTCACCTTACTAGTTTGCTCAGTGAGAGGGTTATAAATTAGAGCAGAATTCCTATAAATTTCTCGAATTTCGAAGGGGCCGTTAAATTTGTTAGCTAATTTATTTTTTATTTGCGATTGTTTAACCCATACCTTTTCGCCTACATTGAACTCATGCTGTTCTGATATCGTTTTGTCGAAGCGCACTTTTGCTTTCTGCTTTTTAAGGTCTGTTCGAGCGCGTGCTATATTATAATAATGTTTCATTTTTGAACTCAGGTCACGCACGTATTTTGTTATCAGCTGTTCCTCGCTGTATAAGGTTTCTGGGTGTCTAGATGATGTGTGTCCGAATATTAATTCGTATGGAGTATAGCCGTGGGTGTTATTTATAGAGTTATTATAACAAACGCATGCGTATGGGAGCAATTGTAAAGGGTGTTCACCTGGTGTTTCGAGGGTCATAGATCTAATCATTTCTAATAATGTGGCGTGAAACCTTTCAAGAGAACCGTTCGATTGAGGGTGATTTATAGACTAATATGTTAGTTTTATATTATACAATTTACAAAGGTCGCTCATAATTTGGTTATTAAATTCCTTACCGCTATCGCAGTGTATTCGCATAGGGGCACCGTAGTGTTGGATATAAAAAATGACTTTATCTGCCACTTCTCTAGCCGTTTTGTTCTGTAAAGGATATGCTTGGGTAAATTTGCTTAGTTCGTCCCTAATGGTTAGTACTAAATGTTTTGTGGGGATTTCTAAAATATCTAGGTTGATTCTTTCGAAAGGGGCCTTAGGCGTTTCCGTAATAACTAATGGATTTGATAAATTTTTTCGACATATTTTTGCCTTTTGACAAATCTCGCATCGTTTAATGAAATTTTCTACGTCTTTAGTTAGACCAGGCCAATTGTATTTTACTCGGATTCTTCTTATAGTCTCGTTAATTCCTCGATGGAAATTTGCTTTTCCTGAATGGTAATTGTCTATTATAATTGGTATTTGATCTTCGTCAGGTTTTTGAACTACGTCTTGACATATTACAAGGTTTAAATTAATTTCAGCGAATATATAGCTAAATATTTCGAAAATAGGTAGTTCTACGTTATTTTCTATGTGGTACGTTTTGGATTCTTCGAATACATGTTTACATTGAAATAATGATATGAATAAAACTTGAACAGCTGACTCGAAGTCATAGGGTAAATGAATTAAATAATATTTTCGATTTTTGACTGACTGACTAGTTACGACGTTAACTTGATTTTGACTAAAGTCTGGGTTAAGTTCAAGAATATCTTCAAGAAGTTTTTCATGAAAATCAGTAATTTTGTCTTGCTGTAAAAATATAACAATATCCTTATGAGACTTATCTAATAGTTGAGAATTGGAGGATTGTATTTTAGAAAAATCTATTATTGATTGAGTTTTATATAAATTTATGAATCTTGTGAATTCTCTTGCTATAGTTTCTAAATCGACATTAATTTCTTCCTGCGGGTTTTCGACATTCGAAGGTCCTGCCAATGGACTTAAACCAGTATGAAATATGTGATTAATTTTAATCCTTGATAAAGCGTCTGCGTTTTTGTTAATTCTTCCAGGCTTGTACAAAATTTCGTAGTTATAGTCTTCCATTTTTAATCTCCATCTTGCTAAACGTGAACCGGGATCTTTTACATTAAATAAATAGGTTAAAGGACGATGATCAGTAACTAGTTTGAATTTTCTACCATAAATATATGGCCTAAAGGTCTTACATGCCCAGAGTATTGCCAAAAGTTCTTTCTCGATAGTACTGTATTTTGATTCTGCCGAGTTTAGGGTTCTGGAAGCATAAGCTATCGGGAGATCCTTTCCTATCGTTCCTTGTGACAGGACAGCTCCTACGGCTAAGTCTGATGCGTCGGTAGTGATTATAAAAGGTTCCTCAAAATTGGGATAAATTAAAATTGGACTTTTGGTTAAAATATCTTTAAGTTGAGAAAACGAATTTTCGCAATTTATATCGAAGTTAAATGGAACGTCTTTCTTTAGTAGGCTTGTCATTGGTTTTGCAATTTTCGCGAATTCTGGTATGAATCTTCTATAGTAGCCGGCTAGGCCTAAAAAGGATTTAATATCTTTTGGATTTTTAGGTTGAGGAAAATTTACTACCGCTTTAATCTTTTCAGGATTCGGTTTTACGCCATCTTTAGTTACGACATGCCCTAAGTATGCCACTTCTTTTCTTAAAAACTCACATTTATCCGGTTGAATTTTCAAATTCGCTACGCGTAGTCTATCGAATACTTCAGATATTCTAGAGATATGCTCTTTAATTGTAGCAGAGTAAATTATAATATCGTCCATATACACTAAACAACGTTCATTCTGTATACCTGTCAAAATATTATCTACCACCCTCTGAAACGTTGAGGGGGCGTTCTTGAGCCCGAATGGCATCCTAGTAAATTCAAAATGGCCGTTTTCTACTGAGAAAGCTGTTTTTTCTATGTCTTCTGTTTGTATTTCTATTTGGTGGAATCCGGAAGCTAAATCTAGGGTTGAAAAGTATTGACACCTGCCTAGTTGGTCTAAGAGATCATTTATATTCGGTAATGGATATTTATCGTCTATTGTGAGCTCATTTAATTTCCAATAATCTATCACAACTCGCCATTTTTGCTTATTACTGGCGTCCATTTTTTTTGGTACCACCCAAACGGGGGAACTCCATGGGCTAATTGAAGGTTTTATTATTCCTTGATCTAACATTTCTGAGATTTGCCTTTTAACTTCTGTTTTGTGAATGTGAGGGTATCTATAGGATTTTGTATATACAGGTTTTGCATTATTAGTGTCGATCCGATGTTTTATTTGATTAGTAAAGGTCAATCTATCTCTTTCGAGGTAGAAAATGTCAGAATATTCTAAACAAAGATCAGAAATTAACTGTTTTTCTTCTTGATTTAAGTGTCCTAACCTTAACTGATTCCGTATTTCATTTTCTCGATTAATTTCGTTAATATTTAGAATTGGAATAGAATTATTAGGTAAGGGATCAAAATCACAAATTATTACTTCACATGGCACCGATTGAAATAAAAAGTTTATCATTTGTTTTATTTTATACCATTTTAATTTATCCAACCCACAAGCAATTTTCGGAAGCGCTAACCATTTGACATCATCAGCAAGAATTTTTTCTCGTAAGTCCTTAAGCGTAACCCATAAAGCATCGTAGTTTGGTTTATCGTTAAAATGTTTTTTCGTAATTAAATAGTACAGAAATCTATCGTTATCTCTTAACATGGCCACTTGTCCTACCTTCTTATCTTGGTTGAAAAGTTCAGAAACATTACCAAATTTTTGTTTAAATATTCTAGCTATTCCGGCATTCATTTTGAAATCTTCAGAAACACAGTGTCCTATAGAATATTTCTCCGGAATTAAAAATAAATCTACCTTTATTTCTTTAATTGTATCCGGCATAAAATGTTTTGATTTTTTGAAATTCTTAAACTCTTCATCAGTTCCTAAATTGAATTTTTGATAGGGAAAATTAGGTTCAACATTTTCTATTGGTATTTCCGTTTCATCGCATGGTTCTATCTTAATATCATTAAATTTGACAGTTTGTTCAGTTTCATTATTATTTAGGATAGTGGTTAAAAATTAACCTTTTTCGTTTATATGAACGAGTGCATTTGGGAGATAGACTTTATTTATTTCTTGTCCGAGTATAATTGCATCGACGTCTGTGAATTTTGAAGTAGTCAGTTTACATATTTTCTCAACTCTTGGTTCGATTGTTACAGCATTTATATTTGAAGAAATGTTTTGTTCGGTTGTTTTATTTTCGTCAGTAGTAAAATATAGAGGGATTTGAGCGTAATTTGTAATAAGTTTTCGTCTTCCATAACTAATATCTGCGTCGAATCTCATAAGAAAATCATTTCCTAAAATACCGTCAAATTCTAGAGGGAGTTCAAAAACATAAATTTTATGAGGGATCTCTTGTTCACTCATAGGGACTATAACTGATTGAGTTATTAAATGTTCGTCATTCGATATGCCTTTTATTGTTATATTTTCCTGGTCGGAGTATTCTGAATAATTTTGGGCTACATGAGGTTTAATAATAGAAATTGATGCTCCCGAATCTATTAGAAGTTTATAATTTTGATTTGTACTTTTAATATAAATTAATCGTTCTTTAGGTACGACGTAAACACTTAGGTCAATTGGGTATTTTGGTTTATCGACAAGTTCTCGAAAGTTTTCTCTAAATTCCGGTCCGAGGCTTGTTGAGGAAAATTTATGGGTTCTCGTCTGTCGTTAGGAATAGTCCCGGATGTGGAAGGAGTTGGTCTATGTGTCATCGATACGTAGTTTGTCCTTTGTGGGTAGTTATTACTCCGGTAATTATTGTCGCTGTTACTGGTGGATGGTCTTTCGTTATAGGAATTTTGTCTAGGATGGTAAGTACTAGGAGGATTATAATTATTTTGTCTAGGGAAATTAAAATTGTTCTGTCTAGGAGGGTTAAAGTTCTGGTTTTGTCTAGGGTAATTTGAAAAATTAGGACGAGATGGTCCTGGAGAGTTATTTTGAGTATAAAAATTCGTCTGTCTTTGCGAATTGTTATATTGTCTAGTACGGCATTCGTCAATCAAGTGTCCTGTCTTTTTACAATAGTTACAGACTTTAGTCGGCGTTTGTTGTGCAAATCTTTGCGTAGGTCTTGGGTTTGGATTTCGTGGTAAGGAAAATCTTTGGTTTTCGAAATATGATAATTGCATTTCCCTTTTAATTCTGGCTACCGCATCTACCATGTTAGTCGGATTACTAGCTCGAATGATCTGGCCTATTTTTGGTTCTAGCCCTGTTAATAGAGTGTTTAGAGTCATGTCTTCTATTAATTGGACTTGAGCTTGTTTTTGCGCTCGCGTCAAGTTTTGTTTTGAAATAGCCGATTGCATTTTGGAATCTAAATTTATTATTTTATTACAGAAAGTTAAGGGACTTTCTTGCGGGAGTTGCCTAAGCCTCTGAAGATCTTGAATTAAAGAATTTAGGTCTCTCGGGTCGCCAAAGTGGACTTGTAATAAATTAGAAATATCCGGCCATTCGTTAATATCCCGACTGTTAATCAGCTGGGCTGCGCGTCCGCGAAGTTGATTTTTTATTTTTATTACGAGAAAGGTAACTTGATCTTCTGTACAGATATCGTATGCCGTATTACAAGCATTGAGGAATGTATTAAGTGCAACTGAATCGCCGTCATATTCTGGTATTAGCATAAATATATCTCTTAAATCGTAGGAAATTTGTTCAGTAGTTTCGACAATAGTTTCGTTAGGGTCAACATTATCATCGCCTTGTCCTGACATCTTTAAAATTATTCGCGTATTATGAGAGAAAGTATAAAGCAATCACAAAAATAAAATTACTAAGACTACCAAAGATTATCAAGAAATTATTAGAAATTGTCAAAAATTATTAAAAATATATCAAAAATTGCCAAAAATTGAAACAAAACACAATATCAAATAAAATAACTCACATTAGTGAAAACTTCTGCATCAGGAAGTAGCTCTGGAAGTCGATGTCGCCTCTCTGCCGAAAGTGGAGTAGTATACGTTGGCTCACGCTCGATGCGCTGCTACTAGTGCCTCCGCAACTTCGCCGGTTCCCAAGGGATATGCGCCGTTGAAGTTGAATTTTCTTCTGCGACTGGAGTTTTATCTTGGAACTGGTTTTTCTTCTTTACTTTTCTTGAACTGGAACTTTTATTTTCTTCTTTTCTTCTGGAACTGGGACTTTATTTTCTTCTTATCTTCTGGAACTGGGACTTTTATTTTCTTCTTTTCGTTGAGACGTAGGTAAGGATTTGCAGGGTAATTTTTGAGCCCTTTTTGCAAAATCCCACCGCTGCCACCAAATTTGTTACGCGGACCGAGCGGTAAATAACTTTTTAAAAATTATTTTTTTTTCACTTGGTTTTTATTTAATTATTACAAGAACCCTTTTTTACAATTGAACTGGATTTAATAATTGTTGGAAAAAATTGAACAATTGGACTGAACAATGAATGCTAATAATAATGATTGTCTGTTGTGTGTTACTGTTAACTATTGCCGCCGAATGGCATCAGAGGCTTTTATAGCCTTTTGGTGCTTGGTAAGGGAAATGATAGAAGCGCGAGATTTTTCCAGAGAGTCTTGGAACGGATGTGGAGTCTGTGTAATAGAAGAAGTCGAAGTTTGCAGAAATTTAAGAAGCGTGATAACGTATTTATTTGAGACGTAGTTTCTGTGATTAGTTAGCGTATTTTCTGATATAACATACATATTCACGAACTTGAATTTTATAATAAGCAAAAAATATTCTTTTTCTAAAATTCTATACATACACTAAGCCCACACTGAACAGTTTTCTATCTTGTCTGAATTTATCAGTATTTTGTTCTTATACCATGGGAAATATCTCACTAGAAACCCCTCAAACTTTTTTGTCTTGATTGGCAACAGCCATCGTTGTCCATTAAGCTGCATAGAGTAATATAACAATAAATATACCTACTACCCTTTTATGCCATTGTTTTTTATTGCGGAGAGGTTTGAACTGGCGGTAGTTATATCTACAATAATTAACTCACCATGATTTCGTTGACTGACGTAGTATTAAAAACTGCTCACGCCTGTCACGTCTGACACTTTTTGGCTCACTATGCGCTTTATACGCAGAAAAAACACAATGTCGCACATCCCGTTTTAACTCATAATATGAAAATTGTGAAGGAGAATGAAATAGTATATTACATAGCGAGAGTTGTAAACAGCTTATTATGTATGAATGGAAAAGTTGCGCACGAGCCGCGCAGCGGCGAGTGCTGTAATTCCACGAGTATGTAATAAGCTTACAACTCGAGTTTTGTATTATAATTTTTCTTCGACGAAAGGAAAACTATTATAAGAGATAAACTATACTTCTGATTATCTGTCAGTTAACAATTAGTATGTTGGTTCGTTGCTATGGTGACGCAGATGCCGCGCTAACAAGGCACCCGTGATAATTGCGTTTTAATTAAGAACAGATACGTAATTTTTTTTATTACGTGTCAGTCATTACTTGCCAGTCATTACGTATCAGTGTTCGTAACAATGAACTTACTTATAACCTAAACCGTCACTTAATAGGTATGTTACTAGCATAGGAGTAGAAAAACATACATTACGGAGCTGCAAAGAGAGTCAGAAGTATTGTGAAAAATAACGGTCCAATCTTTGCAAAACTAAATTTTTTGCACAATAAGCAGCACATGAACTTTGTAAATAAAATAACAAAAACTAAAACACTTGACCATACAGGATGATTTTTTTAGGTCTACCACCGCGATTTTCTTGCTCATTTTGCGGCCTACAAAAAAAAAAACGTAAGAAACAAAAATGTGGCAATTTTGGACAGCTAAGTGGTGCTGCCAAAGAAATCGGCATCCATGGCCAACTTGTCGCGCAATATTAAAAAACCTCAAATTGAGCAAAACTATTAATGGCCGTGGAATGTTTATTTTAAGAGACAGAAAAACTTTTATATGGCACTAAGTAGCTTTATGCAAAAGGGTACTCAGATAGTTTCAGAAAATTACACTCTCGCTTATTTTGGGCCGCACAGAAAATATGTAAGAAAACAAAATACGGCAATTATGGTCAGCGAGGCGCCATTAAAAAAGGAATGGGCCTCCATACCCAACTTTTCACGGTGTACTATAAAACCTAAAATCGACAAAAATTTTCATGGTCTCAAGAGAGCCGAAGACCCTGGGTAATTTGCTGAAACTATCTGAGCACCTGGGTGGATAAAGCTTCTTAGTGCCATCAATTTTCAATATAAAAGTTTTCCTCTGTCTCTTAAAATAAACATTCCGCGGCCATTAATAATTTTGCTCAATTTGAGGTTTTTTTAATAATGCGCGACAAGATGGCCATGGATGCCGATTTTTTTTGCAGCATCACTTAGCTGTCCAAAATTGCCACATTTTTTGTTTCTTCCCTTTTTTTTGTAGGCCGCAAAATGAGCGAGAAAATCGCGGTGGTAGACCTAAAAAAATCATCCTGTAGATTCTAATAATAAAAGTTAAAATAATGGTTCATAGAAACCACGATAATAATTAGGAATGAATATGTTCGCAAACTTATTTGTAGCGCAAACAGATTAAACGATTGCATTGATGTCAGAATAGTATTTAAAATAAAAATACATTAAGATCGATACTAGTTAAAACAAAACCATTTAATGTAATTTTTGCGTGTTTTCACAAGGCATCACAATCTATAACAAACCAAGATATTACGCGTTTCAAAATAATAGATACAACGTAGGTATAGTATTGCTAAAGTCACTTGAAGCAGCATAAAAAAACTATAAAAATAAAAAGAATATAGGACATAAGGGTCACGCATTTTTCAAAAATATACATATTCTACAAGCAACATAATATTTCACTTTTAAGGTTTTTTTGTCGTCAAACACACCGTAAAGGTTAATGCACCATAATTATAATATCCTCAAAAGGTTTCTAAAAAGCCATATCGATTATAACTATTTACGCAAGTATATCCTAAGATCTGTGAAATTATGGCACCGCAATCCACCGCATTTCGTTGCACAAGTGGCCAGCCGTAGAACAGTGTAACTCATGCAAGGATTGGTGATATTATATTAAGCGAGCATGCAGTCCCTTGTTTTTACTACAATATCTATTTTCTCTGTCTCCTTCATTTCTTTTTACTACTAATAGCAGGTTCGGTTTAATATGGTTAAAAAGTGTTTTGTCTCGTATTTTATTGCCGAGGCGCCTGTTCTCGAGCTAGCTTGGTATAGTATAAATGAATTCACTTGGAACATAGTACCTATGATATACGGGGCGCGATCTATTTTTTATGCTACTGTTAAAAATATCAGACTTATCAGCAGAAATCACCCGTATAAAGTTCAAAGGTTTTTAATGCGGTCGACGTTGACCTAGTCAAGGAGGCAGCCAATAAGAAAGCGAGCGTTTCGGAGATCCACGGAGCAGGTGTCGACGTAAGCCAGTTAATCCAGTATAACCAGTGCCTTGCACGGAAATATGGATTATTAATTAGATTATTTTAGGGATTTTGGTTTTGTGTGGTGTGGTTTTGTGTGAAACAAAATTAATTATTAATTATATTCTTTTTGAGAGCATTTAAATAAAATTTTAATAATATTAAGGGCCGCGCGCCGCCTAAGACTCGGTCTTGTTTTACAAAGCAAGCGCCGCCCAAGAGTTTGCGACTTCATTTATACCATACCTGTCTTTTATAAGAAGGTTTTAATTCTTTGCATTAAAACCTAGGTTTCACTAGGTACAAAAGGTTGTACCTACTTATATTACTTACTCGCTATTCTCTCCGGAACAGAAAGATAAAAATTTATTAGAAAATATTCTATTTAATTAGACTCAAAATATGTCTGGCATTCCTGTTCTAACACATGCAAAATCAAGGTTACCTAAATATCTGACATTTGTCGATATGCGAAGTGGCTTAATACGTCCCTGGGTTCAATACTTTGGATTACTAAATTTAAAAAATTCCATTTCTAGTAACTAGGTAAAAAGATACTTTAGTATAAGATGCATCATCACCGCCACCGTCTGTTTTTCAGGATATGAAGCTATATATAGGCACGGGAAGTCAGTGAACGCCTATATTTTAAGAGATAAGGGCTTTGGCGTTCACTTTAAAAAGGTACAACAAAAGTAAGAAATTATATTAGGTCATATTCCTGCCTTTTATGCGACATTATTATACAGTCGCCCTTCCTACCTCGCCACTCAAGTTGTAAAACGATAAACGCTTTACCCGAAATGTTCAAAAAATTCCAGCTTCTCTCGGCTCGAATTGAATTTTCGAAGTAGCTCCAAAATTAGATTCCTCACGGCGGCTGACAGGTCCCCCGCGAAAAATAATAATGGCTTATTAGGAACGAAAAACTGGGCCGGGACGGTAGAAAATGTAAAAACACGAAAATAAAATTACGAGCAGACGACAAGGACTGCTTTCAATTTATCTAATTTATTTTCTGCCTGCGATTCTTGCTCTCCCTCTGCCCCAGTGCTCGTCCTAAAACATCGCCGAATCTTCTCCCCAATGCTGTTTGCATTAATTCACATTGCCCATGTCATTGTAAAATGCCTGTAAAGAGCATTTTAAAGCACATTCTTATTTTATACCTTGTATTCCTCTTCTTTAGATATTATTCAATATAGGTGGCCAGATATGGCAGGAAAAATGAAGAAGTTGTTCGCTCTTTTAAATCCTTACTTTTACATTAAAAACGTGTGCTTTTATGTGAATGTAAATGGGTGGCAAAAATATTCTACAACCAATTGCTAACGATTTCATGAAGTCTACTTTTCTTAAAGTTCAAAACTACTATTATTATTTTATTCAAAATGAATGTGGTACCTATACTAAAATCGAGCAACTCTTACGCCTGGCGTAAACAAGAGCACGTGGGTTGAAATATCTGCCATAGCCGCACGGAAGTACGACCTTTATTTAATTTTAGTCTTACAATTGTGTACATCAAAATATTTCAGACAAGAATTATTGGCTTAATTAAAATGGTTCAAAACATCGATAAAATTATTTGTGGCAGTGTCTAAATAGCTGAAAACATTAAGATAAAACCGAATATCTACACTTTTGCGATCGAGCACGTCCCTGTTTCCGAGTCGTGTGAAATTTTATAGCCTACCGACCAATCGCGGATCGTCTTTGAACACATGGTTTTATTTACGCCAGGCGTACGGATTGCTCGATTTTACTATAATCTAATTTTACCATATAGGTATGTAGAAACCAACAAAATCGCATTTCTCCAGAACAAATAGTGATTGATTAATGTAAAATTCAATGAAATTTTATCTTCAAGTGACTGATAATATGAAATTATAGCAACATCACAATGTGATTTGCTTTACTACCTATTATTTTTTAGTAGATAAGTATTTTTTCTTGAAAACCGTTCATTTTTTCGTTGCGAAGGCTGAGTACCTTTTTTATTCTGAATTAGGTGGCGAACTTAAATAAATAATAATTGAAAGTTAAAAAAAGTGGTCGTAAGTCTCGGGGCATTTTATATTAGGGGTGGCCCGCCCCTGGTTTCAAAGACGAGATTGAATAATTTCACATTATCAGTCCTTATGATTCTTACTTGATTTCTTATTATGGCTATATTCGTACTTTGTTAATTTATAGACTATTTATCAGTATTTAGGATATAGTGACTGATTTAGTATACATTGGGACACAAAAAGTGTGTGGTGAGTGGCCAAGATGATATTTCTTACGACATAAACTATTACAGGTAATGTTTGTTTATACTTTGGTCAATTTTCGTTAGATGTCGCTTGACTACAAATGTGTGCATTTTGATGCTTTTGCTCCCTCTATCCTTAGATTCTTACCCATGTTTCGCCCAGAGTTCGTCAGAGTTGCCAGCCGAGTATGGTCTGTATCTATATAATTAAATTCAGATAGCAGGGTATACATATTTTCTTGAAATACGACGTCATTCGTTAATTGTACCTACACATTTACTGTATTATATTTTCATTTCATCCTTTTCATATTGTATTATTGATTCCTAATCATTAATGACAACAGGTTACCATTCCCAACAAACCAAGCATTTTCCCCGCCAAGAAATTGAGTGATTAAATTTACCGCTCGACTGACATATTTCTTTATGAACCGATCAAAATCCTATTATTGGATATCTACCTAAGACTAAAGACACTCAGTTCTGCAAATCGGTATCTGAGCACTTTTGCAATATACAGGGTGTCCGGTTAGTATGGGGCAATCTCGCGGGAGCAGGTAGGGGACGTCATAATATTATCATTGAGCTTAATAACTACGGGTCAAATCTCAATAGTTACCGAGATACAGGGAGCTGTATCTCTTTTTTTGAAATTGATTTATGGCAATATCTCCCAAAATAATCAAGCTGCTGAACTGGAATTTGGCACTGCTGTGTTTTTGGGGTTGGAGAATAAGCTGAAAATGTCAATTTCGTCGTATCTTCAGAGGGCGCCACGCTGTTTTTAGATCGTGCTTTTACTCGTAACTTTTTTGAGGTTATCTTTTAGGTCCTGCAGGTTCATCATTTTAGTGCCTATTTTCATTCTACTAGAAAAAGGTACTCCTGTTTCATACCGATCAAATCAACCGTTTGCGTTGAAATCGGCAAAACGTGCCCCAAAACACCTGCTGACGTCAATATTTGAAATATAAAATTTTCACCTACTGCCTTCAAATGTTGCAGATCAACATTTTCAGCTTATTGTCCATCGCCAAAAACACAGCCGTGCCAAATTTCAGTTCAGCAGCTTGATTATTTTGGGAGATATTGCCATAATACAATTTACAAAAAAGAACTACAACGCCCTGTACCTCAGTAAGAGATTTGACCCATAGTTATTAAGATCAATAGTAATATTTTGACGTCCTCTACCTTCTCCCGCGAGATTGCCCCATACTTACCGGACAAACTGTATACAGGGTGGGTCAGAATGTATAGTAGATACTTTAAAGGGGTGTTCTCTATTCCCTATTCACCACCACCCGCAGTTATAAAATTCAAATATGGGACTACCATGTTTGTGAAGCCTCCTTTTTAAGGTAATTTTGTAAAGAATTCGTGGCCGTTTCATTTTTCGAAATCGGTTGAAAAATAAAACGACATAAAACTGCTTTCAGCGCTAAACAACTCAATAAGTTTGTTGTTGGTAACGGAAAAGACACTTCCTGCAGATATTGACAATCTAAAACGCAGAATAACTGAAAAATGTAGATTGGGGCAATATTTTGCAAAAGTGTGCTCGCTTGCCACCATCTTATTAAATAAAGAAGTTCAGATAATAATTTAATTTTGTTTTGCCGTCATCAACGGCAAGATTATTGAGTTGTTTAGGGCCAAGAACTGATCTTTTTGCCGTATTTCTTTATTTCTCAGCGACCCTCCATTCCGGATAATACCTTTAAAATGAAGTATAATCATACAAGCATGTTAGTACTAATTAAAATTTTAAAGTGGAATAAAGGTGTTAGTAAATTGCTAAAAACAGATCCCCCTTCCAATGAAAAACGGCTCGTTATCTTCAGTTTTGTATCAAAACAATATCTATAAAAAAATTTCATAAACTAGTCAAAACTAGAATAAACATTTTTTTTTATTCTTCATAAATTGTTTGTAAGTTTTATAAAGGAGTTTTTTAACTTTTAAATGGTATGCTTGTATTTGTAAATAAGGTTTTCTGTGTATATATTGGATTCTACTTATTGGAAATTTATGAAAAGAAAATTTTGACAAAGGTTCAATTTGACAACATTTTATATAATGATTGCTCTGGAGATGCTCGTATCAGATCGAAACATAATGTTAGCAACAAATAAATGGAAAATATTAAAATAAATAAAAAATTAACACCACCTTTTTTCAACTAAAACAACAATTTTACCCTTTCATTTAATTTTAACAACCAGCAGAAAATATAGCAGGCACTTCAATTATTGATGAGTTCTAATGATAAAGTTAAGTTTAATAAATCTTGGCGGTAGGTACCGTTTTCATCAAACTCCTTTACATTCGCTGCATGGACTTAATTATTATCATCAGACTAGGAAAAATATGACTAAACAAAACATAAAAGAGAGTTTTTATCAAGGAAATTTATTTTCTCGTTCAAAGTGTAGTTTTTTCAGTGATTCTAAAATAATAAGGGACGCCTGACTGAGCGTATTTAAGAGAAAGCATTCTCGGATATTCCCCCATAAAATTTCAGTTGAACGAAAACAGAAAGATGGGATTTCCGCGCATGGGAAAGCTCTGGGGCGTCGGCATCCTACTGTGAATCTAATCGGGAAACACGGCGAAGCCTTTCTGCCTTAAGCGCCTCTCCGTGTTCCCTTTTAAAGAGGCGTTTTTCCAGTACTGGGCAAGATCGCCTCCTTTTCACGTCGGTATGAACGAGTGCGACAAAACAGGACCTTTCCGGTTGAAATAAGATTATATGATATTTTTTTATTCTAATTCTAACATTTGGCAACATCGTGTCCGTCACTCTCTTCGTCCTTCCGCCTGAGCTTGACCTGTTGTTTGTTGAATGGATTTTGGGTGTTGTTAATCCAAAAGGCTTAAGAAAATAATTTAACATCGTTCTGTTTAGTGTCTGTAAGGCCGACGAACAATGACCTACAAGATGCACCTAAAGTGCAAGAGCCAATACAACAAAATTTTTTATTAGAAAACATAAAAATGCTGACGATAAACGTTTCTATTGGCAGTTTTGTCTAGATTATTTTTGGTCGGAGGTCACGATTGCCAATCGATACGGAACTAGCACGCTACCATGCCCTAAAAAAATTCTTTCACGAAATAAATGTGCGAATAGGTATATATTAATCAACTACCTTCAAGAATATATTATTCCTAAGTCTCTACATGTCAGTATGGCTGTAGGGGATTGGTCCCTTATCTTTATTATTGAAACTAAATTTTCATTTTCAAATTTCCAGATTTTCATAAGCGTCTAATAATCTCCTATCAGGTAGATATTCAAGTAATTTTAAATTTTCCCTTGCTATTCTACGATTATTTTCAAAAGCGTGTTCGGCAATGCTAGATTTTTCCAAACGACCATATATTTTAAATGTTCTATATGTTCGTTAAATCTACTTTTTATGGAACGTCTAGTTTGTCCAACGTCCAACATACAATCTGAACAGCTAACTTCATATTTATATTCAACTTTTTTCTAAAAGGGTAATTTTGTCTTTTGTCCTTGGGGTTACCTAGTAAGTTCCCTGAAAATTTATATACTAATTTTTATTCTAGCCTATTATTCGTTCTTATTATAAAGGTGTCTAAAAATGGTAATTGTCCGTTGTTTTTTAATTCGTAAGTGAACTTAATAGTATAAGGAAACGACCATTCAACTTATTAAGAAAATCATCAATATTGGCACGTTTCGTATCGAAAACAGCAAAAATATCATCTGCATATCTGTACCATATTCTTGGAAAATAATCTGATTCTTGTTGTAGCTTTGTTTCAAAATTGGACATGAAAATATTTGCTAAAAACGGTGAGAGGCAATTGCCCATTGCGGTATACCTTCAAGTTGTTGTTAATAGTTATTATTATATTGAAAGTAATTATGGTCCATGCATAGTTTTGTCAAAGCTAAGAACTCTCCGATTATTTCTTTATTGCAATTATTGGATTCTAGAAATTCTTTTAAATACTCCAATGTTGTTGGAATTGGTATATTAGGAAACAACGAACTAACATCAAATGAAATTAAAACTGATTTTATTAATGAAATCTATTGATTTCCAGATAGAAGAATTTAATTTTTTTGTTTAATTTTAAAATTCATTTTGATTCACTTTGATAAGGCATAAGTGGGTGATCCTATTGCCGAAACTATCGGTCGCATTGCTTTTCCCGGTTTATTATGTACTTTTGGTAAACCATATAGTTTGGGCATAGTATAGGATTCCTGTTTGTTAGTTTAAATTTTAAGTTATTAGTAATAAGGTTGTTACATTTTTTAAACGTATGTTTTATCTGTGTTGTGAGTATTTGTAAAGGGTTTTTTGAAATTTTCTTGTAGGGACCGGTTTCGGCTAGTTTAATGTTATTAACAATTATCATCAAAGATGTTTGAATAATTAATTGGCCCGTATTTCCACAAACAGCCACATACATCTCGCAAAGTGTATTATCGATTTGTCAAATGGACCAAAGAACACGATATATCAAATTACTAATGGGATGATCGTCCTACTAGCATGTTTCAACCATTTGCCAGAGATAGAAAACTTCGAGTGTTTTTTTTTGTGTTTTTGCTTTTGCATTTTGTTAAATAAAGTTTAATTGACATCCACAGATTGCTAGATTTATTCTTAAAGTGACTATGGTTCATTGCAGCGTTGCCGTTCTTTGAAAATAATTAAGAAACAGCTGCAAATATGAAAAAATACTAAGAGACACTTTTTGTTAACCATTCTATTCACCACTCAAAACAAATGAAAAAAATACGATTCTACAGAGTATTCATATTTTTGTGAACTAATTAATTTGAATAACACCTTGTATCACCGCAGCTGGGGGCCTCAGAAGCTTCATGTCAATCTTAAGTTTGACGGCTTATCTGCTCGTGTGACACGCCAAGTTTGAAGAAAATATCTCGCCGCGGTGGCGTCGCTCGTACCGGCGCTGACTTTTTAGACTGCATGTTTTTCTGCCTTCGATCGACCTTGGTTCGAGGCAGGCGCATGCATATACGTCTTTAAAGAAAAACACCGCTATGGCCAAGAGCGGTGGGCAAATGTGGGTTCACGGTATTGCTCCTAAATAGGCTTTATCCGTGTAATTTACTAATTATTGTCCTACACTCGCTGGGATTACTACGATTTTCTAGGGGTTTTCCGTAGTTACTTGAGCGAATGCTATCCTAGTTCTATCGGGAAAAAAGTCGGCCCCAGCCGCAAATGGCAACGAAGACAAAATAATAGTAATTGCCCCCCTCCCCCGCACAAGCATGTGGTTGCTTCTGGGGTACTCCTAGTTTGGAGTATTGTGAGGGTGAGAATTATTATTATTATACTTCTAGAGATGCTAAGAAATATGTGTAATTTTCTCCAAACTTCTACGCTCTATATAAAAAAACTATGGCCTGTAGGAGAAAAAAATATATTTATTTTGACTCCAAGAATGCATGGTTTCATTTTTGACCATCAGTCCAGTTACACCCTGTATACAGGCCACTGCCTGAGACGTATGTATACCTATGTACGTCACCTACTTTATTAGTGGATAATGGTATTGATATTTGCAATATTTGAATAATGTGCAGCACTTCGACAGTTCGATTGGGCCGTTTTCTACCGTGATTAGGAAAGTATCCGTTTGCGGTACTTATTCGGTGTTTTTACTATCCATATACCTAAGTAACTCCTGCGGACTTCCTGAAACAAAGTTGAAGAAACTTTCAGTTATATACCTGAAGCCGGTTAAATATCACCTGTCCAGCGATTAGTTTTAATTGATAACAAAACCGTTATTGATATTTATTGCCCTCTCAAGAAAATAAAAGAAATTTTGCTTCATCGGATGTTTTCAATGTGGCGTCTAAAAATGAAACGCTGTAATTGTACGGGTCAGTTACCGATGCCGGGAGGTTTTAAGGCCTGTGGTCGGCTTAGGGGGATCGGATTGTGACTTCCTTCTAGAAGTAACGATCCGGATATCTTGAAACACTTTGTGCTTCTGCCGATGGTAATTAATTCCTTTAAGCAAATGCTTCAGTTGACTTTTGCCTGGAACGGCCTTTGAAGTGGCCTACGAGATCCCCGGCTTTCTATGATGTTGACCGCGTACAGAAGGGATACCGCGCCGTTTACTTACTAAATGTTATTAGGGCCCCTGTGTGGCAACACTATGAAATCACGGCGGGCCGCAAATCAGCCGACCGACAGGCAATTTGGGTCCCGTTGGCCGCATAGTAAACTCGATAAACTCCATTTCCCCGGGAGGCGTCTTTTCCAATTTCGGTGTTTCTGGCTACATACCGGTTGTAACGGTATACCGGTCGCGCTATAAACCATTAAAAAATGAAGCTTAATGTGCATTTAAAACTGAAAATATTGGAGTACTGCGGGGAGTGAAGGAATAGTAGTATCTACTAATCAGCAGTAGGTACCTATCTAACAGCACATACAGGGTGCGCCCAAATCGGTCATTTTTAAATGTTTAAATGTTGGTTGGCTCTGACCACCAAAAACCGAAACAAGTGTAGTGCAAAAAGTATACATGGTGCGGCGCCAAGACCTTGCATTAAAAATATCTGGAGAACGAAACGGAATAAAAATCTGACAATTTGTATACTTAAGTTATCGGACCCGCCTGTTTGAACTAAAATATTTTCAACTTTCAATATAACACCCTGTATATTATTACACATTCGGATTCCTGCCATATTTACACTTACGAAGAACATATCTGTTTCACAATATTATACCGAATATTCAAAATAGAGAATGCTCAAAAACAAAAACTCTACCGTTTTGGCCTCAGCATGCAGTTACTCTCCTGAAAACCTTATTGTTCGTAGCAAGTTAAATTGAAAGTTTCTTTGGTAGTGGTAACGTATCTGTCATGTCACAATTCATCCCAGATAATTCAACTTTAAATTGTCAACAAGAGCGGTATATAAATGTAAAATGTTTCCACTATTTTAAATAATATTTGGGTACGTATGAGATAGATCTTTTTTTCGTAAGTGTAAAATTTACACAATTTACATTTAATTATTTAATAATAGTTATTTATGTACCAAGGCACTGAAGTTCAACTTTTTATGACTCATGTGGAATTTAGTTGCCGAGGCCTCTGGCCGAGGCAAATAAACTTCAGTGCCGAGGTACATAATATTGTACTTTTTTTCAAATCGGAAAAAAAAAGTTTTATTAGGCCAGAAAAAAATCATAAGGGATCACCCGTCCCTGAACCAACTGTGCGTCGCGTTGCTTGACTTTGACGATTGCTCTACCTAGATCAAGTATAACAAGACACGGCGCCTTCGAAAAGAAAAACCAAACTGCTGCTTGTTGTGCAGCCTACATAACAAGTCTATTGGTATGCAAACCTACTAAAATATTTATACTGAAAGATTGCGCTGCTATAGGTAACAATTTCGCAATGTGTACGAAAAGTTAAATACGATTTATTCGCCGGGTTTTGAATATTTGGTCACTTTTGACGGGCGATGGCTCCGCGTCTGACGTTTGATGTTTACATCTCCCCAAGGCCTACTTATTGAAAAAATCGTACAATAATGGCGTTGACTGGAACGATAATGGGCTACTTCAGTGCCGATTTCTGAGCTTTTAATGACGATTTTGGGACACTTCACTGCCGATTTCAAGAAAAAATATCTTTCCAAAGTACCCATTCGTTATTTAATTTCCAAAGCACTCTGGATGGTATGATTCAGCCAAGAATAATGAATAATGGGGAAAAATGCAAACAGAGGCAAAACTATTGATTTTAGATATGTAGTTGCTTAGACAAAGTCGACATAAAATTCAGTAGGGAGTTCAATTTTAATACTATTTATAGGGCGTTACATCTGAAAAAAAAAGAGTTTTTGATATTTTTTCATAAGAGTTGGAGACTAATCTTCGATCACCTTGTACAATCAATATGAAAATGACTGCCTTCTTAGTAGGTAGCAACCAACCTTACAAGTATAATAAAGTGCGGACAAAATTTGAACTTTTGAAACTGTCTTGAAGTTGGGGAGAATTTTAACAATTCCCGCAAATGTCAAAAATTTCAAAAAGAGGTTGAATACCTCAGAAACTATGAGGTAGAAGTATGCAGTTTATTAAACAAACTGACATTAAAAAGTTAGCAAGGAATCGGAATATGTAATAATATACAGGGTGTTATATTTGAAATAAGGAAGTTGTCATCAACATCAACTTCCGGTATAACCGGATGTTGCAGAAAGTTGAAAATATTTTAGTTCCAGTGGCCGGGTCTGATCACCTAAGTATGCAAATTTTCAGATTTTTATACCGTTTGGTTCTCCAGATACTTTTATTGCACGGTCTTCGCACTACACCCTGTATTAGGTACGTTTTTACAATATACAGGGCCTCCGTGGGGACCTCCGTAACGATAAGTGAGTAAGTAAGTAAGTGGGTAGTTTAAATTTGGCAAAGTTGCTTACATATGGGTTATGGGCCCAACAATTTACTATTGAGAAACCTTCAATTTAGCTTTTTTTTTAATTTTCGTTTTTTTTTAATTTGGAAGTTGGAAAACCATATAGGTATCGTGGAGCCTCGAACAAATCCATCCGCATCAGATATTATCCAAATAGGTTAGCCACTTTCGACGCGCTGAGACTAAAGCGTCCATCAACCAGAGGCTAGTAGAATAGATGGCGCTAGTCACATATTTAGTAAACTAAATATAAAAAGATAATTCCAGATGTACTGTTACCTAATATCTGGGTTCGAGTAAAAAAAAAAGAATGATCAAATTTATCGGTATCTTGTAGGATTGACAAAGTAATTAGGTACCTTTTTGTTATGCACCGACTAGCTCCTATAGGTAAAATACCTTATCGAGAAAGGTATACTTTGAAATTGAGTGCGCCACCCGTTTTTCTTTTGGTAGTGCCCAACACAGTACAAAGAGGTATAACCCAGATGACTGGGGTTATAAAACGGGAAATAAATATTGTTTGCCAATAACAACAAAATATGTAAATTATCAACTATAGGGTATATTCGCAGTTTGTAAACCTAGAGAACATCGGCCAAGCTACTAATAATAAAATACAGCACACCATAAAATAGATATCTCGATAAAGCAACCAAATATCACAGATAATTAATTAGGTAAGCTACAAACAATTGCATAATAATTATTAACAGGCAGGCTTAAAGAAAAAAAACAGAACAAAGGAATCCCCGTGTATAATATTATACCTGGTGCACACGCATAAATATGATAAAAAGGTACGTAACTTGGCAAAATATAGCAGATAACTTTTATAATGGCTAATTAAGGGTGCAGAATAATTGATAAATTGACTATTTTGTGCAGTTATCTCGCGCTTGGCCACTATGTTAAGTTAAAATAATAATAGTAATAAACTGGAGAGGACTTGCCGGTAAGTCGATTATCCACCCAGTCTGGTTGCGGGTTTTTCTTGTGATTACATAAAGTGGCGGGTAGCTGCCCAGAACGGTCGACTTCGCCCTGAGTATGGTATGTAGGTTTGTTGAAGACTGATTATGCAATGGGGAGACAATCTAACTCTGTCGTCCGGGAAAGACGTCCGGGGTATGGAGAAAAAGGCCAAGTTGGAGGTGGCCTCGTGGTGTGGAGAAGGGTGTGGTGATGGTCAAGACGAATCCATATGAAAATAAGGTGGGTCACAATATTCCTCAAGAAAATTACGTAAAATACGTGACTAGCCCAAAACTAAACTATTTGGCGACTAGTAATCTTGCGGTATTGCTGAATGAATTCTAGAAAAATTGGCAAACTGCCCGGTGTAGAAAACGTGTCCTCTTCGACCACTCTCACCTCAACCGACCATCACCAAAAAAAAACAAGGAAGCACTTCCCCCCAAGGCGAGCCTCTCCGTGAAGGCGCCAAAATCCATGACTTAGGGACTTTTAGCAGAAACCGAATTAATGACACACTGCTCGATCAAATCGGGAACTTGACGTTTGCGACAATTGACGTGTTTGGCAAGTCGGTTCTCCGAAATATGTGGAAATTGGAAGAAAAATAACAGATAGTTGCAACAATAACAGCAACAATGATGCGGGGCCACGAAATAATATCATAGAAGGACGCTAAGGTGAGTGCAACACTTGTAATTATTAAATATTTTATGTGTTTGTTGTCTACCCATCAAACTAATCAGTCGGTTATTTTATTTGTTTTAGGTAGGGCGTGTGAGGCGAAACTACTACCTATATCTATCTATGATAGCTGGAAAACAATGGTCAGCCAGTAAATTTATTTCAATAAAGAAAGCGAAATTCGTAAAGCCGATCGCAAATTGTCCCCGAGCCCGCAGAAAAAGGTAAACATGCGCCTACACAGTGGTCGCGCTAAGCAGTTCGAAACGGATAGAAGTATAATGCAAGGATTTCCAGGTAAGTTAACAATTAATTTAATTAGTCATAAAAGAAAATTATTTTACTCTACTTTAGGAGGCGAAACCAATTTTATGAAAACATTAGCGGACAATAGGAAAGCCAACATGAATTTAAAGCATTACCAAATTAAATGCAACAAAGTTATAGCAAAATAAATAAAGGCATTTGAAGAAGAAATGTAGGTGTTCTATTGAAAAAAAAAGGTAATTTCTTTTTTTTTTTCCTTTATCCGCTTGAAACTTTTTGAACCGTAACAGTACCTTGTGAAATATTCAAACGTTACAGTGTCTCTGGATCGGCTGGAGATAGTCCCTTAAGGGCGTAGACTGCCCACTTTCGAGGCAGGTTATATTTTTTGCGAATTCAAAAAAAACTACACTGACCGGGCATTAGGAAATTTTTTAGGGCTATCCGTGTTGTTTGGTTAATTTAAGTCGAACAGGTCTGTTTTTGAGTCATTTCGACCTTCCTAAATATGGTCATTTTATAGTGTTTTTCGAATAAGTCAACATACCGGACATTTAGAAACTTGCAAGTTCAATTTCGACCGGATTTTCGGTTTCTGCGAATCAAACCGAGTCGTATAGGTAAGCCTGTTTCTTGCCTGTTTCATATATTTTTTGCGAAATCGTTAACTTTCAGTTACTAAAGAGGTCGACTCTTCGAAAATCACGGGAAAATATTAGCTACACGCGCAGGGAATTTTCGAGGGACCTGATTTTACCTTATCTTATTCATCTCGAGGCGCTGCATCGCTGCAAGATAGAATGTTGTAACTCTTAAATGTTTCGGCGTAAGTGGCCTTGAGAATCAAGTCGAAACGAAACACTCGAAGTTCGTTTTTTTCCGGTGTAGGTATCTCCGGTGCTGCTGGAGACTGGATAAGGACGCAAATTGTTCCATACAATGATATTATGTCATGTATAAATGTCAACACATTTACAAACTATATTTTTATTATTCAAATAAAAAAGCGATATAATTTGTGGATAGTAATGTATAATATATGTAAAATTTCTGGATAGTATTGTACAATCTAAATGTACCCGTGACAATCTAGTCAAATTATAAATATTATTCCTATGCATATTATAAGCATACACTTGATGTGTATTTTAAACTGTAAAATCATAAGAGAAAAGAGACTATAGCTTTCGATTAGGCATATTGTTTATTAGATATCATTCACATCGTTGTTTTTAGTTACGGCTAATTTCCAAAGTCGGTATATTAAATGGCTTTTACTGCACATAAAAATAAAATCTGTCTAGAAAGGATTTCATAGGGTTCAATGCATCTTTTCTATGAAACTCGAACATGCCTATTTTTGCTCCGGCCCATCGGAAATCTAAATAAATATATGCCAATCGGGGAAGCTGAATGCGGGAATTTCTGCCAGATAAACTTCCAAGCACTTATGATATTAGATCCCATAATATTCCATCTGGTGAAAGCATCCGGAACAGTGCGCCAACGTTGAGTTGCTCTTCGCCTAGAAAGCGAAATTCCGTCGTCATTTTAGTACACTCCCGGAGTAAAACCTCCGCCATAAAACGGCCTTAAATTTAAAATATATTCTATACAATCATCCCGGATTTTATTACCCATAAGATAGGATCTAGGAGAAATTTTATCGCATGCTGTATGGGCGGGTGCGCGGACGAAAGTCCCTAGCTTTTTACAGATACATATCTCGGGAATGTATAAAATTTATTTATTTCGAAACAATAGGACGATTGGGTAATACCAGAGGAAAAAATTCATTTGAGGCAATGCGGGAGACGTGAAATTGTATATGGAAGTGAACGCCCGATTTTCTTATATGGCTCCTAAAACATCGTAATAAACTTATATCGATAGAGCAGGTGAGAAAGAGCATGTTTTACAGTTTCTTGCATAAGGATTATAAAATATACCCTAGAAGTTTTCTACAAAAGGCAATGTTTTTGTTACAGCCATGAAGTTGCTGATGTCTTCTATAAGGATATTATTGAATAATTCCAATATTGATCCGTACTTAGGTGATCTCGTCCTCCAAAAATGCTTTCTCGCATTCACGACAAAGCATCCGCTCCGAGTTTACAGTGTTTTGTGAGACATTACAACTCAATTGTTTTTAGTTCCCAAACAAATTCCTATACCGCGGAAAAAAGGCCTGCCTCGAGATTTCACAACATGGTTCATCGAAATTTTTCGGTTGACGAAAATATTATCGAAACATAAAAGACCGAAAACAAATTAGGTATGGAATCCATGATATATCGAATTACAAAATAAAGAATGCTAATTATACAGGGTGTAAATGAATAAGTGCGAAAAAATTCAAGGGGTGGATCTTTGAGTGATTCTAAGACCAAAAGTCTATATAAACATAGGTCCGCTAATGCTTCGTTTTCAAAATACGTCAAACATTTTTTAATAATTATTAGATAATAAAACAAAAATTTTTTATAGCTAGCATTACCGTTTATAGCAATTTTTAAGACTAGAATAAACTATTAATATGAAAAAATATCGGGTATACCCTAGTTTTTGCTAATTGGTAGTTTTAATTTTTTATTATGTTCCATATATGTTCTTCAGATAAGTGATTAACTAAGCCATTATTATGATGGAAGGAACTATTGCAATGTGATTCTAAACAACCTCACAAGCGTACAATGTTCAAATTCATGTAACTTTCTAACCTTGAGTCGACCAATGAAAACGTGGAATGCAAAGTGGGTTTTAGCGTCTCGTGCCGCCAGCCGCTTTCGTCTTCCTTCCCTTCGTCTTCCTTCCGTCGGCTCTTTTGAAACGCGATGTGCGGGGCGGGAAAGGGCAGTGTTGCCGGATGTCGCTGGGTCTCCTTCATTTCGGAATAGACTTCAGATGGTCTTGCAAGTTCAAATTGGCCGCGACTGTACATATAATATCGAAAAATAAATTGTCTAGACACACTAAATATTGAAACTGAAAAATGTTACCACGGATTTTAGGTAATGTGAGTTTTTTTCGTACGCACGAGCATGTAATATCAAAATAGCTTGAAAAAATGGACATTGATCTTTTGATTTAATTTTGTGCCGGAGGCTATTTTTATATAAATAAAAATTGTACCAATTTCTGGCTTCAACTTAAACCGGAAGTATTGCATTACACCATACTTTGCCACAATACTATTATACTAAAATCAAATAACCCTGACGCCTGGAGTAAATAAAAACATGTGTTCGATGGCGTGCAATACGTGTTCAATAGGCCATAAAATATCAACAGACTCGAAGCGGGCCTGGCAACAGGGATCTACTCGATCGCAAGTTTATATTTATGCGATTTTATCTTGTTTTCATAAGCGTGTAAAATTCGGTGAATATCTCAACACAAGTGCTCTTGTTTACAATAGGCGTCAGAATTATTTGATTTTACTATATAGACCGGTTAGAGCTAGAAAAACTTTATTATATCTAAGTATCTAGACAATCTAGTTAACCAGTCGACGGTTCGGATTGCTTTTAAGTCGGGTCAGGGCTCGATCGGGAACGTTGCCTCCTTCGCATCTCCAGTTTTTAGTGTAAATTATTTGCAAGTTTTCTCTTGTCAGTAAAAAATTGTGATTTTCGTCAAGTTGAGTTTCATTTCTTCTTCATTGGCATTTATAGGTATGTACGGTTATACCTCTCTTTTCGCTTCCGTAATTATCACTTTAATTAAATATTTAAGCGCCAGTGAGGTGAAGTGGTAAAGTACAAAGGATTCCAGGAGAATCAAATTATACTGAAGACAAGGCAGAGAGGAATAATTATTTTACTTGCAACGGACACAAGGTTCCACCACTTCTGTTAGTTAAGTTTAGTAGCGTCGAGATAGAAATGCCCGGTAAATTTAGTTAACGAAAAAAGTAAAAGTATAGTTGTTCTAGCATCATTTTTTTATTAAATAAGTGTAGTCAAGTATAAGTTGAATCGCAAAGAAAAATAAATGAGAATAATAATGTTTAGGCCACGGAAACATTCGATAGTGACATATTTTTTCTTATGGTTCAACCTACGTGACTATTAAATTATCTTAAAAAAATTATGCACATTGATAGGATGTAGTTCCGGCCTCTGTTAACTATATATATTTGATTAGGTTTTCTTGATGCAGGTCTGGGAATGCAACAAAAATCAAAACAATAACGTTGAGATACTCTCTGTCTGTGTCTCTGTGTGGTTGACTCGTAACAACTCGTCATTTCCTAAAATTCAGTGCAGGAGATGCATCGATAGTGGACGACAGGTGTAGATACGGGTGCCCAATTTCATTGACAATCCAGCATATAACACGAGGATGTCAGATGTTCGCATCAACGGAATACAGGGAACGGCATGATTCGGTTGCTAAGATCTTGCACCAGAAATTGGGGGAAAAACTGCTGCTTGTGTATAGTCAGAGAAAGGCCCATATTATAGCTAACACGCCAGAGCCTGTTCTTGAAAACCGCAACTAACTAAGATGTACTGGGACCGTACATTTCTGACAGATCAACGAGTTGCCCATAACAGACCGGACAACATTGATTGATGTGGCCATCCCAAACAACAACAACCTGCGTGTGAAGCATGCCGAGAGAATCGCGAAGTACAGAGACTTAGAAGAACGAGTTAGAAGGCAACGGGAAATGGAGAACGTTCAGACGATTCCAATCCTCGTGTCAATAAATGGTGTTATACCAAAAATTTGCTGAGAAACTTCAAAGAGCTGGGTCTAACTGATAATCTTTACATCAGGTCCATGCAGAAAGCGGTGCTACTTGCGACCGCCCGAACCGTCGGGAAATTTACGGGAACTGCAGGAACGTCCAGCAGCATCAATGTCACCTAAGGCCAGATACAGTTTGTTCAGCGAATGTTCGGCCCTACGTCACAACTCCCGTCCTTGTCTTGCTCGTGAATATACGACCGATATCCGTCGTATAGTCATGAGTAAGACACGGACGGGAGTTGTGACATATTGCCAAACATTCGCTGAACAAATTGTAACATGGCAAGGGTCCCGTCCGAGCCAGATCCTTATGGTATTCGGGACGCTCGTAGTCTGTGTGAATGTTCCCCGTAGAGGGAATACGAATGCCTCCAAACTAGGAGTATACCCTAGAAGCAACCAACCACATGCATGTGCGGAGAAGGGGTCACAATTACTATTATTTAATGGTAAATCTTTTATAATAGTGACAATATAAAATTGCGTCCTAAAAATTTCTTATTTTCGTTATTATTTCGAGAAATCTATGAGCGGATTATAATATTCCATGCAAAAATTAATCAGGAATCCAGTGAAGATGCAGTCGTCAAAATGCAGGTTGCTTTTCACAACAATTATTTCATATTTGAGTATACACTTTTGCATAAAATTTTGATGTTGCATTTTAACAAGGAGTGTTATTAGGCACTATAATATTGGGAGTAAAAAAAATGTCAGCTCCCTTTTTTGACTTCCGGTTTAACCGGAAGTGAGCAATACTTAGTTAGTTTTTTAAACACTATGTTTATTTTTCTGTTTACTCTCCCGTTTCATATAGCTATCTCAAAACCAACGAATATTAATTTCTTGGCAAATTTCGTCAAATATGAGAATTGCATGTAAATTTAAAAATAAATTATAAATGAGAACTATATAAAATTGTATATCGTCGGAATTGGGAGAACAAGAAAAGTATTAAAAAATGCAAGATATAGGTACAGGGTGTCTCAAAAAATAGATCTCTCCGTGTTAAAAATCAACTTCAAAATTTTATGCAAAGGTTTATGCTAAATTTTAGTGCTTGGTTATAGTGGGATAATTAATTTAGCCTATATCTACTTATATGTGTATAATATTTATCCAAACCTAAAAATAAATTTGAATATTCCATTCCATCTTGGATTGAAACAAAATAAAGTGTGTACCTATTTCGCCAACTTTTTAAGGGGGAATCTTAAATATACCGCGCGTTTCGAGACCCAGCCGCCTCTGTCGAGAAGTTTAACCCGTTGGGTTAAGAAATGTCACGTGGTGGGCACGGCTGAAGTTATAAATTAAAAGGTAAGATCCATGGGCGTATGAAAAAATTTTTAGTAAGATCTAAAAAATAGTTGTTTCATTGTTATTTCAAAATATGTAAAAAATCATAAATTTAAAAAACAGATTTCATATGTCCTGAAATTTTTTGTTCAAGATTTAAAAAAGGTCGATATAGTATCTACTGAATATTGCCAAGTAAAGCGAATATTTTTCAGCCGAATTTTCGTACTCGCGTTCGTTCTCTGACGTTGGTTTGGAGTAGGCAAACATAACTTAAAATCAATTGATATAGCTGTCACTTTATGAAACACCGAACAGTTTTACCACCGAATATATGACCACAGAAGGTTCACTTGGCCACGGCAAAGGCTTGAGGCTATTGGCGCTATTTCCCCTCTAACAATAACAGTTCAGGTAGCGGAGAACGAAAAGTATAATTGGACAATACAAAGGAACTGTTTCTTTCATGGATTTCACCGGGGACGAGTGTAGCAAGGTGTTAACCGGTCGGATTGCTTCGGCAGTATTCATGCTTTCGCCAAGTGAACCTTCTATTAGGTATATTATACACTGTGTTCATTTGAAAACAGTCCTCCCTTAATATTTTTAAAACTACGAAAAAAAAAATCAGAAATCGCCGGGACCCGACAATTTTTGTTCGGAGGGGGAACTTCTTTGACATACAGGTCATGTTGACAAATTCACCCCTGTAACCCCCACCACCCCTAACTTTAAAATTTCAAATGGGAATACCCCCTTTGTGATACATCATTTTAAAGCTGATGTTATTGCGAATACAACTCATTTTTATTTTTTGAAATCCGATGAGGTTTGAAGAAGTTATGGGTAAAAAACGGTTTTTTCATAATTTAAAATAAATTACTTTTTACCCTAGATTTTCAACAGCATTGACATGGGGAAATAAAACAAACGTGTATAAAACCCCTCCCACAAAAATTGAGGATCTGAAGAACAGAATAACAGAAGAATGGCAACGTATTTCTCGCGACACATTTGTTAAAGAGCGGAATGTGAACAGAGATTGTACTACTGTCTAGCGACTAATGGAGCTCACTTTGAAAATTTAATAAAATAAGTAGCCACACAATCATTGTGTATTATTTCCCCATGTGAATGCTGTCGAAAATCTAGGGTAAAAAGTAATTTATTTTAAAGTATGAAAAAACTGTTTTTACCCATAACTTCTCCAAACATCATCGGATTTTAAAAAATAAAAATGAGTTGTATTCGCAATAACACCAGCTTTAAAATGATGTATCACAAAGGGGCTATTCCCATTTGAAATTTTAAAGTTAGGGGTGGTGGGGGTTACAGGGGTGAATTTGTCAACATGACCTGTACGTCAAAGAAGTTCCCCCTCCGAACAAAAATTGACGGGTCCCGGCGATTTCTGATTTTTTTCGTAGTTTTAAAAATATTAAGGGTGGACTGTTTTCAAATGAACACAGTGTATACCTATTCCATGGTTTTACTAATGTAAAGAAGGTATTTTTGATGTTGGGTTTTAACCGATAACCGCACATTTCGGGACTTTTGTATTGCTATGGTTGTGATTTACGTACTCAGTCCGCAATGATAGACACCTTTTCAAAATTGTTTGACATATTTTTATAGGTACATTTCAGTGTTCCTCTTAAAGCACCAAGCACCGCCATTCTTCCGGACACCCATGTTGAGACACCGCCTCCCCTCCCACATTAATTTAAAATTGAAATCGTTTTTCTTAATTACCATTGCGAAGACGGAATAAATTCTCTCGCGTCGACGGCCGGATAATTTATATTCGGCGCGTAATCAGGCGTCGAGACGCCCGCCTTCGACGCCCCGCGATTGTATCGTCGCTGCAACCGCCGGTGGAGCTGGAGTAATAGATAAATATGTACAGGGTGTCCCATTTTGGGTGTTTTTGGGTGTTTTTCTCAAAAATCTCGGTTATTATTAAAGCTAGAGGGTTGCGGTTTTCACGTCACTGTACTACTTTTTTGAGAGGAATTTGGTGGACCAATCAGATTATAGATAAGCTTTATAGTTTCCACGCATTGGCGCAGGACTGAAATTTTCGATTTTTTGGAAACCTCTCTACTGGCTACAACTTATATATATCGACAAATTTAATCAACTATTTTTATAGATTTTTTTGGCGTAGAATAGAATGGAATAATTAGTTTTTTGGTAGCGTTAATAGTTTTTGAGATATGAACTACGGTTTTCATTTAAAAAAAATATATAACTTTGGTTCATATCTCAAAAACTATTAACGCTACCAAAAAACTAATTATTCCATTCGATTCTACGCCAAAAAATCTATAAAAATAGTTTATTAAATTTGTCGATATATATATAAGTTGTAGCCAGGAGAGAGGTTTCCAAAAAAATCGAAAATTTCAGTCCTGCGCCAATGCGCGGAAACTCTAAAACTTATCTAAAATCTGATTGGTCCACCAAATTCCTCTCAAAAAAGTAGTACAGTGACGTGAAAACCGCAACCCTCTAGCTTTAATAATAACCGAGATCTCGACCGAGATTTTTGAGAAAAACACCCAAAAACACCCAAAATGGGACACCCTGTACACTATAATTTTTTTTTCCAAACAATGTTTTCGGCGTCAGCTTCTGCATAATTTATAACAAAAGAACAGTCGATAGTCATATTCGCAACACAGCCAATAAGCCATTTGAAATTTATGAATGCCCAACCATTTATTAAAAACAAAGAGAAAAATGTCAAAAGAAATAGTTGCTTATAATCGTGTCAAGATGCCAAATACGAAAATGTGTATAAGTATAATTATATTTACTTTTTTGTGTTTTTTTTAAATATTGCTTAGGGAGGTATTGGTATTTTTTGTGGTCGGTCTACTTTACAGATAAACAATAAATAAAGCACATTTTTTGTCTAACCAAAGGAAAATACCGTTCTATTTTTTGTTCAACTTGATTTTTCACAAGAAAAGCACTTGCAATATTGGACAGAAAAATCCTGATCAAATTAAAAGAAATGTGGAATGAAATGGAATTACCTATTAAGTAACAGATAACTATACATTTTATTTAATTTGTAATTAAAACAGGATTTTAAATCAAGTTTGTTATGTCAAATTTTACCTAGTAACAAAACGTAAAAAGGCCGGTCCACACGCAACGATGTATCGTACGATTTGCATGCGCAAGTAAATCGTTACAGGTAAATCTTTACAAATTCAGTGCGTCCACATTATAACAAATTATCGTAGTAAAGCTGCAATTTTCGCTTGAGGAAGGGTTTTTGGAGTATTTTGACGTTTTGTTTAAATGTTAAAAGGAAGAGGGAAATCAGGAAACGTTTAAATAGAACTAGATGGTCTAAAGCATGGTTATTGAAATGAAGTCTATTTTACCATTGAATTCTATTATAAAATTATGCGAAATGGTCGACATATTTTTTAACAAATTTAAAATAAATCAGTTATTGCTTTAGTTTAATAATTTCCGGACTAAAAATAGGTAGGAGTCAGCTACCGCCGCACCTAAAAACTGTACAAATCTCAGACAAGCGTACACACGTTACGATTTGCATGCGCAAATCTCCCAAATCTATATACTTTTCGGCTCAGACTTTCAACTCCGACGTCCAACTTTGCACAGTTCTAAATTTTGTGCAAATCTGCTGTCAACACGCAACGATTTATCTGTAACGATTTACTTGCGCATGCAAATCGTACGATACATCGTTGCGTGTGGACCGGCCTTATTAAAAAGACCACAAAATTTTATATAAGCGATATTAAAAAATATATAAAAAAGTACAAATATTCACTTAGAAGTTCGTATTTGAGACCATGAAGCGATTTTAAACTACAAGGTATTTCCTATAAAATTTTTTTCTCTTTTGAATAATAGTTAATAACGTTTTTGGAGAACCAAAAATGTTCAATATATTTGCTGTATCGTAATAATTATGAGGCAGCATATGTATATTATCGACTCCTATATGCAGACTTTTTTGCGGACATATATAAGGGTACTTTGTACTCAGCAGTTCTATAGAATAGAACGGTGAAGTACCTACCTGTTACTTATTTACCTGATATCTCATTTCACATTTTTTAATTCTGCAACAGGCATACACTGTGATATGCAATAACCCCTATAAACTTTTTATGTGTAGGCCGATTTCCAAATTTTTGATTGATTGAATTCAGCACGGTCTCAAACCCAAGTGTAAAATTTTTTTGAAATTAGAATAATTTAAAATTGAATTTTGAAAAATCGCAATAAAATTTCCAACAAAATGCAGGTATTAAGTATAATAAAATTAAGATATCTAATAATTACGGTTTTCTACTATTTTTTCAGTTTTTGCATAGGATATCTGTATACAACAGTATTTCTACCGAAAATAGACACATTAAAACCCTGCATTCTAAACTCAAAAAAGAGAAATGGTACACTTGTGTTTGAGACCGTGCTGAATATGAAGTCTTTATCGATAGTTTCTAAACAATTCGCTAAAATAGTAGGTAAGTAGGTAGATAGGTACACCTATTCTTGACATTTTTACCCAAACTTTAGGTCGAGGTAGGACTTGATTTAGATTTTTATAATTTTCGAATAATCTCTCTAACAAAAAAGATTTAGAAAATGGTACCATAACTAAAAATTTTATGGGGCCTTAAGTGGGGCCCCTTGCATATAGAGTCTATACCTACATATTATGCATAGACAAATTTAGGAAAATCTCAATTTTTTAAGATAGGTAACTTGCGGTAAAATTAAACATTTGCAAACATGCGAATGGAACTCCCTGTATATTGTTTGTTCAAATTTGGTATGTGGGGGTTTTGGGGTGACCTTATTAACGCTGTGGAGTTAGATTTTAATTTAAAAAATCTCAGCTGGTCATGGAATTGCATTTTGAAAATGGCAGAAAGGTCAAAGGCCTTTCAAACAGAAAAAAGTTCAGGCAAAAATAAAGATGACATTTTTCCATGTGACCTGATCTGTCCAGCTATTCAGGTTTAAAAAACATTTTTATTATACTTTTTTGAAAACACCTAATTTTCATATGTACCCATTGGTAATGTAAAATAGTTTTTCGGGCTATAGCGCACGGAAATAGTTTTCCTGCTCTCCGATTATTTTCGTGCACTGAATAAAAATACAAAATATATTATGGCATTATTTTATTCCCAATAGATATATATCACTTTTGAGATAATTTGAGAGTAACCATGGAAACGCTACATCTGTTGCGTTTTAATGGTTACCAAACACTGTATTGTCGGCGTTGTTTATTTTCAAAAGTAAAAATATTTCAAGTCTTTTTCGTTTTTATGTTTTTGTTTTCAAAGAAGTAAAATAACAAATATCGTTCATTAGATACACGCTCAGAAATAGACATTTCCGTGCTTGCACGACTCCAGTGTTCGGCTTCGACTCGCCCGAGAATTTGCCGCACGCGCACGGAAAAATCCTTATTTTCAGACTCGTAACGAAATCTATTACTTCAATATTATTTATCAGCAGGATGGAAAGCCACCGGCCTGTGCTGTCCCTAAACTCACCTGGCATTCGTAGGTGCCGTTGTCCCTCTTCTGCACGTACTTGATCTGCAGCGTCCAGTCGTCGCTGCCCTCGGCGTGGAGCATCTGGAAGCGCTCGTCGTTCGTGTAGGTGAACACTCCCGACGACAGGATGTGCCAGTCGCGGCGCCTGATCCACGACACCTGCTGCAACGGGTGGTACTGCAAATCAGCGATACGAAACACTCAAGCATCGGAGAAATGCTACGTCAGGAAACGATAATAGATACTTGCACAACCAAACTACAGGCATTGCCGAAAGTTGAGGCATGTTCAATAATCATACTTATTATAGGTGCACTTAGAATGGTTGCAAGTTAAACAGCATACAGGATAGGACGTAGGTCAAAAAAACATAAAAATTGCACAAGAGTTAAGTACCCTTATTTCAAACAATTCAGCAAAAAGGTTATTAAGAAAAGTTGTATAAAATTAAAAGCTATGCCTAAATACCAAAACATAGCCTCCTTAAATGAACCTTAAATGAGAGTTTTTTAATATACACATTATCATTACTAATGTTTTACCTTGTTCAGAAGAATTTTTGCGAAATTTTAAAGTTTTGTTTAATATCGTTGCAACAAACATGAAATTTGTTGTGATTCCCTAAAAAATTTAAAATCTAAGTTAATTTTACAAATTGCTTGAATTTGAACAAAGTTATGCGAAATTTATATAATTTTGATTGATTTATGAAATTGTTTAGGATGAATATTAAAACATTTTTTTTAGGAAATTATTAGTTTTTCAAAAAAATATATTTCTTTTTCTTAGGAGGCTATGTTTTGGTATTTAGGAATAACTTTTAATTCTAGACAACTTTTCGTAATAACATTTTGCTGAATTTTGTGAAATAAGGGTACTTTACTCTTGTACAATTTATATATTTTTTGACCTATTATTCTAAGGGCGCCTAATATGATTATCGAACCTGCACCAACTATTGGGAATATTTGTATTTGCGTTGTGAAATTAATAAAAAAAAATCCCATATGTTGCACACTTAAATGACCACACTGTATATGTATATAAATACCAACAAAGATAGTTGGTGGTTAGGATCCTTAGATTTAAATATAGACGCATCTAGGGGCTCTAAAGTTGGATTTACACTAAACGAATATCATTGAACGGAGTACTAGCATTTCACATTTTTTGTAAAGCAAAATGATTGATTCATTTATGTACATGTATTTATAAACAAATCTAGCAAAACGATTGTCACCCTCATCTAATAATTTTAATTGTCATATCGATCTGAAATTATTAGACTTATTCAACTTCGGTGGCAATACAATATTATGGTATCATCGAGCTTTTATGATAGAGGTGCGGAAAATATAAATTCCCTAACTAGTGCAAGTCCAGGACCAGAGAAGCATCTGTATTACTGATCTGCCGAAAACTTAGTACAGTTGAAAAATGTTGTTTATTAACACGCTTTTACTAGCCTGACTTGTACAAATCTAGCAAATGGACTTTCACTCACCTCTAATTTCCGTAGCAATGTGAAATTTCGCAAACTTATTCAGTTCGGGTGATAATTTAATATTATTTTACCATCGAGTATTTATGTTGTTGGAGAAAGGAGGTGGTCATAGGGACTCCTCAATGGTTCCGTGTCGTTCATATCAGATATCTGATTAGATTTGGGTGTAAAACACCATGGAGTACTCTAGATCCTTAAAACTCTAAATATATTTAAGATTAAAAACTTAAAAAATAAAATTAACAGTTTAAAACTAAAGAAACATGCGTTTGTTATTGAATAATAAGTACCTACAAAATAATTTGATATTTTCCTTAATTACTTAAAATAAAAAACGTGGGACGCTAGGCAGGGCGTCCCGTTAATAATGGAACATAAAGCAACTTCATATAATGAAAATATATGAATAGTATACTTACTTACTAATTGTTGAAAATACCTATATGAAGTTGCTATATGTACCATTATTGACGAAACACCTTTTATGCAATAAAATAAATATGAAGTAAAATTGAGAGCGTTATTATTCATAAACAAGCCATCACTTTTATTTAGAACATAAATAATAATATTAGATAAAAACTAACATAATTTGTGAAAATAAGGATGTAAGATTAGCGAGTGTAAATGTAATAATTACAAGAAAAGGTGATAATGGGCAAACATTGAAAGTTAACAAAAAGATAAAACTATTAACCGCATACACGTGTTTCATGCTATTTGGCAATCATCAGTACGGTGTAACATTAACCAAATCAAAAGATAGGCATGATTTGGGAAGCAACAAATGAAGTCCAGGCCTATCTTTTGATTTGGTTAATGTTACACCGTACTGATGATTGCCAAACAGCGTGAAACACGTGTATGCGGTTACTAGTTTTTTCTTTTTGTTAAGTTTGAGTGTTTGCCCATTATCACCTTTTCTTGTAACAATTTGTGACATTGAATCAATTTGGTGTTGGTTAAATTGTTTAATAACTTAATACTTAACATCGCCTGTATTATCAAATCTATTTTTAGTTAACAATAAAAGCCTGTTTATTAGTTTCTTCAACTATTAATTTTATTTTTGATCCCGAAAGAGCCAATTCAATATTTATTTTCAAAATTGGTATTATATTTTGATTTTCATAGTTGTTGAAACAATTTTAATGTAAAATTCTCTTATTCATAACCATACTGTATTTTTAGAATCCTAGCAAAAAACAGTTGGTAAGTCGTTCAGTGTCTAGCAGAGGTCCTAAAGCATTCATCAACAGTCGGAAACGTAGTTTTTTCTGTCAAGATTTTAACTAATTTCTGATAAAGAAATTATCTTTTAGTTAAAAAAATCTTCCTTTTTCGTAATATAAATACGATATGGCATTTCTTTTCGAAGTCTACTTTGAGAAAACATTTTCAATGAAAATAATAATACCTAAACGATTTTTTCTATGAATATTTTGAACAATCTCTTTACAGAGCCTATTTTGAGTGAGTTGCTTAAAATTTGAAACTGAAATTGAGATAAATTCAAATAAATTTGTACCTAGGCAGTCCTTTCTTTGGAAGTTAAAGTTGTTAAAGAGATTTTAAGAAAGTTGTCCATAATAATTATTTATAAATATGATAGAATGCAACTTTTACATTCCTGAAAATATCCAAGGGTGGTGTCGAACTGTATAAATGGTTGATGTCAGTATTTACATCTTTATGTTATTTTATATTTCTAGCACACATTGCACGTAGCTACAAAAAACAATTATAAAAGAAATAAAGTTAGGTAAGATTCACTTTTAATGCATTTCTTATATCAAATATAGATAATTTAATGGAAACTATTAAATCTGATAGCCGTTGTTGGCCCATTCCCGATGTTAAGATAACCACACGTAACCAACGATGGTTACGCCACACCCTCTAACCCCTTCTAGTAGTTGTAGAAGACGCGGGAGTCTCCTACATATCATCGCTACTTACTATGTAGTCAGTTGGATCAAATATCACCTAGCCGATGGATCTCTTATGCTCCAGTAGGAGTCTTGGGTTCGAATCAACACCTATATTTTATATTATTTCCTCGGATTTGATGACAGTTCCAATATCTGTTTGTTATAGGGAATTATTGCATTCAGGCATAAACCATATTTACCATATCCAGGTGACAAATTTAAGAGGATTCAATTCTGCATATCTACATATAGATATAATCAATAATGATTAGTAGTCCAACATGTAGTAACGCATTCTTGTGCGACTAGCCACTATTCTCATCATAAAATGCCCTTTGTTTTGTCTCCAAGATAAAATATATCCATACTACTCTAAGAACAAAGGTAGAAAACCAACCATGTAGCCAGTGATCTTCTCAGTGATATATGCCTCCGAAACCACTTTGGATATCGCGTGTTTTTTT